>JBBDGP010002652.1:0-600000 GCA_037952835.1 Lithobates septentrionalis | reverse complement strand
CCATGCTCCTGCACTAGGACCCCCGCCATTGTTTTACAGTTGTCCCTGGCAAACAAGTGAAGCATCTTTCCATATTCAGGTAATCCAAGTCCAGGAGCTGTGACCATTGAAGTTTTAACCACTTCAGCCCCGGAAGGTTTTACCCCCTTCCTGACCAGAGCACTTTTTACAATTCGGCACTGCGTCGCTTTAACTGCTAATTGCGCGGTCCTGCAATGCTGTACCCAAACGAAATTTGCGTCCTTTTCTTCCCACAAATAGAGCTTTCTTTTGATGGTATTTGATCACCTCTGCCGTTTTTATTTTTTGCGCTATACACGGAAAAAGACCAAAAATTTTGAAAGAAAATGATATTTTCTACTTTTTGTTCTAAAAAAAATCCAATAAACTCAATTTTAGTCATACATTTAGGCCAAAATGTATTCGGCCACATGTCTTTGGTAAAAAAAAATGTCAATAAGTGTATATTTATTGGTTTGCGCAAAAGTTATAGCGCCTACAAACTAGGGTACATTTTCTGGAATTTACACAGCCTTTAATTTATGACTGCCTATGTCGTTTCTTGAGGTGCTAAAATGGCAGGGCAGTACAAAACCCCCACAAATGACCCCATTTTGGAAAGTAGACACCCCAAGGAATTTGCTGAGAGGCATGTTGAGCCCATTGAATATTCATTTTTTTTGTCCCAAGTGATTGAATAATGACAAAAAAAAAAAATTACAAAAAGTTGTCACTAAATGATATATTGCTCACACAGGCCATGGGCATATGTGGAATTGCACCCCAAAATACATTTAGCTGCTTCTCCTGAGTATGGGGATACCACATGTGTGGGACTTTTTGGGAGCCTAGCCGCGTACGGGGCCCCGAAAACCAATCACTGCCTTCAGGATTTCTAAGGGCGTACATTTTTGATTTTACTCCTCACTACCTATCACAGTTTTGAAGGCCATAAAATGCCCAGATGGCATAAAACCCCCCCAAATGACCCCATTTTGGAAAGTAGACACCCCAAGCTATTTGCTTTGAGGCATGTTGAGTCCATGGAATATTTTATATTGTGACACAAGTTGCGGGAAAGAGACAATTTTTTATTTTTTTTATTTTTTTTTGCGCAAAGTTGTCACTAAATGATATATTGCTCAAACATGCCATGGGAATATGTGAAATTACACCCCAAAATACATTCTGTTGCTTCTCCTGAGTACGGGGATACCACATGTGTGAGACTTTTTGGGAGCCTAGCCGCGTATGGGACCCCGAAAACCAAGCACCGCCTTCAGGCTTTCTAAGGCCGTAAATTTTTGATTTCACTCTTCACTGCCTATCACAGTTTCGGAGGCCATGGAATGCCCAGGTGGCACAAACCCCCCCCCAAATGACCCCATTTTGGAAAGTAGACACCCCAAGCTATTTGCTGAGAGGCATGGTGAGTATTTTGCAGATCTCATTTGTTTTTGAAAATAAAGAAAGACGAGAAAAAAAATGTTTTTTTTCTTTTTTCAATTTTCAAAACTTTGTGACAAAAAGTGAGGTCTGCAAAATACTCACTATACCTCTCATCAAATAGCTTGGGGTGTCTACTTTCCAAAATGGGGTCATTTGGGGGGGTTTTTGCCACCTGGGCATTCCATGGCCTCCGAAACTGTGATAGGCAGTGAAGAGTGAAATCAAAAATTTACGGCCTTAGAAAGCCTGAAGGCGGTGCTTGGTTTTCGGGGTCCCATACGCGGCTAGGCTCCCAAAAAGTCTCACACATGTGGTATCCCCGTACTCAGGAGAAGCAACAGAATGTATTTTGGGGTGTAATTTCACATATTCCCATGGCATGTTTGAACAATATATCATTTAGTGACAACTTTGCGCAAAAAAAAATAAAAAAAATAAAAAATTGTCTCTTTCCCGCAACTTGTGTCACAATATAAAATATTCCATGGACTCAACATGACTCTCAGCAAATAGCTTGGGGTGTCTACTTTCCAAAATGGGGTCATTTGGGGGGGTTTTGAACTGTCCTGGCATTTTATGCACAACATCTAGAAGCTTATGTCACACATCACCCACTCTTCTAACCACTTGAAGACAAAGCCCTTTCTGACACTTATTGTTTACATAAAAAAATAATTTTTTTTTGCAAGAAAATTACTTTGAACCCCCAAACATTATATTTTTTTTTAAAGCAAATGTCCTACAGATTAAAATGGTGGGTGTTTCATTTTTTTTTTTCACACAGTATTTGCGCAGCGATTTTTCAAACGCATTTTTTGGGGAAAAAAACACACCTTTTTACATTTTAATGCACTAAAACACACTATATTGCCCAAATGTTTGATGAAATAAAAAAGATGATCTTAGGCCGAGTACATGGATACCAAACATGACATGCTTTAAAATTGCGCACAAACGTGCAGTGGTGACAAACTAAATACATTTTTAAAAGCCTTTAAAAGCCTTTACAGGTTACCACTTTAGATTTACAGAGGAGGTCTACTGCTAAAATTACTGCCCTCAATCTGACGTTTGCGGTGATACCTCACATGCATGGTGCAATTGCTGTTTACATTTGACGCCAGACCGACGCTTGCGTTCGCCTTAGCGCGAGAGCAGGGGGGACAGGGGTGCTTTTTTTTTTTTTTTTTTTTTTTTCCTTTATTATTATTATTTTTTTATCTTATTTTTAAACTGTTCCTTTCATTTTTTTTTTTTAAATCATTTTTATTGTTATCTCAGGGAATGTAAATATCCCCTATCATAGCAATAGGTAGTGACAGGTACTCTTTTTTGCAAAAATTGGGGTCTATTAGACCCTAGATTTCTCCTCTGCCCTCAAAGCATCTGACCACACCAAGATCGGTGTGATAAAATGCTTTCCCAATTTCCCAATGGCGCTGTTTACATCCGGCGAAATCTAAGTCATAAAATGCTTGTAGCTTCCGGTTTCTTAGGCCATAGAGATGTTTGGAGCCACTCTGGTCTCTGATCAGCTCTATGGTCAGCTGGCTGAATCACCGGCTGCATTTTCAGGTTCCCTGTTGAGACAGGAGAGCCAGAGAAAAACACGGAAGACGTTGGGGGGGGGGCATTCCCTCCCACTGCTTGTAAAAGCAGTCTAGAGGCTAATTAGCCACTAGGATTGCTTTTACATGAAAGCCGACCGCTGGCTGAAAAGAATGATACCAAGATGATACCTAAACCTGCAGGCATCATTCTGGTATAACCACTCAAAGTCGTGAATGGCGTACCTGAAGACAAAAAAATGGTTAACAATAAAGCACAGTAAACGGTAAGGTATAAAAAATTGCATACCTGAAAAGCAAACATGATAAAACATAATAACAATAAAACATTGCAGAATAGAATACAGTAAAAAAGAGCAGAACAATAGAGAGAGAGAGAACAATAAAACGCCAACTAGTTTTTTTTTATTTTATATTTTTGTATGTGTTTTTTTTTTTTTTTTACACTTTTTTTTGTAACTAACTTTTATAACGGTAACCGGTTCCAGGTTCGGGTCTCTCAAAATGCGATGGCATCTTGGGAGACCCTGTGAAAGTGTGCCTAGTCTGTGCAGTGCTGTACCCTACGCTAATACTCAACTAGTGAATGGTAGCGTTCAAAACATTCACCAATGCAAAGACCAGGATTGTCAGGACAGGAGGGACAATAATAGCGGGTGTCACGCCTATATCCGCGCTTGCTGCAGACACAACATCTTTTTTGGGGGGGTTCGCTGGGTAGGGGTACTCGGGAGGACATAAAGAAAATGCCTCTCATGCAGCCGACTGCATTTGGTTGGGGATGTGAATGGGGGAAGTACGGGCGCTGCAGAAGAGGTGGGTTCCCAATTAGGATTGGCGAATGCAGCAGGAAGGGCATTATGGGCACGACGGGCCTGTGTTTGTTTTCTTGGTGGCAGCGGGACACTACTTGTGCTTGCCACCTCACCAGCTTGAACTGCACTTATGGGACTCGCCACGTCACCAAGTGTTACTGCAGTGCTGGTTTGACTACGACCGGGGTGTACTAGGCCGCTGGTGCTTGCCAGTTCACCAAAACGCTACAAACAAAAATGTTAGCGATCGCAGGGATCAGGCCTGACTCTGCGAACGCTGCAGTTATGCGTTTAGTGTTTTGTAAGTGTCAGTGATCGATCGATACTGCACTTGGGTGGGCTGGGCTGGGCTGGGCGGAGGGGCAAAACGCAGGTGCTAGCAGGTATCTGGGCTGATCCCGCTAACACTGCGTTTGTGGGAACCCTAAACTGCTGGGGACGCTAGTATAGATCTGATCAGATCAGATATTGATCCGATCAGATACTATACCACTAAGGGAGGTGTATGCTGCGTGCGTGGGTGTTAGCGGTACTGGTGCTAACCTGACGCTGCCTGGGGCTGGTGCTTGCCAGTTCACCAAAACGCTACCAAAAAAACTGTTAGCGATCGCAGGGATCAGGCCTGACTCTGCGAACGCTGCAGTTATGCGTTTAGTGTTCTGTAAGTGTCAGTGATCGATTGATACTGCACTTGGGTGGGCTGGGCCGGGCGGAGGGGCAAAACGCGGGTGCTAGCAGGTATCTGGGCTGATCCCGCTAACACTGCGTGTTTGGGAACCCTAAACTGCTGGGGACGCTAGTATAGATCTGATCGGATCAGATATTGATCCGTTCAGATACTATACCACTAAGGGAGGTGTACGGTGCGTGCGTGGGTGTTAGCGGTACTGGCGCTAACCTGACGCTGCCTGGGGCTGGTGCTTGCCAGTTCACCAAAACGCTACCAAGAAAACTGTTAGCGATCGCAGGGATCAGGCCTGACTCTGCGAACGCTGCAGTTATGCGTTTAGTGTTTTGTAAGTGACAGTGATCGATCGATACTGCACTTGGGTGGGCTGGGCCGGGCCGGGCGGAGGGGCAAAACGCAGGTGCTAGCGGGTATCTGGGCTGATCCCGCTAACACTGCGTTTTTGGGAACCCTAAACTGCTGGGGACACTAGTATAGATCTGATCGGATCAGATATTGATCCGTACAGATACTATACCACTAAGGGAGGCGTATGCTGCGTGCGTGGGTGTTAGCGGTACTGGCGCTAATCTGACGCTGCCTGGGGCGACGCATATCACCGCCGGGCGATCAGGGGGCTAAACCTTTATTCGGTAATAAACGGCGGGTGCCCTGACACTATAAAAAATAAACGAACTAACCAGCGTCACCCGTAACGGTTATACGGTGATCAGTGGTGAAAGGGTTAACTAGGGGGCAAGCAAGGGGTTAAAACATTTATTAGGTAGTATATGGGGGTCCCTGTCGCTATAAAACGCTGACGGCGAACCTAAATATTTACGTCCCTAACTAGCGTCACCAGCGACACTAATACAGCGATCAGAAAAATGATCGCTTAGTGACACTGGTGACAGGGGGTGATCAAGGGGTTAAAACTTTATTAGGGGGGGTTAGGGGGGTACCCTAGACCTAAAGGGGGGTACCACTCACTGCCCTAACACTGTAACTGTCACAAACTGACACCATGCAGTAATCAGAAAAATAAATAAATACTGCTGGTGTCAGTTTGTGACAGGGGGGGGTGATTGGGGGGGGGATCGGGGGGCGATCGGGGGGGGGATCGGGGGTGTAAAGTATGCCTGGCATGTTCTACTGTGTGTGTTTGTGTTGTGTTCACTTACTTGTCTTCTCTCCTCGGCGCTGGGACGGAAACTGCCAGGCCGAGGAGAGATGACATCACATCCTCTGCCTGTGTGAAACTACACACAGGCAGAGGAGGATTCCCATTGGCTGGGAGCGATCGCGAGGGGGGGCCACGATCGGATGGTCTCCAACTCGCCTTCCAACGCTCCCAGTCAAATGCCGACCGCCGCTGGCACCGGGGGGGGGGTCCGATCGGACCCCCCTGCCCGCGGGAGGCAGATCACGTACGGGTACGTGATTCTGCCTGCCCGTGCCATTCTGCCGACGTATATCGGCGTTAGGCGGTCGGCAAGTGGTTAAGATACACAAAAGCATTGTACATTTCATCATTCCATTTCACACAATCTGGCATGTCAGTACCTGTGGCTTGCCTCAGGAGATTAACATAGTAGGAACAATCAGGTATCCATTGGCGGCAGTAACCCATCATACCAAGAAAGGATAGCATGTCCTTAGTGAGTGGGTGGGGCAGACCCATGAGAGCCGCAGCTCTCTTGTGACTGATTTTCCTTTCTCCTTTGGAGAGTACAAAACCAAGGTAGTCAACAGTCTCCTGACACCATTGTAGCTTTTTCTTAGAAACCTTGTGACCATTATCTGCTAACCAATGTAACAGATCTAAACCATCCTCCTTGCATGCAACCTGGCTTGGACTACACAACAACAAATCGTCAACTTATTGAAGCAGAACGGAACCATGATGGGGTATCCAAGACCGCAGGGTTGCCTGGAGGACCACTGAGTAGACTACAGGAGAATCTACATAACCCTGGGGCTTTCGACACCAGGTCATCTGGCGGTTTTTAAAACAAAAAGCAAGGATTGGCTGTGTCTCCTCATCCACAGGGACGCTAAAAAATGCATTAGTTAAATCAATCACAGAAAAATACTCTGCATCGGATGGTATGGAGGTAAGGAGTGATGGCAAATCAGGCACTATAGGCGCAATGGGCACCACCAGGTTATTTACAGCTCAAAGGTCTTTAACAAACCTTTAACTGCCATCCGGCTTTTTAACTTGGTTGATGGGTGTGTTGTAGGGGGATACAACTTCTTTTAGAATGCCCTTCTTTAAGAAGTGTTCTACCATAGGGGCAATACCTTCCTCTTTTTCTTTTGACAATGGATACTGTTTGTGATAAATGGGTTGTGCCCATTCTTTGAGGGTGGCCTTGTATGGGGTACAGGAGATGAGTCCTACATCTAGAGTGCTCTCTGACCATATTTTGTCAGAATCACTGGGGAGTCCTGTGTCTGTCTCTTGCACTTCAGTATTCAACATTATGGGCCATATGGGTATCTTTTTAGAATGAGCAATCACACCTCCCTGATTGGTTATCTCCAGTCTAATCCCCAACTTACCTAGTAAGTCTCTACCCAACAGATTAACAGGGCAGTTTGGTATCATCCTGAAACTGTGGTGCAACAACACTGATCCGCGTTCTAAATTTACTACTGGGAGGGGGTTAGAAAATTTTGGTGAGTATCCCATTAATTCCCATTGAAGGCTCAGCATTCGTTGTCGCCCCTCTGTAGTAGTCCTCACTGAGGGTACTACGAGTAGCTCCTGAATCCAAGAGGAAAGGACATGCAGAGTCACTATTGGTTGATCGTCAAAGGAGCGAGAGACAAGGGGAAATGCTACCTTCTGGGCAGCTTCATTGTTGTTGTGGTTTGGCTGGGTCCACTGATTGGGGTATTTCACTCCCTGATTTTGCTGAGGGTTCTGTATCCGGGCAGGGGCTTGACTATTTTGTTGTTGATTGAAAGGTTTATATGGGCATTGATTTATCCAGTGGCCCTCCTGTCTGCAATTGAAACAACTGGTTCTGGACTGCTGAGGACCCCTAGAAAATCCTCTTCCTCTGCTCCTTCCTCTGCCTCTTCCCCACTGCCCACCATTACCCTGGGGAGGCATTTGCTGTGCCCCTCCTTGGTAATGGGCACTTACTGTTTTTTCCTTTGCTATATCAAAACATCCTGCAGCGTCCTTTTCTGTTAATGTTTTCTGAAAAACATCCAAAAGTACTTGTTGGCCATTCAGAAATCATTTGCTTGACCATTAAGCCCATCTGTGGTTTCAGGTTAGAGATGTAAGTCTAAATCATCAGACTAGTCATATCTGCCCAGTGCCGGGACAAGGTCAACCAGCGCCCAGGGCGAACATGCCGGGCTGCGCCCCCCCATGACCAGTTATTTTACACACCTGATATCTATCTATCTGAGGTCAAAGTACAATGATCAGGAGCAGCGTGTACAGTGTGCAGGAGTTAGGAGAGGAAAACATACAGAGTGCAGAGGTAAGGTGTATGTACAGTAATATACAATGTACAGGAGTCAAGAGCGGTAAACTGCAGGGTACAGAGACCAGGAGTATATACACCCTAGTGCATAGCAGTACCCCTATAAATTATATCAATCTTAGTGTATGTGCTATTATCAAATATGGCCAAGTGAATTTTATATCACATGAATATGGAACCAAAATACCAGTGCAGCAAACAAAATTGTGAGGGGGCGAATCCCAGACTCCCGGTGCTGCAAGTAGAATACCAAAACATATAATGGGAACAACTCATAAATATTCAATTACATATCACATGTATGTGGGACCAAATTCCCTGTGCTGCAAAAACATGTTGTGAGGGAGTTAAGACCACACTCCTGGTACTGTAAATAAAAAATGAAATACTATAACATATAATGTGAATAACTCCCAAATATTCAAATAACTCTAGTCAAATTCTCATGGTTAATTTTTACACAATTTGGTTTTGGAGTTACTACCAAACTCCCAGTGCTGCAAATCAGACACACAGTGCAAAGTACTATTACAGTGCACTATAAACAAACAGTCCATTAAAGAGCAAGTGCTCTTGTGCGCATTGCTGGATCGAGATGGGGCTCAAGCAAGTGGCTGACAGATTCCTCCATCCACACAAGTGGGGTGGGCGTGGGAATACCCCCTCACTGGGACATTGTATTCTGACAGCAGGGACTCTCCCCTATCAGAATACACTGATCGGTACTGCAAACAGCTAATTGAACAAGGATTTTCACCAGAAGTGGATATAACAATCGGTTTCTGTCTAACAGAGAGGGTTACACACCGATCAAAAATTCAGCCCCTGCTGAATTATGAACTGTGTACTCAGTTTTACCTTGTCCTTTGCTTCAGCAGGCTCTCTGCAGTTCTGTTACTGGTTCCCTGCAGCTCCTGTGTCAGGAGTGACAGTGGTCACACTCCAGCCTCCACTTTGGACTATACAGGGTTAATCTTCCTCTATATGTGATAGGGAGGAGGAGAGCACTGGAGCTGGCTGAAGCATAGATTCACATGTAAAAAAAAAAGACTATACAGTACCCACTTTCTCCCCCCTCCCCCACACTGCAAAAGTGGACTTTCTTGAAGTTGGGCTGGGACAAGAAATCACATCCTTTGCTTTGTAATGCTTATATTCTTGAACAGGTTAGGAATTAGTGTGACATTTCAGGTGCTACATGGATGTAATCCACATACACATTATATCTTTCATCTTTCATATCTATCATTCTTTTTAGAAGATATTATGTGGATTACATCTATGTAGCACCTGAAATGTCACACTAATTCCTAACCTGTTCAAGAATTTTACTTTTACTTTCACTTTCAATAAACCTGCACTGAAAAGTACGGGGCACGTTTATAATCACAGTGTGGAATGCAGAGCAGTCAGCACTCACAGTAGAAGAGGATCCAGTCTGTCATCCGTGATTTACACATCTTCACTCTGCTCTGGAGGAGCGCTCTGCTGTGTGCTGGGCGGGAACCGAAGATCGATGCTGCAATGTGAGGTTCTCTTCCTGCTCCGCCCACATGCACTTTCACTGGGACTGTACCAGCTCCGATCCAGGGGGGGAGACTCATAGGAACTCAAGAAGGGAGCTTGGAAAAGGGTGCATCTGCTGCCGCAGAGCAGTGAGCAGGAGCGCATAATCCTTCATTTAGGCAGGCAACAGGGGCATACAAGTTTTACAGCTACATTTTGTGGACATATTTTTCTGCTCACAACCTAGCGCCCCCTCCCACATTGCGCCCAGGGCAGAAGCCCCGCCTGCCCACCCCTTGTACCGGCCCTGTATCTGCCTGCAAGGATAACCCAGCTTCTCGAGTCCAGGTATCCATGAATCTCTTCCAAAAATCCAATACTGATTCAGTTGACTTCTGTTTACACGCTATAGCAGTGGGGAGGGAAGACTTGTCATTTCTTTCTCAATTTCTTCCCACATTTTCTTCCTATCATCCTCAGTGTTAAGCCCATAATCTGTTGCTTTGGTGTCACCGTCTTGTATTACACCTATGGTCGGGACATGAACCCAGTTCCATGCAGTTATGTGTCCGATTATTCCATCAATAATCAGACGCATGTCTTCTTGTGTGTAATTCCTGCCCTTGCAGGCTTTCTTTAAATAGGTTAAACTAGAGTGCCTCTAGTCGAGACACTGGGCTTGAGCCAGTGTTTTATTATTGTATTAATGTCCTCTATGTCTATGACCTTTTTAAGCATGTCATTCCCTATTGTCATAAACAGGGCATGAACATTTGTGGCAGCTTCCTCCCTATCATCTTCCCTATCTTTCTTCCCATATAGTCTTCCACTCTTAGTCCTAGAGGGGGTTATCTGTTCTTTAAGCTCATTTGATTTCTCTTGTAACTCCTTAAGTATTGCATGAGCTTCCTCCAATGTCTTCTGATAAAGTTTATTTTTATGTTTTTTAGTTAGTGTGGTTCTATGTCCCCCTGAAGCTCCCTGCTCTGTAGTTTTTGTGTCAGAATCCTCCGAAATATCAGAACCCATTTGACTGACAGTCACTATGGGACTTCCTGACCTATCTTCCTGTTGTTGCTGAACTTGTTGTTGCTGCTGAACCAGAGCAGGTGCTTATTGCTGCTGAACGGGAGCTGGGGCTGGAGCCCATCTCTGGCTGACAGCATTATGACCAGCTAACAGATCTATATCTTTTGTGAGACTGGGATAGATTTTGTTAGTGTATGGTGGAGGGTTAAATGGAAGGAGGGGGGCAGTTGGGTCTGGTCTCTGCTTATCTGCCTCTTCCCTGTGCTTTCTCTCATACTGGACAGTCGACCACCCTCCCTTGGTAATCCACAGCGAACCCCTCAGAGTTCTGGAGACCCCAATGACACACACACAACAGGCAGCTTTCGTGTGCAAAGTGAGTCTAAAATCTTTATTCAGAATTGATAGCATTATATGCAAGTAACAAAACAAGAGGGGAGGGGTAAACTTGCTCCTTTCTTTTTCTACGGGTTAACTAGGCTTCTAAAGAGAGATTTTTTCATCATTAATTTTAGGCAGCTGAAAGGAGTTTACAAAGATAGGTTATCTGCAAGGACATAAACTATCGAAAATCGGCCTAAACACAATGAGTCATACAGTGCGGGTTTTTGATTAAAATTGGGCTCAAACAAAAAAGTCTAAAACTCTAATGAGAAAGAAGTGTAAGATAAGGCACGTACATTCTTTAAAAACAAGCTTATAGAATGGAGGGGAGATTACAAAATGGAGTTACAGTTGATCACATAGCTCTATTACAGGTGGGGGAATCCTCCTATTGCGTCCTGAAGCCGGGGAGAGGCCACGTCAAAATACAATGATCAGTGCTGCCGGCTATAGCTGGTGGCACTGATCAATCAGGAAAAACCTGACAACCTGGTTGTACAGATGTCAATTGGTAGATCAACTTCTGTGCAACCAGCGTGCCGCCCATACATGGATCGAAATTCGTACGGTTCCTACTGAACCGGCTGAATTTCGATCCATGTATGGCTGGCTTAAAACCTTTGTTTGGACACTACTGCAAACCTGTGTATGTCTTAAGCTGCCCATACATTATACAATTTGGTTTGAAAAACCCTCTTATGGGATTTTGACGCCAACCAAAAAGAGAATAAATTACTGTTGATGTAAAAAAAGTTTTTATTACAAAATCTCTAAAATAACATAGCCTTATTAAAATTACATATGGCCATTATCAGGCCAGAAATCCATTACACACATGTAATACATATGAGGTTGATACTTTTGCAATATTACATATCTCTTTGTAGAGTTTGATATTCAGCAGATAGTTTGCTTGAGCATTACACTACATTATACAATTTTCTTATTCAATTTCCTTAAGATTTATCTTCAACTATGTAGTGTAAGGGCCTGCCTGACTGCATACAAATTGAAAGTATTTAGGTTTGACCTCCTGTTATATGGTTTTGGTAAATCTAAAGGAAAATTGTACAAGAAAATTTTACAATTTATGGCCAGCCTTTCTTTCAACTTCTAAACCTCTATTGTCCTTGCAAGACTGATTTGTGTATGGAGTTCTAATGAGGAACGCTTAAGTGTCTTTCCCTTTTAAGAGCATCTCACATGAAACTGCAGAAGAGGACTAAAATAATACTTGTATCTTAGTACAGAGAATGAGAAAACCAGTGAACCAATCACACAAGCAGAAAAATACATTTATGGGGGTTTTCCCTACACCAATATTGTACAGAACGAATCCAGGTTGCCGTATTACATAGAATTTTTGACAGTTTTAGAAAATTACAGTGGCTTTAGATTTAGATGGATAAGTAATTTTTAATAACATTGAATTACAATACAGCTTGTGTGGAAATGTTACATGCTATATTCTTTTTTTAAACAAAAACTGAATTCCTCTTTATATTATATGACATCTGTTAGTGGAAATCTGTTAAGAGACAAATATGCAGACTGCCGCTGACCATTTCCATTTATTTTTAGATTTTTCTAAATTACTAAACCCATCAACAAAAAGGAAAGCCATATCTATTAACTGGCTGTAAGCACATTTTGAATTATAGTAAGTAGGGATGAGCTTCGTGTTTGAATCGAACCCATGTTCGACTCGAACATCGGCTGTTCGATCATTTGGCGAATTGCGAACGATATGGGCCGTTCGCGCCAAATTCGTGTGGCGCGTCACGGCCCATAATTCACTGCGGCATCGCAGTGCATTACTGGCTGATGATTGGCCAAGCATGCAGTATGACCCGCATGCTTGGCCAATCACAGCGCCGTCCGTAGAGAGAGCTGTAATTGACCAAAGCCAGGGTGGCTTTGGCCAACTATGGCTCAGGGGGTTTAGAACATGCCCCACACTATATAAGGTCGCCTGCACGGCGGCCCTGTGTAGTGTGTTCCGGCGTGCTTAGAGAGAGAGAGAGAGAGAGAGACAGTGTCATTTCATTTGAGTTAGCTAGATTAGGCAGGACAGTCAGTGAGTTAGCTGCACTTATGCTCCGTACACACGGTCGGATTTTCCGATGGACAATGTCCGTTCGGAGCATGTTGTCGGACATTCTGACCATGTGTGGGCTCCATCGGACATTTTCCATCGGATTTTCCGACACACAAAGTTTGAGAGCAGGCTATAAAATTTTCCGACAACAAAATCCGATCGCGTCAATTCCGACCGTGTGTGGCCTGTTCCAACGCACAAAGTGCCACACATGCTCAGAAGAAATTCCGAGACGGAACAGCTCGGTCGGGTAAAATTAGCGTTCGCAATGGATACAACACTTTCGTCACGGTGCAATGTTAAAAATGGTTTAATACAGCGCACTCTCTTCTTCTTTATAATGTGAGAAGAATGAAGTAGTTTTGTTGCTCATATTCACACAGACTTCTCACAAACTTATTTCTTTATTATTTATCGGGATTCCCTTAATAAATTTTGATTTGTCACGGCACAGTGGTGCAGTGGTTAGCACTCTCACCTAGCAGTAAAAAAGGGTCACTGGTTCAAATCCCAACCACGACACTACCTGCCTGGAGTTTGCATGTTCTCCCTGTGCCTGCGTGGGTTTCCTCTGGGTACTCCGGTTTCCTCCCACACTCCAAAGACATGCTGGTAGGTTAATTGGCTTCTGTCCAAAATTGGCCCTAGTATATGAATAAGGACCTTGGATTGAGGGTAGGGACTGATGTGAGTGTGCGATGTACAGGGTTAGGGACAAGGATCAAGGTTGTAGACACACACTCACTCAGGTTGAACTGGATGGACTGGTGTCTTTATTCAACCTTACTAACTATGTAACTATGTAACATCTGACAAAAATATTTTTATTTATTTATTTATTTTTTAAGGCAGTTTTTTTTAGATTTTAGGTTTGTATTTTTTCCAAGGCTGATCTTTGTTTTATTTTATTTTTAGTTTTACTCCAGAATATTTTTGTGTGTGTTTTGTGTGTCAAGTTACCACAACACCATTATTATCTTGTATTATTTAATCTCAAGGAGATTGCTTGGTGTTGGTGTCCCTTGTTAATTTCACATAATATTTTTGAAATGTACCTGAATCCTCACAAACAAACTGTCCTTTTAGAAGGAAAAAACACATAGGCAAGTATAATTGAAACCAAAAATCCTTTATTAAGGGCTCAGAACCAAACAAAGAGGAAGGCAACACTGGATAAACAGCAGAAATTAGCGAAGCCTTGGACCCCCAGGGCAGACATCAATTCTTGAACATCAAAATTGGTGGCCTGAGGAGTCCATATGTAAGGGAGTGCAGTCTGGTCCAGAAGTCCCAGAGATCCGGAAAGCAGCAGATGACATCTGTGTCCCCAGGCTGTGGTACCACAAGAGGCTGCATCTTTTGCCAGACCAGACTGGATCCAGGGTCATCACTTTCTGGTCTTCCTTCCATGCTTCATTCCAGGCTGTGGCTCTGCTGTTGGAGATGTGGCAGGAGGAGGAGTAGGACCTGGAGGAGGAGGAGGAGGACTAGTAGGACCTGGAGGAGGAGGAGGAGAAGTAGAAGGACCTGGAGGAGGAGGAGGAGGAGGACCATGTGTGAGGTCACAAATGTGGGTATCAGATGTTATTTGGCCCCTCAACCCCTTATTGAGAGCTTCCAAAATTAATGACTCACGAATGAGTTGTTGGTCCTCCTCCATCCGCTGCATTTTACACGCAATTATGCCAGCAAAGTCCTCCTCCACAGTGTGTGGTGCTCCCAGGGCCTCTGTAGCCTTCCAAAAGAGGCCTATGGCAGCCTCCTCTAGGGTACTCCTCTTCCTGTCACTTTCTCTTTGCAGGTGGATGGGAGGGACCTGCATATCAGGCAGCCTGCTCGGCCCGGCCACCTCCTGGCTGCGACTTCCCTGTGTATGAAAAAGGGACATGGTTTTAGTTTTTGCATCATCAATCACAATCATAAATTAGTACTCCAAACTAACATCTAGTTAACATCATTGATTGGACAACCTGAACTATTTAGAGGAATGCTATACCTGGCTCAAGCTGGGCTCCTCCACATGTTGCTGCCTGGAAGGCCCAGGTTGGGCGTCAGAAGCCTCAGCTGGGGGGGAAGGAAGCGTGGAAGGAAGACTGGAGAGTGATGACCTGGGTTCAGTCTGGCCTGCCAGAAAATGCAGCCTGTCATAGTACCACATCCTGGGGACATAGATGTCATCTACTGCTCCGGATCTCTGCGAATCCTGGACTTTCTTGCGCTCCCTTAGATATGTACTCCTCAGGCAACCAATTAGGATCTTCAAATAGGTGATGTCTGCCGTGGGGATCACCTGCTTCACAATTTCCAGCAATTGATCCAGTGCTGCCTTCCTCTTTGTTTGGTTCTTATAATGTGGGTGGTTGATCTCCCACAGACAAGGCAGCTCCCTGAACATGTCCATGAAAATTGCCATGAAGTCGGTATCATTCAAGATATCCATTTTCACTGCAAGACACAACAAAAGACAAACCCTAGTGTCAGGCAAAACTCTCCTAATCTAGTTACAATATAGGCCTCAATGTAGAAGCAGTAGTGGCCCAAGTTTGGCTCTTACCTTCGTTATCATGATCGGCGCCTCCGATACTCCTTCGTCCGCTCACAGATCGTACGTACTACGCACGCGTGTTACGCTTTATACACACTGCGCATGCATGTAACTCCGCCCCCGCCCCTGACGTTCTTTCTAGTCTATTCCCCACCCCTTTTCCTTCGGCGCAGTGGGTGAAGAGCACATGGCGGAGTCAGAGCAGGTGCGTGCTAATTATAGCAATGAGGAGGAGGTAAGCCCGGATCCGGAAACGTCCCAATCCAGAAGGAGACGATTTAAGGCCTCAAATATGTCCTTTGGGGAGATGTTGGAGATGGTTGACATCCTGAAGAAGGCCAACTATGACGGGAAGTATGGACCTTACCCCAACCCCAATATCAGAAAGGCCAAGATCATGGCGAAAGTGGTCAAGAGTCTGCACCGGAATTTCGGAGTACGACGATCGAAAGATCAGCTCAGGAAGTGGTGGTCGGACCTGAAATTAAGAGAGCCCGAGCAGTACAGAAAGATCTGGAGAGTGCTGCAAAAAAGTAAGTAGTTGTGCTCTGTTCCCATTCTTTTTGTCTTTATTACGTTCGTGCTGCTCCATATGCTTTTCTTAAGTGTTGTACAGTTTAAAATGGCAACTTTAATGTTCATGGGCCCATTATTCGTTCGTATCAAACATTTTTCTTTCGGCCTATAAAACACCATTGTTTAGGCCATATGCATTTGCCAACATTTTTTAGGGCTTACTTGTATGAAAAATATTTGGTTGTGTAGATGGGTTTGTTTTACTAGAATGAAATGCAAACTAGATTCTGTGTAAGGAGAGGACACTCAGCAGCTGTTTTCACATCTGGATGCTGGAGCACTAGTGTGGGACACAGGAACACCCTTTTTATTAGGGGGCCCATACAGGTGCTCCAGTGTATACTATAGGGGGGTCTCCATCTGTGAAGCTTGTACAAGACAGGTAAAGTATTGAAGCTTGACAACGGACAATAAAAATGCTACATCTTGGAACTCTGCCAAAATAGACAATTGTACCCCACTTCCAAGCAATGTTTCATCTTTATATTTCGGCCATCAAATATCTGTGTGCTAATTATACCATTTTTGTTTTACATAGGGGAGAAAAGACTCGGAGGACACCCCTCATCTGAGGAGACCACAGACCCCCCACCTCGGGAAGAAGGGGAAATACCCCCAACCCAAGCTGAGCAGGAGGAGGAAGAAGATGTGGTGGAAATAGGCACCACAACAGGTGAGTGTCTGCGACCACAGGCTCAGGTAAGAGATGGATGCCGGCAGATTTTTGATACCTGTTTTTGTTTGGTTTCTCTCTTTTTAGGTGATCATGATGTTGTGGATCCAGATCCTTTCACATCAGAAAGTGCCCAGATCCTGATCGGGGAGATCATGGGGTGTAATTTAGAATTGGAAAACCTCAAGAAAAAAATCAATGATGTTATTCAAAAAAATAATAACATCATTGATGTTTTGGGGCAAGTCTAAACCCCCTCCAAATCACTTTGTTTTTTTGTGTGCTACAATCTTAAAAATGTTTTAGCGATGTTTAGGAAAGCCAAATTTTGAGGATGCACACAGTGTGCCAACATGTGCTATCTGCCATCACGGGAGATCAATGGACGCGTTTTGGGGGTGAAACCCCTTCCTCAATAATAAAGTAGCTGTGAGGAAGGGGTTGCTCCACCAAGACACGTCCCTTGATCCCCCATGATGGCAACTAGCACATGTTGACATTCGTAAATTGGTGTGCATCTTCAAAATTTGGCTTTTCAAGGGGTGACTTCACCCCATCTGAACGCAATATCAAACACAGTTCCTAAATACTCATGTCTGATATTTCCCTATGTGAACTTTGTAAGTTCAAGATTTGTGTCTTTCTTGTTGGTTTTACACATGCCTGTTTAATCTTAAATGGACATTTCTATTTTTGATAATGCCACTCCAAAAATTGTTATACAACAAACATGTTAGTTTGTTTTAAAAACCTTTTCTAAATGCACATGTGATTGTGCAGGTATTAAAAAGATTGTTATCGGGGGGCGCATGCGCGGCACGAACCGAGGAGGAAGCAAGGGCTGATAGCTCCGTGAGCCGCGGAGATGAACGGCACTTTCCCGGGGCCATCCACACTGAGTTTCGATCCGATTCTTCCTAACACCCCCGGTGGAACATCCAGCGCATGCCGGGACCCAAAAATCGCCGAAGCAAACCGGCTCAAAGTTCTCTAACTACATACTTATTAAGAGTGAGAGAGAGGAACATGCAGGCCCAAGATGGCGCCCGGAGGACACAGTCACAGGCACACCTTCCCGCTGCAGCTGCCTCGCCGACACACTCCCTGGGAGACTGTGAGTATTCATTACAATTAACTAAGGCAGATCTGGATGAAAGCCTAACCCTTATTTATGACAAGATCGCCCAGAAATTTCGAACAGAGCTGCATAAGTCTACCAATACGCTGTCTCTGGAGATTGCAGCTCTGGGAAGTAGAACAGACTTACTGGAGACTAAACATGATGAACTGTCCCTTGTGTACTCAGATCTTAGAGAAGAATGAATCTTTGTCAGAAACGGTCCTACAACTCCAAGCTCACATTGAGGACCTAGACAACGGGAATCGACGAAATAATCTTAGGGTGCGTGGAGTATTTCAATCGCTCCTGCCTGACTCTCCTTTGACGGCCTTTTCCTGTGATAGGATTCATAGGGCCCTACGCCCTCCCCCACCTCCAGAGAAGCCTCCTAGGGACATAGTGCTTTGCCTCAAGGACTTCTTGATTAAGGAAGATATCCTCAGGGCCTCAAGAAACACCACTAACAGTGGCCTAGATGGTACTCCGATTCAAATTTACCCGGATATCTCTCCCACTACCCTTGACAAGCGCAGAAAGATGAAAGAGGTTACATCAGTGCTTCAGTCTGCAAGCATTCGCTACCGCTGGGGCTTCCCCTTCAAGCTTCAGGTGCCTCACAATGGCACGGCATACACCGTGACCACGTTGGCGGAAGGCAAGGAGTTACTGGTGAAACTGGGCCTCCTAGATGCGGCTTCCCTGCCCAGGCTACCATCCACTCCACGTCACTCAGCTATTTGGGCTATCCCCCCCCCCACCCAGGAGAGATCGTCGAGATCAACGCTGTGACTAACAGAAACAGCAACTCTCATTTTTGTTTTTATTTTTTTGTCTCTTCTCTCTAATCCTTTTGTTTTTTTTCTCCCTCAAGGTTGAGAACTATGATCCTCTCCTGCCATGCTTTGACGCCCCTGGACTCTCCCGGCTCCATGCGGAATCCTGGTTGCGCCCGCTTGAGAGACCCCACACTCTTCAAGATCGGGGGCTTGCTGGCTCTTCATCTGTTCAGTGATGTCGGAGCAGGCGGACCCCTCACAGGTAAACTCTCCTGACACATCTGCATCCATGCAGACTACACGGACACAAAAACTTAGAGTGTTGGACCTTTTGGTCTGGATGGACACCTCTTTTTGGGTCTATGGGACGTCTTTCCCCATGACCCCCCTAGACTATGGTTGGCCATTTTTTGGCCTGGTTCTCAGGTTTCCTTGTTCATTTTTGTTCCTGGTTTTATTTTTTTGCTATTTTGGCTTTTTTTTGTGCTACCCAATTCAGAAGGTTCTGTCACTGTGATTCATGTATTGCTGTCTCAGATTGAACATGCACGTATTTTAATGGGATTGTACTCCTTAGCTGCGTCTCACCCTGAGATATATTGTAATGTTATTATGGTGCTCCCTCTCGGCCTGGACCCTTTTCTGATCCTAAATATCTCCCCTTTGATACAATATGGGTATTAAGGTAATTTCTCACAATGTAAAAGTGTTTAATACCCCTCAAAAACGGAGAAAAGCATTTAAAGCTTATAAATCCCTTGGAGCGGATATTATACTGCTTCAGGAGACACATTTCTCTAGTGATAACCACCCATCCTACTTTGATAAAACTTTTAAACAATGCTATTTTACTACCCATGGGTCCAGGTCTAGAGGGGCCGCTATATTCATTAAGAATTCGGTGTTATTTCAGGCACAATAGATATATAAAGATCCAGGCAGTTGATTTGTGATAGTTCAGTGTTCCATCCAGAACAAACAATTGACCTTGGCCTCAGTGTATGCTCCTAATGCCTCACAGGCTACATTTTTTAAAGATTTTTTCCAGACCCTGGAAAGGTTTCACTCCCCCCATCTGTTAATCAGAGGGGATTTTAACTTGGTAGCCCACTCAGGACTAGATAGAAGCAGAACATGCCCAACCTCTAAGGCCTTTCCCAAATCCCTGCAGCATTCCTTGCGGTCCTCTCAACGAATAGATATATGGAGGGCTCACAACATAGGCTCTAAAGAATACACTTTTTATTCCCACCCCCACGATAGTTACTCTCGCCTAGATTATATTTTCTGCACCCCTCCTCTGACGGTGAACTCTACCTCGGCCAATATACATATTTGCCCCTGGTCAGACCATCACATAGTTTCCACTCATATTTCTTGTCTAGGCCTCCCGCATACAGCCAGGTCTTGGCGCCTTAACGACGCAATGCTTACAGATCCTGTGATCCTGGCCCAGCTGTTGGATCGCCTCAAAGAATATTTTAGTCTCAACAATGTTGATGATATCTCTCCTATCACCCTTTGGGCAGCCCATAAGGCTGTTATGAGAGGCCACCTAATAGAAATCTCTACAACTCAAAAACACCAAAAGCAACATGAGACCCATAAACTCACTTTAGAACTAGAACGACTGTACCATAGACACACCCAGACACCTACATCGGAGTTGCTCCTACAGATCACTGAAAAGAGAAGGGCCCTAGAGGACATACTTTCAGGACACATAGAAAAATCTCTTAGATGGTCCAAAGCCAGTTTCCTCCTTCAGAGCAACTCAGCCTCCATGATGTTTGCGCGTAAGCTCAAACAGTCCGCCCAGCCTACCCACCTTTATAAATTGAAGGATAATAACGGCAACATCACCTCCCATCCCAAACAGGTTCTAAATATCTTTTCCTCCTTCTACCAGAAACTATTTTCGGGCCCAGACCCCTCTCTTCCCCCTCCCGCACAGGCCTGGTTAGATACCCTCTCGCTTCCTCAGTTGTCAGAGGAGCATTTGGGAATCCTCAATGCCCCATGTTCGTCACAAGAAGTGGCTTCTATCATTTCCTCCCTTAAACCCTCCAAAGCCCCAGGCCTGGACGGGTTCTCGGCAGTCTACTATAAAAAATTTGCAGAATTCTTACTCCCTACACTGACCAACATGTATAATCATGTCCTCAAAGGGAAACAATTCCCAGAGGAAATGCTGCTAGCAAACATGTCCCTTATACCCAAACCGGGCAAAGACCATACTCTAAAATAAATGATACACTGAATAATCGCCCTCACCAATAGTGTGATCAAATAGCAGCGCTGAATATCTAAATTATACACCCTAATTAAAGAAATATTGTATAAACAGTGATCGCTCAAAGTGATAACAACAAAAAAAATTTTTTTTATATAGATATTAATATTAAGTGTCCAAAAAAATGCCAGACAGTGTTTCTAATAAACACCCATCATACAGTTCATTTGTGTATAACACCAAAGAAAAATTCAATAAAAAAGTCCAAACGTGAATGGTGCCTCAGTGAAATAAGGGTGACAATATCAAAGTAATGATCTTCAATGATAATATCTTCCACCACACCGCCGTGAATGTGATTCCACTCCCCTTCAGCGAGCAAACTCACCAGCTTTTTTTGCCTTACACTCTCGTGTTTGGCTTGTAGGCTTTTCCCACACAGTGGGGGTAAAGTGATAACCTCCAATCAGTATCCGTATGGTAAACCGCAGCGTATAAACAAATGCTCTCTCCACATGAAAAAAAGAAAAGCGAACCAATAGTGCAGTAACGCAACACACTTTAATAAAAGTAACACTCTCCTTCACCATAAAACTCACATTTTCCAATTTTCAAAAAACGCAAAGCAGCACAGCAATACTTGGTTGTTACCAACAGCACTTCAAACGGTAACCTGGACGTATGGTGGTCACGGCGGACCCAGGTGCTTAGTGAACGTACACACTCTCACCCGTCCCTTGGAGCCCTCCGTAGCCACTTCCCCGCTCACTCGTATGGCGCCGCCTGTCACAGCGTCCTACGTCAGACTTCCTTGATTGCCGTATAGCCACGCCCCGACATGTTTCGTCACACCGGACTTATTCATGGGAAGACCATACTCTCCCTCAAAATTTCCGCCCCATTTCGGTTATTAATAACGACCTAAAGATATTTGGAAGGATCTTATCAGACAGATTGGCTAAAGTTATAAAAACCTTGATATTCCCTGACCAAACCGGCTTTATCCCATCGAGGCAGATCACTGATAACATCTGTCTAGCCACCAACATTCTACAGGACGCTCATATGCACTCCAACCAAGTACTACTTTTGAGTTTGGACATAAACAAAGCATTTGACAGTGTTCTTTGGACGTACCTTGACATAGTATTATCAAAATTTGGATTCAGTGGGGCGTTTATACATGGCTTTAAAGCCCTTTACCATCACCCTAAGACCCGCATAAAGCTGCCGGGATGTAATTCAGACTATTTTTCTTTGCAGTGTGGCACTAGACAGGGGTGTCCCCTCTCCCCTCTATTGTTTGCACTCGCCATGGAACCCCTGTCTAGGTCCATCTCCAATGACCCGAACATTAAGGGATACACAAAAGGTGGTCGAGAATTTAAACTTCGCCTTTATGCGGACGATGTACTTTTATTTATTTCGGACCCTTTAATCTCCCTCCCCAACCTCATGTCCACTCTAGACTCCTTCCAGAAGCTAACGGGCCTGGGAGTTAACCCTACCAAGTGTTCGGCAAAGCCCATTCACCTTCCACAACTTTTATTGACTACACTTAAAGAGAAATTCAAATTCACATGGAATCACATCTCCCTACAATATATAGGTATTAAACTTGCCCCTTCTCTCAAACAGATATACTCTTTAAATTACCCCCCGGCTTTCTCTAAGGTTAAACTCCTTTTAAATCAATGGTCCAAGCAATTAAAATGAACATCCTCCCAAAACTTTTGTTCCTCTTTAGGTCTCTGCCTCTATATGTTTCTCGCTCAGCTCTGTTGATGATACAGACGGATCTGCTCAAATTTATATGGCAAAACAAAAAACCCCAAATGATGGGACGTTTATTAATGTATAGAACTCAGGTGAGGGGGGGCTTGGGATGCCCGGACCTATGAAAGTATTTCTTAGCATCTCGCCTCATTCAATTGGCGCAGTGGCATACCTCCCCCGGCCTCTATACCGTGGCTACAATTTGAGCAGATCTCGGTGGCTCCTTATTACCTCCCGGGTCTACTATGGTGCCGCTCCGTATCTCCAAAGGATATCACCCAACTTAACACTATAGTAGGCCAATCACTCTATCTATGGTCCCTTTACTCTAGGAAGTTTAAGCTGCAATTGGGTAGGCCCCTTCTATCTTCCTTTTTAGGAGAACCTTCCTTCCCTCCGGCCTTTTCCTCCACAACGTTATTCCTGGGCTGGATCGCAAGGGGTTTGGTGAACCTTGAATCTTTAGTGCAGGATACCTTCTTTTGTTCTTACGCTCACCTGTGGCAAACCCACGCTATGGGCTGATCCGAGTTTCACCAATACTTGCAAATACGACATTTTTATTCAACACTTATCGCGGGTGGAGTTGATCTGTCAAAGACCTCGTTTGAGTTACTGTGTGGAGAGGCTTCGAGAGATAAGGGGACCATATTCATTCTTTATAGATATCTCAATGACCTCAACTCCCCTCTAAAATCTAAGGCAATGGAGGCTTGGGAGGTTGAGATGGCCCAAGAGTTCCCTGCAGAGGACTGGCAGGACATGATAGCTAATATGCACAAATGTATATGATCTATATCCATCAAAGAGACAGTTCTCAAACTTCACACTAGGTGGTATTACACTCCAGACCGTCTCCACAGAATATATCCCCTGGTACCTGGCACATGTTTTAGAGGATGCCAGGATGGGGGAACGCTGTTGCACACGTTCTGGAGTTATAAGGCCCTAGACACCATTTGGCATAAGTCAACGTCTCTTATAACACTTCTCTCTGGTGTCTCGATTACACTGACCTCTCAAATGTGTCTGTTATTTGCAGAGATCCCAGCTGTTCCCCTCCCCCTACAGAAATTAGTTCACACTCTTTTTAGTGCGGTTCAATGGGCAATAGCTTTGAACTGGAAACGTTCCCATGTATCTCGGTCGCAGGTGATTTTGCGTATGGAGTCCATTAGGACTATGGAAAGAATACACCATACTCTCCTGGACCTCATGCACATTTTTGACCATAAATGGAATGTTTGGATGGCCCACTTGCTTAGTGAAAGACTAGAGGATCCTTTGGCCCCAGTGGCTGAATCATAATAGGTCTGATTATAGTTCCAACTGATAGAATCTGTTTGAAGTGTTCCTCTAAAAGCCTCATAACTTCTAGGCTTCTGGTATTATGGCACATAGCTTCCTTGTGGATTGATGGCTATTTCATTATGCTTGGGTTGCACATTTGTCACTATTTTGAATTTTTTTTTTCTCTTTTCTTTCTTTTTGTTTTGTTTTTCTTTATGTACTTCTTTTTGTTCCGATTTATTGGGTGCATTATGTATTGTAATGAGAAACACTATTTGCATTGTATGAGATATAATGTTAAGCTGTCTATGGCTATATTGCCACTGAACTTCTTGTACCCACAATGCTTGTACACCCAGGTGTTATACCATTTTGCAATAAAAACGTTTGTAAACAAAAAAAAGATTGTTATCAAGAATGTGTGGATTATTGTCTCAACGCTACAACACTTTTGTGGTGATGTAATTGCTGCTTTCTGTGAAAATGGGGGTTATTTCCTAAGGGCAAATCCTCTTTGCACTACAAGTGCAGTTTCAGTGCAGTTTCAAGTGCACTTGTAGTGCAAAGTGTCTACGCCTTTAGTAAATAACACCTAACAGTGCTTTGTATAAGGTTACACAATCACGCCATTGTGTAACCCCCACATTTCTGTCAGGGTCAGCTAAAACAAACACAAGCAGTAAATGTCAACAAAGATTTGCTTTTTTTTTTTATTTGATAAAGGCTTCACAAATTGTCTGGCATATTGATGGCCCCCCTACCCGCAAAGAACTCAAGGTATCTTAACCGGACATCACGGGCACTCAGGGAGGGCAAGCCAGGACGGCCACTTTCAAGCGCCGTCAGGGTTGTTTCATGTAGAATTCCGGCCTCAGGCCCAACTGAGCCAGCATAGTTGGCAGAATGTTGGCGTAAAAAGTTATGTAGAACACAGCACGCCAGGATTATGTGATTAAGTTTATACTCCGCCATATGGATGGGTGTCAGAAATAGGCGAAACGGGTGGCCATGATTCCAAATGTGTTCTCCACCACTCTTCTGGCTCTGGCCAGCCGGTAATTAAAAACCCTCTGTTCCGGGGTGAGGGTCCTCATCGGGAATGGCCACATAAGATGGTCCCCCAGCGCAAATGCCTCATCTGCAACGAAGACGAATGGGAGTCCATCCACATTGTCTTCTGGAGGTGGCAAGTCCAAGCTGCCATTCTGGAGACACCTGTAAAACTCCATCTGGGCGATGACTCCACCATTGGACATCCGGCCATTCTTCCCCACGTCCACATACAGGAAGTCGTAATTAGCCGACACCAACGCCAACATCACAATACTATTGAACCCCTTGTAATTATAATAGTATGACCCCGAGTTGGGTGGTGGGATGATGTGGACGTGTTTCCCATCAATTGCCCCTCCGCAGTTAGGAAAGTCCCACCGCTGGGCAAAGTGGGAGGCCGCAGTCTGCCATTCCTGTGGCGTGGAAGGAAACTGTTGAGGAAAAAAAAACAACTTAGTATTTTTGCACATAAACATGGAAAGCAGATTAGACACAAACATTCTTGGCCAACATCCAGATAACATTTATTAAGGGGAATTTTACAACACCAAAGTATAAGGTACACCTATCATATCCCCCCCCTCTCATGGGCCATTTCTAACATTATAGGGGGGGGGATCTTGGACAGGTAACCCTCTCCACTTCATTGAAAGATGAATGCCTAAATAATGGGTATTACTTTGAACAGCCCCTCCTTAGTTACACTATTGGCAGCTCACTGGACAGGTAAGAAGTGTCATAATATAAAGATATAAATACACACTGTACACATTTGAGCACATTTGGACATTCTGCTATTACCTATCAAGATAATATTAGGATACAAAAACTTTAAAGATTACTATTTGAAAGTATACCGGCAGGCCCTTGCACTACATGCTTTGGGGAATTCATCCATAAATCTGACCACAAAAGAGGTGGGTATAGTGTGTATGGGTTTGGCAAAGTCAGCAGATAGATGATTGAGGATAGATAGAGAATTGGGATCAGCTGACTTAGCAGTAGGGGGGAGGGAGGGTTAATAAAAATGATTTGGGGACACCACAAAAAAAAAGTCTCTGGCACTCTGCCTGAATTTAAAGCACAAATCACATTTCTAAACATTTTAGGGGGTGTTTGGGGTAAAACACTACTATGGAGCTGATAAAATACATTGTTAAGTGACTACATGAGGTGAATATAGGGGCAGGAGAGCATGCTGGGGAGATAAGTGAAGGCAAATATGTATGAAGGACAAAAAATAATTACATAAAAATCCAGCATGCATGAGAACAAAGGGGACATTCACAGCATATTACAATCATGGTAATTAGGGAATGAGGAAAAGAAATACAATATATTAGCAAACATTATATACAATAAAATGTGATATTAAAGGATAAAAAACTTACCTTCATATACTCCTTCTGCAGGACCTGGATGATGGCAGAACAGGTCTCCGGGATAATGATACCCAGAGCCTGGGGGGAGATGCCTGTTGAGAACTTCAAGTCCTGCAGGCTTCTCCCTGTCTCCAAGTACCGCAGGGTAGCGGCGAGCCTCTGCTCCGCAGTGATGGCTTGCCTCATGCAGGTATCCTGCCTGCTGATATAGGGGGTCAGCAAAGCCAGCAGACGGTGAAATACGGGGTCCGTCATCCTGAGAAAGTTCCTGAAATCATCAGGATTATTCTCACGGATCTCACGGAGCAAAGGCATATGAGAGAACTGGTCACGCTGAAGCAACCAATTCTTGGTCCATGAACTCCTCCCCACCCTGTTCATGGACTGGACTTGTGTCAAGGTTAGGACCCCAACACCAAGCCCCCGCACAGCATGAACTCTACGAGGAGTACGTATATGCAACATGGCTAGAAAACGGTTGGCTGCTCAGAACGAAGTAACAGAACGCACTGAAGAACAGCAAGGCCTGTGAAGAGCGACTTAAAAAACAGTAACAAACGAACAAGAACACAATGACTAAGTCACGCGGAGCTTGCTTGCATGCACTGAAGAGCAGATACAAACCCACAAGCACAAACTGAACCGCAGAAAACGATCTGAAAGCCATGAGTCTGAAAAAGCGTGAATCGTCTCTCACCAAACTTTTACTAACACGAGATTAGCAAAAGGAGCCCAAAGGGTGCCGCGCTTGGTTCTGAACTGGCCTTTCTAGTCTCGTTGGACGTGGTTGACATCACCGCGTTGTTGGCGATCGGAAATTCCTACAACTTTGTGCGACCGAGTGTACGCAAAACAAGTTTGAGCCAACATCCATCAGAAAAAATCCTAGGATTTTGTTGTCGGAATGTCCGATCAATGTCCGACCGTGTGTACAGGGCATTACAGTGTATTGTGTATATATATGCATCCCAGGTGTTACATATATATATATATATATAATATATATATATATATATATATATATATACACTGTATTCAGTTTAGCTAGATCCATTCCTGTTATCTTCCTACTGACAGGCAGGGTTGTCTTGTTACAGTATTTACAGCTACCTGAAGAAAATTGCTGGTGTTCTTTTGATTCTATTAGTACCACAGTCAGGCAGCTAGACTATTTACAGTTAGTGTAGTGCGTCCTCCTCACAGTGTTCAGTTAAAGCTACAAGTTACTTTAGTGTGACCTCTGCACAGTGTTCAGCTAAAACTACAAGTTAGTGTAGTGCACAGTGTTCAGCTAAAGCTACAAATTAGGGTAGTGTGTCCTCCTCACAGTGTTCAGCTAAAGCTACAAGTTAGTTTAGTGTGACCTCTGCACAGTGTTCAGCTAAAGCTACAAGTTAGGGTAGTGCGTCCTCCTCACAGTGTTCAGCTAAAACTACAAGTTAGTGTAGTGCGACCTCTGCACAGTGTTCAGCTAAAGCTACAAGTTAGTGTAGTGCGTCCTGCTCACAGTGTTCAGCTAAAACTACAAGTTAGTGTAGTGCGACCTCTGCACAGTGTTCAGCTAAAGCTACAAGTTAGTGTAGTGCACAGTGTTCAGCTAAAGCTACAAGTTAGGGTAGTGTGTACTCCTCACAGTGTTCAGCTAAAGCTACAAGTTAGTTTAGTGTGACCTCTGCACAGTGTTCAGCTAAAGCTACAAGTTAGGGTAGTGCGTCCTCCTCACAGTGTTCAGCTAAAACTACAAGTTAGTGTAGTGCGACCTCTGCACAGTGTTCAGCTAAAGCTACAAGTTAGTGTAGTGCGTCCTGCTCACAGTGTTCAGCTACAAGTTAGTGTAGTGCGACCTCTGCACAGTGTTCAGCTAAAGCTACAAGTTAGTGTAGTGCACAGTGTTCAGCTAAAGCTACAAGTTAGGGTAGTGCGTCCTCCTCACAGTGTTCAGCTAAAGCTACAAGTTAGTTTAGTGTGACCTCTGCACAGTGTTCAGCTAAAGCTACAAGTTAGGGTAGTGCGTCCTCCTCACAGTGTTCAGCTAAAACTACAAGTTAGTGTAGTGCAACCTCTGCACAGTGTTCAGCTAAAGCTACAAGTTAGTGTAGTGCGTCCTGCTCACAGTGTTCAGCTAAAACTACAAGTTAGTGTAGTGCGACTTCTGCACAGTGTTCAGCTAAAGCTACAGGTTAGTGTAGTGCAACCTCTGCACAGTGTTCAGCTAAAGCTACAAGTTAGTGTAGTGCGTTCTCCTCACAGTACATATATATATATATATGAAAGTGGGGTGATGGCGCTCCCTCGAGTTTAATCGGGCAGATGTGTGGTGTGCTAAACCACCAATAATTAAAAATATATATAAACTCCACATACACCCTCCACGTCCATGTGTGTGCGAAATAAAATATATGAAATCTAATAATATTGTGGTAGTGTGATAAGAGGGCTATCCTGTTAAGCCCTATTTAGTGTGAAGTGGTAAGTACTTAATTGAATAAACTCAACATATATGTGTGCACATTCCAAGTAATATTCCGAAATAACCATAAGTGCCAATAAATAGGTTAATTGCAGGCTGGTTGAACACCCAATCCCACATTAGGCCTTTACCATAATTAACCCTATGCGTAAAACAAAAACAAAAACAAAAGTGCTGGTTACCAACAATAACCTTATATTAATTACTAAGCATATTCATAAATAGTCCAAAATGTGTAAACCAGTCCGTGATTGTGAAATAAACTCCAGTACAATGTGGAAGCACCCCAGCCAAAAAACTTGGAAACAAACTTAAATTTGTGACTTCAGTGCGTTCAGCGTTCTTGGTGACTTGGTGCTCCCCCTCAAGGGTCCCCACTCACCAGATCCATCCACCCCAGAGGGGTAACTCGCATAAGGAATGTGGTCTCTGCGATCCTCCAAAAACAAAAACAAAAGTGCTGGTTACCAACAATAACCTTATATTAATTACTAAGCATATTCATAAATAGTCCAAAATGTGTAAACCAGTCCATGATTGTGAAATAAACTCCAGTACAATGTGGAAGCACCCCAGCCAAAAAACTTGGAAACAAACTTAAATTTGTGACTTCAGTGCGTTCAGCGTTCTTGGTGACTTGGTGCTCCCCCTCAAGGGTCCCCACTCACCAGATCCATCCACCCCAGAGGGGTAACTCGCATAAGGAATGTGGTCTCTGCGATCCTCCTGCCGCCACGATAGGTAGGTTTCCCAGGAAAGTCCTCAGCATATGCAGATGGAGAAGTTTTAATCACTCATGCAGAAAAAAGAGGAAAGATGGACTCCCATGGTGTAGTAATTGGATTTAATCCAAAAAGAAAACTTTATTTAAAACTTAAGAATAAAAAACTATAGTCCAGATCAACTGGCTATAGAGTTGAGCATCATACAAATAAAAACAAAAAACCATGAAGTAATAGGCCCACCGTTAGCCTAAGTATGCAGCAAAAAATGTGCCTTGCACAACCGCTCACATGTATGTAACAAACAAACGTTCTCCTCACAGTGTTCAGCTAAAGCTACAAGTTAGTGTAGTGCGTCCTCCTCACAGTGTTCAGCTAAAGCTACAAGTTCATTTAGTGTGACCTCTGCACAGTGTTTAGCTAAATCTACAAATTAGGGTAGTGCGTCCTCCTCACAGTGTTCAGCTAAAGCTACAAGTTAGTGTAGTGTGTCCTCCTCACAGTGTTCAGTGAAAACTACAAGTTAGTGTAGTGCGACCTCTGCACAGTGTTCAGCTAAAGCTACAAGTTAGTGTAGTGCGTCCTCCTCACAGTGTTCAGGTAAAACTACAAGTTAGTGTAGTGCGTCCTCCTCACAGTGTTCAGCTAAACCTACAGGTTATTTTTTTTGCGAGCTCTGCACAGTGTTCAGCTAAAGCTACCTGTAGAAGTTTGGTGGTGTTTTCCTGATCCTATCACTACCGCAGGCAGCTAAATAAGCTACAAGTTATTTTTTGGCGAGTTCTGCACAGTGTTCACCTAAAGCTACCTGTAGAAGGTTGGTGGTGTTTTCCTGATCCTATCACTACTGCAGGCAGCTAAATAAGCTACAAGTTAGTGTAGTGCGAGCTCTGCACAGTGTTCACCTAAAGCTACCTGTAGAAGGTTGGTGGTGTTTATCTGATCCTATCACTACCGCAGGCAGCTAAATAAGCTACAAGTTAGTGTAGTGCGAGCTCTGCACAGTGTTCACCTAAAGCTACCTGTAGAAGGTTGGTGTTTTCCTGATCCTATCACTACCGCAGGCAGCTAAACAAGCTACAAGTTAGTGTAGTGTGAGCTCTGCACAGTGTTCACCTAAAGCTACCTGTAGAAGGTTGGTGGTGTTTTCCTGATCCTATCACTACCGCAGGCAGCTAAATAAGCTAAAAGTTAGTGTAGTGCGAGCTCTGCACAGTGTTCAGCTAAAGCTACCTGTAGAAGGTTGGTGGTGTTTTCCTGATCCTATTACTACCACAGGCAGCTAAATAAGCTACAAGTTAGTGTAGTACGAGCTCTGCACAGTGTTCAGCTAAAGCTACCTGTAGAAGGTTGGTGGTGTTTTCCTGATCCTATCACTACCGCAGGCAGCTAAATAAGCTACAAGTTATTTTTTGGCGAGCTCTGCACAGTGTTCAGCTAAAGCTACCTGTAGAAGGTTGGTGGTGTTTTCCTGATCCTATCACTACTGCAGGCAGCTAAATAAGCTACAAGTTAGTTTTTTGCGAGCTCTGCACAGTGTTCAGCTAAAGCTACCTGTAGAAGGTTGGTGGTGTTCTCATACTACAGGCAGGCAGTTGATTTTGCTAGATGCAGTATCAGTACATATATATATATATATATATCTCCCAGCTTAGTGCAGCTACAGGCCATTAGTATGTCTGGAAGGCCAACAAGGAGAGGCAGACAGTCACAAGCCAATAAAAGAGGGCAAGCAGGCTCTGTGTCTAGAGGCAACAGTGCTGGTCGTGGAGACGGTGCATCCTCATCAGCACGTGGCCATGGGACACGCTTGGCCTTTTTTTCTGCAGCTGGCCGTGTTGAGCCGCAACATGCGGAAGACTTGGTCGAGTGGATGACCAAGCCGTCCTCATCCTCCTCATCCTCTCTCACCCATGCTCAGGGTACTTTGTCTGGCAAAGCAACGGCCTCTTCCCTCGGCTCAATGTCATCAGTGATTCCTTCCCTAGCCCCACCATGTCCTCCTGAGGAGTCCCTCGAACTGTTTGACCACAGTGTTGGGTACATGCTCCAGGAGGATGCCCAGCATTTGGAAGGCTCTGATGATGATACTGAGCTAGATGAAGGCAGTAACGTGAGCACGGACAGAGGGGGTGCCCAAGAAGGACAGCAATCTGGCAGTCATGCTCCCCCTGCTGCAGCATACTGCCAGGTTTGCTCCAGTGATGAGGAGAGAGGGGATGATGAGGTCACTGACTCAACGTGGGTGCCTGATAGGAGAGAGGAGGAGGAGGAGGCACATCACCAACGAGGCTGGATGCCCTCCACGGGCAAGCCTAAAGGCAGCACACTGACCACATCACACCCCAAAGCTCCGCATGTGCAGGGCGCTGCAGTCTCTGTGCGTTATTCAAAAAGTTCTTTGGTGTGGGCCTTTTTTGAGACGAGTGCATCAGATTGCACCTCTGCTATTTGCAAAATATGTCTCAAGCGTATCTCGCGTGGCCAAAACAAATCCCGCTTGGGCAACACATGCTTGACCAGACATATGTTGACCTGCCATGCAGTTCGTTGGCAAGCGTATCTAAAAGACCCACACCAAAGAACAAAGAGGACCTCTCCTTGCTCCTCATCAGCTGAGATCTCCAACCCCACTATACCTTCAGTCCTCTCTGAGACCTGCACTGAGAGGAAGGTGTAGAATTAGGTGTGTCACAGCCAAGTAATTGTGGGCAATCTGCTTTCGGTACACTGACGTCAGATTGTACCAGGCAAATTTCCCTGCCCCAGCTGCTGCCCTGCTGAAAGAAGTTCGCTCCCAGCCATCCACATGCCCAGCGGTTGAATGCTAGCTTGGCAAAATTGCTAGCACTTCAACTGCTGCCTTTTCAGTTGGTAGACTCTGCCCCCTTCCGTGAGTTTGTGGAATGTGCGGTTCCTCAGTGGCAGGTACCCAAATGCCACTTTTTCTCACGGAAGGCGATTCCGGCTCTCTACCGGCATGTGGAAGGCAATGTCCATGCCTCGCTGGACAGGGCAGTCAGTGGTAAAGTGCATATTACCGCTGACTCATGGTCCAGCAGGCATGGACAGGGACATTACCTAAGTTTCACCGCGCATTGGGTGACTCTGCTGGCAGCTGGGAAGGATGCAGGACAAGGTGCAGTAGTGTTGGAGGTTGTTCCTCCACCACGCCTCCAAAATGCCACTACTAATGATTGTGACACACCTCTCTTCTCCACCCCCTCCTCTTCTTCTTCCTCCATGGCCTCTTCCTGTGATTTGTCCTCGGAACCAGCGGTGGTCCGTAGGCATTCAAGGGGCTACGCAAGTACGCAGGCAAAAAGATGCCATGAGGTGCTTGAGCTGGTGTGCTTGGGGGACAGGAGCCACACTGGGGCAGAGGTTCTGTCAGCTCTGCAGGGGCAGGTTCAGAGGTGGTTGACGCCACACCAACTTAAGACAGGAATGGTGGTTTGCGACAATGGCACCAACCTCCTCTCTGCCCTCCGACAGGGACAAATGACCCATGTGCCCTGTTTGGCTCACATCCTTAACTTGGTGGTGCAGCGGTTCTTGGGCAGGTACGGGGCTTACAGGATGTCCTGAGGCAGGCCAGGAAAGTCTGTGTGCATTTCCGCTGGTCATATAATGCCAGTGCTCGGCTGGCGGACCTCCAAAAGGAGTTTAACCTGCCCAAGAACCGCCTAATCTGTGACATGCCCACCAGGTGGAACTCAACGTTGGCCATGCTGCAGCGGCTGCACACGCAGCAGAGGGCCATCAATGAGTACCTGTGTGACTATGGCACCAGGACAGGTTCAGGGGAGCTTGGTTTTTTTTCCCCACGCCATGATCAGGGATGCATGCACTGTCCTGTCACCATTTGAGGAGACCACGAGGATGGTGAGCAGTGACAGTGCATGCATCAGTGACACTGTCCCCCTTGTCCACCTATTGGAGCACACGCAGCGTGGAATTATTGACAGGGCACTTGAGGCAGAACAGAGGCAGGAAGAGGAGGACTTCCTTAGCTCTCAAGGCCCCCTTTATCCAGACAGTGTTCCTGCGTGCCCGCCGATCACACAGGAAGAGGACGAGGAGGAGAAGGAGGAGGAGGATTGTGTCAGTATGGAGGTGGAGCCTGGCACTCAGCATCAGCAGCAGTCTTTAAGGGATCAGTCCCAGGAAACACATGGACTTGTACGTGGCTGGGAGGAGGTGGCCGCGGACCATGTCATCCTTAGTGACCCAGAGGACTCCGGACCGAATGCCTCAGCAAACCTACGCTGCATGGCCTCCCTGATCCTGCATAGCCTGCGTAAGGATCCTCGTATTCGTGGTATCAAGGAGAAGGACCAATACTGGATGGCAACCCTCCTTGATCCACGTTACAATGGTAAGGTTGCGGACCTTATCTTGCCGTCGCAGAGGGAGCAGAGGATGAAACATCTTCAGGAGGCCTTGCAGAAAGGTCTGTGCAATGCATTCCCAGAGACTGGGAGGTTACAAACTCCTGTTTCTGGACAACGTGTTGCTGAGGCTTCGGTCAGTCAAAGAAGGAGTTGTGGAGAAGGTGGCCGTCTGACCGATGCGTTCAGACAATTTTTTAGTCCGCAGCCCCAAGGTATAATCGGTTCCAGCAACCATCGCCAGCGTCTGTTTTACAAGGTGCAGGAATACCTAGGGGCAAGATCTGACTTGGACACCTTTCCCACCGAAAATCCTCTGGGTTACTGGGTCTTGAGGATGGATCACTGGCCAGAGCTTGCACAGTATGCAATTGAGCTACTGACCTGTCCTGCATCCAGCGTTCTTTCGAAACGCACATTCAGTGCTGCTGGTGGCTTTGTAACCGATCACAGGGTGCATCTGTCCACCGACTTGGTCGATCGACTGACCTTCATAAAGATGAATCAGTCTTGGATCACCACCAGCTACCAAGCACCTGATGCTGATATAACCAAATAATTTTTTTTTTAAATCTCAGATCCCTTTAAAGACTGCCTATGCTGATGCTGAGTGACTATCCTGAGTAATTATCCTCTTCCTCCTCAATGATCACGCTGATAGCTTGTAAGAACATTTTTGGTTCTGGGTGCCGCCACCAGTGCCTAAGGCCCAATTTTTCAGCCCCTGTTTAACAGGGGCGTGTAATTACAATTTTTGATGCAATACTTTGCAGCAGGGCTCGTTCCTGCGTTCCAACTAGAGTTTCTGTGAGAAGTTGCAGTGTTGTGGCACCAGTACCAGTGCCTAAGGCCCAATTTTTCAGCCCCTGTTTAACAGGGGCGTATAATTACAATTTTTGATGCAATACATTGCAGCAGGGCTCGTGATCCCCTGATGAAGTCACGTGTGGTGTGACGTCACGCGTAGGGATGGGACAGGCTTTACATGCTGATAGAGGTATACGAGCTCGCCGCTCATCGGAGCAAGTCCTTTTACCATTGTTGTTTATGTGAGTACCTTATTTTCTTAATAAAAAGCTGTTATTCAACAAAACGATATTACACTATTGGGATCCTTCCTGCTTTTGTCACTTTCCATACTCCCCTGTATACATCTGAGGGAACCATACCCCGGGACTAGGACCGTGAGAATAGCGCTTGAACCCATAGGAGGATACCCCTAAAGTTCTTTGGTCATATGCATTTGCCCTATTACCCTAAGGTAAGGGGCCACTACCCACTTGTGTGTTTGAACACGAAGATGTGCACTATGTGATCTATTTTGAGCACTACACACCAACTGATGCATGTCAGGACGTTGCTGTCACACTTAAACAGAAGGATTCTGAATTTTTGGACATTGATGCTCAATTTGTTTGGATGCACTGCTGCACATTGTCACTTTATGTGTTGCATGTTTGTTACACAGTGTAAATCACTTTTTTATTTTATTGCAATATGCACTTTATTAATAGTCGATACTTTCACATTACTGTTATTTAGTCATATCTATATGGTGAGATTTATTTAGTTATTTTGTTATTTTTGGGTGTCAATGTTAACTTAAGCTGGCAAACGCAGTGTATTTCTTGTACCAGATCATATAGTACAGTAGTACCATGCGATCCAGTTGCTCTGTGTTTTATAAAGCAATGCAAGCACTACTTTTGCTGTGATCCAGTGCGATTTCAGCTCATTTAAATGAATGGACTGAAATTGCACTGCACCCGGATCACATTTAAATACCACAAGAATGCACAGCGCATTTCTTTTCCAATTGATGGTGTGAACCGGTCCTGCACTCCTTTAACATAACCATGATTAAGGCCTGATGGCCGAAACGCGTTGGATTTTTTGACTGTTGTTCAAATTCAATAATAAATCAATGTTTTAGCCGACTTCCATGGCACCTGCCTTTCTCCTTTTTTGCAAAGATTACATGGAGGTTTGCATAGACTTCCCAGGCTGACTGCTGTGTTCTTATTGCCGCGTACACACGGGTGGACTTTTCGATGGACTAGGTCCGGTAGACTTTTCAACTGACTTTTCGACGGACTTTCCGATGGACTTTCGAATGAACGGACTTGCCTACAAACGATCAACCAAAGTCCGAAGAATTCGTACGTGATGACGTACGAGCGGACTAAAATAGGGAAGTTCATAGCCAGTAGTCAATAGCTGTTCTAGCGTCGGTTTTTGTCCATCGGACTAGCATACAGACGAGCGAACTTTTCGACCGGACTCGAGTCCGTCGGAAAGATTTGAAACATGTTTCATTTCTAGGTCTGTCGAACTTTTGGGGAAAAAAAGTCCGCTGGAGCCCACACACGATCAAATTATCTGACGGAGTTCGGTCCGCCGGACCAAGTCTGCCGTAAAGTCCGCTCATGTGTACGCAGCATGAGGCTCACCAGGCATTACACAGGAGGTAGTAGCTTGGATGCACCTGTTTCAACTCTTTTAACATTCCTTCCTGTGTTGCAGCCAATACTGAAATCTGCAGTGCCAGCAACCAGAGAGAGCCGTGGTATCACTCCCTCAGTCACATAACAGTGCTAGTGCCTTGCTTTTGGCTGCTAGATGTGAACACTGTCACAGGGGAGGAAGCTGCATACTCCCACATACCCAAAAGAAGTGACTAGTGTTGCTGGCTGCAATGGAGGAAGGGGTGTCACCATGTCAAGTAAGTGCAGGAGTCTGGTGTGATAACCTTTAGGAGTATAAGGGAGTTGGGTTGGAGAGCTTTGCTAAGGTACTTTCACTAAGGCAAAGTGATGGTCTCTCATAAAGGTTAATTGCTTAGGGTTAGGCTTTATGGAGTGAGCTTAACTTAGGTGTCACGTGTTACAACAGGTTAAATGTTAAAGTGTTACTTAACCCAGGATGCTGCATTCACTATATCTGGTCTCCCACAGTACACAGAGCATGGAAATGCAACAGTTTTAGTAAATATAAACTGCTAAATACCTTTTCCCACCGACATTATATAGCAATCTTGTGACTTCTATTAGTGTCTGGGTAAAGCTTGTAGGAGGAGTTTTCATTCTACTCTGATTGTCCTAAGAAGCCGCAGGACCCCAGACCCTCTGTCTGGTCAGTGCTGATTGGCCCTGTGCTGATCACATGCACTCTCTCAGGTAAAAAAAAAACTTTCTAGTGTAGCACAGCCACCTAGGGGACTGCTCAGAATTATCTGTTCATCTGCATGGCCATGACCAAGTGAACCTTCCAACCCACTTGACACTCTGGGTTCAGATATCCTTGTAGCACTGTGTGGCATTAATCAAACAACTCAGTATAATAAGGTTCTGAAATATTTTACTTGAACCAAATAAGGGAAAATTATTTCAAAGAAAGAGGTAATAAATCTGCTTAGCCAAGATTACAGAGCCAACTCAGCAAACAAATTCCTCCCAAAGACGCAAGACAATGGTTCAGCAACAACAATATTATATACATATACATGCACTCCCTTTTGATCAGAGGTCACCTCATAGTGGATGTTTCAGTTAACTACTCATGATGCCACACTGAGAAAGATGTAATCTAGCCAGCCAATGCTATCCTAATGAAGGGTGATGTGGAAATGTGAGGCCTATGATTTTTACCTTCAATGATTATCAGCATTAATAAATGGACATACAATATGGCTAAAACAGTGTGTCACAAAACTGCCTGGACATTCTGAGAACAACGGACATCATAAAACAGCTGTGATATGTTATCTAGAGTTAGTATCTAGGAAGCTCTGTTTATAGTGTCCACTAAACTACCTGGTTTATAGATGTACCGTAACTAAGACAATCCCTTGCCTGGAAGGAATCACTTGGGGGCTGTGAGGATGACCTCTAACTGAGAGTGGTAATGTTACAAACATGTTTTACTTAAATGGGGTTGGGTAGAGAGGGGATATAAAAGCAAACCAAGCTCTCGTTTTATGACATGTAATGACCTCCAGTTGACCAAGTGTGGCCACCTGGCTTATGTGAGGGAATAGGGCTCTCTTCAAACCCCCCCCCCCCACCCTTGAGTGAATATGTGACAGGGGGTGTTTCTACCGGGAAGGAGTTAAGGAGAGGTAGACTTTTCTGAAAGTGTATATATTGAAACACAGATCACTGTCCTCAGGGCCGTCTTTAATTTTGATTGGGCCCTGGGCAAACATTTTCTTGGGGCTCCCCTCTATTCTGAGACATACAAAAAATAGCAGGTAGACTCAAAATCAGTTTAGTGCAGCAGATCACGCAGCGATTGCAATTGTTTGCCAGAGGTTACAGCCTATCCTTACTGCTCACTGGCTGGTTTCTAGAGGTTATAACACAAAATTTCTGCTTGCCGATTGGTTGCTAGAGGTTAATGTACATTATTAGCGCTCACTAATTGGTTGCTAGGGGTTACAGCACATCATTACCACTTACTGATTGGTTGCTAGAGATTAAAGCAGATCACTACTGTTCGCTGATTGGTTGCTAGAGGTTAATGCACATCATTACCTCTCACTGAGCAGTGGAGCAATCCCAAATAATTGAGCAAGTAAAGGGGCACATTAATACACATACTACAGGAGAGTGTCAGAGAGTGCAGACATACTACAGGAGAGGTTCAGGGACTGTGGACATACTGCAGGAGACAATCAGAGACTGCGGACCTACTGCAGGAGATTACCAGAGACTGCGGACATACTGCAGGAGACAATCAGAGACTGCGGACATACTGCAGGAGACAATCAGAGACTGCGGACATACTGCAGGAGATAACCAGAGACTGCGGACATACTGCAGGAGACAATCAGAGACTGCGGACATACTGCAGGAGACAATCAGAGGCTGCGGACATACTGCAGGAGACAATCAAAGACTGCGGACATACTGCAGGAGACAATCAGAGACTGTGGACATACTGCAGGAGACAATCAGAGACTGTGGACGTACTGCAGGAGATTACCAGAGACTGCGGACATACTGCAGGAGATTAGCAGAGACTGCGGACATACTGCAGGAGACAATCAGAGACTGCAGACATACTGCAGGAGACAATCAGAGACTGCGGACATACTGCAGGAGACAATCAGAGACTGCATACATACTGCATGAGATTACCAGAAACTGCGGACATACTGCAGGAGACAATCAGAGACTGCGGACGTACTGCAGGAGATTACCAGAGACTGCGGACATACTGCAGGAGACAATCAGAGACTGCAGACATTATACAGGAGATGGTCAGAGAACTTTCAGCAATGCACAGCTTTACAGTTGAATAACACAGCTCAGGGTTTAAACATTCAGGCATTTTATGGGTGTAAGGACATACCTGGCCAGCCAAACTAACTACATACATTCAGGTATGTGGGCAGGGCTTCCACTCTCTGCTCTCACTACAACAGCCGGGAGTTCCACTGATGCTTTGTTGGGGGACCTGCGTCACCCGTAAATTGGGGCCCGGATGACAGCTTTGCAGAGTGCACAGAGGACATGGGAGGATGTATTCCTGCGCTAGCCAGCTGAGAGGGGTGGGGCCGGGAGCTCCACTGACGCCCTGACCCCGCCCATGTGCAGCCTGTGTACTCGGAATCTGTAGTGAGAGCCAGTGATCGGAGTGGGAGTGTCATTGGAGCTCCCGGCCCCACCCCCGGAACTCTGTATTCACCAGCCAGTATAGAGGGGGCGGGGCCAGGACCTCCACTGATGCTCCCACTCCAATCACTGGCTCTCACTACAAACGCTCTTTTCAGAGTATACAGGCTGCACGTAGGCAGGGTCAGAGCGTCAGTGGAGCTCCCGGCCCCGCCCCTTCTCAGCTGGCTAGCATGGAATACATCCTCCTGTATCCATGTGATCTCTGCAAAGCTGTCATCGGGGCCCCAATTCACGGCTAGCACGGGCCCCCCAACAAAGATTGGGCCCAGGGCAAGTGCCCTGTTTGCCCTGCGCTAAAGACGACCCTGACTGTCCTCCCTCTTCGGCTCACGGGCTAGATGAAACATGGTCACGTAAGAGCTCTCTACATAAGGTATCTATATGATCTCACTTCTCTTTTCTTCTCTTTAACTTGTTCTATCCTAGTGTTTGTCTTAATACCTTGATAGCATGTGTATGTCAATTGTAACCATTAGGGATGAGCTTCACTCATGTTCGACTCGAACATGGGCTGTTCGCCAGTTCACCAAACAGCGAACAATTTGGGGTGTTCGCGGCAAATTCAAAAGCCGCAGAACACCCTTTAAAAGTCTATGGGATAAATCAAAAGTGCTAATTTTAAAGGCTTATATGCATGGTATTGTCATAAAAAGTGTTTGGGGACCTGGGTCCTGCCCCAAGGGGACATGGATTAATGCAAAAAAAGTTTTTTCGAGAGCAGTGATTTTAATAATGCTTAAAGTGAAACAATAAAAGTGTAATATTCCTTTAAATTTCATACCTGGGGGGTGTCTATAGTATGCCTGTAAAGGGGCGCATGTTTCCCATGTTTAAAACAGTCTGACATCAAAATGACTTTTCAAAGGAAAAAAAGTCATTTAAAACTACTCGCGGCTATTAATGAATTGCCGGTCCGACAATACACATAAAAGTTCATTGATAAAAATGGCATGGGAATTCCCCACAGGGGAACCCGAACCAAAATTTAAAAAAAAAATGGCATGGGGGTCCTCTTAAATTTCATACCAGACCCTTCAGGTCTGGTATGGATATTAAGGGGAATCCCGGCCAAAATTTAAGAAAAAAATAGCGTGGGGTCCCCCTCAAAATCTATACCGGACCCTTTAGGTCTGGTATGGATTTTAAGGGGAACCCCGCGCCAAAATGTAAAACAAAAATGGCGTGGGGTCCCCCCAAAAATCCATACCAGACCCCAGCACGCAACCTGGCAGGCCGCAGGAAAAGAGGGGGGGTGAGAGAGCGCCCCCCTCCTGAACCGTACCGTATGGGGACAAGGGCCTCATCCCCACAACCCTTGCCCGGTGGTTGTGGGGGTCTGCGGGCGGGGGCTTATCGGAATCTGGAAGCCCCCTTTAACAAAGGGACCCCCAGATCCCACCCCCCGTGTGAAATGGTAAGGGGGTACAAAAGTACCCCTGACATTTCACAAAAAAAACTGTCAAAAATGTTAAAAATGACAAGAGACAGTTTTTGACAATTCTTTTATTTAAATGCTTCTTCTTTCTTCTATCCTCTGTCTTCATTCTTCTATCTTCTATCTTCTATCTTCCTTCGGTTTCTTCCTCCATCTTCTTCTTCTTCTGGTTCTTCTGGTTCTTCCTCCGGTGTTCTTTTCCGGCATCTTCCTCAGCGGCACCGGCGTCTTCTTCCCTTCTTCTTCTCGGGCCGCTCCCCATCCACCATGATGGGAGGCTCCCGCTGTGTGATGCTTCTCCTCTTCTGACGATTCTTAAATAACAGAGGGCGGGGCCACCCGGTGACCCCACCCACCTCTGACACACGGGGACTTGACGGGACTTCCCTTTGGCATTCCCCGTGACGTCAGAGGGGGCGGGGTCACCCGTTACGTCCCCCATTATTAATTCTATCCGTAATAGCTGCAACTGCATGGGTTGATTCTTATATAGACAAAAGGTTTTAATCACCTATTTTATGTATCATTAAGCATAAAAGTGAGGTAGGTAAACATTGCCATAACAAGGGAGAGGGTCTACAAAGAGTAATATAGGGGCCTTCCCACAAGTAATGGCAAAAGAGTTCCATGTTGCAGATCTGATGTTCTTCGCCGGCTAGTTAACTGTAATCCATTTGGGTATAATGATAGTAATAAATTCCTAGTGGTGAAGATCTAAAGGCGTCTGAGCACAGTGTTCAAGCAATACAGTAAAGTGTTCTTGGGGTAAAGATGTCTGTGCACAGTGTTCTGTAATAGTGGCAATGAATAGATAAAGGTTGAGCAATTTGCCCTCTCACCAATGACCACATCGCTCCGATGTCTTCTGGACAGGAGCTCGTCTAGCGGCACTCATGCAGTGGTTCCGCTGTCTCGGTCTTCTGAAGTGAAGCTTGCCACATGCACCCATACTGACAGGCAGGCAATCTGAATGATATTGGCGACAGGATGTCTAACAGTGAATAACAGAGCTAGGCCCCTTAGGCCTCGGGTTGGAAGTAAGACACCTGGTAGACCGCGACCTCTCTCCCTGTTGGACAGAGAGGTCCATCTTGCGTCAGTGTCAGAAACCATGAATCAGACTGAGACAGAAGTACAGTTAAATCACACTTGTTTAATAACAATAAAAAAAGGTAAACTGAGTAAATGTAGTCAAAACATAGCCAGAGTTCAGGAACCGGAATGGATAGTCAGACAAGCCAAAACATCAGGGAGCCAGAGATGAGCTTAGTAGAACAGCAAGCAGGATCTGGAGCCAGAAGGAATGTCAGCCTTTGTCGGGGATGGCTTCTCAGTCCCTCCTCTCTCGCTTTTGATTGGGAATATCCTTGCAGTCACTCCCTCCGTTAAGTGGACCTCTTCCTCCTGAAAGGACACTGGCACCTTTTCCTGCCATTCTATCAGTGCCCTGACTTGATCCATCTCCTCTGGGGCTTCAGTCTCCACCAGGTAAGCCTGGTGTCCTGGCGCCAGAGCTCTCAGGCACCCTCTGATCTCCCTCTCAGTATGCTCACTCCCTGAGATCTCCAGAACGGTGCTTCTGTCGGTTTGGGCCCCATAACGTCTACCCCAAGTGACCACGGCCATTGATGCGGCTTCCCATGCAGATTGCGGCTTCGATCTAGGTTGGCTGGGGCCTGCTGCAGATAGTGTCCTGGACGAGCCCCCAAAGGTAACACAGCCCCCTAGGGGACTGCTGAGGATTACCTGCTCATTTGCACGGCCATGACCAAGTGAACCTTCCAACTCACCTGACACTCTGGGTTCAGACATCCTTGTAGCACTGTGTGGCAATAATCAAACAACTCAGTATAATTAGGTTCTGAAATATTTTACTTGAACCAAATAAGGGAAAGTTATTTCAAAGAAATATATATAATATATATAATGTATGTGCACTCCCTTTTAATCAGAGGTCACCTCCTAGTGGATGTTTCAGTTAACTACTTATGCTGCCACACTGAGAAAGATCTAATCTAGCCAGCCTATGCTATCCTAATGAAGGTAGTGGGTCTACAAATATAGGGGCCTTCCCACAAGTAATGGCAAAGAGTTACACAGTGCAGGTCTGATGTTCTTCACTAGTTGGAGCTCATTAACTGTAATCTATTTGGGTATAATGAAAGCAATAGATTCCTAGTGGTGAAGATCTAAAGGTGTCTGAGCACAGTGTTCAAGCTATGCAGTAAAGTGTTCATGGGGTAAAGATGTCTATGCAAAGTGTCTCTGTAATAGTGGCAATGAATAGATAAAGGTCAAGCAATTTGCTCTCTCACCAACGACCAAATCGATCTGATGTCTTCTGGACAGGAACTCATGTAGCAGCACTCATGCAGCGGATCCGCTGTCTTGGTCTTCCGAAGTGAAGCTTGCCGCACACACCCACACCGACAGGCAGGCAATCCGAATTATGTTGGTGACAGGATGTCCGACAGTGAATAACAGAGCTAGGCTCCTTAGGCCTCTGGTTGGAAGTAAGACTCTGCGTGATAGGCCGTGACCTCCCTCCCTGTTGCACAGAGAGGTGCATCTTGTGTCAGGCCCAAGTAGAAGAGACCTCTGCATGGGCTTTTCGCTCCTTTATAGCTACTCCCAGTAATCTTCATGTTACAGCAAAGATCCCTGGGATGTATAGTCTTAGGGTACATGGGTGAAAAGCAATTATCTGAAGGAGAACTATACGTCCCATAATTCACTTTGATTCACTTTGTTGGGCATACAAATATATGGTCACTGGTTACACTACACTACACAAGCAATGTCTAGAAACACTGAAAGGTACGGTGCTTTCTGCTGGTAGTCCATATCGCTACATCCTCCCCCCACCTGAACGTCTTTGGACCCTATAGACAGGGCATAACCTAGAATCACTTTACTGCATGAAGTTAATCAATTAATTGTCTACTAAACTAGAGGCCGCAACAGTTAATAACTGGCTTAATGAAGGATCCTCTCTCAAACTATATACATCAACAGGAGAGGAAGTCATGTTAAGTTTTTGACAGACCAAAAGTAGATTAGTGGCCCATCCAGTTGTGTCAGAGGGTGGATCAAGGTCATCCTCCACCAAAGACTCGGTGAAGGAGGCAAGTGCTTGAATGGGATGTTGAGCAGTGGGTATGAGTTCATCAGAGTTTTCTCCAAGAGTGTCGTAGGTCAACCTCTTTGGGGGACATATCTTTTGTCTCAATCGAGAATGTATGCCTTCCAGTGACTCAGGTTCCTGTTCCCTTCCCCAATAACTGCATCCAGCTTCCGGTTCAGAGCCAACCACTGTCTCTGGCTCTACCTCAAGTTCTGGTTCTATTTCAGACTTGGGTTCAGGAATTATCTCTCTCTCCATTATGTTAGTAGGAGGAATGAGTGCATCAACCGTATCAGACACTTCACTAGGTTCCAGCTTGACCTCCTCAGTTTCCAGAAGCGTGTAGGGAGCCATGGCCTCAATGTCAGGCAAGTAAATGCCAGTCCCTAGACCAGGGCTTGACAAATTTGCTTGGAATCTAGGAGCCAGCTAAAAAAGTTAGGAGCCAGTTTTTTTTTTTTTTTTTTTTTAAACGACCGACAAAGCTTTATTTTCAATATAAAAATTAACCAATCTTAAATTTACACAGAGACGACTAGAACGAATGTGACTGCTTTTATTTCCTGCCATGCAGGGACACAAGACCACCATATTCCCGCTAAGGATCCAATCAGGTCCGCCTGAAAAACTGACAGGGGAACCTGATCAGACAGCCCGTGTGAAAGGGGCCAAGCAGGGAGATGACAAATAATAAATTCATTTTAATTAACCACTTCCTTCCCGCAGGACGACTATATACGTCCTGTCTTTGAAGAGAAATACCGTTGTTATGGTAGTAGCTAGCTACCATAACCCCGGTATCTTCTTCAAGAGCCGGCGGTTCTCTTTCAGATAAAAGTGGTCTCTGCAGCAGATTCGCAGCGAGATCACTTTTATCGGCGGCAGGAGAAGGCCCCCCCTACCGCCGCTCTCCGGTGCCCTTCACCGCTTACCGTGGCCGTCGGTAACGGCGGAGGCGATCCGGATCTGCCCCTGGCCTGACATGGAGACAAGTGAGAGGAAGATGGCCCCCCGCCCATCTCCAAGTCATTCCAGGGCGGAAGCGACGTCAAATCGTCACTTCCACCCATAGCTCTTGAAGGGACATTTTATATATTTTTTTTTTCAAATGACAATTTTTTTTTTAATGCATTTTAGTGTAAATATGAGATCTGAGGTCTTTCTGACCCCAGATGTCATATTTAAGAGGACCTGTCATGCTTTTTTTCTATTACAAGGGATTTTTACATTCCTTGTAATAGGAATAAAAGTGACTTTTTTTTTTTTTTTAAAAGAACAGTGAAAAAATAAAAGTTAAAATAAATAAGAAAAAAAAAATTTAAATGTGCCCCATCCCTTGTAATAGAAATAAAAGTGACACAATTTTTATTTTTTTTAAAAAACAGTGTAAAAATAAAAAATAAAAAAGTAAAATATATAAGAAAAAATAATAATTTTTTTAAATGCGCCCCGTCCCGCCGAGCTCGCTTGCAGAAGCGAACGCATATGTGAGTAGCGCCCGCATATGAAAGCGGTGTTCAAACCACACGTGAGGTATTGCCACGATCGTTAGAGCGAGAGCAATAATTCTAGCCTTAGACCTCCTCTGTAACTCAAAACATGCAACCTGTAGAATTTTTTAAACGTCGCCTATGGAGATTTTAAAGGGTAAAAGTTTGTCGCCATTCCACGAGCGGATGAAATTTTGAAGCGTGACATGTTGGGAATCAATTTACTCGGCGTAACTTTATCTTTCAGAATATAAAAAAAATTGGGCTAACTTTACTGTTTTCTTATTTTTTAATTAAAAAAAGTATTTTTTCCCAAAAAAGTGCGCTTGTAAGTCCGCTGCGCAAATACGGTGTGACAGAAAGTATTGCAATGACCGCCATTTTATTCTCTAGGGTGTTAGAATAAAAAATATATATAATGTTTGGGGGTTCTAAGTAAAGGGAAGGAGATGAGCAGGCAGTGAAAACAGGTAGGGAAGCTCCATTAGCATTGGTGGATGTCTTGTCATACCAACGGCCACCACCAGAGGGCGCCCGATTGCAGAAGGAACCAGGAACCATAGGACTGCAGTAGGCCGCAAAGCCGGGGCCTCAATTACCGGCGCGGCCCAGCGCGATCGCGGCGGGAGGGGGGGGTGTCGAACGGACACAGGCTACCCCAGCTGTGCTGCCCAGGCGCCAGGTCGCTAATTCTAGTCGCAAATGCGACCTGGCGCCCGGGGTTTGTCGAGCCCTGCCCTAGACAGTCTTCTTCTTTAGTCTTCTTTAGTTTGCTCTCGAAGTCTTGATCTGACTGTAGACGCCGAGGCCACTGTGCTAGCTTGTTGATCCCTGGTGGGGAAAGCCTGGGCATATCATGTAAAATGATCTGTCACAACTAGAACATTACTCCTCCCGCTCAGATCAGATTCCAGACACAGGAAATCAATGCACACCAACTCCATTGGCCCTTGACTTTGTAGATGGCCCATTGGGGCAGCCCTGCTGGGTAGAGTCTTTCTCTGGATACAACTGATGCAAGAGCGACAGTAGCTTTCCACCTCCATACTCATGGACGGCCAGTAAAATCGGTCCCTGACTAGTTTGAAAGTTCTAGCTGGGCCTAAGTCACCATGGTTGTCATGGAGGGCGGTTAACACATTCAAACAATGTTTCTCTGGAAGGAACAGCTGACTTACACTTTCTGCCTCTTGGAAGGACCTCTTCAGTATATGATCCCCTCTTCCATTTTCATTCGTTTAGGGCTGAAACAACTAATTGATTAATTAACAACTAATCGATTATGAAAATAGTTGTCAACAATTTTCATAATCGATTAATCAGCCAGCCGATTAGTTGGCCTGCATACAGAATGCATTATTTGTTTACATATCAGGAAATACAGTGCAGCACACATACAGCTCAGTACACCGTCCATACATGTCAGTAAGTGCCTGAGAACCTGTGAATGTGTGAGGAGCAATGCCCCATGGAACATGTAGTCCTGGGAAGGAAGTAAGTGGGTCTAAAGGCAGAAGTTTTTTTACCTTGCTATAGGGTCATGCTATACTATAATTTGCAGATTGCTATTGGGGCACTCTGAAGGCAGGTGGAGCAGGAAGCATCGGTGGGGGACCCCAGAAGAGAAGAATTGGGGGCTGCTCTGTGCAAAACCATTACACAGAGCAGGAAAGTATAACATGTTTGTTGTTTTAAAAAAAATTACTTTAAAGACTGTGCAGGGAAGATCAGCATCTGAACCCAGAGTAGGTGGAGGCTGTAAGACTTGAGGTAATAGAAGGCATTACAATTACATTTAAAGTAAACTTTTACATGGAAGCAAGCCACATTACGTGGGAGCAGGGCACATTACATGGGAGCAGGGCTCATCATATGGGAGAAGAGCACATTCGATGAGGGCAGGGCACATTACATAGGAGCAGGGCACATTACGTGGGAGCAGGGCACATTACGTGGGAGCAGGGCACATTACGTGTGAGCAGGGGCCAATACCAGAGCCTCAACCAGACTCCCCTTCAACCTCTCAAAGGACCTCTCACACTTCACTGTCCATTAGTCCTGGATAGATTCCCTAGGCTTCCTGCCTCCCCCTTTCTGGGTTTTCTGATGTTCTCCGGCCGTTCGCTTCTGTAGCATCTCATTCAATGGCCCAGCAATTTGGGAGAAGTTCTTTACAAATCGTTTGTAGTAGGAGCAGGAACCCAAGAATGACCTCAATTCGGTGACTGTAGTTGGGCAGGGCCAAGAAGTGACCGCCTCCATTTTTTGGAGGTCAGTGGCTATCCCCTCTGCAGATACCACGCATCCTAATTAGGTGACAGAGGTCTGTAGAATTGCCACGTCTCCAATGACAGCTTCAATCCCTCTTCATGTAATCGCTGGAAAACCTTCTCCAATCGAGCCTCATGTTCTTCCAATGTTCGACCAAACATGACAGTGTCATCTAGGTAGACAAATACTTCTATCAAGTTCATATCACCCACTGTATTCTCCATCAGTCGCTGTAACATGGCAGGTGCTCCAGTTAATCCCTGGGGCACCTGATCAAACTCGAAAAATCCCAGTTGGCTAATAAAGTCTGTCTTCTCTCGGTCTTCTGGGTACAAAAGGATCTGGTAGTATCCACTCTTCAAGTCCAAGACACTGAAGCATTTGGCCCCTGATAAGCACTGCAAGGCTTCTTCTAGGCAAGGAGTCATGTATTAATCAGGGATAGTCCTTCAAATCAAGGTTCGATAATCAATACACATCACGAGAGACACATTCTTGTTTCTCACCACCATGATCGGAGAAGCATAAGGGCTTCAGGACTCTTTAATCACTCCTGACCTTTTCAGTTCAGCCAGTTGCTTCTAAAGGTCTTCCAAATCGCATAAGGGGACCCACCTTACCCTCTCTTGAAAGGGCTTATCCTCTGTCAATCGGGCTCAATGTTGAGCACTCTTAGCACAGCCCACGTCTAAGAACATTTTTTCCCATCAAGTTATTTTAGCTTTAATCTTTCCTTCCCAGGCAGGGGGTAGGCTTGGGCAGTAGGCAGTGGTGTTTCTTCCATCTCCCACTTGGGCTGTCTCATTCTTTGTCTCTACTTTCCAGATCACCATTCGAGGCTTCAGGCTGATCGGGTGACTAGTGACATTCCGCACACTGACAGAAATTCCTTAACAAAGCCAGAGTGGGTACAATCTCTGGAACTAGCTCTATCCCGACTTCTTCCTCTGTGGGATCAGCTTCTACCACCATGTACGGACCCGGCTTGTCCCAGGACAACTTAACGGTGGTTTTGAGGGAGGCTCTTTCCCCAGTCTGTAGCACCCTCTCTTGAGTGTCCAGTTGCCACAACCTTCCCACTTCTTATGTAAGGGGCCTTCTTTTCTTGCAATACCCTCTGAAATGCTTGCCTCAACTGCTTGCCTCAACTGAGGATGGATTTTCCCAACACGAGCACCCTCTATGGCCAAGGGAGTGAGTAGCCTTCTTACCAGATTGGTATTAGTGCCCATCAGTAGAGAATTTCGACCGGCTCCAGGCGGTCGGGGACATACAACTGCCAACGTGTTGGAGGGCTCTGATCTTCCGGCTAGAGCTGAGTCAAATATTATTTTGATAGGTATGTAATCATCTTAAGGGCACTTCTGATTTGTTACGATACCCCAAATTTCTAGCTCGTCAAGTTTGCACAAGGGGATATGTTTCAAGTATTTATGGTAGAAGTTTAGATACAGCAATGTTACTTGAGCTCCAGTATCCAGCAGTGCTTGCGTGTAAATGCCCTCCACCTGGATTGATACTATAGGGGAAGACCCCCATTAAATTTTTGGGTAGGTTTCCCCCTGGTGACTCTAGGGTGTGTGCTCTAACAGGCCTCATGGAAGGCGATGATTATGATTTAACTGCTTGTTTAGCAAGGTGTACATTGATTTCCTGTCCCCTTCTTCCATGCTTTGGGGGTTTTAATTTTTTAAAAATGGGTGAGGGAGAACTGATGACTTGCGTCCTCCTTTCTTGATTTTCTTCTGGTCTCCCTTCTTATCATTGGAGCGCAGTCTTCCCGGAGCGCAATATTCCCTTGGGACTCCCAACTAGCTCCTTCACTGAGGTCCCTTAAAGTTTCCCGCCGGCTTGGGAAAAAGAAATTTCTGTAACCCTCTCAGGACTTCATTGAGGACTTGAGGGCTGACACCAGGCTTGGGGCATTTGGCTCAGACATTTCCGGCCTCTCCGCATCCGTAACATCTCTTTTCTCTCTTTGGGTACAGTTTTGGTTCACTGGCATGAGTCCCTTGCTCCTGAACTTTTGCTTGGGTCTCAATCATCAATTGCATCAGGGCATGGTACATTTGAGTCTGAGTCTGAGCCACCTGAGCTATCAATTCGGTTGGCCCCAGTTCTGCAACTGGTTTATACACATCAGGGAGAGATGCTCCCTTCGGTTCAGACTCAGTTCCACTGTCGTCATCTGAAAACTCTATTTCTGCATGGACAGCGCGGGCCATCACTTTTTCTTTGTTCCTAGTAGCAGAATTCACATCTCTCTGTGGCTGACTTTTCTCTTCTAACAGAGCATCTTCCTCTCGAACCTCCCTTATCAATTCGGGATAGGTGGGTATCACCTGAGTTCTTTTCAGCAACAGCTTTAACACAATAGGATGATTGGGCTGGGCCCCGTGCAGCACCCGATCTACCCAAGAGATGTATTTGGACAGACTCTCTTCTCTCTGTTGATGGGTGTGGTTGAACTTGTACATCAAATCAGCAGTTGTTTCAACTCTTCCAAAAACAGCACAAAAAGCATCAATGTAGTTTATGGCAACACAGGCCATCTTGCTCATCCTTAGGTTAGGGATCATATTGGCTGCTGGGCCTCGAAGATTCTCACTAAGTCCTTGTCGTTTCAAAGCCTCTAAAACACTCTACTCTTCCATAGCCTGTAAAGCTTGACTCATCCATGTTTCAAACTCGTCTTCTCCCACAGGCGTCTGTAACTGCCCCTAGAACAATCAAAGTCTTTGATAACTCTGATTAGCATTCCCAGACCCATTCTTCAGCAGGCTATGAACCAGGCGACTCATATCTGTGTAGAAAGAGAGTGGAGGGGCGCTGGCCCCTTGGGAGTCAGTCCTTGTATGCACAGGACTTCTCTCATGAGCCTTTGTCGGGGATGGCTTCTCAGTCCCTCCTCTCTCGCTTTTGATTGGGAATATCCTTGCAGTCACTCCCTCCGTTAAGTGGACCTCTTCCTCCTGAAAGGACACTGGCACCTTTTCCTGCCATTCTATCAGTGCCCTGACTTGATCCATCTCCTCTGGGGCTTCAGTCTCCACCAGGTAAGCCTGGTGTCCTGGCGCCAGAGCTCTCAGGCACCCTCTGATCTCCCTCTCAGTATGCTCACTCCCTGAGATCTCCAGAACGGTGCTTCTGTCGGTTTGGGCCCCATAACGTCTACCCCAAGTGACCACGGCCATTGATGCGGCTTCCCATGCAGATTGCGGCTTCGATCTAGGTTGGCTGGGGCCTGCTGCAGATAGTGTCCTGGACGAGCCCCCAAAGGTAACACAGCCCCCTAGGGGACTGCTGAGGATTACCTGCTCATTTGCACGGCCATGACCAAGTGAACCTTCCAACTCACCTGACACTCTGGGTTCAGACATCCTTGTAGCACTGTGTGGCAATAATCAAACAACTCAGTATAATTAGGTTCTGAAATATTTTACTTGAACCAAATAAGGGAAAGTTATTTCAAAGAAATATATATAATATATATAATGTATGTGCACTCCCTTTTAATCAGAGGTCACCTCCTAGTGGATGTTTCAGTTAACTACTTATGCTGCCACACTGAGAAAGATCTAATCTAGCCAGCCTATGCTATCCTAATGAAGGTAGTGGGTCTACAAATATAGGGGCCTTCCCACAAGTAATGGCAAAGAGTTACACAGTGCAGGTCTGATGTTCTTCACTAGTTGGAGCTCATTAACTGTAATCTATTTGGGTATAATGAAAGCAATAGATTCCTAGTGGTGAAGATCTAAAGGTGTCTGAGCACAGTGTTCAAGCTATGCAGTAAAGTGTTCATGGGGTAAAGATGTCTATGCAAAGTGTCTCTGTAATAGTGGCAATGAATAGATAAAGGTCAAGCAATTTGCTCTCTCACCAACGACCAAATAGATCTGATGTCTTCTGGACAGGAACTCATGTAGCAGCACTCATGCAGCGGATCCGCTGTCTTGGTCTTCCGAAGTGAAGCTTGCCGCACACACCCACACCGACAGGCAGGCAATCCGAATTATGTTGGTGACAGGATGTCCGACAGTGAATAACAGAGCTAGGCTCCTTAGGCCTCTGGTTGGAAGTAAGACTCTGCGTGATAGGCCGTGACCTCCCTCCCTGTTGCACAGAGAGGTGCATCTTGTGTCAGGCCCAAGTAGAAGAGACCTCTGCATGGGCTTTTCGCTCCTTTATAGCTACTCCCAGCAATCTTCATGTTACAGCAAAGATCCCTGGGATGTGTAGTCTTAGGGTACATAGGTACAAAGCAACTATCTGAAGGAGGACTATACGTCCCATAATTCACTTTGTTGGGCATACAAATATGAGGTCACTGGTTACACTAATGACCAAAGGACAAGCGACGTCTAGAAACACTGAAAGGTATGGTGCTTTCTGCTGGTAGTCCATTTCGCTACACTAGCAATTAGGGATGAGCCGAAAACCCCCCTGTTCGGTTCGCACCAGAACTTCCGAACAGGTAAAAAATTTGTTTGAACACGCAAACACCGTTAAAGTCTATGGGACACGAACATGAATAATCAAAAGTGCTAATTTTAAAGGCTTATAAGCAAGTTATTGTCATAAAAAGTGTTTGGGGACCTGGGTCCTGCCCCAGGGGACATGGATCAATGCAAAAAAAGTTTTAAAAACGGACGTTTTTTCGGGAGCAGTGATTTTAATAATGCTTAAAGTGAGACAATAAAAGTGTAATATCCCTTTAAATTTCGTACCTGGGGGGTGTCTATAGTATGCCTGTAAAGGGCGCATGTTTCCAGTGTTTAGAACAGTCTGACAGCAAAATGACATTTCAAAGGAAAAAAAGTCATTTAAACTACTCGCGGCTATTAATTAATTGCCGGTCCGACAATACACATAGAAGTTCTTTGATAAAAACGGCATGGGAATTCCCCACAGGGGAACCCCGAACCAAAATTAAATTAAAAAAAATGACGTGGGGGGTCCCCCTAAATTCCATACCAGGCCCTTCAGGGGGAATGCCACAGGGAAGTCCCGTCAAGTCCCCGTGCGTCAGAGGGGGAAAAGAGGAGAAGCGTCACACAGTGCAAGCCTCCTTCCATACCATCATGGATGCGGAGTGGCCCGAAAAGAAGATGAAGAGAAGAAGATGAAGAGAAGAAGATGAAGAGAGAAGCGTCACACAGCGGGAGCCTCCCTCCATGCCATCATGGATGCGGAGCGGCCCGGAAAAGAAGGGAAGAAGACGCCGACGCCGCGGAGGAAGATGCCTGATGAGAACACCAGAGGAAGAACCAGAAGAACCAGAAGAAGAAGATGGTGGAAGAAACCGAAGGAAGATAGAAGAAAGAAGAAGCATTTAAATAAAGGAATTATCACTTGTCATTTTTAACATTTTTGACAGTTTTATAGTGAAATGGTAGGGGTACAAGTACCCTCTTATCATTTCACACAGGGGGGAGGGCCGGGATCTGGGGGTCCCCTTGTTAAAGGGGGCTTCCAGATTCCGATAAGCCCCCCGCCCGCAGACCCATCAACATGGGGACAAGGTGTTTTGGGGGGCTACCCAATGTTGAGGGCATGTGGCCTGGTACGGTTCAGGAGGGGGGGCCACTCCCCCCCTTTTCCTGCAGCCTGCCAGGTTGCGTGCTCGGATAAGGGTCTGGTATGGATTTTTAGGGGGACCCCACGCCATTTTTTTTAAATTTTGGCACGGGGTTCCCCTTAATATCTATACCAGACCTGAAGGGCCTGGTATGGAATTTAAGGGGACCCCGTACGTCATTATTTTTTTAAATTTTGGTTCGGGGTTCCCCTGTGGGGAATTCCCATGCCGTTTTTATCAATGAACTTTTATGTGTATTGTCCGACCGGCAATTCATTAATAGCCGTGAGTAGGGATGAGCCGAACACCCCCCGAACACCCCCCGGTTCTGGTGCGAATGGACCGAAAATTCGCACGAACGTTAGAACCCCATTGACGTCTATGGGACTCGAACGTTCGAAATCAAAAGTGCTCATTTTAAAGGCTAATTTGCATGGTATTGTCCTAAAAAGGGTTTGGGGACCCGGGTCCTACCCCAGGGGACATGTATCAATGCAAAAAAAACTTTTAAAAACGTCCGTTTTTTCGGGAGCAGTGATTTTAATGATGCTTAAAGTAAAAAAAAAAAAAGTGAAATATTCCTTTAAATATCGTACCTGGGGGGTGTCTATAGTATGCCTGTAAAGTGGCGCGTGTTTCCCGTGTTTAGAACAGTCCCTGCACCAAATGTCATTTTTAATGGAAAAAATCTCATTTAAAACTGCTTGCGGGTTTAATGTAATGTCGGGTCCTGGCAATATGGATGAAAATCAGTGAGACAAACGGCATGGGTACCCCCCAGTCCATTACCAGGCCCTTTGGGTCTTGTATGGATATTAAGGGGAACCCCGCACCCAAATTGAAATAAGGAAAGGTGTGGGGCCACCAGGCCCTATATACTCTGAACAGCAGTATACAGGCGGTGCAAACAAGACAAGGACTGTAGGTTTGTTGTTAAGTAGAATCTGTTTGTCATTTTGAACGGGTACATTTTTAACGTGTTTAGCTCCAGCCAAAAAATCTTTTTTAAGCTTTTTGGAAAACATAGAGAAGGGTTATCACACCTGTGACATTTGTTTTGCTGTCTTTCCTCCTCTTCAGAAGATTTCACCTCACTTTTGTCCCAATGACAAATGTTTTTTGAAAATTTGGGTTTTTTTGTGGAACAAGGATTGGAAAGCATCAGTGGAAAGGAGAAATGTTTTTCCCATATTAACTCTTACAGGAGAGAATTTCCCTTCCTAGGGGTAGATTTCATCTCACTTCCTGTTGTCTCCTTCCGTTTGCAAGTAGGAGTCATTTGTAAGTTAGATGTTTGAAAGTAGGGGCCTGCCCAATATACTCAGCAGAAATTTGGGCCTTAGGTGTTGTTGTGGCCACAACACTGTAAGCCCTCACAGGGCCCTGCTGTGAAATATTAGATCAAGAATTGTAATTACATGCCCCTGTTGAACAGGGGCAGAAAAACTGGGCCTTTGATGGTGGTGGTGGTGGTGCTGGTGCCCCAACACTGTGAGTCCTTACTCGCTCTTGGTGGGTGCAGAAATGGGCCCTGCTGTGAAATATTAGATCAAGAATTGCAATTACATGCCCCTGTTGAACAAGGGCAGAAAAATTGGGCCTTTGGTGGTGGTGGTGATGCTGGTGCCACAACACTGTAAGTCCTCACTCGCTGTTGGTGGGTGCAGAAATGGGCCCTGCTGTGAAATATTAGATCAAGAATTGTAATTACATGCCCCTGTTGAACAGGAGCTGAAAAATTAGGCCTTAGGCACTGGTGCTGGTGCCACAACACTGCAACCCCTCACAGACACTCTAGTTGGAACACAGGAACGAGCCCTGCTGCAAAGTATTGCATCAAAAATTGTAATTACCGTATATACTCGAGTATAAGTCATTCCGAGTATAAGTTGAGGCCCTAATTTACCACAAAAAAAATGGGAAAAACTTATTGACCCGAGTATAAGACGAGGGTGAGAAATGCACAGCTACTGTAAGTGGAAAAGAGGGTCAACAATGCCCATTTGCAGCATCACTGTGCCCATTTGCATGCCTCACTGTGCCCATTTGCAGCCATAGGTCCCCTGAACTTCAAACTCGGTAGTTAAGGGTTCCTAGATGCCCCCTAGCTGCAGCCAAAATTTGGGGTCTCTGAACCCAAAGGGTCCCGAAATGACATTGCTGCAGATGGACAGGGCCCCGTATCCTGGGGCCACTTAGTGATAGGAACCCCAAATTTGGTGTGCAAACCCAGTGGAACTAGCACCATAAAATTTCCTAAGCTGGGGTTTCTAGCACCAAGTGGCCCTGAGATACAGGGCCCCAAATATCAGTTCAGAAAATGTCAAGCACTTTTCTGCAGCAGAGAATGACATTTTCCGAACCGTTTTTGGGGCCCCGTATCTCAGGGCCACTTAGGGCTACGAACCCACAGCTTTGTATATGTTGTGGTACCAGTTCCATTGGGTTTGCACACCAAATTTGGGGTTCCTAGCACCAAGTGGCCCTGAGATACGGGACCCCAAAGTCAGTTCGGAAAATGAAATTTTTTGCTGCAGAAAAGTGCTTGACTCGAGTATAAGTCGAGGGGGGCACTTTCAGCACAAAAAAATGTGCTGAAAAATTCGACTTATACTCGAGCATATACGGTACACACCCATGTTAAACAGGGGCAGAAAAATTGGGCCTTAGGCACTGGTGCTGGTGCCACAACACTGCAACCCCTCACAGACACTCTAGTTGGAACGCAGGATCGAGCCCTGCTGCAAAGTATTGCATCAAAAATTGTAATTACACGCCCCTGTTAAACAGGGGCTGAAAAATTGTGCCTTAGGCACTGGTGGTGGCGCCCAGAAACAAAAATGTTCTTACAAGCTATCAGCGTGATCATTGAGGAGGAAGAGGATAATTACTCAGGGATAGTCACTCAGCATTAGCATAGGCAGTCTTTGAAGGGATCTGAGATTTCAAAAAAAATTATTCGGTTACATCAGCATCGGGTGCTTGGTAGCTGGTGGTGATCCAAGACTGGTTCATTTTTTTGAAGGTCAGTCGATCGACCGAGTCGGTGGACAGACGCACCCTATGATCGGTTACCACGCCTCCAGCAGCACTGAATGTGCGTTCCGAAAGAACGATAGATGCAGGACAGGCCAGTAGCTCAATTGCATACTGTGCAAGTTCTGGCCAGTGATCCATCCTCAAGACCCAGTAACCCAGAGGATTTTCGGTGGGAAAGGTGTCCAAATCTGATCTTGCCCCTAGGTATTCCTGCACCATGTAAAACAGACGCTGGCGATGGTTGCTGGAACCGATCATACCTTGGGGCTGCGGACCAAAAAATTGTCTGAACGCATCGGTCAGACGGCCACCTTCTCCACCGCTCCTTCTTTGACTGACCGAAGCCTCAGCAACACGTTGTCCAGAAACAGGAGTTTGTAACCTCCCAGTTTCTGGGAACGCGTTGCACAGACCTTTCTGCAAGGCCTCCCGAAGATGTTTCATCCTCTGCTCCCTCTGCAATGGCAAGATAAGGTCCGCAACCTTACCCTTGTAACGTGGATCAAGGAGGGTTGCCAGCCAGTATTGGTCCTTCTACTTAATACCACGAATATGAGGATCCTTACGCAGGCTTTGCAGGATCAGGGAGGCCATGCAGCGTAGGTTTGCTGAGGTATTTGGTCCGGAGTCCTCTGGGTCACTAAGGACGACATGGTCCGCAGCCACCTCCTCCCAGCCACGTACAAGTCCATGTGTTTCTTGGGACTGATCCCTTAAAGACTGCTGCTGATGCTGAGTGCCAGGCTCCACCTCCATACTGACACAATCTTCCTCCTCCTCCTCCTCCTCTTCCTGTGTGATCGGCGGGCACGCAGGAACACTGTCTGGATAAAGGGGGCCTTGAGAGCTAAGGAAGTCCTCCTCTTCCTGTCTCTGTTCTGCCTCAAGTGCCCTGTCCATTATTCCACGCAGCGTGTGCTCCAACAGGTGGACAAGGGGGACAGTGTCACTGATGCATGCACTGTCACTGCTCACCATCCTCGTGGCCTCCTTGAATGGTGACAGGACAGTGCATGCATCCCTGATCATGGCCCACTGGCGTGGGGAAAAAAACCAAGCTCCCCTGACCCTGTCCTGGTGCCATAGTCGCACAGGTACTCATTGATGGCCCTCTGCTGCGTGTGCAGCCACTGCAGCATGGCCAACGTTGAGTTCCACCTGGTGGGCATGTCACAGATTAGGCGGTTCTTGGGCAGGTTAAACTCCTTTTGGAGGTCCGTCAGCCGAGCACTGGCATTATATGACCGGCGGAAATGCACACAGACTTTCCTGGCCTGCCTCAGGACATCCTGCAAGCCCGGGTACCTGCCCAAGAACCGCTGCACCACCAAGTTAAGGGCGTGAGCCAAACAGGGCACATGGGTCATTTGTCCCTGTCGGAGGGCAGAGAGGAGGCTGGTGCCATTGTCGCAAACCACCATTCCTGCCTTAAGTTGGCGTGGCGTCAACCACCTCTGAACCTGCCCCTGCAGAGCTGACAGAACCTCTGCCCCAGTGTGGCTCCTGTCCCCCAAGCACTCCAGCTCAAGCACCGCATGGCATCTTTTGGCCTGCGTACTTGCGTAGCCCCTTGAACGACTACGGAGCACCGCTGGTTCCGAGGAAGAGGCCATGAAGGAAGAAGAAGAGGAGGGGGTGGAGGAGAGAGGTGTGTCACAATCATTAGCATTTTGTAGGCGTGGTGGCGGAACAACCTCCAACACTACTGCACCTTGTCCTGCATCCTTCACAGCTGCCAGCAGAATCACCCAATGCGCGGTGAAACTTAGGTAACGTTCCTGTCCATGCCTGCTGGACCATGAGTCAGCGGTAATATGCACCTTACCGCTGACCGCCCTGTCCAGCGAGGCATGGACATTGCCTTCCACATGCCGGTAGAGAGCCGCAATCGCCTTCCGTGAGAAAAAGTGGCGTTTGGGTACCTGCCACTGAGGAACCGCACATTCCACAAACTCACGGAAGGGGGCAGAGTCTACCAACTGAAAAGGCAGCAGTTGAAGTGCTAGCAATTTTGCCAAGCTAGCATTCAACCGCTGGGCATGTGGATGGCTGGGAGCAAACTTCTTTCGGCGGTGCAGCAGCTGGGGCAGGGAAATTTGCCTGGTACAATCTGACGTCGGTGTACCAAAAACAGATTGCCCACAAGTACTTGGCTGTGACACACCAAATTCTACACCTTCATTCCTCTCAGTGCAGGTCTCAGAGAGGACTGAAGGTCTAGTGGGGTTGGAAATCTCAGCTGATGAGGAGCAAGGAGAGGTCCTCTTTGTTCTTTGGTGTGGGTCTTTTAGATACGCTTGCCAACGAACTGCATGGCAGGTCAACATATGTATGGTCAAGCATGTGGTACCCAAGCGGGAGATGTTTTGGCCACGCGAGATACGCTTGAGACATATGTTGCAAATAGCAGCGGTGCGATCTGATGCACTCGTCTCAAAAAAGGCCCACACCAAAGAACTTTTTGAATAACGCGCAGAGACTGCAGCGCCCTGCACATGTGGAGCTTTGGGGTGTGATGCAGTCAATGTGCTGCCCTTAGGCTGGCCCCTGGAGGGCATCCTGCCTCGTTGGTGATGTGCCGCCTCCTCCTCCTCCTCTCTCCTATCAGGCACCCACGTTGAGTCAGTGACCTCATCATCCCCTCCCTCCTCATCACTGGAGCAAACCTGGCAGTATGCTGCAGCAGGGGGAGCATGACTGCCAGATTGCTGTCCTTCTTGGGCACCCCCTCTGTCCGTGCTCATGTTACTGCCTTCATCGAGCTCAGTATCATCATCAGAGCCTTCCAAACGCTGGGCATCCTCCTGGAGCATGTACCCAACACTGTGGTCAAACAGTTCGAGGGACTCCTCAGGAGGACATGGTGGGGCTGGGAAGGAGTCACTGATGACATTGAGCCGAGGGAAGAGGCCGCTGCTTTGCCAGACAAAGTACCCTGGGCATGGGTGAGAGAGGATGAGGAGGATGAGGATAGCTTGGTCATCCACTCTACCAAGTCTTCCGCATGTTGCGGCTCAACACGGCCAGCTGCAGAAAAAAAGGCCAAGCGTGTCCCATGGCCACGTGCTGATGAGGATGTACCGTCTCCACGACCAGCACTAGACACAGAGCCTGCTTGCCCTCTCTTATTGGCTTGTGACTGTCTGCCTCTCCTTCTTGGCCTTCCAGACATACTAATGGCCTGTAGCTGCACTAAGCTGGGATATATATATATATATATATATATATATATATATATATATGTACTGATACTGCAGCTAGCAAAATCAACTGCCTGCCTGTAGTATGAGAACACCACCAACCTTCTACAGATAGCTTTAGCTGAACACTGTGAGCAGGACGCACCCCACTAACTTGTAGGTTTAGCAGAACACTGTGAGCAGGACGCACTGCACTAACTGTAAATAGTCTAGCTGCCTGACTGTGGTACTAATAGGATCAAAAGAACACCAGTAATTTTCTTCAGGTAGCTGTATATACTGTAACAAGACAAGCCTGCCTGTCAGTAAGAAGATAACAGGAACGGATGTAGCTGAACACTGTGAGCAGGACGCACTGCACTAACTTTAAATAGTCTAGCTGCCTGACTGTGGTACTAATAGGATCAAAAGAACACCAGTAATTTTCTTCAGGTAGCTGTATATACTGTAACAAGACAAGCCTGCCTGTCGGTAAGAAGATAACAGGAACGGATCTAGCTGAACACTGTGAGCAGGACGCACTGCACTAACTGTAAATAGTCTAGCTGCCTGACTGTGGTACTAATAGGATCAAAAGAACACCAGTAATTTTCTTCAGGTAGCTGTATATACTGTAACAAGACAAGCCTGCCTGTCAGTAAGAAGATAACAGGAACGGATCTAGCTGAACACTGTGAGCAGGACGCACTGCACTAACTGTAAATAGTCTAGCTGCCTGACTGTGGTACTAATAGGATCAAAAGAACACCAGTAATTTTCTTCAGGTAGCTGTATATACTGTAACAAGACAAGCCTGCCTGTCAGTAAGAAGATAACAGGAACGGATCTAGCTGAACAATGTGAGCAGGACGCACTGCACTAACTGTAAATAGTCTAGCTGCCTGACTGTGGTACTAATAGGATCAAAAGAACACCAGTAATTTTCTTCAGGTAGCTGTATATACTGTAACAAGACAAGCCTGCCTGTCAGTAAGAAGATAACAGGAACGGATCTAGCTGAACACTGTGAGCAGGACGCACTGCACTAACTGTAAATAGTCTAGCTGCCTGACTGTGGTACTAATAGGATCAAAAGAACACCAGCAATTTTCTTCAGGTAGCTGTATATACTGTAACAAGACAAGCCTGCCTGTCAGTAAGAAGATAACAGGAACGGATCTAGCTGAACACTGTGAGCAGGACGCACTGCACTAACTTTAAATAGTCTAGCTGCCTGACTGTGGTACTAATAGGATCAAAAGAACACCAGTAATTTTCTTCAGGTAGCTGTATATACTGTAACAAGACAAGCCTGCCTGTCAGTAGGAAGATAACAGGAACGGATCTAGCTAAACTGAATACAGTGTATATATATATATGCAACACCTGGGATGCATATATATACACAATACACTGTAAGTGCAGCTAACTGACTGACTGTTCTGCCTAATCTATCTAACTCAAATCAAATGTCACTGTCTGTCTCTCTCTCTCTCTCTCTCTCTCTCTCTCAATGAACGCCGGAACACACACTACACAGGGCCGCCGTGCAGGCAGCCTTATATAGTGTGGGGCGTGTACTAAATCCCCTGAGCCATAATTGGCCAAAGCCTCCTTGGCTTTGGCCAATTACGGCTCTCTGTTCAGGCGGCGCTGTGATTGGCCAAGCATGCGGGTCATAGTGCATGCTTGGCCAATCATCAGCCAGCAATGCACTGCGATGCCGCAGTGAATTATGGGCCGTGAAGCGCCACACGAATTTGGCGCGAACGGCCCATATCGTTCGCAATTCGGCGAACGACCGAACAGCCGATGTTCGAGTTGAACATGGGTTCAACTCGAACACGAAGCTCATCCCTAGCCGCGAGTAGTTTAAATTAATTTTTTTCCTTTGAAATGTCATTTTGCTGTCAGACTATTCTAAACACGGGAAACATGCGCCCCTTTACAGGCATACTATAGACATAAATATAAAAAGTGTAGCGCTAATACTAAAACATATATGTGAAGAAATTAGAAAAACGAAAAAGCAATTTCACACCTGTGTGTAAAATAACCACATCAAATCTCTCCCAGATAGGGAATTGAGAACATAAAGAATATTGTGAAAAAACTCTTAGTGTATAGTCATGTGTAACAACCCATATTAAACATGGAACGCATTTTCTTTTGTGAAAAAAAACAAACAGTTAGAAAATGTGGAAAATATAAATAACAAATGTGATGATAGTGTTGAAAAGTTCACAATTCTGATAGGGGGTGTAACCACAATCTTCCAATCAAAAATAAATTTATCTAGTCCAACATATGGTGCAGGAACGGAAAGATCAGCCGCAAGAAGCAAATTCAGTGCAATGCAGATGATATAGTGATATCTTCCCGATAATAATCCAAATCAGAGTAAAGGATAAAATACTCTTACCGACTTCGGTGGACTCACAGGCCCTTGGCGGTGAGTCAAACGAGCTTGAACTGTCTTAAGATGGATGACAGTATGAGGGTGGTCTGTATGGTGGTGAACCTCCTCCTTAGATGGGGGACCAAGAGCCTGCCCAGGTGGCTTGTACGATCACCGTCATTACCAGCGTAAATGAGCCATGTATAAAGAAAAAACAAGGAGCCTCCACATGGTGTAAATCCAAAAAATTCAATTGAGGTTTATTCGATCGATCAAGATCATCCAACAATCCATAAAAGAGATTAAAAGTTATAGAATCGATTCCAACAATAATAAAAAGAAGAAGCAAGCGTGGTATGGGTGGCTGGGTACAGCAAGGAGACCCGACGCGTTTCGTCTGAAGAGACTTCGGCTGGGGTATGTGCCATCCCGCCACCACCACGCTTATATACACATACTGTAATACTAACCCATAAAACAGCTGTTACATCAACGTGCACTCTGACTTCCTGGGTTCCTAGCTTGCGTTCCATTCAAGATCATGTGTTTCCACAATCTGCCAATCGGACCTAGAGTCTGCCTCTACCAGCCAAGCCTCAGTGTGAATGTCCTATCCAAGTGCGCTCTCACTGGGTGGGAGTGACCACTCCCCAGTTGTCAGCCCAATGCAAATCCTCACTGCATTTGACGTGCACGTGACCCGCGTCGCGTGCCAACGTCTGACGTGTCATCACGCCAACCCGGAAATAGGACTTCCGGGTTGGCGCCCTGATTGGATATCCTAGTTTGGATATTTAGGCTTTACGAATAAATTTTATTCTTTTATATATATTATTGCGGTTGACTCTGAGAATACCGTATTCATTTTTACTTTAAGCATTTCCGGCCTAGATGATCCATTTGGAACGCAGTTGCGCTCCAGTAGTCTTGCTGATATGTTCCTATTTCCGGGTTGGCGCGATGACACGTCAGACGTTGGCACATGACGCGGGTCAACGTGCACGTCAAACGCAGTGATGATTTGCATTGGGCTGACAACTGGGGAGTGTACACTCCCACCCAGTGAGAGCGCACTCGGATAGGACATTCACACTGAGGCTTGGCTGGTAGAGGCAGATTCTAGGTCCGATTGGCAGATTGTGGAAACACATGATCTTGAATGGAACGCACGCTAGGAACCCAGGAAGTCAGAGCGCACGTTGATGTAACAGCTGTTTTATGGGTTAGTATTACAGTATGTGTATATAAGCGTGGTGGTAGCAGGATGGCACATACCCCAGCCGAAGTCTCTTCAGACAAAACGCGTCGGGTCTCCTTGCTGTACCCAGCCACCCATACCACACTTGCTTCTTCTTTTTATTATTGTTGGAATCGATTCTATAACTTTTAATCTCTTATGGATTGTTGGATGATCTTGATCGATCAAATAAACCTCAATTGAATTTTTTGGATTTACACCATGTGGAGGCTCCTTGTTTTTTCTTTATACATGGCTCATTTACGCTGGTAATGATGGTGATCGTACAAGCCACCTGGGCAGGCTCTTGGTCCCCCATCTAAGGAGGAGGTTCACCACCATACAGACCACCCTCATACTGTCATCCATCTTAAGACAGTTCAAGCTTGTTTGACTCACCGCCAAGGGCCTGTGAATCCACCGAAGTCAGTAAGAGTATTTTATCCTTTACTCTGATTTGGATTATTATAGAGAAGATATCACTATATCATCTGCATTGCACTGAATTTGCTTCTTGCGGCTGATCTTTCCGTTCCTGCACCATATGTTGGACTAGATAAATTTATTTTTGATTGGAAGATTGTGGTTACACCCCCTATCAGAATTGTGAACTTTTCAACACTATCATCACGTTTGTTTTTTATATTTTCCACATTTTCTAACTGTTTATGTTTTTTTTCACAAAAGAAAATGCGTTCCATGTTTAATATGGGTTGTTACTAGGGATGAGCCGAACACCCCCCGGTTCGGTTCGCACCAGAACCCGCGAACGGACCGCAAGTTCGCACGAACGTTAGAACCCCATTGACGTCTATGGGACTCGAACGTTCGAAATCAAAAGTGCTCATTTTAAAGGCTAATTTGCATGGTATTGTCCTAAAAAGGGTTTGGGGACCCGGGTCCTACCCCAGGGGACATGTATCAATGCAAAAAAAACTTTTAAAAACGTCCGTTTTTTCGGGAGCAGTGATTTTAATGATGCTTAAAGTAAAAAAAAAAAAGTGAAATATTCCTTTAAATATCGTACCTGGGGGGTGTCTATAGTATGCCTGTAAAGTGACGCGTGTTTCCCATGTTTAGAACAGTCCCTGCACCAAATGTCATTTTTAAAGGAAAAAATCTCATTTAAAACTGCTTGCGGGTTTAATGTCATGTCGGGTCCTGGCAATATGGATGAAAATCAGTGAGACAAACGGCATGGGTACCCCCCAGTCCATTACCAGGCCCTTTGGGTCTTGTATGGATATTAAGGGGAACCCCGCACCCAAATTAAAATAAGGAAAGGTCCCTATATACTCTGAACAGCAGTATACAGGCGGTGCAAACAAGACAGGGACTGTAGGTTTGTTGTTAAGTAGAATCTCTTTGTAATTTTGAACATTTTTAATGTGTTTAGCTCCAGCCAAAAAATCTTTTCTAAGCTTTTTGGAAAACATAGGGAAGGGTTATCACCCCTGTGACATTTGTTTTGCGTCTTTCCTCCTCTTCAGAAGATTTCACCTCACTTTTTTGTCCCAATGAAAAATGTTTTTTGAAAATTTGGGTTTTTTTGTGGAACAAGGATTGGAAAGCATCAGTGGAAAGGAGAAATTGTTTTCCCATATTAACTCTTACATGAGAGAATTTCCCTTCCTATGGGTAGATTTCATCTCACTTCCTGTTGTCTCCTTCCGTTTGCAAGTAGGAGTCGTTTGTAAGTTAGATGTTTGAAAGTAGGGTCCTGCCCTATATACTCAGCAGAAATTTGGGCCTTAGGTGTTGCTGTGGCCAAAACACTGTAAGCCCTCACAGGGCCCTGCTGTGAAATATTAGATCAAGAATTGTAATTACATGCCCCTGTTGAACAGGAGCTGAAAAATTAGGCCTTAGGCACTGGTGCTGGTGCCACAACACTGCAACCCCTCACAGACACTCTAGTTGGAACGCAGGAACGAGCACTGCTGCAAAGTATTGCATCAAAAATTGTAATTACACGCCCCTGTTAGACAGGGGCAGAAAAATTGGGCCTTAGGCACTGGTGCTGGTGCCACAACACTGCAACCCCTCACAGACACTCTAGTTGGAATGCAGGAACGAGCCGTGCTGCAAAGTATTACATCAAAAATTGTAATTACACGCCCCTGTTATACAGGGGCTGAAAAATTGTGCCTTAGGCACTGGTGGTGGCGCCCAGAACCAAAAATGTTCTTACAAGCTATCAGCGTGATGATTGAGGAGGAAGAGGATAATTACTCAGGGATAATCACTCAGCATCAGCATAGGCAGTCTTTGAAGGGATCTGAAAAAAATTATTCAGTTACATCAGCATCAGGTGCTTGGTAGCTGGTGGTGATCCAAGACTGATTCATTTTTATGAAGGTCAGCCGATCGACCGAGTCAGTGGACAGACGCACCCTGTGATCGGTTACCACGCCTCCAGCAGCACTGAATGTACGTTCCGAAAGAACGCTGGATGCAGGACAGGCCAGTAGCTCAATTGCATACTGTGCAAGCTCTGGCCAGTGATCCATCCTCAAGACCCAGTAACCCAGAGGATTTTCGGTGGGAAAGGTGTCCAAGTCTGATCTTGCCCCTAGGTATTCCTGCACCATGTAAAACAGACGCTGGCGATGGTTGCTGGAACCGATCATACCTTGGGGCTGCGGACCAAAAAATTGTCTGAACGCATCGGTCAGACGGCCACCTTCTCCACCGCTCCTTCTTTGACTGACCGAAGCCTCAGCAACACGTTGTCCAGAAACAGGAGTTTGTAACCTCCCAGTCTCTGGGAACGCGTTGCACAGACCTTTCTGCAAGGCCTCCCGAAGATGTTTCATCCTCTGCTCCCTCTGCGATGGCAAGATAAGGTCCGCAACCTTACCCTTGTAACGTGGATCAAGGAGGGTTGCCAGCCAGTATTGGTCCTTCTCCTTGATACCACGAATACGAGGATCCTTACGCAGGCTTTGCAGGATCAGGGAGGCCATGCAGCGTAGGTTTGCTGAGGCATTCGGTCCGGAGTCCTCTGGGTCACTAAGGACAACAACGTCCGCAGTCACCTCCTCCCAGCCACGTACAAGTCCATGTGTTCCTTGGGACTGATCCCTTAAAGACTGCTGATGCTGAGTGCCAGGCTCCACCTCCATACTGACACAATCTTCCTCCTCCTCCTCCTCCTCCTCCTCGTCCTCTTCCTGTGTGATCGGCGGGCACGCAGGAACACTGTCTGGATAAAGGGGGCCTTGAGAGCTAAGGAAGTCCTCCTCTTCCTGCCTCTGTTCTGCCTCAAGTGCCCTGTCCATTATTCCACGCAGCGTGTGCTCCAACAGGTGGACAAGGGGGACAGTGTCACTGATGCATGCACTGTCAGTGCTCACCATCCTCGTGGCCTCCTCGAATGGTGACAGGACAGTGCATGCATCCCTGATCATGGCCCACTGGCGTGGGGAAAAAAAACCAAGGTCCCCTGACCCTGTCCTGGTGCCATAGTCGCACAGGTACTCATTGATGGCCCTCTGCTGCGTGTGCAGCCGCTGCAGCATGGCCAACGTCGAGTTCCACCTGGTGGGCATGTCACAGATTAGGCGGTTCTTGGGCAGGTTAAACTCCTTTTGGAGGTCCGTCAGCCGAGCACTGGCATTATATGACCGGCGGAAATGCACACAGACTTTCCTGGCCTGCCTCAGGACATCCTGTAAGCCCGGGTACCTGCCCAAGAACCGCTGCACCACCAAGTTAAGGACGTGAGCCAAACAGGGCACATGGGTCAGTTGTCCCTGTCGGAGGGCAGAGAGGAGGTTGGTGCCATTGTCGCAAACCACCATTCCTGCCTTAAGTTGGCGTGGCGTCAACCACCTCTGAACCTGCCCCTGCAGAGCTGACAGAACCTCTGCCCCAGTGTGGCTCCTGTCCCCCAAGCACACCAGCTCAAGCACCGCATGGCATCTTTTGGCCTGCGTACTTGCGTAGCCCCTTGAACGCCTACGGAGCACCGCTGGTTCCGAGGAAGAGGCCATGGAGGAAGAAGAAGAGGAGGGGGTGGAGGAGAGAGGTGTGTCACAATCAGCATTTTGGAGGCGTGGTGGCGGAACAACCTCCAACACTACTGCACCTTGTCCTGCATCCTTCCCAGCTGCCAGCAGAGTCACCCAATGCGCCGTGAAACTTAAGTAACGTCCCTGTCCATGCCTGCTGGACCATGAGTCAGCGGTAATATGCACCTTACCGCTGACCGCCCTGTCCAGCGAGGCATGGACATTGCCTTCCACATGCCGGTAGAGAGCCGGAATCGCCTTCCGTGAGAAAAAGTGGCGTTTGGGTACCTGCCACTGAGGAACCGCACATTCCACAAACTCACGGAAGGGGGCAGAGTCTACCAACTGAAAAGGCAGCAGTTGAAGTGCTAGCAATTTTGCCAAGCTAGCATTCAACCGCTGGGCATGTGGATGGCTGGGAGCAAACTTCTTTCGGCGGTGCAGCAGCTGGGGCAGGGAAATTTGCCTGGTACAATCTGACGTCGGTGTACCAAAAGCAGATTGCCCACAAGTACTTGGCTGTGACACACCTAATTCTACACCTTCATTCCTCTCACTGCAGGTCTCAGAGAGGACTGAAGGTCTAGTGGGGTTGGAAATCTCAGCTGATGAGGAGCAAGGAGAGATCGTCTTTGTTCTTTGGTGTGGGTCTTTCAGATACGCTTGCCAACGAACTGCATGGCAGGTCAACATATGTCTGGTCAAGCATGTGGTACCCAAGCGGGAGATGTTTTGGCCACGCGAGATACGCTTGAGACATATGTTGCAAATAGCAGCGGTGCGATCTGATGCACTCGTCTCAAAAAAGGCCCACACCAAAGAACTTTTTGAATAACGCGCAGAGACTGCAGCGCCCTGCACATGTGGAGCTTTGGGGTGTGATGCAGTCAATGTGCTGCCCTTAGGCTGGCCCCTGGAGGGCATCCTGCCTCGTTGGTGATGTGCCTCCTCCTCCTCCTCCTCCTCCTCTCTCCTATCAGGCACCCACGTTGAGTCAGTGACCTCATCATCCCCTCCCTCCTCATCACTGGAGCAAACCTGGCAGTATGCTGCAGCAGGGGGAGCATGACTGCCAGATTGCTGTCCTTCTTGGGCACCCCCTCTGTCCGTGCTCATGTTACTGCCTTCATCGAGCTCAGTATCATCATCAGAGCCTTCCAAACGCTGGGCATCCTCCTGGAGCATGTACCCAACACTGTGGTCAAACAGTTCGAGGGAATCCTCATGAGGACATGGTGGAGCTAGGGAAGGAGTCACTGATGACATTGAGCTGAGGGAAGAGGCCGCTGCTTTGCCAGACAAAGCACCCTGGGCATGGGTGAGAGAGGATGAGGAGGATGAGGACGGCTTGGTCATCCACTCGACCAAGTCTTCCGCATGTTGCGGCTCAACACGGCCAGCTGCCGAAAAAAAGGCCAAGCGTGTCCCATGGCCACGTGCTGATGAGGATGCACCGTCTCCACGACCAGCACTAGACACAGAGCCTGCTTGCCCTCTCTTATTGGCTTGTGACTGTCTGCCTCTCCTTCTTGGCCTTCCAGACATACTAATGGCCTGTAGCTGCACTAAGCTGGGATAGAACACCTGTAATTTTCTTCAGGTAGCTTTATATACTGTAACCAGACAAGCCTGCCTGTCAGTAGGAAGATAACAGGAACGGATCTAGCTGAACACTGTGAGCAGGACACACTGTACTAAATGTAAATAGTCTAGCTGCCTGACCGTGGTACTAATAGGATCAAAAAGAACACCTGTAATTTTCTTCAGGTAGCTTTATATACTGTAACCAGACAAGCCTGCCTGTCAGTAGGAAGATAACAGGAACGGATCTAGCTGAACACTGTGAGCAGGACGCACTGCACTGAATGTAAATAGCAGGAACGGATCTAGCTGAACACTGTGAGCAGGACGCACTGCACTGAATGTAAATAGCAGGAACGGATCTAGCTGAACACTGTGAGCAGGACGCACTGCACTGAATGTAAATAGCAGGAACGGATCTAGCTGAACACTGTGAGCAGGACGCACTGCACTGAATGTAAATAGCAGGAACGGATCTAGCTGAACACTGTGAGCAGGACGCACTGCACTGAATGTAAATAGCAGGAACGGATCTAGCTGAACACTGTGAGCAGGACGCACTGCACTGAATGTAAATAGCAGGAACGGATCTAGCTGAACACTGTGAGCAGGACGCACTGCACTGAATGTAAATAGCAGGAACGGATCTAGCTGAACACTGTGAGCAGGACGCACTGCACTGAATGTAAATAGCAGGAACGGATCTAGCTGAACACTGTGAGCAGGACGCACTGCACTGAATGTAAATAGCAGGAACGGATCTAGCTGAACACTGTGAGCAGGACGCACTGCACTGAATGTAAATAGCAGGAACGGATCTAGCTGAACACTGTGAGCAGGACGCACTGCACTGAATGTAAATAGCAGGAACGGATCTAGCTGAACACTGTGAGCAGGACGCACTGCACTGAATGTAAATAGCAGGAACGGATCTAGCTGAACACTGTGAGCAGGACGCACTGCACTGAATGTAAATAGCAGGAACGGATCTAGCTGAACACTGTGAGCAGGACGCACTGCACTGAATGTAAATAGCAGGAACGGATCTAGCTGAACACTGTGAGCAGGACGCACTGCACTGAATGTAAATAGCAGGAACGGATCTAGCTGAACACTGTGAGCAGGACGCACTGCACTGAATGTAAATAGCAGGAACGGATCTAGCTGAACACTGTGAGCAGGACGCACTGCACTGAATGTAAATAGCAGGAACGGATCTAGCTGAACACTGTGAGCAGGACGCACTGCACTGAATGTAAATAGCAGGAACGGATCTAGCTGAACACTGTGAGCAGGACGCACTGCACTGAATGTAAATAGCAGGAACGGATCTAGCTGAACACTGTGAGCAGGACGCACTGCACTGAATGTAAATAGCAGGAACGGATCTAGCTGAACACTGTGAGCAGGACGCACTGCACTGAATGTAAATAGCAGGAACGGATCTAGCTGAACACTGTGAGCAGGACGCACTGCACTGAATGTAAATAGCAGGAACGGATCTAGCTGAACACTGTGAGCAGGACGCACTGCACTGAATGTAAATAGCAGGAACGGATCTAGCTGAACACTGTGAGCAGGACGCACTGCACTGAATGTAAATAGCAGGAACGGATCTAGCTGAACACTGTGAGCAGGACGCACTGCACTGAATGTAAATAGCAGGAACGGATCTAGCTGAACACTGTGAGCAGGACGCACTGCACTGAATGTAAATAGCAGGAACGGATCTAGCTGAACACTGTGAGCAGGACGCACTGCACTGAATGTAAATAGCAGGAACGGATCTAGCTGAACACTGTGAGCAGGACGCACTGCACTGAATGTAAATAGCAGGAACGGATCTAGCTGAACACTGTGAGCAGGACACACTGCACTAAATAGTCTAGATAGAAGATAACAGGAACGGATCTAGCTAAACTGAATACAGTGTATATATATATATGCAACACCTGGGATGCATATATATACACAATACACTGTAAGTGCAGCTAACTGACTGACTGTTCTGCCTAATCTATCTAACTCAAATCAAATGACACTGTCTCTCTCTCTCTCTATCTCTCAGCACACCGGAACACACACTACACAGGGCCGCCGTGCAGGCGGCCTTATATAGTGTGGGGTGTGTACTAAATCCCCTGAGCCATAATTGGCCAAAGCCACCCTGGCTTTGGCCAATTACAGCTCTCTCTACTGACGGCGCTGTGATTGGCCAAGCATGCGGGTCATAGTGCATGCTTGGCCAATCATCAGCCAGCAATGCACTGCGATGCCGCAGTGAATTATGGGCCGTGACGCGCCACACGAATTTGGCGCGAACGGCCCATATCGTTCGCAATTCGACGGACGGTCGAACAGCCGATGTTCGAGTCGAACATGGGTTCGACTCGAACACGAAGCTCATCCCTAGTTGTTACACATGACTATACACTAAGAATTTTTTCACAATATTCTTTATGTTCTCAATTCCCTATCTGGGAGAAATTTGATGTGGTTATTTTACACACAGGTGTGAAATTGCTTTTTCGTTTTTCTAATTTCTTCACATATATGTTTTATTATTAGCGCTACACTTTTTATATTTACGTATTTTGAACAATTTGGTCTCATTGTAGTGTTGGCTGCTGTTCAATTTTTTGATTGGCGCAGTATTTGTTTATTTATTTCATACTATAGACACCCCCCCAGGTACGAAATTTAAAGGAATATTATTGTTTCACTTTAAGCATTATTAAAATCACTGCTCCCAAAAAAAATGGCCGTTTTTAAAACTTTTTTTTTGCATTGATCCATGTCCCCTGGGGCAGGACCCAGGTCCCCAAACACTTTTTATGACAATACCATGAATATAAGCCTTTAAAATTAGCACTTTTGATTTCTCCCATAGACTTTTAAAGGGTGTTCCGCGGCATTAGAATTTGCCACGAACACCCCAAACTGTTCGCTGTTCGGCAAACTGGCGAACAGCCGATGTTCGAGTCGAACATGAGTTTGGCTCGAACTCGAAGCTCATCCCTACTAGCAATACACACCAAACTGAACATGTATAGCTTGTTCCCAAGGCTCTGTTCTATCAGGAGATAGATTGGGGACTGAGAAGACAGGATCAAACAGCCTTTCTACACAATGCAGAGGATTAACCCCTTGGGTTACAAGTCAGTATAACAAGCATGCTTTACTGTATATACAGACTGATTTTACTGTTGTGGGTTTAGTAACACTTTAAGTATAAGGGTCAGGATAAGAATGTTAGAGAGGAAGTTGAGGGATAGTTTTAGCTGTTAAGTTTAGGTAAGGCCATAAAGGGTTGATTAGAGTTGGGGATGGAGGACTTTTTATTGGCAATGAAACACTGTTGGAAACCAGTTTTAAAGTGTTTGTAACCCTAAAAAATAGGAACAAATAATTCTGTTCCTTTAACCATTTGCTTACTGGGCACTTAAACCCCCCTCCTGCCCAGACCAATTTTCAGCTTTCAGTGCTCTCACACTTTGAATGACAATTACTCAGTCATGCAACACTGTACCCAAATGATTTTTTTTGTCCTTTTTTTCGTACTAATAGAGCTTTCTTTTGGTGGTATTTGATCACCTCTGGGTTTTTTATTTTTTGCTCTATAAATGAAAATAGACCGAAAATTTTGAAAAAAAAATGCATCTGATGTACTGAGGCTCTCATTTCTTGAGACCCTTACAAGCCAGGAGAATACAAATGCCCCCGAATGACCCCTTTTTGGAAAGTAGACATTCCAGTGTATTTAGTAAGAGGCATGGTGAGTTATTTGAAGTTGACATTTTTTCCCACAATTCTTTGCAAAATTAAGATTTTATTATTTTATTTTTTTTCAAAAAATTGTCATTGTAATAGCTTATTTCTCTCACATGGAATGTGCATACCACAAATGTAACCCCAAAATACATTCTGCTACTCCACCTGAGTATTATGATACCACATGTGTGGGACTTTTTCACTACCTGGCCACATACAGAGGCCCAATTTTCTAACTTGTTGACTACCTATTACACTTTTGAAGGCCCTTCAAAAGTGTAACACCAGGAACACCAGGACAATGGAAACGCCCACAAAATGATCCCATTTTGGAAAGCTAACACCCCAACATATAATCTATGAGGCATAATGAGTCTTTTGAATGGTTCACTTTTTTCCAGAAGTTTTTGGAAAATGTGGAAAAAAATGAAAACGCATTTTTTTTTACACAAAGTTGTCCGTTTGTAAGATATTTCCAACACATAGCATTTACATAGCAAAAACAACACCCCAAAATACATTCTGCTACTCCTCCTGAGTATAACGATACCACATGTGTTATGGATGCACCGAAATTTTGGCTACTGAAACATATCGTCCAAAAATGGCCCTTTCGGCCCTTTCGGCAAAAAGCCGAAAGAGAATTATACTGGCGCCGAAAATCGCGCATGCGCAGTAGAGGCAGCAGAACCAGCGGGTGACATCACTCGTTGTGTGGGCGGCATGCACGTTCCTCGCGGTGAAGGCACCGCAACGCCGTACTCGTAAGCACGTTCCCTGCTGAGACGCTGGCACCTTCCCCGCGCATGTTCCTTGTGCTTGTGAGACGCTGCTGGGACCTGAGAGACGCTGCTGGGAAGCGAGAGACGGTACTGGGAAGCAAGAGACGGCTTCATAGAGGGCTGCACATAGCATACTCAAGTACAAGTGTGGGCACTGTCACTCCTGGATGGCTACCATTACTATTCGCCGGTGAGCATTGCTGATTTTGCCTTCTTAAACTGACAGAAACAAACTAGTAATTTTATTTCTTGATTATTTTATTATAGTACTAGTACTAACTATTTAAAATGACTGTGTGTCTGCACTGCAGTACATCTGATCTGACTTGTAGCAAAAATATATATATATATATATAATTGAACTGACTGAGTGATTAAATATGATTTAAATATGATTTGAACTGGAATGTAATGGATTTGCAAATTGCAAGCTTTTTTTTTAGCTATTCTGTAGTATACAGTATAAAATTCATGCGCTTGCTGTTATTGAATGTGTCACTTTGACAGCGTAGTATAAGTTATACAGTACTGACATGACAGCAAGTGCATGAATTTTTTAAACATGACAGTATGCAATAAATAATATATAATATATTATATTTCATATATAGTATATTAATAATTATATTTATTGCGTACTGTCATGTTTAAAAAATGCATGCGCTTGCTGTCATGTCAGTGTCGTATAACTGTATAAATTATAATACTACGCTGAGACAAAGTGACAAATTTTATTCAATGACAACAAGGCGCATGAAGTATACTACAGAATAGCTCAAAAAAATAAAATAGCATGCAATTGCAATTTGCAAGCAATCCATTCCAAAACAAATTTATTCAGTTCAATTATATTTTTTTGGTACAAGTCAGATGTACTGCAGTGCAGACATAACTACCCATTTTATTTTTTGAAGCCGCCTCCTGGGGTTTAGCTTTTAAAATGATTTTGTCCTTTTTTTTTACCCCCCCTCAGATTTCACTCCCACTATAAATCATTCTATGATATTATTCTACGTTACCAGCAAAGGTGGACTATGTCTGCAGTGTGGAAATATTTTAAAGTTTCTGATAGAGACCCCAAATTTGCAATCTGTACTCTTTGCTCAACAGAAATTTCAAGAGGTGGTACAGTGCCAAAGAATTTTTCAACAACGGGTTTGATACACCACCTGAAAACACGTCATCCAGTTCAGCATTCTGATTACAAGAAAACAGCGCCGCTTTCAAAAAGTGCCTCAGGCTTAACGCTATCTGTGGCCACAGTGTTTGAAAAGGTTAAAAAATATGCAAGTGACAGTCCCAAAGCTCATGCCATTACAGCTAAAATTATGGAATTTATTGCATTAGACGACCAGCCATTCACTGTTGTGGAGTACATTGGATTCCGTAGGCTCATGCAACATATTGAGCCCGTTACTCACTACCAAGCAGATGCTACTTTGCAGATACCAGTCCACATGAATTGTTTAGCAGTGTTAGAAAACACGTTCAGGAGCTCATGACTACCGACATCATAGCAATCAGTTTTATTACCGATTGCACGCAGATATTTATCAGACCCAAGCACCAGTACAGAGAGTGAGAGACTATTCAGTCTAGCATCTCATATTCTTGATGAGAAGAGAAACCATCTCTCCTGTGAGAAAGCTGAACAGCTTTTGTTCTTAAAGCGAAATCTCCCACTTTTACTGAAATAGATTTAAAAATCCGTAGCATAGACCAATTCATTTACCATGTTGAACATAGTAAATGAGTTGTTATTGTGGACTGTGCTATTGGACAGTTGGGACATACAACATAGTATGACTGACTACCTAGTATGTTCCAATTGTCTAGTTGTGCCATTTGTTGGTTGTTCATTGTAGTTCTACAGTTTTTTGCACTTCAATTCAAGAGAGAACTCCAGCTTTTGAACTACTGTACCATAGTTTGTTGCTGTTGGGCTAAACTATGTCTCTCCCTAAGCTGTCAGCCTGCTGCATGTGCAAATGCAAAACTGTATGTTCTGTATCTGTGGCTGTCTACATACTACAGTGCTATACCGCACTGTGTTCCGGGTATGGGCAGTGACTTCCATAAACACAGACTAGACTACTCTACATTGCTTGCTGTGATTGGCTGAGCACCGCTGCTGTAGACTAGTCTGTGTTCCACTTCCAGGATGTCTCCGCACATACCCGGGGCCGGAACAAAGTGCGGTCTACTGTATGACTAGTATGTATCTAACCCGCAGCTACATACATACACTTTTATATGGCACATCCAGCCACTGACACCTTAGGGAGAGAACTTGGGGAAAAAAACTACTAGTTCTCATTTAAGTTGAAAGAAAATAATAGAATAAAAATTTTATTATAGCATAAAAGATAGCACTGTACTATGTTATATTTACAGAAACTGTGAAACAGAATAACGGCCTTCTGCGATATTATTTCTGTTATGGTTAGTTGAGAGAGTTGTTCTTTAAAGTATTACTTACTTATACATAGTTTGTTCTGTTGTTGGGCCAAACTATGTCATTGTCTCTCCCTAAGCTGTCAGCCCGCTGCATGTGCAAAACTGTATGTTCTGTATCTGTGGCTGTCTACATACTACAGTACTGCACTGTGTTCCGGGTATGGGCGGTGACTTCCATAAACACAGACTAGTCTACATTGCTTGCTGTGATTGGCTGAGCACCACTGCTGTAGACTAGTCTGTGTTCCAGGATGTCTTCGCCCATACCCGGGGCCGGAACACAGTGCGGTCTACTGTATGTAACACGCAGCTACATACATACACTTATCGCACATCCAGCCACTGACACCTTAGGGAGAGAGAACTGAATTACTAGTTCTGATGTAAGTTGGAAATTATTAAAATATAAAAAAGTCAGTCTTTGGCATTTTTATATTATTATTATATTAATATGAAATAATTATTATTATTAATATTATATATTATTTATTTTTTATGCCTGTTTTATTTGGTATGGTGGTGCAATGTGCACTGACTGCAGTCTTATTTTATTTTATTTTTATCTTCTGTGTCCACTGTCCAATTTTATGTGGGTAATGCCGCGTACACACGGTCGGACTTTTCGTCTACAAAAGTCCAACGGACGCTGACGGACTAAAGCTGGCTGGTAATCCGATCGTGTGTGGGCTTCTCCGGACTTTCAACATACTTTTTTAGCCTCAAATCCGACGTACTTTAGATTTGAAACATGCTTCAAATCTTTACTTCGTAACTACGACGGACCCCGAAATCCGCTCGTCTGTGTGCTAGTCCGACGGACAAAAAGCCACGCTAGGGCACCTATTGGCTACTGGCTATGAACTTCCTTATTTTAGTCCGGTGTACGTCATCACGTAAGAATTCGATGGACTTTTGTGTGATCGTGTGTAGGCAAGTCTGTTCGTTAGAAAGTCCGCCGCAAGTCCGTCGAAAGTCCGCCGAAAGTCTGCCGGAAGTCTGTCGGACAGGCTGTCTGACTTTTGTAGACGAAAAGTCCGACCGTGTGTACGCGGCATTACTTTTTATTAAAGTACTTTTTGACATTACTGGATTGTAGTATTCTTTTCTTCATAAAATTAATGATTAAGTTGAATATAAATAATATAACGAATACGAATGTAACACAATTTTGTATATCCAATAATTGTTTGTGTAATATATAAAAAAAAAGCCTATTTCGGTTTCGGTGCTGTTTTGGTATGGGTTTTGGTTTTCGGGATCAAGGAAGATTTATTTTTGGTATCGTTTCGGCACCAAAAAACCCATTTAGTGCATCACTAACATGTTTGAGACTTTTACACAGCCCGACCACATACAGAAGCCTAACACTGAAGTAGCACCTTCAGGCATTCTAGGAGCATAAATTGCACATTTCATTTCTCAACCACCTATTACACTTTTGAAGGCCCTGGCAGGACAATGGAAACGCCCAGAAAATGACCCCATTTTGGAAAGCTAACACCCCAACATATAATCTATGAGGCATAATGAGTCTTTTGAACAGTTCATTTTTTCCAGAAGTTTTTGGAAAATGTGGAAAAAAATGAAAACACTTTTTTTTTTACACAAAGTTGTCCGTTTATAAGATATTACCAACACATAGCATTTACATAGCAAAAATAACACCCCAAAATACATTATGCTACTCCTCCTGAGTATGGCAATACCACATGTGTGAGACCTTTACACAGCCTGGCCACATACAGAGACCCAAAATGCAAGGAACACCATCAGGTGTTCCAGGGACACATAGCATGCACATACCAAGAATTACACCCCAAAATACATTATGCTGAGCAAAGGGTAAACAAAAGATTACCTGTGGTTTAATAGTGCAGTTGTCCACAGGAGGATAGCACTGGTCCAGGCAGCAGGCAGGGACTTAGTCAGCGATAGCGAATACAATTTTTCAGGCAGGGATACTGTCCATATACAGTCCAGGGTCAGTGCAGAGATATTGTCAGCAGTGCCAAAAATATTGGTCCTGGTAGTAGGCAGGTCCATGTGGTGTGGTCAGTGCGACAGACAGAGGCATGACGGCAGGAAGTCCTACAGGCAGCAGGCAGAATTAGGGCCTCGTGCAGGACAGAATGGGGACAGGGGTAGAGGCTTCTCCCACACAAATCTCTTTGAAGCCTCCGAGTCTCCAGACCCTAATCTAGGAATGAGAAAACAAAGAAAATTGTTTTCTTCATCCAGAAAAACTATTCTAGAGCCCCTCACATATGTGAGACCCCTGTGTTGAATCCCACTAGTCCAGTTGCAGGGTACAAGATCAGTCCAAGAGGCAGGCAAATATCATGGTCAAACAGTCCAAGGTCAGTTCCAGATCAGGCAGAGGTAAGTACAGAATCAATAGGCAGAAGCATGGTCTAATAACAGTCCAGGGTCAGTTCCAGATCAGGCAGCGGGATGTACAGAATCGGAAGGCAGAAGCGTAGTCAAATAACAAGCCAGGGTCAGTTAAAGAGCAGGCAGTGGCATAAGGGGTGTGAAGGTGTGTGAAGGCAGGAACTGAGGATTACTTTTACCATACTTCACTAATAATTTATTGAAGTATGGTAACGGTGAAAACAGTCACCTATGCAGAGGCCTGGTTGGGAAGGACACTGTGCACAATAATAAGATGTGTCTCTTCTGACTCCTGGTCTGGTCTACACCTTACATCTTTTTTGACGTCTTTGGCCTGTTGGTTTGGGAGGGATTTTATCGGGAAAGTGGCGCTCGAAAGTCGACTAATAATATCTGATCGGATATTTTCTGGTGGGCCGTTTGGGAATATAAGGGTAGTGAAAACTTCCTCCTGGTTGCCAAAGAAGCGTTTGGGTTTTTGGGTGGGGTTGCGGTAAATTACATATGAATTGTATATGGTTAATTGAAAAAAATAAATTGTGACTTTTTTATACCAATGGTATGTCCGTCTTGCGGCAAGGTATGGTTCCATCATTTGGTCATTGAAGTGAACTCCCCCCATAAACAAATTATATTCATAGATGCATTTTGGTTTTTGTATGGGACCATTCCTTCTGGGGATTTACACGAACGTATCCTTGTGGATAGAAGACAACATGTAGACATCCCTTCTGTCCCTCCACTTCACTGCCAGAATCTTGTTGTTTCGCAGACTTGCCGTTTCTCCATTTCTTATTGACAAGACTTTGAGGAAAGCCCTTCCAATTCTTTTTTATGGTGCCACATGCTGGCGGCTTCTTCCGGTGAAGGTTGTGGAACAGGGGCAGAGATGTGTAGAAGTTGTCTACATACAGGTGGTAGCCTTTCTCCAGTAGAGGGTATATGAGGTCCCAAACAACTTTCCCGCTGGATCCCAAGTAGTCCGGGAAATTAGGGGGCTGTAGCTGGGTGTCCTTCCCTTCGTAAACTATGAAGGAATATGTGTACCCTGTGGCTCGGTCACATAATTTGTACATCTTCACCCCATAGCGGGCCCTTTTGCTGGGGATAAATTGCTTAATTTTAAGCCTGCCGCTAAATTTAACAAGGGACTCATCCACACATATGTGTTGGTCCGGGGTAAACAATTGGGGGAATATTTCTGAAAAATAATTAAGTATTGGCTGAATTTTGTAAAGCCTGTCATAATTTGGGTCATTTCGGGGAGGGCACTGGGTATTGTGACTGAAATGTAGGAACCTCATTATCATCAGATACCTAGTTCTGGGCATTACCGCAGAGAAGAGCGGCATGGTGGAGGGGGTGGGTTGACCAATAGGAACGCAATTGATTTTTTTTGTTGAGTTCCATATTAAATGTGAGGCCTAAAAAAACCTTGACCCCCTCCACTGTTAGGTCTCTCCACTCGTAGGGACGGGCATAATAGGATGTTGGATTTTGCAAAATAAATTGCTGTGCATATAGGTTGCACTGGGCCACAATTGACGTCAACATGTCCTCCGTAAAAATTAAATTAAAAAAATGTATTGGGGTAAAATTCTCAGTGTCCACCTGGATTCCTGGCTGGGCAGTGAAAGGGGGAACGTTAGCTTCTCCTGAATTAGGAGGAAGCCACAAGGGGTTCTGAAGGGCATAGGGAAGGTTGGCATGGGTCCTAACCCTTTGGGGCTGTGGTGACACCCAACTGGTACTTGGCCTTTCTGTTTGAGGTACTGCGGTGCTGGTGGATGGCACTGTGGTACTGGTAGATGGTACTGTGGTGCTGGTGGATGCCACTGCCTCCTCACTAGAACGCCTTTGTTTGGTGGGCCGAATATCTTCCTCCTCTGAGTCACTCAGTGTTTCACTATTGAGGACTGGCTCATAATTTATGTCAGATTCAGGATCCGAATTTGAAAGGGAATCTGAAAAAGAGTTGCACTGTTTGGTATGCCTCCTTGGCGGAAAAGCATCTTTTAGACATGGTTGGTTGCTGGTGGTGATGAGACTGCACAGGTGTGTGCTAAGCCTGCACTGATGAGGTGGCACTGATGAGCACAGATGTGCACTAATGTGCACTGATTGATGGCACAGATGCGCACTGATGGGGTGGCACAGATGGGCACTGATCACACAGATGTGCACTGATGAAGCGGCACAGATGTGCACTGATGAGGCGGCACAGATGTGCACTAATGAAGCAGCACAGATGTGCACTAATGAGGCGGCATAGGAGCAGGGGCGGATCCAGAGTCTAGTCTCGGGAGGGGCACTGCAAGAAAATAAGGTGTTACGGTCTTACCGAACTGAATTTAAAGTATAATACAGTGTACAGAGGTCAGTAGTATGTAGGGTGGTGTACAGAGGTCAGTAGGATGTAGGGCAGTGTGCAGGGAACAGTAGGGCACACGCTGGGGGGATCAAGGGGGCATATACTGGGGGGGATCAGGTGGGCATACACTGGGGGGAGATCAGGAGGGCATACACTGATACACTGGGGGGGAATCAGGAGGGCATACACTGATACACTGGGGGGGGGGGGGAAATCAGGAGGGCATACACTGATACACTGGGGGGGAGAATCAGGAGGGCATTCACTGATACACTGGGGGGGGGGGGGATCAGGAGGGCATACATTGATATACTGGGGGGAGGAGAATCAGGAGGACATACACTGATACACTGGGGGGGGGGAAGCAGGAGGGCATGCACTGATACACTGGGGGGGGGAGAATCAGGAGGGCATACACTGATACACTGGGGGGAGAATCAGGAGGGCATACACTGATACACTGGGGGGGGGGGGGAATCAGGAGGGCATACACTGATACACGGGGGGGGGGAGAATCAGGAGGGCATACACTGATACACTGGGGGGGGAGAATAAGGAGGGCATACACTGATATACTGGGGGGGAAACAGGAGGGCATACACTGATATACTGGGGGGGAGAATCAGGAGGGCATACACTGATACACTTGGGGGGGGGGGGATCAGGAGGGCATACACTGATACACTGGGGGGATCAGGAGGGCATACACTGATACACTGGGGGGGGGGGAATCAGGAGGGCATACACTGATACACTGGGGGGGAGAATCAGGAGGGCATACACTGATACACTGGGGGGGAGAATCAGGAGGGCATACACTGATACACTGGGGGGGGGAGAATCAGGAGGGCATACACTGATACACTGGGGGGGGGGTCAGGAGGGCATACACTGATACACTGGGGGGGGATCAGGAGGGCATACACTGATACACTGGGGGGGAGAATCAGGAGGGCATACACTGATACACTGGGGGGGAGAATCAGGAGGGCACACACTGATACACTGGGGGGGGGGGATCAGGAGGGCATACACTGATACACTGGGGGGGGATCAGGAAGGCATACACTGATACACTGGGGGGGATCAGGAGGGCATACACTGATACACTGGGGGGGAATCAGGAGGGCATACACTGATACACTGGGGGGGGGGGGATCAGGAGGGCATACACTGATACACTGGGGGGGGGGAGAATCAGGAGGGCATGCACTGATACTGCTAGAGGAGTTCTCCGAATAGATTGGCTATTGGGCGCTCCAGTGTGCGCCGGTTCGCGCCGGTCCGCGCCGCTGTGCGGGCGCGCATGGCGCTTGGCGCCAGCCGCCCTATTTAGTCTGCTGGAATCTTCTGCTCGGTGCTGTCCGATCTGCAGCTCCCAGTTCCTGACTTCCTGTTTCCTGTTTGCTTCCTGTTTGCCTGTTTGATCGCCTAAGTGACCCCGGCCTGCCTTTGGACTTCTCTTGTTATCTGCCTGCACCTGACCATGGCTTTCCTTGACTATGACTCTGCCTACTCCTTTGTACCACGCTGCCCGCCTGCTGCCAACCCTGCCTGTGACCCGGACTTTGAGCCTGCCTGCTCCTCTGTACCTCGCTTACCGTTTGTTGCCAACTCTGCCTGTGACTGGACCAGCCCACTTTGCTCCTGCTCTGCACCAGCTGCCTAGACCCTTACTTTCTAGGACTTCCAGACCATACGCATCAGGATCCTGCGCCTTACCTCCGCAAGTCACCTGCCAGGCTCTCTTACCACTCTGCGCTCCTGTGCCTTCTGTTTACACTACCAGGGGCCGGAAACCAGATACGTACGGGAGGCCTCCCCTGCTATACCGGGTTCGTCAGTCAGGTACGTGTAAGCCTGACAGTATCGGACAGCCATGTCCGAGCCCGAGCAGGGATCCTCTCCCATGGAGGAGCTATGCAGACACCTGGCAGGTCTCACTCAAGCTGTAAAGAGCCTTCAGGAAGGCTACACTAGGCTGGAAGAAAGAGTCCAGGTGCTCTCCTCACCTGCTAGCCCTCTAGCTGCTTCTGTTACCGGACTCTCATCTCCTCCCTCCGTGGTCATGCTTCCTCCTGAGCCAAGGGTTCCTACACCCGACAGATTTTCCGGTGATCGTAGCAAATATAGATCCTTCCACAATGCCTGCGAATTATACTTTGCTCTGTTACCACGAACCTTCTCCTTGGAAGCAACGAAGGTGGGCTTTGTAATTTCTCTCCTATCCGGCGAACCACAGACCTGGGCCCACCATCTCCTGGAACAGAAATCAGCATCTCTAGACAACCTGGATGCATTCTTTGCTGCCATGTCCCAATTGTATGAGGACCCCCAGTTGAAAGCCACCGCTGAGTCCGCTTTGCACGCTCTACAACAAGGGCGTGGACCCGCGGAAGATTACGTCCTGGAATTCAGGCGTTGGAGTTCAGACACGGATTGGAACGACGCGGCTCTGCATTACCAACTGTTGAGGTGGCACAAATGGGCACTGTTGAGGTGGCAGAAATGGCCACTGATGGGTCGGCACAGATGTGCACTGATTGATTGCACAGATGTGTACTGATTGCACAGATGGACACTGTTGAGGCAGCACAAATGGGCACTGTTGAGTCAGCACAGATGGGCACTGATGAGGTGGCACAGATGGGCACTGATTGCACAGATGCGCACAGACAGGCACAGACGGGCACAGATGAGCACTGATGGCACAGATGGGGCACTGATGCGCACAGGTGAGCACAGATGGCACTAGCTATAGATGCTAATGGTCACTGTGGGCACTGATTGGGCACTGTTAGGGCACACTTCTTTTTTTCAACTATAGAAACTGTAGAGAATTACTCACACTGATTCACAGAGATGTGAGATCATCACTCATTGCCAGCTCTCTCTCCTCACACAGAGACAGTGTGTGAGAAGAGAGAGCTGGCAATGAGTGATGATCTCACATGTTTACATTTGAGATTGTCTCTCATTGGAGGCGGCGATCGCGCTGTAAACGGACGATGTGATTGCCCATTTACAGCGATCTGTGATTGGCTGTGTCCAGGGGACACGGCCAACACAGCTTTTCCCCGATGCGCACTCATGAGAGGAAAGGGGACAACGTCAATAGACATAGTCCCGGCAATGTAGATCCGCACTGTAGCCATCAATAGGCTATAGCGCGGATCTCTAGTGGTTAAAGCATGTTATACAGCACAGTGCTTGTGCTGTGTAATTTGGCCCTTCATATCACCTGAAATACCTGCCTGTTTCTACCCTCCCCTCTGTAAACTGACGATGGTTTATCATGGCTGCTGAGCCCTGACACCGTGGTCAGTTTTCGTGCCTCTGTCATCTGCAGCTCTCCTGTCCTCCTCTCCCCCTCCCTCCCTGCCTGTCAGCTCCTTTGTCTATGAGCTGTCTCCACCCCCCTTTCTGCCGCTATTAGTAATACAGTAAATATTACAAAACTGTCACTGCCAGCCCCTCATTTATGTAGCCATAACACACACTGTAAATATTTATGAAAAACAAAGCCTCTACTGTAAATACCGTTTTTGAGAGCTCTTCGGGCCAGTCACGTGATTCCCGGCCGCACCTCCTCCCCATCTAAAGGCTACAGTGGGAGGGGCTGAGCAGCCAGCAGAGTGGTCAGGTGACCTCCCCGGCTGATATCAGAGGGAGAGCTCAACCCCTCCTGCTCTAGCCCGTACATCAGAGAACGAGAGCGGCTGGGAGTCACAGCCAGCCTGAAGATCGCTGAAAAACGTTTTTTAGAGGATTTGTTTTTCATAAATCATTAAAGTGTGTGTTATGGCTACATAAAAGAGGGGCTGGCAGTGACAGCTTTAAGAAGGGTTACAAATCCTTTAAAGTATAACGAACCGTTTTTACAATACTCAAAATAGCAAATTGTGAATTGCAAGGTTTTAATAAATTAAATCCCAATTGAACTGCGTATTGCTAACTTCAAAATATCACTATTCTTGTTGGTGTTTCATATCGTGATTTGGTACTTTTTCTAAAAAAAAAAGTTCAGAAACTAGTCTCTCTGTTTAATAATGAATCAATAATTTTGGTTCATTTATGCAAATGAAACATATGCTTTTCAAAATATATAACAATCCCAAATTTACGTTCACCTGGGCATGCTGGCTTCATTTTCAATTGATTGATAATTCTAAACGCATCATGGGCTGATCTACATGGATGCATACTCCGCCTGTCGCTTCTTGTATCTGAGCGACCACGCTTCTTCACCCTACTGTATTTCTGACCCAGATAAACATGCTCCCTCCATTGGATGGGAATGGTCAGAGAGGATCCCTGCTGGAGGGACCTCTTGGCTTCTGAACTGACCCTTACTCTCTCCCTACATTGTACCCCCTTTTCACCCTCCTTCACCCCCACCCCCCCTTTTCTTTCCTCTCTTTTTCTTCTCAGTGCCTATGTCCTCACCTGGGCTGGGTAAACTCGGCTCTTGGAAAAACCTTTAGACAGGAGGATTCCATTGGCCACAGCCCCTATTTCCTTCCTAGTGATAAGCGGGATGTCCTTTTTGTGTGTATCCTTGTAAATACGATGCTTTCGCTACTGAAACTGGTTTTGTACTAGGACCCTAAACTGTACGATTGATATGTTTTTTTATTGTATGCAAAATAATTTTCAAAAAAAATGTTTGGATAAAAAAAATATACAATCATTTGCCTTTTGATCTTTTTTTATAGATCTGACATTATTTGACAACCACCGAAGAAGTTGGCACATGAACCATATGGCATTTGACTTACAAAACAACATCTACATTCAATGGAAGAAACATGGACATCCATTTGTAACTATGAGCTTTTTCAATGTCAAAACTCACTCCTATATCACCAATGAACTCGACCGGCTTAGTGGCGGCTCCAACACAATTGTTGTGATAGCTGTAGGACAGCACTTCCGGCCCTTTCCTTTTCCTGTGTTCATCAAAAGGCTTCTCAGCATACGAAGGGCCATAGAGAGCCTGTTTTTACGAAGCCCAGATACAAAAGTTATCATAAAGTCTGAGAACACTAGGGAGATTAACCCTGATGTGGAGCGATTTAGTGACTTTCATGGTTATATTCAGTACCTCTTAGTAAAGAACATCTTCAGTGGACTTAATGTTGGGATGATAGATGCTTGGGACATGTCCACAGCAATTGGCTCTAGAAATGTCCATCCACCGGAGCCTGTTATTAAGAGCCAGATCAACTTGTTTTTGTCTTATATCTGTTAAAGGAGAAGTTTGGGGTTGGTAAACAACTGCATACTCACCTCCATGCTGCAGCATCAGTGCAGCTGTGCTGTCCCATTTTACCTCTAAAACTGAGAACTTAATCATACGACTGATGTTTTCTGATCACATCAGGATAAGAATATAACTCACAGGATGTCTTTCATTTCCCAATTTCATCCCTTCTCGAATCAAATCAATAATGTGATCAGAAAAGATTGGTCCATATTAAATAAAAACTGTGAAAGAATGTCCCTGAATTTTATCAACCTCCATTACCCTAATATCATAGAGGAAGAACTTTACGAGACAGATTGGTCAAATCAGACTAGCATTGTACTCCCACCCCCCGCATTACTTTTCTGGGTCCACCTAATCATGGTTCTTTTCCTTGTCTCTCCTGTATTCAGTGTACCAGCATAATCAAAGGAAAAAAAATGTGTCATCCGCATCAGGGATATAATATAAGTATTAAAGATCATTTTACTTGTCAGTCATCTTACGTAATATATATTATTAAGTGTCTGTGCGGACTTGTTTATGTAGGGGAAACAACACAAAAAGTGAAAGACAGAATTGCAAGACACAAATATTCAATTCAGGACAAATTGGAGAAGTTGCCATTATCTAGACACTTTATTGAAAAGAACTAGGGTTGTCCCGATACCACTTTTTTAGGACCGAGTACAAGTACCGATACTTTTTTTCAAGTACTCGCCGATACCGATTACCGATACTTTTTTTTAATGTCACGTGACAGTTTTTTTTTTTTTTTTTTTGAGGGGGGGGGGGGGGGGGGTGGGGTGGGGGTGGGGGCATAGTGAACGGTGTCTGTGTGTGTGTTTTTGTTTTGGTTTTTTTCATTTACATTTATTATTTTTTACAATTTTTTTTTTTTATTCTTTATTGCACTATGTGTGTGTTTTTTTGTTTTTTTTAATCAGCCCTGTTGGGGGGCTTTGGTGAGATATCAGGGGTCTTAACAGACCTCTGATATCTCCCCCTTGAGACAGAGAAAGAGACAGAGGATAGAGATTCCCCAGTCCCTTTCTCTGCAGCGTCAGCTGCACTGAGAATGAATGGAGAGAACACAGCAGCTTCTCTCCATTCATAAACTGACACATTGTAATCACAGGAGATTACAATGTTTCAGTTATGTGAATGGAAAGAGTCAGCTGACTCTCTCCATACACACAGCGGAGAGACAGCAGAACGGAGGGGACAGAGGAAGAGGGGGGGGGACAACGGAAAGCCGGAACAGATGGGGACAGCGGAGGGGGACAGAGGAACGCATGGGGACAGCGGAGGGGGACAGAGGAACGGATGGGGACAGCGGAGGGGGACAGAGCAAAGAAGAAGGACAGCGGGAGGTGGACAGAGGAACGGAGGAGGACAGCGGAGGGGGACAGAGCAAAGAAGGAGGACAGAGGGGGGGGACAGAGGAACGGAGGGGGACACAGCAATGGAGCAGGACAGCGGAGGGGGACAGAGGAACGGAGGAGGACTAAGGAGGAGGAGGTGACAGTCAGCGGTGATCGCGTGTGGGGGAATTACAAGCACCGATCACCGCTGTATGTCACTAAGCAGCTGAAAGCCGCGGGGGGAGAAGCTTGTAACTCCCCCACACGTCCATCACCGCTGACAGTCAAGGTATCGGCGGAAGCATCGGGAGCATTTGCCCGAGTACAAGTACTTGGGCAAATGCTTGGTATCGGTGCCGATACCGATACTAGTATCGGTATCGGGACAACCCTAAAAAGAACCATACGGTGTCACAATTAAGATATATGGTGATCGATGGAGTTCCCATAAATAGACAAGGGGGTAACAGGGAATTACAATTAAGGAAAAAGGAAGTATATTGGATTAATCGTTTGGATACGTTGCAGCCCAAAGGGTTAAATACTGACTTTGACCTGTATTTGTTTCTTTGAGAAACAATACGATGTTTCAAGTGTGTGTGTGGATATACATACATGTATACTTTCTTTGATTGATGCAGCGGAGTGAGGTTCTGTCTGAATTCATACACAATTGGGTTTTTATGATGTTTTCTTGTAGTGGTAATGATTTATCATATTAGTGATGTTTATTATAGATATGGACAATTTTTTGTGGTTTATAGATGAACCTATGAAGTTTTCTATTTCATTTTGTCTTTGCCTAGTGGGGAATCACATGCACCTGTGACCGAGAGTCGCTCCAGCCTATTAGGCTGGGTTCACACTATACTACACGACAGTAGTACGACTTTCATCCTACTTTGCTCTGCGACATCAGTCCTACATTGGTCCTACATTGATCCTACATCCATCCGACTTTCATGAACAGGATACTACTTTGATCCGACTTTTCAGATACTATACTTGTCCTTTGACCAATTAAAACTAACGCACAATGGGAGGGGCTACAGCAGGGGGCAGGAAATAACACAATGTCGGATGTCTTGGTGTGAATCTTGAGGGGGAACTCCGCGCCAAATTTTAAATAAAAAACCGGCATGGGTTCCCCCTCCAAGAGCATACCAGGCCCTTAGCTCTGGTATGGACCTTGAGGGAAACCCCCTACGCCAAAAAAACAGCGTGGGGGTCCCCCCCAAATCCATACCAGACCCTTATCCGAGCACACAGCCCGGCCGGTCAGGAATGGGGGTGGGGACGGGCGAGCACCCCCCCCTCCTGAACCGTACCAGGCCGCATTCCCTCAACATGGGGGGTTGGTGCCTCAGGGGAGGGGGGCGCGCTGCGGCCCCCCCACCCCAAAGCACCTTGTCCTCATGTTGATGAGGACAAGGGCCTCTTCCTGACAACCCTGGCCGTTGGTTGTCGGGGTCTGCAGGCAGGGGGCTTATCAGAATTTGGGAGCCCCCTTTAATAGGGGGCCCCCAGATCTCGGCCCCCCACCCTATGTGAATGAGTATGGGGTACATGGTACCCCTATCCATTCACCTAGGGAAAAAGTGTCAATAATAAAAACACTACACAGATTTTTAAAGTAATTTATTAGACAGCTCCGGGGGTCTTCTTCCGGCTTTGGGGGTCTTCTTCCGACTTCGGGAGTCTCTTAGGTTCTTCTCCGCGCTCTCCGGATCTTCTGCCGGGCTCCTCCACTATCTTCTGCTCTTTTGCCGCTCTTTTGCTATAGCGGAGGAGCCCGGTCTTCTGCCTTCTGCCCTCTTCTCTTCTTCTGATGTTGACACGACGCTCTCTCCGGCTGGAATGCACTCTGGGCGTGATTAGGGGGCGTGATGACCACACCCCCTAAAACGTCACAGTCCCAGCATGCCCAGGGACTGTGACGGCATAAGGGGGCGGGGTCACCACCTATATAAGTCAGAGCGGAGCGCCCAGAGTGCATTCCAGCCGGAGAGAGCGTCGTGTCAACATCTGAAGAAAAGAAGAGAAGAAGGCAGAAGACCGAAAAGAGCGGCAAAAGAGCAGAAAATAGCGGAGGAGCCCGGCAGAAGATCCAGAGAGCGCGGAGAAGAACCAGAGAGACCCCCGAAGAGAAGAAGGCAACAGACTGGGCTCCTCTGCTATAGCAAAAGAGCGGCAAAAGAGCAGAAGATAGCGGAGGAGCCCGGCAGAAGACCCAAAGAGCGCGGAGAAGAACCGGAGAGACCCCCGAAGTCGGAAGAAGACCCCCGAGGCCGGAAGAAGACACCCGGAGCTGTCTAATAAATTACTTTAAAAATCTGTGTAGTGTTTTTTTTTATTGACACTTTTTCCCTAGGTGAATGGGTAGGGGTACCATGTACCCCATACTCATTCACATAGGGTGGGGGGCGGGATCTGGGGGCCCCCTTATTAAAGGGGGCTCCCAGATTCTTATAAGCCCCCCGCCCGCAGACCCCGACAACCAACGGCCAGGGTTGTCGGGAAGAGGCCCTTGTCCTCATCAACATGGGGACAAGGTGCTTTGGGGTGGGGGTGCCGCAGCGCGCCCCCCTCCCCCGAGGCACCAACCCCCCATGTTGAGGGCATGCGGCCTGGTACAGTTAAGGAGGCGGGGGCGCTCGCTCGTTCCCACCCCCATTCCTGACCGGCCGGGCTGCGTGCTCGGATACGGGTCTGGTATAGATTTGGGGGGACCCCCACGCCGTTTTTTCGGCGTAGGGGTTCCCCTCAAGGTCCATACCAGACCTAAGGGCCTGGTATGCTCTTGGAGGGGGAACCCATGCCGGTTTTTTATTTAAAATTTGGCACGGAGTTCCCCCTCAAGATCATCTGAGCACAAGTCGCGTGCCGAAGTCGGATCATGCGAGACGGAGATCCGACTTTGATCCGACTTCAATGATAGTCAATAGGCTAAAGTAGGATCAAAGTCGGACCAAAGTAGTACAGGAAGCATTTCTAAAGTCGGAATGACTTGTGTCGGACCAGTTAGGACGGCTCCCATAGGGAAACATTAAATTTCACACGTCATGCGACATGAGCTCCCAATGTCGGAGCGTTTGTTGGACCAGTGTGAACCCAGCCTTAAAGTGATTAACAGACTGATTGAGAATATAATGCTATGTATGGATTAATTGATTCCAGCTTATTCTAATTACTTGATTAGTGGCTTATGTTAATGTGCTTTCTATATATACTGAGTGACATGTATTACCAGTTGCAGATACAGTGGGGACAGAAAGTATTCAGACCCCCTTAAATTTTTCACTCTTTGTTATATTGCAGTCATTTACTAAAATCATTTAAGTTAATTTTTCCTCATTCATGTACACACAGCACCCCATATTGACAGAAAGACACAGAATTGTTGACATTTTTGCAGATTTATTAAAAAAAGAAAAACTGAAATATCACATGGTCCTAAGTATTCAGACCCTTTGCTGTGACACTCATATATTTAATTTAGGTGCTGTTAATTTCTTCTGATCATCCTTGAGATGGTTCTACAACTTCATTTGAGTCCAGCTGTGTTTGATTATACTGATTGGACTTGATTAGGAAAGCCACACACCTGTCTACATAAGACCTTACAGCTCACAGTGCATGTCAGAGCAAATGAGAATCATGAGGTCAAAGGAACTGCCTGAAGAGCTCAGAGACAGAATTGTGGCAAGCCACAGATCTGGCCAAGGTTGCAAAAAAATTTCTGCTGCACTTAAGGTTCCTAAGAGCACAGTGGCCTCCATAATCCTTAAATGGAAGACGTTTGGGATGACCAGAACCCTTCCTAGAGCTGGCCGTCTGGCCAAACTGAAGAAGAGGTTTGGGGGAGAAGAGCCTTGGTGAGAGAGGTAAAGAACCCAAATATCACTGTGGCTGAGCTCCAGAGATGCAGTTGGGAGATGGGAGAAAGTTGTAGAGAGTCAACCATCACTGCAGCCCTCCACCAGCCGGGGCTTTATGGCAGAGTGGCCCGACGGAAGCCTCTCCTCAGTGCAAGATACATGAAAGCCCGCATGGAGTTTGCTAAAAAAACACCTGAAGGACTCCAAGATTGTGAAAAATAAGATTCTCTGGTCTGATGAGACCAAGATAGAACTTTTTGGCCTTAATTCTAAGCGGTATGTGTGGAGAAAACCAGGCACTGCTCATCACCTGTCCAATACAGTCCCAACAGTGAAGCATGGTGGTGGCAGCATCATACTGTAGGGGTGTTTTTCAGCTGCAGGGACAGGACGACTGGTTGCAATTGAGGGAAAGATGAGTACAGGGATAACCTGGACGAAAACCTTCTCCAGAGTGCTCAGGACCTCAGACTGGGCCGAAGGTTTACCTTCCAACAAGACAATGACCCTAAACACACAGCTAAAATAACGAAGGAGTGGCTTCATAACAACTCCGTGACTGTTCTTGAATGGCCCAGCCAAAGCCCTGACTTAAACCCAATTGAGCATTTCTGGAGAGACCTAAAAATGCCTGTCCACCAACGTTTACCATCCAACTACACAGAACTGGAGAGGATCTGCAAGGAGGAATGGCAGAGGATCCCCGAATCCAGGTGTGAAAAACTTGTTGCATCTTTCCCAATAAGACTGATGGCTGTATTAGATCAAAAGGGTGCTTCTACTAAATACTGAGCAAAGGGATTGAATACTTAGAACCATGTGATATTTCAGTTTTTCTTTTTTAATAAATCTGCAAAAATGTCAACAATTCTGTGTTTTTCTGTCAATATGGTGCTGTGTGTACATTAATGAGGAAAATAAATGAACTTAAATGATTTTAGCAAATGGCTGCAATATAACAAAGAGTGAAAAATTTAAGGGGGTCTGAATACTTTCCGTCCCCATTGTATGTGGTTGTGAGGAAGGGTGTTATCTGTTGGAGCCTGAAACATCGCAAGCTGTATCTGGTATTCGATTTGATGTAATCTTTTCATCGCAAATAAATCTTTTGTGCAGCAATCCTTCTTCGTGTTTTCTACATTTTGGTCCGTGGGAAGGACTAGATTGCTAGCACAGCTTAAAGTGGAGCTCACCCTTTGAACATTATATATATATATATATATATATATATATATATATATATATATATATATATATGGCTGTGAGACAGGAGAGGCAGTTGGTGACATCAGTTTTCTCTACTACATATATGCACTACAGCAGGGGTCCCCAACCCCCAGACCGTGGTCCTGTGCCGGTCTGTGGCCTGTTGATGACCGGGCCACACAGCAGGAGGTGAGCAGGGACCAAGACCACGCTCGCCGCTCACCTCTTGCAGTGCGGCCACGCCCGTGTGTCCTCTCCTGGCTCCTCCACCCACGCAGCCAACGATGTCACCCTATCAGTAAGGTAAGGGCGGGAGGAGCTGCACAACAGAATGGAGAGCTCCTCCCACCCCCTGTTGATAGGATGACATTGTTGGTGGGCAGGGGAGCTGGGAGAGGACACACCAACTAATCACAGCCTCTGCCTTGCTAAAGGTAAGAGTCCTGTGCAGGGAAGGCAGAGATTAGCGATGTGAGATGTTAGAGAGGAAAGGGGGGGAGGGGCAGACTGCAGAGGCACTGTGATGGAGAAGGCTGTGATTGCTAGGGGCACTGTAATATAAAGGGGACTGCACTGTAAAGGGGCACTGTAATCATTACAGTGCAGTCCCATTTATATCACAGTGCCCCCCTTTACAGTGCAATCCCCTTCACATCAAAGCCCCTTTACATTACAGTGTCCCCTTAACAGAGCAGTCCCCTTTACATCACAGTGCCCCTTTACAGAGAAGCCCCCGTTACATTTTAAAGTGGCACTATGATGTAAAGGGGACTGCACTGTAAAGTAAAGGGGGCTATGATGTGAAGGGGAACTGAGGACACTGAAGGTGGGACTGTGCTGTAAAGGGAGTTGTGGTGTGAAGGGGGGCTGAGGGCAGACTCCATGAATGTTCCATCCCCTGACCCATCCACCAGCACCCCCTAAGCCCCCCCAGTCTCTGGGAAAATTGGTTGCCATGAAACTGGTCCCTGGTTTCAAAGGTTGGGGACCGCTGCACTACAGTTATGTACCATCCCCGCCCCTGCCTGTGATTCGACATAAAAAGAGCAGCAGCAGACAGGATGGGCTTATCCTTCTGCTGACCCATAAGGGTTGATTTACTAAATCTGGAGAATGCAAAATCTGGTGCAACTTTGCATGGTAGCCAATCCGCTTCTAACTTCAGCTTATTCAATTAAGGTTTGACAAAAAAAAAACCTGGAAGCTGATTGGTTCCTATTCAGAGCTGCACCAGATTTGTACTCTCCAGTTTTACCAATTCAACCCCATATTGTTGCTCTTCTGTCTCCCAATTTGAAGTACTGTAAAGAACATTAGGCTGATAGTTAAAGAGTCAGCAGCTACAAATACCGTCGGGTACTTATCAGTCAGCCAATGCTTCTCACCTCTACGTGTCCGTCTACGTGGCCATTTTGAATTTCTGAACCAGCTGTGACTTTCTGATGAATCACAGTCGGCCCCCACCAAGCATATGCAAGATTGCACTGCACACAGAGACTGGTCCTGTCCTGTGTCCCCTATCCTGGCAGGTCACAGGTTGGGGGGTTGGGTCGAGTCATCTTTGCCTTGGCGTGGATTGAGGAAGTTGGAGTGGGTAACAATAAAAAACAGTACTCGCTCCTCTTAAAAACCTGCAACTGAGTTACATGCTGGGAGAAATTAGAGAATGAGTAACACTCCACTTTTTAACCCTTATGATTTTTATAATGGATATAATGAATTTATACATTCTCTTAAAGTGTTTCAAAAACCAGGACCCTGCATTCACTATATCTGGTCTCCCACAGCACACAGAACATGGAAATGCAAGTATTTTAGTAAATATAAACTGCTAAATACCCTTTCTCATCAGCAGTATATAGCAGTCTTGTGACTTCTATCACTGTCTGGTTAAAGCTTGTTGGAGGAGTTTTCATTCTACTCTGACTGTCCTATGAGGCTGCAGGACTCCTGACCCTCTGTCTGGACAGTGCTGATTGACTCTGTGCTCTCTTCCAAGAAAAGGGGGGAGTCAGAGAAGACAGGAACAAACAGCCTTTTTACACAATGCAGAGTGTTAACCCCTTGGTTCCACCGTGAGTATAACAAGCATGCTTTACTGCATACAGTATACAGACTGATTTTACTGTTGTGGGTTTAGTAACACGTTAACTGGTATTTTTTATATCTGCTTGGGCTTTTGATATGTGGAAAAAAATAAATATATATATATATATATATATATATATGTAGGAAGGCCAATATGGTGGCCTGAATTTATGGGAGGAGCCCGGGGGTATTTAAGCAGCCCGCTCACCTGTGGTGCTTGTCGGTTTCCTGTGCGCGATATACGTCACTAAGCCGACTATTCGACATACCAGCGTCCGCAAGTTCTTGCCTCGCAGTTCCCGTATTCGATACTCCGTACTCAAAACTTTCGAAATCCGCGTTTTCGTTATAGTTGTACCACGCGTCTGGCTTGGCTGTCGCAGGTAAGGTCCCGTCGGACTTTTCGTTTTTCATATCATGTCACTAAACCGTGAGTTCTAAATTTCGTTTCACCCGCATCGCACAAACTGCAATGTATATCGCTCGTACTTTCGATATGTCACAATTCGATAGCACAGCGCCGCTGACGCCGCTTCATTTCTAGCATGTCGGTATTACAAACAGCCATAGCCAGTCGCAACTTGCAAATTATCAAACCCATTTCTAAAAACTCATTCGGACATTTCAAATCATTTCTCTTTTCTGGAAACATTTCTAAAAAACTCATTTCGGACATTTCAAATCATTTCTCATTTCTGAAAACATTTCTAAAAACTCATTTCTGACATTTCAAATCATTTCTCATTTCAGTCACCTACCGCGCTCCGATTTGAATCCAATCGCACCAAAAGGTGCGCCGATTCGTTCCGGTGTGCCCCAGTTATTACGGCCTCATTTCTATACATGCTCCAGAGTTACGTTATTATCAGTCAATTGTACCTCTGTCATGGTTATCATTTCAATTCCATGTATCACGTTCCGACATGAATTTAGTCGCATGGAAAATGCACCGATTCGTCTCGGCGTGCCCCAGGATTGGCCTCATTTCTATACATGCTCCAGAGTTACGTTTTATCAGTCATTTGTACCTCAGTCATGGTTATCATTTCATTTCCATGTATCACGTCCCGACATGAATTCAGTCGCATGAAAAATGCACCGATTCGTCTCGGCGTGCCCCAGGATTGGCCTCATTTCTATACATGCTCCAGAGTTACGTTTATCAGTCAATTGTATCTCTGTCATGGTTATCATTTCATTTCCATGTATCACGTCCCGACATGAATTCAGTCGCATGAAAAATGCACCGATTCGTCTCGGCGTGCCCCAGGATTGGCCTCATTTCTATACATGCTCCAGAGTTACGTTTATCAATCAATTGTATCTCTGTCATGGTTATCATTTCATTTCCATGTATCACGTTCCGACATGAATTTAGTCGCATGAAAATGCACCGATTCATCTCGGCGTGCCCCAGGATTGGCCTCATTTCTATACATGCTCCAGAGTTACGTTTATCAGTCAATTGTACCTCTGTCATGGTTATCATTTCATTCCCACGTATCACGTTCCGACAGGAATTCAGTCGCATGAAAATGCACCGATTCGTCTCGGCGTGCCCAGGATTGGCCACATTTCTGATACATGCTCCAGAAATCCGGATCATAGCTGAATCGCAGACACCAGGGATTGACCCGTATCTCTGTCATGCAATTTCTACCATTTCACTCCCACAACGCATCACCGTTTCGAAACCAGTCGCATCCGAGGCGCACCGATTCGTCACGGCATGCATCACTGGTTCCGATCACATTTCATACCTACACCAGAGCTCGGTTAGTTGCCAGTCGCTAACACGGCACAACCAATTCGAGCCTCGGTCAAAACAATCATTTCTCTCATTTCATTTAATAACTGCACTCCTACTCGAATCCAGATGCATCAAACAAGCACCGATTCATCCCAGGAGCACCAATATTTTCAGTTGCCTCATTTCAATACATGCTCCAGAGCCCGGTTCACGGTCGAACAAATCGTGACACGACCAGGCCGCACCTCTGTCATGCAGTTCATTCATTTCACAATCAAGGCAAACATTTCGAACCATTTTATTGTCACAAATTGCAAGCACCATACAAATCATTGCTCCAAGTTACTTAGCAATCCCTTCACGAATTGTCACCTTTCATCTTCCTCAGGTCAGTCAAAGTTCAGTAGGTCCACCCTGCACCAGGTTGGACGATATCCCCTCAGGTAAAAAAAAAAAAAAAAAAAGGGGGGAAAGGGAGAATAAGTCGGGTAAGTATGACTCAGTGGATCAAAGAAAAAACTTGAAATTCATCTCACCCCCAATAGGTTACAGTCAACCAGGAAATAAAGCTCGAGATCCTCACCAGAGCAACCATGTCCCAGGCCGGCAGTGAAGACTTCACGGCCCCTCTATCACCTACTCCGGTTTCAGAAAGCGGCAGCGTGCAATCCCTCAGGGGATGGACTATCCCCAAACTGACGGCAGAGCTCAGACGCAGAGGTGTCCCCTTCCCCGCCACAGCGAGGAAAGGCGAGCTCTTCAAACTCCTCTTCCCCCCATCAGCAGCAGGACCCAGTACCCAACAGGCATCCCTCCAGTCCATATCATCGGCCATTTCGCAGTTACACACAATGGTGTCATCTCTATCCACCTCAGTTGCAGACGTCCAAGCCAGGGTGGCACTTCTGGAGGCCCGACCGGCCACGGCTGTCCCAGACCCAACGGCAATTCAGACCTTGACACCTCTTCCTACAGGTACCTCAGGCTCAAGCGCCATTGTCTACCCCTCCCATCTGGTCCCAACCAGTATCAGGAAGGACATTTTAGACGGCAAGGACGTCAACCTGGCCTCTCTCCTGATCTCCGTGCATGATTTAGCAGAAAATAAGGCCTACTCCTGGGGTGACATATCGGTGGTCCTTAAAGCCAAAGACCCCAGGCTGAACCGCAAGCTATCAGTCCCCGAATTTACCCTGGCCTTTGGCATGCTCAGCGATGTCCTGTGCTCAGCCACCCCTAGCAGGCGGGAAGAGCTGGACTTATACCTCCATACTGTGGTAGACTTGGGCCACAAGTATGGAGGTTTCGCCTTCTACGATTACCATCGTTCCTTCTCAGCCAAGGCCGCCGCCAGATTCGCACAATACCAGATCACCACAGATTGGAGTCTCATGGACACAGAGCTCTTCTGCCGCCACTTTGCCGGCTTACGCTCACCTCTGTGTGCAATTTGCCAGTCCTCCACCCACACTGCCACCTGGTGCGCCAATACGGCGATCAGACGGCCCTTCGAGTTCCCCTCTACCTCAGGTACAGTACAGGGCCAGTCGATCCCTGAACCAACGCCTCAGGTGGACAAACTCGGACGCCCAGTCCGAACCGTGGGAGGGGCAGCCATCTGTAACAACTATAACTATGGGTCCTGCAACTTCAGCCAATGCCGTCTACTCCACATCTGCACTATATGCCAAAGAGCACACCCTAGGAATTTGTGTGAAGTCAAGCAACACAAGAGGGCATGACTAAGCCGAATCAACATCTTATGGCTAGGACTGTATCTCACTTCACACCCCACCCCTTCCCTGGCCACCTACCTTATCCAAGGCTTCACAGTAGGCTTTCACACCGGCCTCATCGCACTGCCCCACAGTACTCACGAATGCGCCAATCTTCGTTCGGCAGCCATCGATGAACAGGCCATAGATCAGCTCTTACAGGCAGAGGTAGATCGAGACTACGTAATAGGCCCTTTCACTTGCCCCCCTTTCAGCACATGGAGAGTCAGCCCTATTGGGCTTGTCAAGGGCAAGTTCTCTAATAAATTGCGTTTGGTGTACGACTTGTCTGCGCCTCATTCCTCGCACATACCCAGTCTCAATTCCCTGATCCCCTCCGAAGAGTTTTCCCTAAAATATTCCTCCGTTGACATGGCAATACAAGCGATCATCAAAGCAGGCACAGGTGCCTGGCTCTCCAAAGCCGACATATCGGATGCTTTCAAACTCCTGCCCATCCACCCATCCCTTTGGTGCTGGCATGGCATCAAATGGAAGGAAGCATATTATTTTGCTACGAAACTCACCTTCGGTTCGAAGAGTAGCCCGTGGCTCTTCGACACGTTCGCACAGTCCCTCGTTTGGATACTATTACACAAGGGCCAATGCCATGAAGTCATCCATTACCTGGATGACTTCCTACTGATAGAACCGCCCAACAAACCCCCAGCAGATCTCGACAAACTTAGAGTTATTTTTGGAAACCTCAACGTTCCTATCGCCGAGCACAAAGTCGATGGTCCAGCAAACATCATCACCTTTCTCGGGGTCAGCTTGGATACCTGCGCAATGCAGGCCAGTCTCCCCCCCGACAAATTAACACGCATTAGGGCAGTCCTTCACAAGTTTACACACACCAAGGGCTGTACCAAAAAACAGTTGCAGTCTCTCCTGGGTATGCTCAACTTCGCTATGCGAATTATCCCACAAGGCCGCACATTTGTGTCACGCCTGCTGAGATTTCTGTCAGAAACTCAAGACCCTGATCAGATTTTGAAATTAGACTCCGCAGCTATAGCGGACCTATCAATGTGGGAGGAATTCTTGTCCGCCTGGAATGGCATATCTCTATTCATACCTATGGTTTCGATCCATTCACCCCAGGTAGTGACTGACGCTGCAGCCTCCACAGGTTTCGCGGCAATTTTTGGCCATCATTGGTTTTCAGGACCCTGGCCTCAACAGATACTGTTGATACCCGGCTTTTCCCAAACATCTGCCCTCTTTGAGCTTTATCCCATAGTGGCAGCCGCACAACTCTGGGGCCACCACTGGACAAGACAAACCGTAGTCTTCACCACCGACAACCAGGCCACGGCAGACATCATCAACAGAGGCAGGTCCAAGTCCCTAGCAGTCATGTCCTTCCTGCGCAGGTTGGTACAACTGTCTTTACAACATCAGTTCAACATACACTGTGAATTCATTCCCGGCAGATACAACTCAGCAGCTGACGCACTATCACGTTTCAATTATCCCTCCTTTTTCAAACAGGTTCCCGATGCCGATCCAATGTCGGCCCCTATCCCCGTCTGGTCACAACTGACCCTGGACTAGTGCAACATCTACACGGAGCTACGCAACTCATAAATAATTCCCTCTCCCGCAACACACTCAAAGCCTACCAGACAGCTTGGAAAGCTTTCAATAAATTCCTCACGCCCAGCCGCAAAGAACCAACAGATATCAAACAGGTACTGGCCTTCACGGCACACTGCCACACGCAGCTAGCCTTATCCTACAACACCATCCGGTTATACCTAGCCGGCATTCAACATTTCATGGCGCTTGAAGACCCGACGAAATCGTCACTGTTCTCATCTCACGCTATACGAGCCATCCTAAGGGGAATACAGAGACAACAACCAGTCATCAGCACTAAGCGCTTGCCCATTACGGGGCCCATCTTTAGGGACATGTCAAATATTCTGGCTACTTCGCCATTCGGGCTGCTCCCCAGCACGGTCTTACAAGCAGCCATATATTTAGCTTACTATGGGTTCTTGCGGCCTGGCGAATTCACCTCTAACAAACCCACAGACCAAGTACTATGCAGACGACACTTGCTTCGACACCAAGACCACTTTATCCTGCACCTCCAGGTCTCTAAAACCCAGCAAACGGGCTCGGGAGTGAACATCCACCTCTACAGAACCAACAACAGCTGGTGTCCAGTCGCTGTACTCAACCGACTCCTATCTCTCCTGCCTGAGCAACCAGACAGCAGTCCCCTTCTACCATTTCCAGTCAAACCCTTAAACGCCTCTCAGTTTGTGAGCCACATAAGGATACTTCTCCGCAATCTTCACCTTAACCCTAGTCAGTATTCTGGACACTCTTTCCGCATCGGAGCAGCCTCCGCGGCGTCCCGCCACGGGGTGCCAGATCACATCATCAAAAGACTAGGCAGATGGAAATCAGCCTGCTTCGCCCGGTACATCCCCAATCCACAAACTGAGATGGCACAGGCATTCTCCAAATTGGCTCAATAAATAACTGAAAACCAATAAAATTATAACCCTACCTGAATGTTTTTGCCCCCTTATTTTGGCATACCGGCCATGAGACCAAGGCACACTTTCAGGTCCATTTCATATGGTAAGTCCACACTTTTAGGTCTATTTCCGATGGTAAGTCTTATCTTTACTATAAGTGTTTTCTATGTCCATATCGGACATAGGGCTCCGACCATAAGTAGGAAGGCCAATATGGTGGCCTGAATTTATGGGAGGAGCCCGGGGGTATTTAAGCAGCCCGCTCACCTGTGGTGCTTGTCGGTTTCCTGTGCGCGATACCCACCCTCCCATCCCCATTTCACAGCATTTCTCAACTATTCATTTCATTCATTTCTATTACAGAATAATCATTTCTTAAACCAGGGTATGCCCCCTTATTTTGGCATACCGGCCATGAGACCAAGGCACACTTTCAGGTCCATTTCATATGGTAAGTCCACACTTTTAGGTCTATTTCCGATGGTAAGTCTTATCTTTACTATAAGTGTTTTCTATGTCCATATCGGACATAGGGCTCCGACCATAAATATATATATATATATATATATATATATATATATATATATATATATATATATATATATATATCTATATATCTATATATATCTATATATATATATATCTATATATATCTATATATATCTATATATATATCTATATATATCTATATATATATATAGATATGTCTATATATATATATATATATATATATATATATATATATATATATATATATATATGTGTGTATATTTAGCGCACTACTCCCTTGGGAGCTGCAATGTTGTACATTAACTTTTTGTCAATGACCCCCGATCTTCCTTCCCATACAACTTTAAAACACCAGACAGTCTTTGTACTTTATAAAACTGTAACTTTATTCTCAAACTCCAATTGAGATAACAAATTAATAGAGTATATGAGACACCTCTATAAATTCTGGTTCCTGATCTTGTGTACTTCCCATTTATGAACTGACCAGCATCACTCTAAATAATGCTGTGGATAAAAGATTCCAAAGTCCCAGGCCTCCACCGCCTAATTCTGGACTCTTGTAATCAATCCAGGTTAGTTCTGGAAAGTGTCCCTTGCTAGGTCCTTGGACATATAGCAAGTTTACGGATAAGTACTACTGGGTTGCACTCCCTTTGCTCACTCCCAATTAACAGTCGATGTTACTCACAGAAAGTCAACTCGAAGTTTCCTCCGTCCTCTTTGCTCCTATTTCTTCCTCCTCTTGGTGGACATCTCCTTCTGCTATCTAGCGCTGGGGTCTCTGAACCACCCAGGCCTTCAAGCCTCCTCCAGACTCTCAAACTTATCCTGCCATCCAGCACTGGGGTCTCAACCACCCAGTCCTTCAGGCCTCCTCCTGCTGCACTCTACATGGTTACAGCTTCTGAATCTCCTTACACTCCCAGATCCTCCCAGGAAGCATGTGACCCCAGCTTATATGCAAGTCCTGCCCCTGCCAATACAATTTAATGATTGGTCCAGAGCTGTCCGCATAAGCTGCCTGCCACTCAGGTCTTAAATCCTGCCTCCCTTCCAGAACATTTCCACTGGAAGGATGAGGGGACCTCCTTGAGCCAGAGTGTAGGTGACCACACCCCCTCTATTCTAACACTCACACCCACAAATAAACAACCAGGCCTAAGGAGAAAATGCAAGCCTTGGCCAAATTTACCTATCACTAATTACAGAAACACACTAAGCACCCACCTGAATATATATATATATATATATATATATATATATATATATATATATATATACATACAGTGGGACGGAAAGTATTCAGACCCCCTTATATTTTTCACTCTTTGTTATATTGCAGCCATTTGCTAAAATCATTTAAGTTCATTTTTTTCCTCAATGTACACACAGCACCCCATATTGACAGAAAAACACAGTGTTGACATTTTTGCAGATTTATCAAAAAAGAAAAACTGAAATATCACATGGTCCTAAGTATTCATGTATGCTCAGTATTTAGTAGAAGAACCCTTTTGATCTAATACAGCCATGGGTCTTTTTGGGAAAGATGCAACAAGTTTTTCACACCTGGATTGGGGGATCCTCTGCCATTCCTCCTTGCAGATCCTCTCCAGTTCTGTCAGGTTGTATGGTAAACGTTGGTGGACAGGCATTTTTAGGTCTCTCCAGAGATGCTCAATTGGGTTTAAGTCAGGGCTCTGGCGGGGCCATTCAAGAACAGTCACAGAGTTGTAAAGCCACTCCTTCGTTATTTTAGCTGTGTGCTTAGGGTCATTGTCTTGTTGGAAGGTAAACCTTTGGCCCAGGCTGAGGTCCTGAGCACTCTGGAGAAGGTTTTCGTCCAGGATATCCCTGTACTTGGCTGCATTCATCTTTCCCTCGATTGCAACCAGTCGTCCTGTCCCTGCAGCTGAAAAACACCCCCACAGCATGATGCCGCCACCACCATGCTTCAATATTGGGACTGTATTGGACAGGTGATGAGCAGTGCCTGGTTTTCTCCACACATAACGCTTAGAATTAAGGCCAAAAAGTTCTATCTTGGTCTCATCAGACCAGAGAATCTTATTTCTCACCATCTTGGAGTCCTTCAGGTGTTTTTTTTAGCAAACTCCATGTGGACTTTCATGTGTCTTGCACTGAGGAGAGGCTTCCTTCGAGCCACTCTGCCATAAAGCCCCGACTGGTGGAGGGCTACAGTGATGGTTGACTTTCTACAACTTTCTCCCATCTCCCGACTGCATCTCTGGAGCTCAGCCACAGTGATCTTTGGGTTCTTCTTTACCTCTCTCACCAAGGCTCTTCTCCCCCGATGGCTCAGTTTGGCCAGACGGCCAGCTCTAGGAATTGTTCTGGTCGTCCCAAACGTCTTCCATTTAAGGATTATGGAGGCCACTGTGATGTTAGGAACCTTAAGTGCAGCAGAAATTTTTTTGGAACCTTGGCCAAATCTGTGCCTTGCCACAATTCTGTCTCTGAGCTCTTCAGGCAGTTCCTTTGACCTCATGATTCTCATTTGCTCTGACATGCACTGTGAGCTGTAAGGTCTTATATAGACAGGTGTGTGGCTTTCCTAATCAAGTCCAATCAGTATAATCAAACACAGCTGGACTCAAATTAAGGTGTAGAACCATCTCAAGGATGATCAGAAGAAATGGACAACACCAGAGTTAAATATATGAGTGTCACAGCAAAGGGTCTGAATACTTAGGACCATGTGATATTTCAGTTTTTCTTTTTTAATAAATCTGCAAAAATGTCAACAATTCTGTGTTTTTCTGTCAATATGGGGTGCTGTGTGTACATTAATGAGGAAAAAATGAACTTAAATGATTTTAGCAAATGGCTGCAATATAACAAAGAGTGAAAAATTTAAGGGGGTCTGAATACTTTCTGTCCCCACTGTATATATAGTAAAACCTTGGTTTGAGAGTAACTTGGTTTGAGAGCATTTTGCAAGACAAGCAACATTTTTAACAAAAGTTTGACTTGATATTCAAGAGATGTCTTGATATACAGGTAGCGTCATGTCACAACTGAATATAAAACAGAACAGAGGCACCTCTTAGTGTAGCAATATGGTTACATTTAACAAAGGTAGAACATTTAGCAACTCACATGGCTGATGATTAAAACAGGCACATCTAAGTATGCAGGCATCCGGGGTAAAGCTGTTCACATAGACCATCCTCCACACCACCATCGACATTGTCCCTTCCATGCTGCACGCCTCGCTTTCAAATCACTCTACTGCAGTGTAGTCTTCCCGGTCACGATTGCAGACTGACAGCGGTGAGAGCTGACGGTGCGGAGGACGGTCTATGTGGACAGCTTTACCCCGGATGCCTGCATGCTTAGATGTGCCTCTTTTAATCATCAACCATGTGAGTTGCTAAATGTTGTACCTTCATTAAATGTAACCATATTTCTACACTTAGAGGCGCCTCTCTTCTCTTTTATACTCTGTAACTCCTGCTGGATTTTGCTTCTAATCCCCTTGTGGAGCCTGTCATTTGTGAATGGACATTTTATGGTTACACAACCTATCACATTGCTAAAATCTTTTTATATGGACTATAAACTGAAGGACTTATAATAAATATAATAAATGAATAAATGTTTGTGGAACGAATCATCTGAGTTTCCATTATTTCCTATGGGGAAATTCGCTTTGATATAACAGTTCCTTTAATTACAAGCATGTTTCCAGAACGAATTATGCTCACAATCCAAGGTTTTACTTTATAAAAAATGATTTGAGTCATTCTCGATATGGTTTGTTTTATTTAACCTGATGAAGCCAATGTAAGCCTAGTCTCTTTGCCCTTTAGAAACTGGGCAAGAATTATTTTAATAGCCCTAATCCACTGCCTGTGCATACCTTTCCCTATACCCCAGTCCATGCTGTAACCTCCAACAAGTATGGAAGCAATAGTAACTTTTTGTTAGTAGAAATCTACACTATATTGCCAAAAGTATTGGGACGCCTGCCTTTACACACACATGAACTTTAATGGCACCCCAGTCTTAGTCTGTAGGGTTCAATGTTGAGTTGGCCCACCCTTGCAGCTGCAACAGCTTCATCTCTTCTGTGAAGGAGGTCCACAAGGTTTAGGAGTGTGTCTATGTGAATGTTTGACGATTCTTCCAGAATTATTATTATTATTCAGGATTTATATACGCAGCGCTTTACAATATAAAAGGGAGACAATACAGTTATAATACAATACAATAGGATAGTATTAAGAGGGCCCTGCTCAGAAGAGCTTACAATCTAATAGGGTGGGGCAGGTGGTACAAAAGGTTGTAACTGTGGGGAATGAGCTGGTGGAAGTGGTAGGAGATTGGTTGGAGACGTGATAGGCTTTCCTGAAGAGATGAGTTTTCAGGGATTGCCTGAAGGTAGCAAGAGTAGGGGATAGCCGGATAGATGAAGGTAGCGAGTTCCAGAGGATGGGAGAGGCTCTGGAGAAATCCTGGAGACGAGCATGGGAGGAGGAGATGAGAGAGCTTGAAAGCAGGAGGTCTTGAGAAGAGCGGAGAGGTCGATTTGGGTGATATTTGGAGACAAGATTAGTGATGTAGCTTGGGGCAGAGTTGTGAATGGCTTTGTATGTTGTGGTTAGAATTTTGAATTTAATGCGCTGGGTGATTGGGAGCCAGTGTAGGGATTGAAGTAGAGGGTTGGCAGACACTGAGCGGTTGGTAAGGTGGATAAGTCTGGCAGCAGCATTCATGATAGACTGAAGAGGGGATAGCCTATGGAGAGGTAAGCCAATGAGAAGGGAGTTGCAATAGTCAAGGCGAGAGATAACAAGGGATAGGGATGAGCCGAACACCCCCCTGTTCGGTTCGCACCAGAACATGCGAACAGGAAAAAAGTTCGTTCGAACACGCGAACACCGTTAAAGTCTATGGGACACGAACATGAATAATCAAAAGTGTTAATTTTAAAGGCTTATATGCAAGTTATTGTCATTAAAAGTGTTTGGGGACCCGGGTCCTGCCCCAGGGGACATGAATCAATGCAAAAAAAAGTTTTAAAAACAGCCGTTTTTTCAGGAGCAGTGATTTTAATAATGCTTAAAGTCAAACAATAAAAGTGTAATATCCCTTTAAATTTCGTACCTGGGGGGTGTCTATAGTATGCCTGTAAAGGGGCGCATGTTTCCCGTGTTTAGAACAGTCTGACAGCAAAATGACATTTTGAAGGAAAAAACACATTTAAAACTACCCGCGGCTATTGCATTGCCGACAATACACATAGAAGTTCATTGATAAAAACGGCATGGGAATTCCCCACAGGGCAACCCCGAACCAAAATTAAAAAAAAAAAATGATGTGGGAGTCCCCCTAAATTCCATACAAGGCCCTTCAGGTCTGGTATGGATATTAAGGGGAACCCCAGCCAAAATTTAAAAAAAAAATGACGTGGGGTTCCCCCTAAATTCCATACCAGACCCTTCAGGTCTGGTATGGATTTTAAGGGGAACCCCGCGCCAAAAAAAAAAAAAACGGCGTGGGGTCCCCCCAAAAATCCATACCAGACCCTTATCCGAGCACGCAACCTGGCAGGCCGCAGGAAAAGAGGGGGGGACGAGAGTGTGCCCCCCCCCCCTCCTGAACCGTACCAGGCCACATGCCCTCAACATTGGGAGGGTGCTTTGGGGTAGCCCCCCAAAACACCTTGTCCCCATGTTGATGAAGACAAGGGCCTCATCCCCACAACCCTGGCCGGTGGTTGTGGGGGTCTGCGGGCGGGGGGCTTATCGGAATCTGGAAGCCCCCTTTAACAAGGGGACCCCCAGATCCCGGCCCCCCCCCCTGTGTGAAATGGTAAGGGGGTACTTACCCCTACCATTTCACTAAAAAACTGTCAAAAATGTTAAAAATGACAAGAGACAGTTTTTGACAATTCCTTTATTTAAATACTTCTTCTTTCTTCCTTCATCTTCTTCTGGTTCTTCTGGCTCTTTTGGTTCTTCCTCTGGCGTTCTCGTCCAGCATCTCCTCCACGGCGTCTTCTATCTTCTTCTCCTCGGGCCGCTCCGCACCCATGGCGGCCCGAGGAGAACAGCCAATGTTCGAGTAGAACATGAGTTCGACTCGAACTCGAAGCTCATCCCTAACAAGGGAGTGAATGAGGAGCTTGGTGGTTTCATTTGTTAAAAAAGGGCGAATTTTAGAGATGTTACGGAGGTGAATTCTACAAACTTTTGACAGCGATTGGATTTGAGGCTGAAATGACAAGTCAGAGTCTAGGATTACACCTAGTACCCTGGCGTGAGGGGAGGGACTGATGGTTGCATTGTTGATTTTGATGGAAAAGTCATGGAGGGGGGCACGGGCGGGGGGGAATATTAATAGCTCAGTTTTAGAGAGATTTAGTTTAAGGAAGTGGTGCGACATCCATGCTGATATGTCAGTTAGTAAGTTAGTAATGCGAGAGGAGACTGAAGGAGTGAGGTGAGGAGTAGACAGATTTGGGTGTCATCAGCGTATAAGTGGTATTGGAAGCTGTGGGCAGTTATTAAGTGACCAAGGGAGGAGGTGTAGATAGAGAAGGGGTCCAAGAACTGAGCCTTTGGGGACCCCCACAGAAAGGGGCAATGGAGAGGAGGAGACAGAGTTGTAGGTGACACTGAAGGAGCGCTGTGATAAATAGCCAGTGAACCAGGATAGAGCAGAATCTCGGAGGCCAAGGGAATGTAGTTTATTGAGAAGGAGCGGGTGGTCAACAGTATCAAAGGCCGCAGAGTGGTCAAGTAGTAGGAGTATGGAGTACTGGCTGTTGGTTTTAGCAGTTAGTAAATCGTTAGTGCGTTTTAGTAAGGTAGTTTCCGTGGAGTGCTGCGGGCGAAAGCCAGACTGTAAGGGGTCAAGAAGGTTATTTTCATTGAGGTAGGAGCTAAGACGGTTGTAGACTAAGCGTTCTAGAAGTTTAGAGGTGAATGGGAGTAATGAGATGGGTCTTAAGTTGTTCAGGTTGGTAGGGTCCAGTGAGGGCTTTTTAAGAATGGGAGTGATCTGAGCATGTTTTAGAGGGGAGGGGAAAATGCCACTAGAGAGGGAGAGATTGAAGATGTGGGTGAGGGAGCATAGGATAGAAGAAGAGGGTGACCGTAGTAGTTGTGAGGGTACAGGATCCAAGGGACAATTGGTTAGGTGGGCATCCGAGAAAATTTTGTAACCTCTTCCGTAGTAGCCAATTCAAAAGAGGAGAGTGTTGAATGTGCTGCTAGGCAAGGTATGATGGGTGGGGAAGACGTACGCACAGTGGAGATGTCCTCACGAATTGCATCGATCTTGTCTTTGAAGTGATTGGCAATCTCTTGGGCAGTGAGTGAGTTAGTGGGTAGAGGGGGTGGTGGACGAAGCAGAGTGTTAAAGGTTGAGAAGAGCCGACGGGGACTGGATGACAAGGAATTAATAAGAGAGACAAAGTAGGCTTGTTTGGCAGCATGGAGGCATGAATTGTATTTTAGAAGGGCAGATTTATATAGGGTGAAGTCTTTCAGGCATTTGGTTTTACGCCACAGTCGTTCAAGAGCACGGCAATGTCTCTTGAGATTTCTAGTGTTGTCAGTTTGCCAGGGTTGTAACAGTCGGGGCCTGATTCTGCGTGTGGTTAGAGGAGCAAATGCATCTAGTGATGATGGGAGTGAACTGTTGTAGACAGAAGTGGCCAGGTCAGGACAGGACAGGGGAGAGATTATGTCATATAGGTGGTCAGTAGCAGAATAGAGAAGAGAAGGGTTAAAGTGGCGAAGGTTTCTACAAGTAATTGTTTGCTGCTTGGAGGGATGGGTGGTTGGAGGCAAGGATACAGTGAAAGTAATGAGGTTGTGATCAGATAGAGGAAAGGGGGTGTTGGCGAGGTTGCCAGGGTTGCAGAGATGAGAGAATACAAGGTCAAGGGCATTACCATTGGAGTGAGTGGAAGTATGTGTCCATTGGGTTAGGTCAAAAGATGAGGTTAAGTCGAAAAGTTTAGCTGTAGTTGGGCTGTTAACATTGACAGGAATGTTAAAGTCACCAAGAATAATGGTGGGTATTTCAGAGGAGAGAAAGTAGGGTAGCCAGGAAGCAAAGTCATCAAGAAAGCGCAATACCGGTCCTGGAGGCCTATAAATTGCTGCAATCCTCAGAGAAATGGGAGAAAACAGACGAATACAGTGCATCTCGAAAGAGAGGGATAGAGAGGGAGGGACAGGAAGGACTTGGAAGGTGCTTTGTGGGGATAGAAGGAAGCCAACTCCACCTCCTTTCTGTCTGTTGGGTCTGGAGGAGTGAGTCCAATGGAGACCACCATGGGAGAGGGCAGCAGGAGAAGCTGAGTCAAAATTTTGAAGCCAGGTTTCTGTTATGGCAAGTATGTTCAAGCCATGAGAGATGAAGAGGTCATGTACAGATGTTAGCTTGTTACAGATGGAACGGGCGTTCCAAAGGGCACATGAGATTGGTGGGCTGCTTTGAGGAAGCAGGGGGACAGAAATTAAACTGAGTGGATTGTGATGGTTGCCAGAGGGGGAGGGGTATTGGATATGTGGCTTGCATTTGGAAAATGGCGGACCAAGATTAGGAGAAATGTCACCTGAGATTAGGAGAAGGAGAAGGGTGAGGAAGGCAAGGTGGGAGTGGGATGTGCATGAGCGCACGTGTCTAGTGGCCCTGGTGTTTATGTCAGCATGTGGGTGCAGCAACTGCAGGAGATGATGGGTGCCATAGTAGGGAGAGGGTAGGAGTGAGGGTGATATGTGCATGCTGCAGGGAAGAGAGGAGGGGTAGAGTAAAGATAATTTGAGGATAGAAGACACCAATGTGAGAAGGAAGAGACTAAGGAGCATGTTAGTGGATAGAGAGTGGGAAACTAACCTAATATAAAATAAATGTCAAAGCTGGTTTGCTTGTCATCTTGCAGAGAGGAGCAGAGTTCCTGTTGTTCATGCAGCTTTAGTTATCCTGCGTCGGTGAAGCTGCGCATCACTCGTGACAGAGCCATGATGTCTGCGCCTTGCCCCTGTCTGCGCCACCCCATAAGCTGCCATAAAATTTATAGAGAGACCAAGCTGGGATGCATTTCACAGTTGGTCATTATTGGGTCTGATGTGAGACACCTGAATATGGGGAGGAGATGGCCAGGGCCAGACCAGCTACAGACACAGGCTAGGGTCGTAAAGCTAATTACCTCTCTTGATCACTCAAGCCACATGGAGTTGAGAATCAATCACCAGTAATATTGCTATTGCAGTGTGTTTGTTATACAGCTAGCAGTAAATATGGAAGTTTAAAGATATGGCAGCAGGAGACAATTACCAAAAATATTAACAGCAGACTCAGCAAAGTCAGTTCAGTAGGGATGTACAGTTGGATAGGAGATAGGAGACAATTACCTGTAAAAGAGCAGAGAAGACATGATCAGAATTGATAGCTGCAGCGGTGAAACTGCGCATCACTCATGACAGAGCCACTCAGGACAGAGCCATGATGTCTGCACCTTGCCCCTGTCTGTGCCACCCCATAAGCTGCCATAAAATTTATAGAGAGACCAAGCTGGGATGCATTTCTCAGTTGGTCATTATTGGGTCTGATGTGAGACACCTGAATATGGGGAGGAGATGGCCAGGGCCAGACCAGCTACAGACACAGGCTAGGGTCGTAAAGCTAATTACCTCTCTTGATCACTCAAGCCACATGGAGTTGAGAATCAATCACCAGTAATATTGCTATTGCAGTGTGTTTGTTATACAGCTAGCAGTAAATATGGAAGTTTAAAGATATGGCAGCAGGAGACAATTACCAAAAATATTAACAGCAGACTCAGCAAAGTCAGTTCAGTAGGGATGTACAGTTGGATAGGAGATAGGAGACAATTACCTGTAAAAGAGCAGAGAAGACATGATCAGAATTGATAGCTGGGGGGCGTGGCCAGCACCTGGGATGTGAGGACGTGCTCAGCCTGAGCTCTGTCCACACCGCACATATCCTGCTTAAATCCTGCGATCCAGGCCAACATCCGAGGGTCCCATATACCCCCACAGCACCCGGAGAGCACTGAGACCATCGGGGGATGGTCAAATACGGCCCACCGATGGAGGAGGCCCCGGGAATCGGGCCGTCGGTACCGCCATGCAGGCCGCAGCAAAATGGCGCCGATCAACATGAGGGAGACACACAGCGGCAGGCAGCCTCCATATCCACACCCTGGAAGCAGCTCAAGGGGAAGGGTGAGTCACAAAGATCCCCCCCTACCTTAAGCCCAGAAGACCCTCTCTTATTCTCCCCTGCGGAGGGACATGATCCTCAATCCCCCAGAGCAGACAGAGAGGATGCAGGCCCTGCAGAGCCATCACTAGCCCAGATTATGGCAGCCATCCAGCACAGCCATGCATCTCTCACCACACAAATGGACACCATCAAAACAGAATTATCCGGGGCGTGGCCTGGCTATGGAGGAGTGAGGACGTGCTGAGCCCGAGCTCCGTCCGGTCCGCAGCTAAATAAGCAGCTACAGGGGTGATGTGACAGGGCATGTCACAGCGGCGGCGGGCTTCTTCCCAGCCGAAAAGAGCTCACCCCAACGGCCAAGGATCGCTGGATTCTTTCCTTTCCGACACCCCCCGCCAACAGAGGGGGAGATCCAAGATGGCGCCGGAACGAACGGCCACGCTGCAGCAGGAAATTCAGCCAGCGCCTCCAGCACTGTTTCCTATCTCTTCTCCCAGGCTGGTAAGCGACTCCATCCCCCCTGCATCCCCCCGCTCCACATCGCCACAGGACAGGGGCACAAACCTGGCAGATTTGACGGAGGACAGGGACATCAGACAGCATCTATGGTCTGTCCCCACTAAAGAGGACCTAGAGCGCTTTACCAGCAGGATTGAGAGGGCCTTCAGGCAAGACATTGAACAATTGCAAACAGATAACACTGAACTGGGTCACAGGGTAGAGACTCTGGAGCAGAAATTTGATGACACTGTACCCGCCATCGCCCAGCTCAGAGAACAGACTGTCACCCATAGTCACCAGATTGAGGCCCTTTTGTGTCAGTTAGATGACATGGAGAACAGCAGCAGGCGAGCGAATATTCGCATACGAGGCCTTCCTGAAGCTACTGCACCTAAGGACATTATCCCCACCTTGCAGGGAGTGTTCCGTGAGATCCTGAGTTTCCCTACATCGGTGCCGATTGAGATAGACAGAGCGCACAGGGCACTTCAGCCCCCATCAGAAGACCCCGACAACCCCAGGGATGTGATCTGCAAGCTGCACAAATTTACACTAAATGCAAAAGATGCGTAACAGACCAGTCTTTGACTTTGATGGGGCTCAACTGTCCTTTTACCAGGACCTCTCACGGCGTACCCTAATGCAGCGGCGGGCCCTACGCCCACTCCTAATGGAAATTCAAGCAGCAGGCCTCACGTACCGCTGGGGCTTCCCATTCAGCCTCCAGGCTTCCAAAAACGGCCGTTGGGCTATACTACGCACAAAGGATGACCTCCCCCACTTCTTACATACCTTGGAGCTTAACCCAGTGGATTTCCCGGACTGGCGCACCACCCCGGACATCCAGATGCCCAAGCTACCTCAGCCATGGATCCAGGCGGCAGGAAACAGGCGCTCCCGTGGACGTAACAGGCAATCAGAGGGCCCACGTCCGGGCACTTCTACAACCAGTGACTGAACAAGCTACTGACGCCCTTGTTGCTCTTACTAATTTTTTGGACATAATCCCCTCTTCATCTTAGGTGTCCCCATCAGGTCACTGGGCCCAACGGACGCATTGCTGTCATATCCTACTCCCACATGCAGGACGTTGCACGCGAGGCCCTTTGCACTACTTTCCAATTCTGAGTACCATTGGGCGCCATGATGGACTGAGGGGTCCGCGGTCCAGCTCCTAGCCTGGCTGTCTGGTTTCCTTCCCACCGTCTTCTCTTTTTTTGCACTTTTTTTTGGGAGTTCGAGTTACATAATCTCCTTTCTCCTTTTGGCGATATGTACTGTTTTTTTTTTCCCCCACCCTGTTTATGTGTCATAATGGACTGGACGGACGGAAGGGCTAACCGTCCCCTTGGTGGTCACCCACGTACCCCACCTAGGCCTCACCTTACTAGGTGACAGTCCCCTGTGTTCTCACCCGGGTGGTTTTTGGGTTGATGCCCCCCTCCCGGGCGAGCTCTATAGTTTCTTGTTGTTTTCATCCGTATCCCTTTCCCTCCTTTTCCTCCCCTACCCTACCCACTCTCTCCACTAACCCCCTCTAAATCCCAGCCTCTCCCTCTCTATCTCCCCCCCTTAACCTCCCCCTCCTCCCCCCTCCCACCATCTCTCCCCTTCATACTATTTTGTGCCTGATATTACTTTCCAGAGCTAACGGTTATTGCTTTGATCTTCAGGTCGCCTTTTGACTGACTGAACCATGCACTGAGGACCCAGAGGGGGTGTGACCGGTCAACTATCATCCAGGTCAGGTGCGCCGTCACTAAAGGTACTGTCCTATAATGTCAGGGGGCTCTGCTCTCCACACAAGCGCAACAGGCTTTGGCAGGAACTAAAGAGGCTGGGGGCCCAGGTGGTTTTCCTGCAGGAGACTCACTTTAGGGAACAGTCCCTCCCAAAGATACCTACACACTTATACACCCAGTGGTTCTTTAGCAACTCTCCGGTGGCCAAATCACGAGGTACAGCCATTGCGTTCCATAGGTCTTGCCCATTCCAGCTCTCAGAGAGCAGAGTCGATCCGCAGGGTAGATACGTCTTTGTGAAGGGGGTCTTGGTCAACAAAAAAATTTACATTTGCGACTCTCTACGCACCCAATGCCCAACAACTCTCCTTTATTGACTCTGTGTTAGACAAGCTGAATGAATTCAGGGAGGGGCACCTAATTCTTGGAGGGGACTTTAATGTGAGCCCAGACCCACTCGTTGACACATCCAGAGGCCGCCCCACTCACTCCCAAGCCTTCCTCAAGCATTTTCGCAAGTCACTGCAGAACAGCTTCCTTATAGACACGTGGAGAGCTCTTCATGCGTCGGAGAGGGACTACAGCTACTACTCGGGGGTGCATGACGTGTACACGCGCATTGATTTTATGTGTGTGGACCACGACACCCTTGAGCTGTTGCAGTCAGCTGAAATGGGCAATATCACCATTTCAGATCACGCTCCAGTGTGGGCCGTGCTACGAATCCCAGATGAAACACAGAGGGCCTGGTCTTGGAGGCTCAATGAAAACCTCCTGGACGATGCCTCGGTAGTGGCTAGGGTCTCTGAGACCATTACACATTATTTCACAGAGAATGTGTCTGAGGATATGGCTGACGGAGTGGTGTGGGAAAGCCATAAGGCGGTACTCAGGGGTGAACTGATCTCCCTAGGCTCTAAACTTAAAAAGGAAAGGCAGATAGACTTCCAGAGGGTACTGACAGCTTTGCAGGAAGAAGAACTTAAACACAAACGTCAGGGAGATGTTCAAGCTCGTAATCGGCTGATCGAACTGAGGGAACATTTTCACGCCTCCTTGACCGTCGAGCGCGCAAACAATTACGCTACCTTTCACATAAATACTACGAACAGGGAAATAAGTGTGGTAGAATGCTTGCTAGAGCGCTTCGGCAGAGAAGACTGACAGCTCACGTGCACTCTCTCCGGTCCCCTGACGGTACGGCTACATTACACTCCTCCGGGATTGCCTCCATCTTTAGAGATTATTATGCGGACTTATATCACCTAGATAAGGAGATCTCCCACACAGGGCGGACAGCGAAAATGAAAGCTATTGGCGACTACCTCGCCTCAGCCGGACTTCCCTCCCTGACACCCGAACAGCAGCTAGACCTTGAAGCCCCCGTCTCCCCTCAGGAGATCATCTCGACAGTGAAGGCCTTACCTAATGGGAAGAGCCCTGGCCCGGATGGATATTCCAAAGCGTACTATGTAAAATTTCTCCCTTTGCTACAAAATCATATGTGTAGGTATTTTAATTCTTTAGCCACAAACCACCAGATCCCTCCTGAGGCATTATTGGCTCACATCACCGTAATCCCGAAGGAGGGCAAGGACCCTACTCTCCCACAAAGCTATCGACCAATATCACTTCTTAACGTCGATATAAAAATCTTTGCTAAGATCATGGCAAATCGACTTAAATTTGTCTTGCCCTCCTTTATCCACCCCGATCAAACGGGATTTATCCCAGGTAGAGAAGCTAGGGATAACTCCATCCGGGCCATGCAGCTTATACAATGGGCATGTTCCCATAAGAATTCCACCCCATACCTTATTCTGTCCACGGATGCCGAAAAGGCTTTTGACAGAATAGATTGGTCATACCTTAAGGCGGTGCTGGAGGCTTGGGGACTAGGCCCTCATATGCTTAGATGGATCATGGCACTTTACGCGACCCCCAGTGCGAAGGTCAAGGTAAATGGCCACCTATCCCTGGGGTTCCCCATACGGAATGGCACGAGGCAGGGGTGCCCCCTCTCCCCCCTCTTGTTCGCTCTGGCTATGGAGCCACTACTTTGAACAATACGGGCAAGTGCTGACATCAGAGGGGTGTCGGTGGGGTCAACGGAACACAAACTGTCGGCCTATGCCGATGACGTGCTCTTTCATTTGACCCAGCCCTTGGTGTCACTGCCAAACCTTATGAGGGAACTAAAAACTTTTGGTCAGGTGTCCAATTTTAAAATAAATTTTTCAAAATCCGAAATCCTGCCCATCACCATCCCTGCGAAGATGGCTAATGATTTACAACAAGCTTTCCCATTTAGTTGGGCTACAACATCTATTAAGTACCTGGGTATACAACTTACCAATCGATTTGATAATATTTACTCGGCTAATTTCCCCACCCTTTTGAGCATGGTGCGTAGAGACTTACAGAATTGGGCCAAGACCTCCTTCACGTGGCTGGGCAAACTTAGCATACTCAAGATGAACATCCTTCCAAGGGTGCTCTTTTATTTACAAATGCTACCAGTCCCCCTCCCCAGGAGCTTCTTTACACAGCTTCAAAGCCTAATGATTAATTTCATCTGGCATGGTAAAAGGCCAAGACTGGCTGCGTCTTTACTACAGAAGGCCAAGGAAATGGGAGGCCTGGGCCTCCCGGATCCAAGGTGTTACTATAGAGCCATTGCGATCCAACATATCCTCAACTGGCGGCATCATGGGGGTTCAAAAATGTGGGTCTCCTTGGAGAAGAGCTTGGCGGGCCGGGACTTGTCTTACGCGCCTTGGCTACCTCGTGAATACAGAGGACTTTCACAAACGTCCTCCCCGCTAACTACTCATATCCTGCGGGTCTGGGATCGCACGAATGCTTTGTACGCTTTGGTGCCCCCGGGCTCCCCACTGGCACCGCTGGGGGGGTTCAGGTGGTTCCCTCCTGGGGAGCAAAGGACCTTTTTTGGTACATGGGTTACAGACGGTAATTATAGCTGCGGCAAATTTGTAGATAAGGGTAGTCTGATACCCCTAGATGCCTTGAGGACTAGCCATGGCAGATTCCCCATGGACTGGTGGAGACACCAGCAACTCCAACACTTCATTGCAAAGGAGGGGGCTTCGATGAGAGGGCTAGACACCATTACCACACTAGAAAGATTTTTCATAGAAGAAGAACCAACTCCCCATCTGATCTCTGAGTTATATAGGCTACTGGGTTCAGTCTCCGCTGCTGGCAAGCCGGCTTTCATAAGAGAATGGGAGCGGGACCTAGGGATAGAGTTTTCGCCAGAACAGCGCCTACACATGTATAAATTAGCACATTCTAGCTCCATAGAGTCCAGAACGCAGGAAACTAACTACAAGCTTCTAACTCGTTGGTACCGGGTACCAGCCGTCATAGCACGTATTTACCCCTCGGTTTCTGACCGCTGCTGGCGTGATTGCGGTCAGGAAGGCACCCTCCTTCATGTGTGGTGGGAATGCTCAGTAATTAGGCCGTTCTGGATGGAAGTACAGGCTACCATTAAAACTGCTCTGCAGATTGAGATCCCGTTCTCCCCAGAGCATTTTCTCTTGCACCTCCCCACCCTTCCTCTGAGCCATTACAAAAAAAGCGCCCTTCCTCATCTATTAAATGCTGCTAAAAGGCTGGTACCTCTCCACTGGAAGAGTCCACGGATTCCTACCTTAAAAGAATGGTTACAGAAGGTGGAAGATATCAGAGAGGCGGAGGAGTGGGTGGCGAGGTGCAAGGATAGGAGTAAGCGCTTTGATAGTATCTGGGCCCAGTGGCGGAGATTCACCATCGACACTAATCCTGTGTCCTCTAGCCTGGAAGTCGCGCTGTTGGAGTTAGCGGAGCCCTCCTTGAGGCTAAGGAGGCCTGTGTGTGGTGACGTGCCTACCTGAATGACATGTCTCACCGCCCTATTGGTTGCACCGGGTGTAGGCCTTTTCTTTCCTTATGCATGGTTCACAAGGTCCACAGTTGAAGGCTCATATGAGTCGCTATGCGTCTTTAGTTTTTGAAAGGCAAGTTTTATATCTCCCTTATTAAATGTTATAAAGTCATTACCGGGGCAGACTTGTGGGATAGGGGCTCCGCCTGGCGATACAGGCATCTTTCAAAGGTATTGGCCCCAGGGGATGCCCGTGGGGCGCCTCCCTCTTGGTGGAGGTTAGTTGGAGGCTTGTGGCCCCCCTCCCGAGGGACCCGCCCGGTGGGCATCTCGGGGCCTTAAAACAGGGACGAGACCCCCCCTCCTGTACAGAATGGAGGGCTTTTAAGACGGGTCCGGCCAAGAAGTTGCCATGGCGGGACCCCCCCCGGGGACTCATTTTGACTGTTTCACAGTGCAATACAGTTTGGAGAAGACTTAATCCCTCATCCCCTTCCCCCTCCCTCCCTTACCCCTCCGTTTTATAATCTGTCTTGTGATTGGTTTGATAACTTGTTTTTGTCTGGAACGTCTAGGTCTGCACTGTAAGAATTGCACTGTATTGTGGTAAAAATGACCATAGACTATATGTTTGTGTGTTCCTTTTAATATATAAAATAAAATAAAGATTATATAAAAAAAACAGAATTATCCTTTTTGAAACAGGATGTCCACAATAGTCGCCATAGAGTGACTAATGCTGAGCAACGTATTAGTGATATGGAAAATGAGACACGTCCCTTACAGGGCTCTATGAGGGAACTGCGGCAGGCCCATGAGTACACTACAGATAAGCTCACTGATATGGAAGACCGCCTAAGAAGGAACAATTTGCGCTTTTTGGGGTTCCCAGAGGGTGCTGAGGGCAAAACACCAGAAAAATTCATGGAAAGATGGCTGTTGAATGAGTTCGGGGCAAACACCTTTTCACCAATGTTCGCCATAGAAAGGGCACACAGAATCCCCATGCGCCCTCTACCACCTGGGTCCCCACCACGGGCGATGATTATAAAGCTGCTACACTTCCGTGACAGAGAGGCTATTCTCAGAGTAGCTAGAGAGAGGGGCAAAGTTTCCTTCAATGGCAATAACATCACCATTTTCCCAGATTTCTCCGTAGCTACGCAGAAGCAGAGAGCCACTTTTCTGGCCATTAAACGCAGGCTATGTGAGCTTCACCTTCCATACGGCATGTTATATCCTGCACGTTTGCGTATCATCTACCAGGGCAAGGCCTATTTCTTTACGGATCCCAGAGAGGCATCACAATGGGTGGACTCCTTAGCACATCCGAATCGCAGGAACCAGGATAGGAGATCTCCCCCCCGGTAGTGCCTCACTCTACATGAAGCCCACCTGGCTGCCTTCACTACACCCGAGTGCAGGTAGATGGGGAAAGCAAGGAAATGAGGAGACCTGGAGGGGCCTTGTTCCTGTTTTGTTCACTTTGCTCCCTCTACTTGATCTTTCCCGTTCACACACAGCTGTTATGGGACTTTCTTTCCTGCATCCCCAGAAGCAGAAAATACATATCCATCTACACGCAGTCGAGACGGGACTATAAATCCTGCATCTCTCTAAAGATGAAGACATCTCCCACGCTACCCTCGGATTCCACTCAGCAACCTATCATCCTCCCTGACTTTTATTTTTCCTTTTTCTATTATTCTTATTATTATTCTTTATCACCATGATTTTTCAGGCCAAGAGACACCACACATTCTTTACTTTGTGCGGACAAATGCGGATGGAGACCCAGAGCTGTGGACCTTTCCACGTTTCCTGAGATTAGTCGGCTAGGGGTCTGAGCCATGGCCCTCCTGCCAAATAGGTTTGGTTATGGGAACAAAGCTCTCATATGTTGGGGGATGAGAGCCGGGAGGGGGGAAAATTTGTTGGGGAATACTTTGAGGGGTTTTGCTACAACGTTATGGTTATCTACAAAGGACGCTGGTGTTCAATGGTATATGCATACTTTAAAAATGATTCTTTGGTTCTACAGTGTCTGCAATCTAGGATTGAGATTCATAGATTGATGAGTAACATATCAAAGATACTTATGTTTTGGTCTATTTCTCAGGGCTCGCTGGACCTCGTCCAGGGCTGGGTTCTGGCGGGCAATGAGAAATGGACACGAATAGTTATGAATTGTTTATACGCATGTCTAAGCTCCGTATAGTTTCATGGAATGTTAGGGGGCTTAACTCCAAGGTCAAAAAGTCACTGATGTTTGATTATTTGGCAAGACACAGTCCACACGTGATCCTCCTCCAGGAAACCCACCTTCAGAGATCAAGAGTAATGGCTTTAAAGAGAGCTAAAATTGCCTATGCAATACATTCTACTTACTCCACGTATGCCAGAGGCACGTCTATCCTTATAGCAAAATCGGCCCCTATCACCATAAAACATGTTAAAACTGACCCTAACGGATGTTTTGTTATTGTGGTACTTGAATTATGGGGGTAAGCCTTATACGGTCACAAGCCTATATGTCTCACCACCCTTCACTAAATTGTTCTTCGAACGGGTAATGAGTTCCCTCATAGCAATAGCAGAAGGCCCTCTGTTGATAGCAGGGGACTTCAACACAGTACTCGACAATTCCATAGACAGGTTCAAGTGTTCTACATTGCCCCCCACACCTCTGTGCTCTTTTCTGGCCCAGTTTGATCTGGTGGAGACCTGGAGGTGGAAGCACGCAGACGGGAGGGAGTACTCATGTCAGTCTGAAACGCATGGTACTCTGTCCCGAATAGACCTATGTTTGGTTTCATCTGAGCTATTGAATAGGGTGACGGAGGCCAGATATCTCCCAAGGGCAGTGTCTGATCACTCCCCTTTAATGGTGGACCTTGCCCTGGGCCGCCCCACCTCATACCGCATGTGGCGACTGAGCCCACTGTGGCTAGCAGATCAGATGGTGGTGGATCAGGGCACAGTGGAAATGAAAGCATATTGGTTACGTAACCGTCAAAGTGTCTCTGTCCCATTGACCTGAGATGCCTTTAAGGCCACCACGCGTGGCACTTTTGCAGCGGCGATTGGGCAGGCCCGTAAGGCATCCCAGTCCAAATTAAAGGACGCGGAGAAGGATCTTAGGGCAGCCGAGGCTGCTTACTCTACCACCCCTTCCCCAGCAACACACAATACCTGGAAACATAGATCCAGAGACCTGGATCTAGTCCTTTTAGAGCGCACTCAGAAGAAATTGTTGTATCAAAACCAGCGAATCTTTGAGTTTGGAGACAAAAATAGCCGATTATTAGCGTATTTATCTAGGCCTGATTATCAACCGTGCAGTATTCCAAGAATTAAGAATACAATAGGTACAGTGGTGGAACAGAGTGGGGAAATAGTCAATGCTTTTGTGAAATTTTACTCTTCATTATATGCTACCAAAGCTCACTATACTATTGTAGAACTAGACGATTACTTGGCCGGCATCTCGCTACCAAGGCTCCAAGAAGAACAGGCCTCACTCCTTGACGATTCTCTGACAGAGGAGGAGATTGGAGAAGCCATACAGTCCTTTGCCAGAAACAAAACATCGGGACTGGATGGCTTCCCCATAGAATGGTATATACAATTCAAGGAACTTTTGATACCCCATTTACTGAGAGTTTATAATTTTGCTATAAAAACAGGACAGTTACCACCCTCTATGTCAGAGGCATCGATTGTCCTCATCCCCAAGCCTCATAAAGACCACCTATTGTGTGAGTCATATAGACCAATATCATTAATTAACTCAGACGTCAAGATTTTAGCCAAGGTGCTCGCCTGGAGATTGAACTCAGTTATCACCACCATTATTGGGGCGGATCAGACTGGATTAATTCCAGGACGATCAACGTCCATAAATTTACGGAGACTGTTCACAAACTTGCAGGCCACCCATGATGTTGTAGGGACTAGAGCGGTGCTGGCCTTAGATGCGCACAAGGCATTTGACTCGGTCGATTGGCCTTATTTGCTGGAAGTCCTGGCGAAATTTGGGTTTGGAAATACCTTTATCAAGTGGGTTCAACTATTATATTCACAGCCTACTGCTAGGCTGCAGATAAATACATCAGTAACCGATCCATTCCTGATTAAAAGGGGTACTAGGCAGGGTTGCCCCTTGTCACCGTTGCTATTTGCAATTGCGATAGAACCTCTGGCGGCACTGATAAGATCCAGTGGGGAAATAAAGGGACTGACGATTGGAGGCCTAGAAGAGAAAGTATCTCTATACGCTGACGACATGTTAATATACCTGGCGGACCCCCAATCGTCCCTTCCAACCCTGCTGGAAATTATTTGACAGTTCGGCCTTTTCTCAGGGTTTCAAGTTAATTGGGACAAATCCCTTATGTTTAAAATAGATCAGGAAGCGGTGTTTACACCCCCTCCCTCTTGCCCGTTACAAATAGTTGACTCTTTCAGATACCTGGGGGTCATGATCCAACATCCTCTGTCTTCTTATAGTAAATATAATCTAGACCCACTTATTAGCAGAATGAAGACCACACTGAAGACATGGACCAATCTTCCCTTAACGATATTAGGTAGGATAAATATCTTTAAAATGATATTCCTCCCACGTTTCCTATACCTCCTATGCAATTCACCAGTATATATCACCAAAACTAAATTTAAAGAGATTGATTCTATTCTTATCTCCTTCATTTGGAAGGGGGGAGCGGTGAGAATTGCAAAAAATACTCTTCAACTGCCGGTGTCGGAGGGAGGATTGGCACTACCATGTCTCCAGACATACTACATAGCCGCACAACTGGTTCATGCCCATTGGTGGTTCTTCCCTGAAGCCAACAATGCGGCTACGTCCCTAGAAGCAGCTATACTCACTTCGTATGAATCCCTACAATATCTGGTCCACCGTCTATCTCTTAGAGGGAGGGAAAGCACTAAAATCCTTGAAATGACTCTACGAATTCTTAAATTAACTAAAATGCTGCCAGATACTGAGCACCGTACCTACTCTCCAAATACTCCATTATGGGGGAACCCGAATCTACAGGAATTCGCCCGTAGGACAGATGGGGAATACTGGTCGAAAAAAGGGGTAAAAACCATAATGCATTTATTCTCAAACAATACGTTTAGGTCATTTGAGGAATTTCGCCAGGACTACCAGCTGCCACGCACAGCTTATTTTCTTTATTTGCAAATACGCCACACAGCAACCACCCAGTTTGGGTTGCGTAATATAACTGTTCGATTATCTCCGCTAGAGCAATTATTAATAGATCCTTCCCAAGACAAATTGATCTCCACATATTATAAAACTCTACTGCACACCACAACGCACAGACTCAGTAACACGCTCACTAAGTGGAAAGCGGATATCCCTGAACTGACGGAGGATATCTGGCAGGACATACTTCCCCTCCAGGTCCCCTCTGTCATCTCCTCCAGGGACAGGGTCATACAAACCAAACTATTATACAGAGCATACTTTACGCCATCCTTATTATTTAAACTTAGAAAACTACCATCGGCAATGTGCTCCAGATGCAGCATCGTGGAGGCCACCTTTTTCCACTTGATGTGGGAATGCACCGAGATCAGGTGGTTCTGGTCAGGGGTTACTGCTTTTGTCAGTTCCTTGACTCAATTGCCTAATATCTGCAACCCCCTGAGATGCCTACTAGGATATGTGGACGACGAGAGTATATCTAAAAACAAGCAAACTTTCCTGAGAATTGTATTATTTTACGCCAAAAAATCTATTAGTATTCATTGGAAATCACAATCCCCACCTACGATAGCATTCTGGCTGAACATGGTTAATCAGGCTATACCATTATACAAATTAACATACGAAGCCAGAGGATGCCCAAAAAAATTTCACAAAATATGGGGTCTGTGGACTAGCTCTGAAAACACTATTACACCTACCATATAAAGCTAATAAAGAAACTCCAATCAATGATACTAAGTTTATTAATAAAAATTGAATAGACATATGCAGCTGTACAATATGAAAACATGTATGCCAAATGTATACCATTGTCATACACTCTGTATTGCAATGAGCAATGTTTGCTCGAAATATGTGTATTTATGTTCGTATGTTTGTTTTGTACCACAAAACCAAATAAAAATTTACCTTTAAAAAAAAGAATTGATAGCTGCGTCGGTGAAACTGCGCATCACTCGTGACAGAGCCACTCAGGACAGAGCCATGATGTCTGCGCCAGCCCATAAGCTGCCATAAATTTATAGAGAGACTAAGCTGGGATGCATTTCTCAGTTGTTCATTATTGGGTCTGATGTGAGACACCTGAATATGGGGAGGAGATGGCCAGACCAGCTACAGACACAGGCTAGGGTCGTAAAGCTAATTACCTCTCTTGATCACTCAAGCCACATGGAGTTGAGAATCAATCACCAGTAATATTGCTATTGCAGTGTGTTTGTTATACAGCTAGCAGTAAATATGGAAGTTTAAAGATATGGCAGCAGGAGACAATTACCAAAAATATTAACAGCAGACTCAGCAAAGTCAGTTCAGTAGGGATGTACAGTTGGATAGGAGATAGGAGACAATTACCAAAAATATTAACAGCAGACTCAGCAAAGTCAGTTCAGTAGGGATGTACAGTTGGATAGGAGATAGGAGACAATTACCTGTAAAAGAGCAGAGAAGACATGATCAGAATTGATAGCTGCGTCGGTGAAACTGCGCATCACTCGTGACAGAGCCACTCAGGACAGAGCCATGATGTCTGCGCCTTGCCCCTGTCTGCGCCACCCCATAAGCTGCCATAAATTTATAGAGAGACTAAGCTGGGATGCATTTCTCAGTTGGTCATTATTGGGTCTGTGAGGTCAGGCACTGATGTTAGATGAGAAGGCCTGGCTCGCAGTCTCAACTCAAATTCATCCCGAAGGTGTTTTATCGGGTTGAGGTCAGGACTCTGTGCAGGCCAGTCAAGTTTCTCCACCCCAAACTCGTTAATCTCTGTCTTTATGAACCTTGCTTTGTGAACTGGTGCCAGTCATGTTGGAACAGAAAGGGGCCATCCCCAAACTGTTCCCAAAAAGTTCAGTTCATGAAATTGTCCAAAATGTCTTGGTATGCTGACACCTTAAGAGTTCCCTTCACTGAAACTAAGGGGCCAAGCCCAACCCCTGAAAAACAAGCCCACACCATAATCCCCCCTCCACAAAATGATTTGGACCAGTGAACAAAGCAAGGCCCATAAAGACATGGATGAGCGAGTTTGGGATGGAGGAATTGGACTGGCTTGCACAGAGTCCTGACCTCAACCTGATAGAACACCTTTGAGATGAATTAGAGCGGAGACTGCAAGCCTTGAGTTTGTGCGGGGATATCTGAATGATGGGTGCAGCTACAGGCATCATTCAGATATCAGCTTTTTCAGCCGGCGATTCCCTACACCATAAGAACAATCATAGCGGCTGTTCCACTGCTTGATCGTTCTTACAGGAGGCGAGAGGGAACATCCCCCCCCCTCCTGCCGCCCTCAGGTGCTTCTACCGACTCACCGCTACTATCGAAGCCAGGATCGTTTTTTTTTTTTTTTATTTCAGGCACAGCCTTGAGGTGAGATGTGGGGTCTTATTGACCCCATATCTCACTGTAAAGAGGACCTGTCGTGCCATATTCCTATTACAAGGGATGTTTACATTCCTTGTAATAGGAAAAAAGTGATCACATTTTTTTTTTTTTTTGGAAAAAAGTATCAAACTAAAATAAAGTAAAATGAACAATAAAAAAAAAAAAATTTTTAAAGCGCCCCTGTCCATGTGCTCGCATGCAGAAGCGAACGCATACGTAAGTCCCGCCCACATATGAAAACAGTGTTCAAACCACACATGTGAGGTATCGCTGCGATCGGTAGAGCGAGCGCAATAATTTTGGCCCTAGACCTCCTCTGTAACTCAAAATTTGTAACCAGTAAAAATTTTTAAAGCGTCGCCTATGGGCATTTTTAAGTAGCGAAGTTTGGCGCCATTCCACAAGCGTGTGCAATTTTGAAAGGTGACATGTTAGGTATCTATTTACTCGGCGTAACTTCATCTTTCATATTATGCAAAAACATTGGGCTAACCTTACTGTTTTGTTTTTTTTAAAGCACAAAACTGTTTTTTTTTCCAAAAAAATGCGTTTGAAAAATTGCTGCGCAAATATTGTGTAAGATAAAAAGTTGCAATGACCGCTATTGTATTCTCTAGGGTCTTTGCTAAAAAAAAATATATAATGTTTTGGGGTTCTATGTAATTTTCTAGCAAATAAATGATGATTTTTACATGTAGGAGAGAAATGTCAGAATTGGCCTGGGTGCTCCAGAACGCCTGAAGGTGCTCCCCTGCATTTTGGGCCTCTGTATGTGGCCACGCTGTGTAAAAGTCTCACACATGTGGTATTGCCATACTCGGGAGTAATAGCAGAATGTGTTTTGGGGTGTAATTTGTGGTATGCATATGCTGTGTGTGAGAAATAACCTGCTAATAGGACAATTTTGTGGAAAAAAAAAAACGAAAAAAAAAAAAAAAAAAAAAGCTTGATTTTGCAAAGAATTGTGTGAAAAAATGAAAACTTCAAACAACTCACCATGCATCTTTCTAAATACCTTGGAATGACTTCTTTCCAAAAAGGGGTCATTTGGGGGGTATTTGTACTTTTCTAGCATGTTAAGGTCTCAAGAAATGGCTGTCAGTAATTCAGGTGTGATCAATTTTCAGATATTGGCACCATAGCTTTTGGACTCTATAACTTTCACAAAGACCAAATAATATCCACCAATTTGGGTTATTTTTACCAAAGATATGTAGCGGTATAAATTTTGGACAAAATATATGAAGATAAATTACTAATTTGCAAAATTTTATAACAGAAACGAAGAAAAATGCATTTTTTTACAGATTTTTCGGACTTTTTTCTTTTATAGCGCAAAAAATAAAGAACCCAGCGGTGATTAAATACCACCAAAAGAAAGCTCTATTTGTGTGAAAAAAGGTCAAAGTTTTCATATAGATACAGTGTTGCATGACTGAGTAATTGTCATTCAAAATGTGAGAGCACCAAAAGCTGAAAATTGGTCTGGTTATTAAGGGGGTTTAAGTGCCCAGTGGTCAAGTGGTTAACCAACAAACATGGGATTTCAGGGACAGATGGGAGAAGAGGGGTTGGGTTTGGATTTGGATTCCGTTGCAAGAATAAGAAGTGGAGTTTAATAATTTGTGATTGAGAATATTAATTGGCCCTGAAATAAATCCATGGTGTTGATAGCGTTTTACATAGTATGGAGTCATTCTATTGTTTATTGTTTATTAAACACTACACATAACTTTCAAAAATCTTCTTTTACTGCTTTAAGTGAACCTAGCCATAAATCTTCACTATTGCTGTATATTTTATGGTAAAGTGGTTATTTCAGGTGTGGTGCTTAGACACAAAGGCAGACAGAACGCTTGTGATTGACTGCTATTTGAGCCATTATCGAATGGCTAAGATCATAGGTACAGTGTGCAGAGACAGTCTGCGCAGCTCTGTACCTTATTGATGATCAATCACAAATGTAAACATTTGACGACCCACCCCAAGTGGAAGAAGGGATGGAAAGAAGAAAGAATTAATTAATCATTCATTATCATCAGAACAGAAAAATGATGGGGTATTACAGTCCAGTACTCCAGCGGTTAAAGTATATCCAAAGCCACAATTTTGGCTTTGGGAAATATAAGAGGTAAAGTGGTCACTGGAACAGAAATCTTCTAATAGCAAAAGCTGATTTGGGGACAGGTCTCTGAGAAGGGATATCCCCTCACTTTGGAGAGACTTGCTCTCACTTGTGTGGTTCGTTTCATTCCGAATTGAAATTCGAACAAATTTTTCGTTATTTGGAGATTCCGATGTATCCAAACTTCCGAATTACAATAGTAACAAATTTAACCGAATCCGAAATAACGAAACAAAATAGTCGACCAAAGAAGTTGAGTGCACGTGCTGCTCGTCCTATCCAGAGGTTGTCTTTTGGAAATAGACGTATAAGTGCTGCCAGCATTGCTGCAGAAGTTGAAGGGGTGGGGAGTCAGCCTGTCAGTGCTAAGATTATACACAGCATGCTGCATCAAATTGGTCTGCATGGCTGTCGTCCCAGAAGGAAGCATCTTCTAAAGATGATGCACAAAAAAGCCCACAGACAATTTGCTGAAGACAAGCAGACTAAGGACATAGATTACTGGAACCATGTCCTGTGGTCTGATGAGACCAAGATAAACTTATTTGGTTGAGATGGTCTCAAGCATGTGTGGCGGCAACCAGGTGAGGAGTACAAAGACAAGTGTGTCTTGCATACAGTCAAGCATGGTGGTGGGAGTGTCATGGTCTGGGGCTGGGGCTGCATGAGTGCTGCCGGTACTGTGGAGCTACAGTTCATTGAGGGAACCATGAATGCCAAAATGTACTGTGACATACTGAAGCAGAGCATGATCCCCCTTCCTTAGGAGACTGGGCCGCAGGGCAGTATTCCAAAATGACCCCAAACACACCTCCAAGATGACCACTGCCTTGCTAAAGAAGCTGAGGGTAAATGTGATGGACTGGCCAAGCATGTTTCCAGACCTAAACCCTATTGAGCATCTGTGGGGCATCCTCAAACGAAAGGTGGAGGAGTGCAAGGTCTCTAACATCCACCAGCTCCGTGATGTCGTCATGGAGGAGTGGAAGAGGACTCCAGTGGCAACCTGTAAAGCTCTGGTGAACTCCATACCCAAGAGGGTTAAGGCAGTGCTGGAAAATAATGGTGGCCACACAAAATATTGACACTTTGGGCCCAATTTGGACATTTTCACTTAGGGGTGTACTCACTTTTATTACCAGTGGTTTAGACATTAATGGCTGTGTGTTGAGTTATTTTGAGGGGACAACAAATTTACACTGTTATACAAGCTGCACACTCACTTCTTTACATTGTAGCAAAGTGTCATTTCTTCAGTGTCGCATGAAAAGATATAATAAAATATTTACAAAAATGTGAGGGGTGTACTCACTTTTGTGAGATACTGTATGTACATTGCATGGATTTTAAGTCCATGAACAAAGTGAACCTGTATGGAAGGGATTTTAGAATTATCAATTAGCTGCTGCACTTACAGGGTTCTAATGAGGAAAAAAATTGCAGGGTCTGCATCACTTTAGAAGTGATTTCTCTTTGGGAACATCCCACTAAAAATGTAATTTTTGTTGCACAGGATGCACAAAATCTGACTTGTATCTTAATGCAGACTTCTGGGAAAACTCCTCAAGGTTGTCATATTGCATTGTATTTTACAATGTGCTGCAGATTCAAAAGGAAAGGCAATTATGAATACCATTCAATATGGCTTGTGTCACAATTGTATACAGTATGCTATATTTTGTATTCTTTAAAAAAAAATTGCTATTTTTTTCCCCCATGAAAGTGGAGTTCACCTTTAAATGGGGAGTTCTTCTAGAAACAAAAACCACAATGGTAATGGTGCCTTGTGGTGTCCCTATGTGTTATAAAGGCTGGTTATTTTTGGTACTTGTGGTCTTAGGTCTTCTGGGGCACAAAAAATCTTTAGGGGACGGTATCTACTGCTCAGCCTCCATTACTCCTTCACACAGCACACAGCTGTGCACTGATAGGCTAGGTCCCAGCGCAGTAACAATGTGGATTGTACAGTCACATCTCTACAGATCACACTTGCCTTGCAGCAGTGTGATTGAAGGCAATGCTCTGATTGGCTGCAGAAGGAAAGGGACAGGCAGGTAAGTCACAGGTTCCTGTACTAGTCCAATGGAAGTAAAAAGAATATATATAGGGCGCACAAGACTGACGTAGTCTAAACAATGTCTCTATATGAAGGGGCAGTCCAAAAAGGGGGTGCTGGTAAAGGTGGTAATAAAATTGTGGAATGATATCTTCAGCACAAAGGGTTGCAGCTTTAAAAGACTGAAGCAGGATCTATAGCAGTGGTTCTCAACTCCAGTCCTCGGGACCCACCAACAGGTCAGATTTTAAGTATTACCTTGGGGAGTTGCAGACTAGAATACTGCAATCACTGAGCAGCAAGTGATATCACCTGTGATGTATTTCAGCTATCTTGCAAACCTGGCCTGTTGGTGGGTCCTGAGGACTGGAGTTGAGAACCACTGATCTATAGGAACATAAAAAAACAAACAAAGGCGCCTCTAAGTGCAGAAGAAAAACAAGTTTAATGCCCCAACTGGGTTCAAAAACACTTACAGGATGGAGGGTGTAATCAGGCACATCATAAGTAAGGCTGCATTGGAAGGGGTCACGGTGGGAGAACGCCTTCAGGGAGAATGGATGTAGTTGTCACTAACAGCAGCAGGGTGAAACACAGGAAGCCGCTGTGAAGCCGGCGTCGTCAGCGTGGAGAGACGGCGTACCCGGAAGTGATGTCATCCACTGAGCGGCTCCGTAACCAGCCTGGACCGCAAACACACAGCCAGAAGGGGGATGTGATGTCATCAAAGAGGGACGCGTTTCGGAACCGTCAATCGTTCCTTTATCAACCTGTAGCTATAGTGATGACTGGGAGTGATATATATACTAGCAGTGGGTTGGCCGGGGGCAGGGACAGCAATACAAAGTTTGATTCGTGGCAATGAATACATTTAAATACATTTAGATACATAAATACACATGTAGCAGCATTCTTAAAAAAGAGGCAATATTAGCCTAAAAGAGGAGAATATTAAGAAAAAATGAGAAGAAAGGGAAATCATAAGATTAGAGCAATTGGAAGTTAGAAAAACAGAATGTCTAATAATCAAAGGCCAAAGACCATGCATGCACGAGAGCATGATATGAATAATTAGAATGTGCAGGCATATGTGTATGACAATATAAGTATGATATTGGAATTAAAATTGGAGCAGAGGGGACATATATGTCACCGATAATATTAAAATATTAAACTATTATGAGTGAAAACTATTATGATAAAAAATTATTATAATAAAAAAGGGGCCTAAATAAATGTCTATAAAAAGGAATATAATATCAGAGTATGGCACTAACTTCAAAATCCTCGTTTAACCCTCCAGGGGCTAAAACATTTAAGAAAATCCAGTACATTTCTCTGTGGCATAACCTTCGATAGCGTTCAGATGGGGGAAGATCTTTTGGCATTGCCTCAATAACCCATACTCTGAGGCCATCAGTGGACTTATCATGGACGTGGAGGTAGTGTTTAGGAACACTATGGTTGTCTAATCCACCTGTGATGAACCGGCGATGTTCGCCGAAACGTTTACGTAATGGCCGAATGGTGCGTCCTACGTAAAATAGACCGCAGGGACATGTGAGGCAATATATAACATGGTCAGATGAACATGTATGAAAACCCTTTATTGGGTATGTTTTACCTTTTAATGTGGAAGTCTTTCTGGCCATGTACCCCAAAACTACAGTTCTTACAGAGAGGCTTACGGCACTGGTACATCCCAGAGATGGCTAGGAACGTAGGTATATGATAGCCCGGAGGCAAGGGTGTGGCCTTAAGTTTACTGGTCGCTACCTTACTTTTAATGTTAGGTGCCTTTCTACAGGCAAATTGAGGTCTGTTAGGCAGAGTGGGAAGAAGATGTTCATCTTGCAGTAATAGAGGCCAGTGTTTTTTTACAATATTTTCCATTTGCTTATGTTGAGTGTGGAATTGAGTAATGAAACGTAAATTACTCTTCTGGGTATTGGGACATGGACGAGGATTCTCAATGGAAGGTGTACTTTTATATTGTTGATAAGCTGTTTCTACAAGATCAACAGGAAAACCCTTTTCGAGAAATTTTTCTTTCAAAATTTCACCTTCAGTATCATAGTCCTTCTTCAAGGTACAGTTCTTTTTTAGCCTGCAGAACTGACTTTTAGGTACATTGTTTAGCCATAGGGGGTGATGGCAGCTGTTGTAGTGGAGGAACGAATTTCCAGCTGTTGGCTTGGTGTAATTTTTGGCATGTATCTCCTTACCTATCCAGAAAAGTTCGAGATCCAAGAAAGCTAGTCTATTTTGATCAATAACAGAGGTAAAAGTAAGGCCCATGTTATTAGTGTTACAGTATGTGACAAAGTCAGAGAAGACTGATGCACTGCCATCCCATATGATAATCACATCGTCTATATACCGGCCATAGAAAACAATGTGGGAAAAAAACGGGTTGTTATTCCATATATATTGGTGTTCCCAGTGCCCCATGGTAAGGTTCGCATATGAGGGTGCAAAATGCGCCCCCATAGCTGTCCCTTGTATCTGCAGAAAAAAATTATCCTCAAACTTAAAATAATTATGTGTGAGGCAAAAAGAAGTAGCCTCAACAATGAAGGAGGCTTGTCTCGGATTTAGCATGGGGTCTTGACAAAGAAAAAACTGTAGGGCATTGAGGCCCACTTCATGGGGTATGGATGTATATAAAGATTGGACATCTAGGGAGGCCCAGTGGTAGTTGTTTTCCCAAGAGTACATGGATAGAATCTCCAGCAGATGGGCACCATCTCTGATGTGAGACTGGAGGGATTGGGCCAATGGCTGAAGGAACTGGTCTATATATTGTGAGAGTCTGCTACTAATGCTATCCATTGACGCCACAATCGGTCGCCCAGGTGGTGTTTTTAGGTCTTTGTGCACCTTGGGCAGATGATAGAAATAGGGTGTAAAATGTACTTCTTTGACCAGAAAGGAAGCTTCTTGTTGAGTGATGATGTTGTCATTCAGTGCTCTCTTGACGAGAGAGGAAGCTTCAAGGGTAAATGAAGGTAATGGGTCTTTGTTAAGTCTGATATATGCATTAGTATCAGATAGCAGTCGAGTGGCTTCGGAGATAGTCAGCTCTATTTTGTATCACTATACCTCCTCCTTTGTCGGCACTCTTAATAACCAGATCCAAATTGTTGGTAAGTGTATCAAGGGCTCTTTTTTCACAGTGAGTGAGATTGGAAATAACTTTTTTATTTTTGTTGTTATTACAAACTTCCTGTATTTCTGCATGGACAATGCGGTAAAAAGCATCAATACATGAACCTTTGGACTGGGTGGGGTAAAAAACCGAAGTGGGTTTGAAAGTGGTATTTTGGATAGGTGGAGAAGTTATTAAATTTTTTATCATAATAGTTTTCACTCATGGTAGTTTAATATTTTAATATTATCAGTGACATATGTCCCCTCTGCTCCAATTTTAATTCCAATATCATACTTATATTGTCATACACATATGCCTGCACATTCTAATTATTCATATTATGCTCTCGTGCATGCATGGTCTTTGGCCTTTGATTATTAGACATTCTGTTTTTCTAACTTCCAATTGCTGTAATCTTATGATTTCCCTTTCTTCTCATTTTTTCTTAATATTCTCCTCTTTTAGGCTAATATTGCCTCTTTTTTAAGAATGCTGCTACATGTGTATTTATGTATCTAAATGTATTTAAATGTATTCATTGCCACGAATCAAACTTTGTATTGCTGTCCCCGCCCCCGGCCAACCCACTGCTAGTATATATATCACTCCCAGTCATCACTATAGCTACAGGTTGATAAAGGAACGATTGACGGTTCCGAAACGCGTCCCTCTTTGATGACATCACATCCCCCTTCTGGCTGTGTGTTTGCGGTCCAGGCTGGTTATGGAGCCGCTCAGTGGATGACATCACTTCCGGGTACGCCGTCTCTCCACGCTGACGACGCCGGCTTCACAGCGGCTTCCTGTGTTTCACCCTGCTGCTGTTAGTGACAACTACATCCATTCTCCCTGAAGGCGTTCTCCCACCGTGACCCCTTCCAATGCAGCCTTACTTATGATGTGCCTGATTACACCCTCCATCCTGTAAGTGTTTTTGAACCCAGTTGGGGCATTAAACTTGTTTTTCTTCTGCATTTAGAGGCGCCTTTGTTTGTTTTTTATGTTTCTGTACTAGTCCCCCTGCTCCACTTGCATCTTAGCAACGAAGGACACGAGGCAGCAAGAGCCACCTGTGTCCCACTACCTAGGGATGCAAATAGGCATGCACTTTAATTTCCCTTGAGCATCCTTGCTGTGCTTCCTCAGCTAAAGTACATACTTACATTACAAATGAGTTAATCACATACAAAGTACCCCTTAATACCCCTTTCATATATTGCAAAAAAAAAAAAAAAAATCATGAATACGTATGGTATGTGGTATTGAATTCGATTTATACATATCTTATGCCGCGTACACACGGTTGGACTTTGTCTACAAAAGTCAGACGGACTAAAGCTGGCTGACAATCCGATCGTGTGTGGGCTTCCCCGGACTTTCAGCGGACTTTCAGCGGACTTTAGAAGCCTCAAATCTGACGGACTTTAGATTTAAAACATGCTTCAAATCTTTACGTCGTAACTACGCCGGACCCAGAAATCTGCTCGTCTGTGTGCTAGTCCGACGGACAAAAACCCACGCTAGGGCAGCTATTGGCTACTGGCTATCAACTTCCTTATTTTAGTCGGGTGTACATCATCACGTACGAATCCGTCGGACTTTTGTGTGATCGTATGTAGGCAAGTCCATTCGTAAGAAAGTCTGCCGCAAGTCCACCGCAAGTCCGCCAAAAGTCCGTCGAAAGTCCGTCGAAAGTCCGCCAAAAGTCCGCCAAAAGTCCGTCGAAAGTCCGTCGAAAGTCTGTCGGACAGGCTGTCGGACAGGCTGTCGGACTTTTTGTAGCCGAAAAGTCCGACCGTGTGTAAGCGGCATTAGAATAAGTAAATGATGTGTTGGTTCTGAAAAGGTTTTCTTTACCTAGAAAAATATCATGTATATTACACAGAGAAGAAAGCATTCCTTTGAATTGTACTGAGATCCAATAAAGTACAATAATAATATTTTTTCTAGGGGCAATATTGCTATTGAAATCCCAAAAAACGTTGAATCCATCAGTGTGTATTCATGTACAGGTGAGTGGTCCTTCAAATTTTACCAACAAATCTTTGAAATTACATTTTGAATAATTGCATTTGGTTTCAGAGAACATCTCCACCCCCCGGGGTTAATCTTGCAGAAACAAAGAGGAAGAAATAATTTTTTGGTACCCAACACCCTCTGTGGGGTCTCCATCTGTCCTCTAATATGGATAACAAGAAGACAACAAAGGGCTTTAGAAGCTGTATCCTTGCACAGTATCCCCTGTGTCCATATTACTTGCAATTTCCATAATTATGGGTGGGGTCTACGAGAATCAGTCATGTTTGTGTTTGTACAAAAAAAAAAAAAGAACATTTAGTCCTCAAGTATTTTAATTCTACAGATTTACCTATGAAACATTTGTATTAACCTTCTTATTATGCTTTGCTTAGACCCCTTTCACACTGGGGCCACGGCCGCGTTCGCGGTAAAGCACCGCTCGTTTTAGCGGCACTTTACCACTTTTCGGCCTCTAGCGGGGAGCTTTTAAGCCCAAAAAAGGATTAAAAACTCCAGATTTGTGGTGCTTTCAAAGCGCTCTGTATACAGCGCTCCCAACACACCCAAAAGATACTGTTTGCAGGGCTTTTTTTCCCGTCCCGCCCAAGTGTGAAAAGGCACACTGGAATAGAGGCACTTTTCAGGCGCTCAATTGCTTGTCGACCAGCTCATGCCGATTTACGTCGGCAGAATGGCACTGTTAGGCAAAAGGGTGTACATGTACGTCCCCTTTAAGAAGCGGTGTCGCTCTGGGTGCCCGCGATCGTGTCACGGAGAGGAAGAACGGGGAGATGCTTTTGTAAACAAAGCATTTCTCCGTTCTGCCTAGTGACAGGATAGTGATCACAGCTCTCTGTCATTGAGAGCAGTGATCACTGTCCTGTGTGTTGAAGCCTATCCCCCCCACAATTAGAATCACTCCCTAGGACACACTTAACCCCTTCACCGCCCCCTAGTGGTTAACCCCTTCACTGCCAGTGTCATTTATAAAGTAATCAATGCCTTTTTATAGCACTGATTGCTGTATAAATGACAATGGTCCCAAAATAGTGTAAAAAATGTCCGATGTGTCCGCCATAATGTCGTAGTCCCGATAAAAATCGCAGATCGCCGCCATTACTAATAAAAAAAATTTAATAATAAAACTGCCATAAAACTATCCCCTATTTTGTAGATACTATAAAAATTTTGCGCAAACCAATCAATATAGGCTTATTGTGATTTTTTTGACCAAAAATATGTAGAAGAATACATATCGGCCTAAACTGAGGAAAAAAAATGTTTTTTTATATATATTTTTTTTTTCAAAATTGTCACTCTATTTTTGTTTATAGCGCAAAAAATAAAAACTGCAGAGACAATCAAATACCACCACAAGAAAGCTCTATTTGTGGGAAAAAAAGGACGTCAATTTTGTTTGGGTACAACGTCGCACGACCGCGCAATTGTCAGTTAAAGTGACGCAGTGCCAAATCGCAAAAAGTGCTCTGGTCATTAGGCAGCCAAATCCTCCGGGGCTGAAGTGGTTAACAGAGGCTATTTCTAGCGCTAAAATGCATGAAAACTGACCCAGTGTGAAAGAGGTCTTAGTTTGTCTGAAAATTAGTTAATAGTCAGATGTAAGAGGCTACCTGAAGATTGATTGCTAATGACCTGTCAAGTGCTTGAACAAAAGACAATAACACCTGCTGATTTACAGCAGCACAGAACCATGTGATTCTCTACATCCCTTTAACCCACAGAGGTCTGTTATTTTTTATGCTGTTATGCCTACTCAGAAGACAGCATGGGGTTGATTTACTAAAACTGGTGTGTAAAATCCGGTGCAGCTCTGCAGAGAAACCAATCAGCTTCCAGGTTTTAGTTAGAAGCTGATTGGCTACCATGCACAGCTGCACCAGATTGTGCACTCCCCAGTTTTAGTAAATCAAACCCCATGTGTTATCAGCATGAGGTCAGGCCATTGGCAGAACAGCAACTGTTATGCCCTGTACACATGGTCGGATTTTCCGACGGAAAAAGTGCGATCGGATTGTGTTGTCGGAAATTCCGATCGTGTGTGGGCTCCATCTGACTTTTTCCGTCTGAATTTCCAACACAAAGTTTGAGAGCAGGCTATAAAATTTTCCGACAACAAAATCCGATCGGTTAAATTACGATCGTGTGTACACAAATCAGACGCACAAAGTGCCACGCAGAATAAATTAGGAGACGAAAGCTACGTCACCGCGTTCAGAACGATCGGATTTTCCGACAACTTTGTGCAACCGTGTGTATGCAAGACAAGTTTGGCCCAAAATCCGTCGGAAAAAATCCACCCAGGCCTTCAAGCCTCCTCCAGACTCCCGAACTCATCATGCCATCCAGCACTGGGATCTCAACCACCCAGGCCTTCAGGCCTCCTCCTGCTGCACTCTACATGGTTACAGCTTCTGAATCTCCTTACACTCCCAGATCCTCCCAGGAAGCATGTGACCCCAGCTTATATGCGAGTCCTGCCCCTGCCAATAAAATTTAATGATTGGTCCAGAGCTGTCCACATAAGCTGCCTGCCACTCAGGTCTGAAATCCTGCTTCCCTTCCAGAACATTTCCACTGGAAGGATGAGGGGACCTCCTTGAGCCAGAGTGTAGGTGACCACACCCCCTCTATTCTAACACTCACACCCACAAATAAACAACCAGGCCTAAGGAGAAAATGCAAGCCTTGGCCAAATTTACCTATCACTAATTACAGAAACACACTAAGCACCCACCTGAATATATATATACAGTGGGACGGAAAGTATTCAGACCCCCTTATATTTTTCACTCTTTGTTATATTGCAGCCATTTGCTAAAATCATTTAAGTTCGTTTTTTTTCCTCATTAATCCTCTCTAACATCACACATCGCTAATCTTTGCCTCCCCTGCACAGGACTCTTACCTTTAGCAGGGCAGAGGCTGTGATTAGTCGGTGTGTCCTCTCCCAGCTCCCCTGCCCACCAACAATGTCATCCTATCAACAGGGGGTGGGAGGAGCTCTCCATTCTGTTGTGCAGCTCCTCCCGCCCTTACCCTACTGATAGGATGAAATTGTTGGCTGTGTGGATGGAGGAGCTAGGAGAGGACACACGGGCATGGCTGCACAGCAAGAGGTGAGCGGCGAGCGTGTTCTTGGTCCCTGCTCACCTCCTGCTATGCGGCCCGGTCATCAATAGGCCACAGATCGGCACTGGACCACAGTTTGGGGGTTGGGGACCCCTGCTGTAGTGCATATCTGTAGTAGAGAAAACTGATGTCACCAACTGCCTCTCCTGTCTCACAGCCATATATATATATATATATATATATATATATATATATATATATATATATATATATATATATATATATATATCTACAGTATATATAAAATGTTCAAAGGGTGAGCTCCACTAAGCTGTGCTAGCAATCTAGTCCTTCCCACGGACCAAAATGTAGAAAACACGAAGAAGGATTGCTGCACAAAAGATTTATTTGCAATGAAAATATTACATCAAATATCAAATACCAGATACAGCTGGCGACGTTTCAGGCTCCAACAGATAACACCCTTCCTCACAACCACATACAATGGGGACGGAAAGTATTCAGACCCCCTTAAATTTTTCAATCTTTGTTATATTGCAGCCATTTGCTAAAATCATTTGGGTTCATTTGTTTTCCTCATTAATGTACACACAGCACCCCATATTGACAGAAAAACACAGAAGTGTTGACATTTTTGCAGATTTATCAAAAAAGAAAAACTGAAATATCACATGGTCCTAAGTATTCATGTATGCTCAGTATTTAGTAGAAGAACCCTTTTGATCTAATACAGCCATGCGTCTTTTTGGGAAAGATGCAACACGTTTTTCACACCTGGATTTGGGGATCCTCTGCCATTCCTCCTTGCAGATCCTCTCCAGTTCTGTCAGGTTGGATGGTAAACGTTGGTGGACAGGCATTTTTAGGTCTCTCCAGAGATGCTCAATTGGGTTTAAGTCAGGGCTCTGGCTGGGCCATTCAAGAACAGTCACGGAGTTGTTGTGAAGCCACTCCTTCGTTATTTTAGCTGTGTGCTTAGGGTCATTGTCTTGTTGGAAGGTAAACCTTCGACCCAGTCTGAGGTCCTGAGCACTCTGGAGAAGGTTTTCGTCCAGGATATCCCTGTACTTGGCCGCATTCATCTTTCCCTCGATTGCAACCAATCCTGTCCCTGCAGCTGAAAAACACCCCCACAGCATGATGCAGCCACCACCATGCTTCAATATTGGGACTGTATTTTGGACAGGTGATGAGCAGTGCCTGGTTTTCTCCACACATAACGCTTAGAATTAAGGCCAAAAAGTTCTATCTTGGTCTCATCAGACCAGAGAATCTTATTTCTCACCATCTTGGAGTCCTTCAGGTGTTTTTTAGCAAACTCCATGTGGACTTTCATGTGTCTTGCACTGAGGAGAGGCTTCCGTCGAGCCACTCTGCCATAAAGCCCCGACTGGTGGAGGGCTGCAGTGATGGTTGACTTTCTACAACTTTCTCCCATCTCCCGATTGCATCTCTGGAGCTCAGCCACAGTGATCTTTGGGTTCTTCTTTACCTCTCTCACCAAGGCTCTTCTCCCCCGATGGCTCAGTTTGGCCAGACAGCCAGCTCTAGGAAGGGTTCTGGTCGTCCCAAACGTCTTCCATTTAAGGATTATGGAGGCCACTGTGCTGTTAGGAACCTTAAATGCAGCAGAAATTTTTTTGGAACCTTGGCCAGATCTGTGCCTTACCACAATTCTGTCTCTGAGCTCTTCAGGCAATTCCTTTGACCTCATGATTCTCATTTGCTCTGACATGCACTGTGAGCTGTAAAGTCTTATATAGACAGGTGTGTGGCTTTCCTAATCAAGTCCAATCAGTATAATCAAACACAGCTGGACTCAAATGAAGATGTAGAACCATCTCAAGGATGATCAGAAGAAATGGACAGCACCTGAGTTAAATATATGAGTGTCACAGCAAAGGGTCTGAATACTTAGGACCATGTGATATTTCAGTTTTTCTTTTTTAATAAATCTGCAAAAATGTCAACAATTCTGTGTTTTTCTTTCAATATGGGGTGCTGTGTGTACATTAATGAGGAAAAAATGAACTTAAATGATTTTAGCAAATGGCTGCAATATAACAAAGATTGAAAAATTTAAGGGGGTCTGAATACTTTCTGTCCCCACTGTATATATAGTAAAACCTTGGTTTGAGAGTAACTTGGTTTGAGAGCATTTTGCAAGACAAGCAACATTTTTAACAAAAGTTTGACTTGATATTCAAGCGATGTCTTGATATACAAGTAGCGTCATGTCACAACTGAGTATAAAACAGAACAGAGGCACCTCTTAGTGTAGCAATATGGTTACATTTAACAAAGGTAGAACATTTAGCAACTCACATGGCTGATGATTAAAACAGGCACATCCAAGTATGCAGGCATCCGGGGTAAAGCTGTTCACATAGACCATCCTCCACACCACCATTGACATCATCCCTTCCATGCCTCGCTTTCAAATCACTCTACTGCAGGGTAGTCTTCCCGGTCACGATTGCAGACTGACAGCGGTGAGAGCTGACGGTGCGGAGGACGGTCTATGTGGACAGCTTTACCCCGGATGCCTGCATGCTTAGATGTGCCTCTTTTAATCATCAACCATGTGAGTTGCTAAATGTTGTACCTTCATTAAATGTAACCATATTTCTACACTTAGAGGCGCCTCTCTTCTCTTTTATACTCTAACTCCTGCTGGATTTTGCTTCTAATCCCCTTGTGGAGCCTGTCATTTGTAAATGGACATTTTATGGTTACACAACCTATCACATTGCTAAAATCTTTTTATATGGACTATAAACTGAAGGACTTATAATAAATATATATAATAAATGAATAAATGTTTGTGGAACGAATCATCTGAGTTTCCATTATTTCCTATGGGGAAATTTGCTTTGATATACAAGTGCTTTAAATTACAAGCATGTTTCCAGAACGAATTATGCTCGCAATCCAAGGTTTTACTTTATAAAAAATGATTTGAGTCATTCTCGATATGGTTTGTTTTATTTTCCCTGATGAAGCCAATGTAAGCCTAGTCCCTTTGCCCTTTAGAAACTGGGCAGGAATTATTCTAATAGCCCTAATCCACTGCCTGTGCATACCTTTCCCTATACCCCAGTCCATGCTGTAACCTCCAACAAGTATGGAAGCAATAGAAACTTTTTGTTAGTAGAAATCTACACTATATTGCCAAAAGTATTGGGACACCTGCCTTTACACACACACATGCCCCGTACACACGGTCGGACTTTGTTCGGACATTCCGACAACAAAATCCTAGGATTTTTTCAGACGGATGTTGGCTCAAACTTGTCTTGCATACACACGGTCACACAAAGTTGTCCAAAAATCCGATCGTTCTGAACGTGGTGACGTAAAACACGTACGTTGGGACTATAAACGGGGCAGTAGCCAATAGCTTTCATCTCTTTATTTATTCTGAGCATGCGTGGCACTTTGTCGGTCGGATTTGTGTACACATGATCGGAATTTCCGACAACGGATTTTATTGTCGGAAAATTTTATATCCTGCTCTCAAACTTTGTGTGTCGGAAATTCCGATGGAAAATGTGTGATGGAGCCCACACGCGGTCGGAATTTCCGACAACAAGGTCCTATCACACATTTTCCGTTGGAAAATCCGACCGTGTGTACGGGGCATTAGTCTGTAGGGTTCAATGTTGAGTTGGCCCACCCTTGCAGCTACAACAGCTTCATCTCTTCTGTGAAGGAGGTCCACAAGGTTTAGGAGTGTGTCTATGTGAATGTTTGACGATTCTTCCAGAAGCACATTTGTGAGGTCAGGCACTGATGTTAGATGAGAAGGCCTGGCTCGCAGTCTCAACTCAAATTCATCCCAAAGGTGTTTTATCGGGTTGAGGTCAGGACTCTGTGCAGGCCAGTGAAGTTTCTCCACCCCAAAGTCGTTAATCTCTGTCTTTATGAACCTTGCTTTGTGAACTGGTGCCAGTCATGTTGGAACAGAAAGGGGCCATCCCCAAACTGTTCCCAAAAAGTTCAGAGCATGAAATTGTCCAAAATGTCTTGGTATGCTGACATCTTAAGAGCTCCCTTCACTGAAACTAAGGGGCCAAGCCCAACCCCTGAAAAACAAGCCCACACCATAATCCCCCCCTCCACAAAATGATTTGGACCAGTGAACAAAGCAAGGCCCATAAAGACATGGATGAGTGAGTTTGGGATGGAGGAACTGGACTGGATTGCACAGAGTCCTGACCTCAACCTAATAGAACACCTTTGAGATGAATTAGAGCGGAGACTGCGAGCCTTCTAGTCCAACATCAGTGCCTGACCTCACAAATGTGCTTCTGGAAGAATGGTCGAACATTCCTATATACATACTCCTAAACCTTGTGGGTATCCTTTCCAGAAGAGTTGAAGCTGTATAGCTGCAAAGGGTGGGCCAACACATTATTGAACCCTACGGACTAAGACTGGGATGCCATTAAAGTTTATGTGCGTGTAAAGGCAGGCGTCCCATTACTTTTGGCAATATAGTGTATTTCTACTTATTGTACAGCATGTTTGAAGTTTATGTTCATGCGTGTATTGGGGTTGGAAGCAGGATGCTGAGACTTGTATGTTGTGCTAACACTTAGGCTAATTTCCAAGAAAAATTACTACCTCTGATTTGTCTAGGAAAAACATTTTGTTAGCTGCCACAACCCATTTGTATACAACAGACTGGAGCAGTGCTTGGTAAAGTCTAAAAAAATTACATTGTTTGTGTTTATGGTTGCATTACCGGGTTCTATCAGCAGGTGCTCAAAAAATGGAAAATTGTTTACTCACCTTTCCGTAATTTTCCTTTCCTGGTGCATCTTCATGGCAGCATACATATGGGTTGTGACTCCGCCCCCACAACCTGATAGGACTGGTTAACTATAAATCAAAGACAGACCCGGCTCACAGCATTCTCTAACTCTCCCCATTTGGGTGGGTATCTGTATGCTGCCATGAAGATGCACCAGGAAAGGAAAATTACAGAAAGGTGAGTATACAATTTTCCGTTTTCCTGGTGCATCATGGCAGCATACATAATGGGGACTAACTCGCCATACGGGAGGGTGCAAGAAAAATTTTGTAATCATCAGTAGCGCAAGAATGCACCATGAATGTTTCCAAATTTTACTGTCGCGAGCCGGGTTCACCTATAAAAGTGTAATGAAGGTGTCCTGGGAGGACCATATTGCTGACTTGCAAATAACCTCAGGAGACACTCAGCACTGAGCTGTCCACAGAGCTGGCACTGCCCTAGTTAAATGTGCTCTTAAGACCTCCAAAAAAGGAAGGCCATGAAGAGTAGGCTCTTTTAATTGTCTGAACAATCTAGGAGGTGACTGAACGTGTTGATGTTGACTGACCCTTCCTTAAGCCATGCTGGAACCATGTACATATTTCAGCTTTCCTGAATGAAAGGGTAGCTACCAAGCAGGTCACCAGCGTTAGCTCAACCTACAGGGGATGTGGTTCCCACTCAACCCAGAAAGACAGGAAATTGACTTCCTGGTTAAATTGGAAGGCGAAAGACACCCCATGGATAAAAGCAGTCTGGAGTTTTAGGACTATTCTGTTCTGTCCGGGTATGTTAAGTGAGGCTCCTTGAGTGCAAAGCCTGTAGTTCTGACATCCTTCTTCAGAGGTTGTAGCAACCAGAAATACGGCCTTTAGGGTTTGCAGAGTGTAGTCAATTCTGTAGGATAGAAATGAGTCTTTGATAGAAATGGGGACCATAAGCAAGTTCCACAAAGGGAACAATGGTTTCCTTGGAGGCCTTTAACTTCATGCAAGCCTTTTAAGAATTGCATCAATTAGGGTTAAGGACTCCTTAAACCCCTGCAAGTGTAGACAAAGGTGAACTTCAAACTTTAAACATATTTGAACCTAGGCCCCTGTTCAGCCCCAGTTGTAAGAACTGTGGAACCTTGGCTGGTTTAGGTAATAAAGGACTCCAGGCTTTTGCTGTGTGAGATCTGCATCATTTTCTCATATTCTTAGGTAAATCTTCATGAAGACCTCTCTAGTTTGACACAAGGTAGGCACTACCTGCACTGAGCATACTTGACTTGGTAGCCACTGCCTCAACTTCCATGCCGTCAAAAGTAGTCTCTTGGAGCTGGATGGCAAAACTGTCCATGAGAGAGCGAATCTGTCATCACTGGAAGGGGCAGTGGTGATTCAATGCTTAAGAGTAGGAGAGAGAGACACTAGAACCTCCTAAGCCAAAATGGTACATTTGCAATTATTGATACATTAAGCTCCACTGACAGCCTAAGAATTCTACCCTTCCACTGCTGCCTAGGCACAGTACAAATCTTGCTCCTCTTGCTAAAAGGAGTGAATGACAGAAGTGCTTTGAACACTACTCGGTTCAAGAAATTCAATACTATTCCTCATAAGCGTAACATCCCATGACCTTAAGCAGCCTGGTCTTTGAAATGAGTCCCCCAATCTTTCTAGCTGGGGTCTGATGTGATAATGTTCCATCTGAAAATAATTGGTCAGTTACGAAGAGCCAAGGATATTCCGCACTGTTCTGCTGGAAGAGACTTCACTCCCAAAGTACCTTTGGCTTTCTCTATCAGAGGATGGAAATTCCCTTGAGGAGGAATTGGGACAAGTAGGTGTCTGATAAACCTACAGGAGAATCCAGTCTCCCAGATTTATGAATATTATAATTGATTGGAGGTTTTCCATCTTGCACGACTAACTTCCTGTGCTGCTTGTCAATTTTTTTTTTTAAACTTTAGCACTGGGCACAGATTACCTGGTTTTCATTTTTTATTTTTGCTAGAAACAGGTGAACCGAATCCTCATCTCCCATGGGTAACTGGAACCTTCATGATTGCTCTTTTTTTTTTTTTCTATCCAGCTACAAACGGGAACAGAATTTTTTACTTTCCCATCAACTCTGGTAGCCTGGCTGACTGGAAGAGATTGAAAGGTGGACTTCCCACCTGTCAATGTTTTATGATCGGTATGCTCACTGAATTATGCCCCTGCATGGGTGAGTTTGTCATGTTATACTTTTTCAATAAAAATTATTGTACCAGGAAAGCGGTCCTCCCTTAAACTTCCGCCAATGTCACACCAATATAGCTGATATGGCCCACTGATCCTGAAGGTTTTCCCTCCAGGTGTGTGCATAAAGCTTTGCACAGGCACCCCCTGGATTAGTGCACCCTTAAAGGGGACTTCCACTGTTCTCCTAAGACAGGAGCCTTATGCCGCGTACACACGAGCGGACATTACGGCGGACTTTGCCCGGCGGACTTTTCGACGTACTTTCCGACGGACTTTGTGAATGAACGGACTTGCCTACACACAATCCACCAAAGTCCGTCGAATTCGTACGTGATGACGTACGACCGGACTAAAACAAGGAAGTTCATAGCCAGTAGCCAATAGCTGCCCTAGCGTGGCTTTTTGTCCGTCGAACTAGCATACAGACGGCGGACTTTTCGACCGGACTCGATTTCAACGGATAAATTTAAAACAAGTTTCAAATCTAATTCCGTCGAACTTTTGAGAAAACAAAGTCCGCTGGAGCCCACACACATCGAATTGTCCGACGAAATCCAGTCCGCCGGGCAAAGTCCGCCGTAATGTCCGCTCGTGTGTACGCGGCATTAGAGCTTTAAGGCTTCAATAATGAAGATTGGGTACTTCTCCAGTTTGTTTACTAATCTTTTTCCTGGTCCGTAGGATCTTGCCTCCTGGTGTCTACTTGGGAGTCGCCACCTGTATGCTGGACCTTTGAATTTTCTGTTTTTTGTCAGATGATATTCGCCCTGACCTGCTAATGGTCACCCTTGAGGTGGCTGTATCCTGTCTACTACCAAATAGATTGGATCTGTGTTCTGGTGTCTTGCACCATTTTTTTTTTTGCGGGATCCACCAACCATGGCATCAGCCATAATGCACTCCTTGCCATGACCGCGGGGAACACCACTCTTGAATAACATCAATGTCTGACACATCCACCACAGAGTATGCCACCAATTTCAGCTCTTACAAAGCCGTTACCACCTTGTCTCTTCACTTCTTCCAGTCGGGCTTATTTAAAGGGTTACACCACTTTTTTTTTTTTTTGGCTGGAGTTTTCTGTAAATTGCAATTAAACATGACCATCTGGAGGTGCTCTGCACACAGAATGTGTACATAACACCCCCCTAAACATAATTTCCCAGAAGTCTGCACCAAGATAAAAGTCAGATTCCTTGGCACCCACCACAATAAAAATTTCATTTTTGATAAAATACTCCCAAAAGGGAATCACGTCTAAAGGAATGCAGTCCCTGCCACTTTCCTCAGAGTCCTGCAGGTACAGCAGCTGGTTGACAATTATGAAACCACTCCCATTAAGACTCATTCAGTACATGAGCTGGTTATTGCTGGTGTGCCAGCACCTGCAGATGCTATAGTATGAAGAAGCACTTCAGATCTAGATCTAATTTTCGGACTAAAGCCTCCTTGAATGTGCCATGTCTTGCCAGCTACATTCATGATGCATCCATCATCGGAAAAGACTGCAGCAGGTTGACCTCTAGCTTTTTCAGGGTATACAGTTTTGACAGCCTGTTTTATAAGGGCATTTTCTCTGACCCCTTCAATTCTTCCTGGATTAACTCTTCCAGTTGTTCAGTGAAGGAAATTAGTACTTTCTAACCTTGTGGATTGTTTCCTGTACTTCAACCCAGGCAATTGCGTCCTTAGCGGTCCGTACAAAAAAAAGTCTCTATTGGGCAATCTTCAAAGCTTGTGCAAGCTTTCCTATTTGGACACCACCTACTGGTTCTGGTTGGAAGTGCTAGGCAATTTATGCACTGTAGCTTGTCAAGCAATGACTTTCCACCACGAATGCAGCAACCATTAGGGCTGGTAATCTGTGGTTTTTGTAAACGGGGAGCAAACAAAATAAGAGGTGAGAAGATGACATTGATCAATCTTGCCTGTATGTCTGTGCTTTGAACGGTGACTGTTCTGGCTTTTAGCAGGATCTCTTCACCTTGAGGTCCTTGCAGGGCTGTATAGTGCTTGCTCCAGGCAGATTTGACAAACTAGCTTGGCAGGCAAATGACCTTCCACCACAAATGCAGTGACTATTAGGGCTGGTAACTTGTGATATTTGTAAACAGGGAGCAATGATAATGAGGGGTGAGTTGATGAGTTTAATCAACATTGCCTCGATGTCTGTTCTTAGATGGTGACTTTGTCTTGACCGCCAGAAGACTCCCTCCATCTTGAAGTCCTTTTAGGACTATAGATATTGGCTCTCTTTTTCTCAATCTTCACTACTTACCTAATCCCTATACCTTAAAAGCAATGGGTGGTCTGGCTGGACAGCGTTTCCCATAGAAACAGAGCAAGCAGCAGACTGAAATGAAAAACAGCATAAGCTAAGTCTCCACTATTGCGACCTGAAAGTCGCAAGATTTTTCTGCAATTTGATGCGGCTTGAAGCACAGCCTGTGTATTCCTAAGGTCTATGAATACAGATATGAACGGTACTCATGGGGTACGGCTTGTCATGTGACTTTGCAGTGACAAGTCGCACTAGTGGAAACTGAGCCCAACACAGTGATCCCAGAGAAAGCATAGAAAAGGGGATAGGAATAGCCCAGGTGAAGGACATGAAGAGCACAATGATCCTAGAGCAACACTGAGAAGGAGATAGGAAAAACACAGGTGAATGCCATAAAAAGGGAAAACATTCCTGCAAACAATGACCACATAAGCATCCAGCATGCATGAGTAGAGAGCTCCACCATTTGTTGCCCAAAAATGCCATAAAACCATTTAGAACTCACATTTGCCATTAGCGATGATATCAGTGCCTGAGCATGATCAGATCACTATCCTGGAAAAGCTCTAACCAGGAAACACAAAGGCCGCATCACTTCCTGCCTCTCATGCTCAGAGTGTACTTGCACTGCTGCAGCCATCTTGGAAATGGCAAATTCCCATAACACAGAGAAAAAAAATAAAAAGCATATAGAAAGCAAAAGGAAACGCTGTCACTTACGTCAAAGCTTGTTTAAAGCTTTCTTTGAGAAGCCTGCACCACCAGAATGGGGCTCCAACCATCTAGCTCATTTAGAGGCTGTACAGGAAGGATTCTGCCCAGGAGAGGCTGAAATATGTCCCCAGACCACCAGAATGGGGCTCCAACCATATAGCCTTGTTTAGAGGCTGTACAGGAAGGACTTCCACCCAGGAGAGGCTGAACCTGGCTGGGGCGGTAAGGGATACCTCGCGATCCAGTCTTGATCAGGTGAGGGAAAAAAAGGAGAATGCTGTGAGCCGGGTCTGTCTTTGATTTATAGTTAACCAGTCCTATCAGGTTGTGGGGGCAGAGTCACAACCCATATGTATGCTTTCATGATGCACCAGGAAAGTGATAGTTGTTGGGTCGGGTAAAACCTGAGAAAATAGGTTATCTTTGGGTTGTGAAATTAACCAACACACATGGGATTTCAGGGATAGATGGGAGAAGAGAGGTTGGATTTGGATTCCGTTGCAAGAATAAGAAGTTGGGTTTAATAATTTGTGATTGAGAATATTAATTGGCCCTGAAATAAATCCATGGTGTTGATAGCGTTTTACATAGTATGGGGTCATTCTATTGTTTATTGTTTATTAAACACTACACATAACTTTCAAAAATCTTCTTTTACTGCTTTAAGTGAACCTAGCCATAAATCTTCACTATTGCTGTATATTTTATGGTAAAGTGGTTATTTCAGGTGTGGTGCCTAGAAACAAGGGCAGACAGAGCGCTTGTGATTGACTGCTATTTGAGCCATTATCGAATGGTTAAGATCATAGGAACAGTGTGCAGAGACAGTCTGCGCAGCTCTGTACCTTATTGATGATCAATCACAAATGTAAACATTTGACGACCCACCCCAAGTGGAAGAAGGGATGGAAAGAAGAAAGAATTAATTAATCATTCATTATTATCAGAACAGAAAAATGATGGGGTATTACAGTCCAGTACTCCAGCGGTTAAAGTATATCCAAAGCCACAATTTTGGCTTTGGGAAATAGAAGAGGTAAAGTGGTCACTGGAACAGAAATCTTCTAATAGCAAAAGCTGATTTGGGGACAGGTCTCTGAGAAGGGATATCCCCTCACTTTGGAGAGACTTGCTCTCACTTGTGTGGCTCGTTTCATTCCGAATTGAAATTCAAAACAAATTTTTTGTTATTTGGAGATTCCGATGTATCCAAATTTCCGAATTACAATAGTAACATATTTAGCTTTTCTACTAAGCTAAGCAGGGCAATAACTTCTCTGCAGGATGTGGAAATCTTGCAAAAAGACCTGAACAAATTAATGGGGTGGGCGACTACATGGCAAATGAGGTTCAATGTAGAAAAATGTAAAATAATGCATTTGGGTGGCAAAAATATGAATGCAATCTATACACTGGGGGGAGAACCTCTGGGGGAATCTAGGATGGAAAAGGACCTGGGGGTCCTAGTGGATGATAGGCTCAGCAATGGCATGCAATGCCAAGCTGCTGCTAATAAAGCAAACAGAATATTGGCATGCATTAAAAGGGGGATCAACTGCAGAGATAAAACGATAATTCTCCCGCTCTACAAGACTCTGGTCCGGCCGCACCTGGAGTATGCTGTCCAGTTCTGGGCACCAGTCCTCAGGAGGGACGTACTGGAAATGGAGCGAGTACAAAGAAGGGCAACAAAGCTAATAAAGGGTCTGGAGGATCTTAGTTATGAGGAAAGGTTGCAAGCACTGAACTTATTCTCTCTGGAGAAGAGACGCTTGAGAGGGGATATGATTTCAATTTACAAATACTGTACTGGTGACCCCACAATAGGGATAAATCTTTTTCGCAGAAGAGAGTTTAATAAGACTCGTGGCCACTCATTACAATTAGAAGAAAAGAGGTTTAACCTTAAACTACGTAGAGGGTTCTTTACTGTAAGAACGGTAAGGATGTGGAATTCCCTTCCACAGGCGGTGGTCTCAGCGGGGAGCATTGATAGCTTCAAGAAACTATTAGATAATCACCTGAATGACCGCAATATACAGGGATATGTAATGTAATACTGACACATAATCACACACATAGGTTGGACTTGATGGACTTGTGTCTTTTTTCAACCTCACCTACTATGTAACTATGTAACTATGTAACCGAATCCGAAATAACGAAACAAAATGGTCGACCAAAGAAGTTGAGTGCACGTGCTGCTCGTCCTATCCAGAGGTTGTCGTTTGGAAATAGACGTATAAGTGCTCCCAGCATTGCTGCAGAAGTTGAAGGGGTGGGGGGTCTGCCTGTCAGTGCTCAGACCATACGCCGCACACTGCATCAAATTGGTCTGCATGGCTGTCGTCCCAGAATGAAGCATCTTCTAAAGATGATGCACAAAAAAGCCCACAAACAATTTGCTGAAGACAAGTAGACTAAGGACATGGATTACTGGAACCATGTCCTGTGGTCTGATGTGACCAAGATAAACTTATTTGGTTGAGATAGTCTCAAGCATGTGTGGCGGCAACCAGGTGAGGAGTACAAAGACAAGTGTGTCTTGCATACAGTCAAGCATGATGGTGGGAGTGTCATGGTCTGGGGCTGGGGCTGCATGAGTGCTGCCGGCACTGTGGGGCTACAGTTCATTGAGGGAACTATGAATGCCAAAATGTACTGTGACATACTGAAGCAGAGCATGATCCCCCTTCCTTAGGAGACTGGGCCGCAGGGCAGTATTCCAAAACGACCCCAAACACACCTCCAAGATGACCATTGCCTTGCTAAAGAAGCTGAGGGTAAATGTGATGGACTGGCCAAGCATGTCTCCAGACCTAAACCCTATTGAGCATCGGTGGGGCATCCTCAAACGAAAGGTGGAGGAGTGCAAGGTCTCTAACATCCACCAGCTACGTGATGTCGTCATGGAGGAGTGGAAGAGGACTCCAGTGGCAACCTGTAAAGCTCTGGTGAACTCCATACCCAAGAGGGTTAAGGCAGTGCTGGAAAATAATGGTGGTCACACTAAATATTGACACTTTGGGCCCAATTTGGACATTTTCACTTAGGGGTGTACTCACTTTTGTTACCAGTGGTTTAGACATTAATGGCTGTGTGTTGAGTTATTTTGAGGGGACAGCAAATTTACACTGTTATACAAACTGTACACTCACTTCTTTACATTGTAGCAAAGTGTCATTTCTTCAGTGTCACATGAAAAGATATAATAAAATATTTACAAAAATGTGAGGGGTGTACTCACTTTTGTGAGATACTGTATGTACATTGCATGGATTTTAAGTCCATGAACAAAGTGAACCTGTATGGAAGGGATTTTAGAATTATCAATTAGCTGCTGCACTTACAGGGTTCTAATGAGGAAAAAAATTGCAGGGTCTGCATCACTTTAGAAGTGATTTCTCTTTGGGAATATCCCACTAAAAATGTAATTTTTGTTCCACAGGATGCACAAAATCTGACTTGTATCTTAGTGCAGACTTCTGGGAAAATGAATCACACAAGCAAGAAATGACATTTCTGGAGGGTGTTTTGTACACCATATGTGCACAGAACTTCTCAAGGTTGTCATATTGCATTGTATTTTACAATGTGCTGCAGATTCAAAAGGAAAGGCAATTATGAATAGCATTCAATATGGCTTGTGTCACAATTGTATACAGTATGTTATATTTTGTATTCTTAAAAAAAAAAAATTGCTATTTTTTTCCCCCATGAAAGTGGAGTTCACCTTTAAATGGGAAGTTCTTCTAGAAACAAAAAACACAATGGTAATGGTGCCTTGTGGTGTCCCTATGTGTTATAAAGGCTGGTTATTTTTGGTACTTGTGGTCTTAGGTCTTCTGGGGCACAAAATATCTTTAGGGGACGGTATCTACTGCTCAGCCTCCATTACTCCTTCACACAGCACAGCTGTGCACTGATAGGCTAGGTCCCAGCGCAGTAACAATGTGGATTGTACAGTCACATCTCTACAGATCACACTTGCCTTGCAGCAGTGTGATTGAAGGCAATGCTCTGATTGGCTGCAGAAGGAAAGGGACAGGCGGGTAAATCACAGGTTCCTGTACTAGTCCCCCTACTCCACTTGCATCTTAGCAACGAAGGACACGAGGCAGCAAGAGCCACCTGTGTCCCACCACCTAGGGATGCAAATAGGCATGCACTTTAATTGCCCTTGAGCATCCTTGCTGTGCTTCCTCAGCTAAAGTACATACTTACATTACAAATGAGTTAATCACATACAAAGTACCCCTTTCATATATTGCAAAAAAAAATAAAAAAATCATGAATACGTATGGTATGTGGTATTGAATTCGATTTATACATATCTTATGCCGCGTACACACGGTTGGACTTTTCGTCTACAAAAGTCAGACGGACGCCGACGGACTAAAGCTGGCTGACAATCCGATCGTGTGTGGGCTTCCCCGGACTTTCAGCGGACTTTCAGCGGACTTTAGCAGCCTCAAATCTGACGGACTTTAGATTTGAAACATGCTTCAAATCTTTACCTCGTAACTACGCCGGACCCAGAAATCCGCTCGTCTGTGTGCTAGTCCGACGGAAATAAACCCACGCTAGGGCAGCTATTGGCTACTGGCTATCAACTTCCTTATTTTAGTCCGGTGTACGTCATCACGTACGAATCCGTCGGACTTATGTGTGATCGTATGTAGGCAAGTCCGTTCGTAAGAAAGTCTGCTGCAAGTCTACCGCAAGTCCGCCAAAAGTCCGTCGAAATTCTGTCGGACAGGCTGTCGGACAGGCTGTCGGACTTTTTGTAGCCGAAAAGTCCGACCGTGTGTACGCGGCATTAGAATAAGTAAATGATGTGTTGGTTCTGAAAAGGTTTTCTTTACCTAGAAAAATATCATGTATATTACACAGAGAAGAAAGCATTCCTTTGAATTGTACTGAGATCCAATAAAGTACAATAATAATATTTTTTCTAGGGGCAATATTGCTATTGAAATCCCAAAAAACGTTGAATCCATCAGTGTGTATTCATGTACAGGTGAGTGGTCCTTCAAATTTTACCAACAATTCTTTGAAATTACATTTTGAATAATTGCATTTGGTTTAAGAGAACATCTCCACCCCCCGGGGTTAATCTTGCAGAAACAAAGAGGAAGAAATCATTTTTTGGTACCCAACACCCTCTGTGGGGTCTCCATCTGTCCTCTAATATGTATAACAAGAAGACAACAAAGGGCTTTAGAAGCTGTATCATTGCACAGTATCCCCAGTGTCCATATTACTTGCAATTTCCATAATTATGGGTGGGGTCTACGAGAATCAGTCATGTTTGTGTTTGTACAAAAAAAAAAAAAAAACAACATTAAGGCTCAATTCACACCTATGCATGTTGCTTTTGAGCGTTTTTGGAGGTTTTTTGGTCATGCTTGCCGCGTTTTTTAACATGCGTTTTTGACGCGTTTTGCTGCGTTTTTGACGCGTTTTGCGTTTTGCGGTTTTCATTATGCGTTTTATAAGGAACCAATTGGAAAAGATCACTGCTTATATCACAGAATGTCAGCTGACATTAGTACTTCCTGCTTCCTCCCTAGTCTTGCTGTCTTTTGGTGCTTAGATTATCCTGGCTTCAATGTCCTTTTTTCTAGCAGTAGCCACAGCTGCTGCTGCAGTTTTGCTTGAAGAGGAAGCTGAAGAAGAAGAACAAAGGAGAAAACGAAGATTTTGGGTGCATCCAGTGATTGCCAATAGGGAGCAGAGAGGGCAATTCTGGATAATTTACAACGACCTCCGAGCCCATGAAGACAAGTTTATGGATTACACACGGATGTCTATTAAAAGGTGAGTTCTTGATTTAGTACCATTACCTAGCCCTACTCTGGTTTAGAGTTCGTTTAGGTTTCAAAGTCGGGTTAGGGCTAGGATTTAAAGTAGGGTTAGGGTTAGGATTTAAAGTAGGGTTAGGGTTAGAATTTAAAGTCGAGTTAGGGTTAGTATTTAAAGTAGGGTAAGGGTTAGGATTTAAAGTCGGGTTAGGGTTAGGATTTAAAGTCGGGTTAGGGTTAGGATTTAAAGTCGGGTTAGGGTTAGGATTTAAAGTCGGGTTAGGGTTAGGATTTAAAGTCGGGTTAGGGTTAGGATTTAAAGTCGGGTTAGGGTTAGGATTTAAAGTCGGGTTAGGGTTAGGATTTAAAGTCGGGTTAGGGTTAGGATTTAACCACTTCAGCCCCGGAAGGATTTACCCCCTTCCTGACCAGAGCACTTTTTACAATTCGGCACTGCGTCGCTTTAACTGCTAATTGCGCGGTCATGCAATGCTCTACCCAAACGAAATTTGCGTCCTTTTCTTCCCACAAATAGAGCTTTCTTTTGATGGTATTTGATCACCTCTGCCGTTTTTATTTTTTGCGCTATAAACGGAAAAAGACTGAAAATTTTGAAAAAAAATGATATTTTCTACTTTTTGTTATAAAAAAAATCCAATAAACTAAATTTTAGTCATACATTTAGGCCAAAATGTATTCGGCCACATGTCTTTGGTAAAAAAAATGTCAATAAGCGTATATTTATTGGTTTGCGCAAAAGTTATAGCGTCTACAAACTAGGGTACATTTTCTGGAATTTACACAGCTTTTAGTTTATGGCTGCCTATGTCATTTCTTGAGGTGCTAAAATGGCAGGGCAGTACAAAACCCCCCCAAATGACACCATTTTGGAAAGTAGACACCCCAAGGAAATTGCTGAGAGGCATGTTGAACCCATTGAATATTTTTTTTTGTCCCAAGTGATTGAATAATGACAAAAAAAAAAAAAAATTACAAAAAGTTGTCACTAAATGATATATTGCTCACACAGGCCATGGGCATATGTGGAATTGCACCCCAAAATACATTCAGCTGCTTCTCCTGAGTACGGGGATACCACATGTGTGACACTTGGGAGCCTAGCCGCGTACGGGGCCCCGAAAACCCAGCACCACCTTCAGGATTTCTAAGGGCATACATTTTTGATTTTACTCCTCACTACCTATCACAGTTTTGAAGGCCATAAAATGCCAAGATGGCACAAACCCCCCCCAAATGACCCCATTTTGGAAAGTAGACACCCCAAGCTATTTGCTGAGAGGCATGGTGAGTATTTTGCAGCTCTCATTTGTTTTTGAAAATGAAGAAAGACCAGAAAAAAATTTTTTTTTTCTTTTTTCAATTTTCAAAACTTTGTGACAAAAAGTGAGGTCTGCAAAATACTCACTATACCTCTCAGCAAATAGCTTGGGGTGTCTACTTTCCAAAATGGGGTCATTTGGGGGGGGTTTGAACTGTCCTGGCATTTTATGCACAACATTTAGAAGCTTATGTCACACATCACCCACTCTTCTAACCACTTGAAGACAAAGCCCTTTCTGACACTTTTTGATTACATGAAAAAATTATTTTTTTTTGCAAGAAAATTACTTTGAACCCCCAAACATTATATATTATTTTAAAGCAAATGCCCTACAGATTAAAATGGTGGGTGTTTCATTTTTTTTTTCACACAGTATTTGCGCAGCGATTTTCAAACGCATTTTTTGGGGAAAAAACACACTTTTTTAAATTTTAATGCACTAAAACACACTATATTGCCCAAATGTTTGATGAAATAAAAAAGATGATCTTAGGCCGAGTACATGGATACCAAACATGACATGCTTTAAAATTGCGCACAAACGTGCAGTGGCAACAAAATTAATACATTTTTAAAAGCCTTTAAAAGCCTTTACAGGTTACCACTTTAGATTTACAGAGGAGGTCTACTGCTAAAATTACTGCCCTCGATCTGACCTTCGCGGTGATACCTCACATGCATGGTGCAATTGCTGTTTACATTTGACGCCAGACCGCCGCTTGCGTTCGCCTTAGCGCGAGAGCAGGGGGGACAGGGGTGCTTTTTATTTATTTATTTATTTTCTTTATTATTTTTTTGCTTTTTTATCTTATTTTTAAACTGTTCCTTTCATTTTTTTTTTTTAAATCATTTTTATTGTTATCTCAGGGAATGTAAATATCCCCTATGATAGCAATAGGTAGTGACAGGTACTCTTTTTTGAAAAAATTGGGGTCTATTAGACCCTAGATCTCTCCTCTGCCCTCAAAGCATCTGACCACACCAAGATCGGTGTGATAAAATGCTTCCCCAATTTCCCAATGGCGCTATTTACATCCGGCGAAATCTAAGTCATAAAATGCTCGTAGCTTCCGGTTTCTTAGGCCATAGAGATGTTTGGAGCCACTCTGGTCTCTGATCAGCTCTATGGTCAGCTGGCTGAATCACCGGCTGCATTCTCAGGTTCCCTGTTGAGACAGGAGAGCCAGAGAAAAACACGGAAGACGGTGGGGGGGGGGGCATTCCCTCCCACTGCTTGTAAAAGCAGTCTAGAGGCTAATTAGCCACTAGGATTGCTTTTACATGAAAGCCGACCGCTGGCTAAAAAGAATGATACCAAGATGATACCTAAACCTGCAGGCATCATTCTGGTATAACCACTCAAAGTCGTGAATGGCGTACCTGAAGACAAAAAAATGGTTAACAATAAAGCACAGTAAACGGTAAAGTATAAAAAATTGCATACCTGAAAAGCAAACATGATAAAACATAACAATAAAACATTGCAGAATAGAATACAGTAAAAAAGAGCAGAACAATAGAGAGAGAGAATAGAGAGAGAGAACAATAAAACGACAACTATTTTTTTTTATTTTTGTTTGTGTTTTTTTTTTTTTTTTTTACACTTTTTTTTTGTAACTGTAACTTTTATAACTGTAACCGGTTCCAGGTTCGGGTCTCTCAAAATGCGATGGCATCTTGGGAGACCCTGTGAAAGTGTGCCTAGTCTGTGCAATGCTGTACCCTACGCTAATACTCAACTAGTGAATGGTAGCGTTCAAAACATTCACCAATGCAAAGACCAGGATTGTCAGGACAGGAGGGACAATAATAGTGAGTGTCACGCCTATATCCGCGCTTGCTGCAGACACAACATCTTTTTTGGGGGGGTTCGTTGGGTAGGGGTACTTGGGAGGATATATAAATGCCTCTCATGCAGCCGACTGCATTTGGTTGGGGATGTGAATGGGGGAAGTACGGGCGCTGGGTTCCCAATTAGGATTGGCGAATGCAGCAGGAAGGGCACTATGGGCACGACGGGCCTGTGTTTGTCTTTTTGGTGGCAGCGGGACACTACTTGTGCTTGCCACCTCACCAGCTTGAACTGCACTTATGGGACTCGCCACGTCACCAAGTGTTACTGCAGTGCTGGTTTGACTACGACCGGGGTGTACTAGGCCGCTGGTGCTTGCCAGTTCACCAAAACGCTACAAAAAAAAGTGACAGTGATCGATCGATACTGCACTTGGGTGGGCTGGACTGGGCTGGGCCAGGCGGAGGGGCAAAACGCAGGTGCTAGCAGGTATCTGGGCTGATCCCGCTAACACTGCATTTTTGGGAACCCTAAACTGCTGGGGACGCCAGTATAGATCTGATCGGATCAGATATTGATGCGTTCAGATACTATACCACTAAGGGAGGTGTACGGTGCGTGTACGGTGCGTGCATGGGTGTTCGCGGTACTGGCGCTAATCTGACGCTGCCTAGGGCGACGCATATCACCGCCGGGCGATCAGGGGGCTAAACCTTTTTTCGGTAATAAACGGCGGGTGCCCTGACACTATAAAAAATAAACGAACTAACCAGCGTCACCCGTAACGGTTATACGGTGATCAGTGGTAAAAGGGTTAACTAGGGGGCCATCAAGGGGTTAAAACATTTATTAGATAGTATATGGGGGTCCCTGTCGCTATAAAACACTGACGGCGAACCTAAATATTTACGTCTCTAACTAGCGTCACCAGCGACACTAATACAGCGATCAGAAAAATGATCGCTTAGCGACACTGGCGACAGGGGGTGATCAAGGGGTTAAAACTTTATTAGGGGGGGTAAGGGGGGTACCCTAGACCTACAGGGGGCTAAACTTTTATTTGGTAATAAACGGCGGGTGCCCTGACACTATAAAAAATAAACGAACTAACCAGCGTCACCCGTAACGGTTATATGGTGATCAGTGGTGAAAGGGTTAACTAGGGGGCAATCAAGGGGTTAAAACATTTATTAGGTAGTATATGGGGGTCCCTGTCGCTATAAAACGCTGACGGCGAACCTAAATATTTACGTCCCTAACTAGCGTCACCAGCGACACTAATACAGCGATCAGAAAAATGATCGCTTAGTGACACTGGTGATAGGGGGTGATCAAGGGGTTAAAACTTTATTAGGGGGGTAAGGGGGGTACCCTAGACCTACAGGGGGGTAACAGTCACTACTCTAACACTGCTAACTGTCACAAACTGACACTATGCAGTAATCAGGAAAAAAAAAAAAAAACCTGCTTGGTGTCAGTTTGTGACAGGGGGGGGTGATTGGGGGGGGGATCGGGGGTGTAATGTATGCCTGGCATGTTCTACTGTGTGTGTGTGTTGGTGCACTTACATGTCATCTCCCCTCGGCGCTGGAACGGAAACTCCCGAGCCGAGGGGAGATGACATCACATCCTCTGCCTCTGTGTACTATACAGAGGCAGGGGATGTTTCTCATTGGCTGGGAGCGATCGCGAGGGGGGGGGCCACGATCGGATGGCCTCCCCCTCGTCTCCCATCGCTTCCAACCAAATGCCGACCGCAGCTGACACCGGGGGGGGTCCGATTGGACCCCCCACCCGCGGGAAGGCAATCACGTTTCAGGTACGTGATTTTGCCTGCCCATGCCGCTCTGCTCACGTATATAGGCGTGAGGCGGTCGGCAAGTGGTTAAAGTCGGGTTAGGGTTAGAATTTAAAGTAGGGTTAGGGTTAGGATTTAAAGTAGGGTTAGGGTTAGGATTTAAAGTAGGGTTAGGGTTAGGATTTAAAGTCGGGTTAGGGTTAGAATTTAAAGTCGGGTTAGGGTTAGAATTTAAAGTAGGGTTAGGGTTAGAATTTAAAGTAGGGTTAGGGTTAGGATTTAAAGTCGGGTTAGGGTTAGAATTTAAAGTCGGGTTAGGGTTAGTATTTAAAGTAGCGTTAGGGTTAGGATTTAAAGTCGGGTTAGGGTTAGAATTTAAAGTAGGGTTAGGGTTAGAATTTAAAGTCGGGTTAGGGTTAGGATTTAAAGTCGGGTTAGGGTTAGAATTTAAAGTCGGGTTAGGGTTAGTATTTAAAGTAGGGTTAGGGTTAGAATTTAAAGTCGGGTTAGGGTTAGAATTTAAAGTCGGGTTAGGGTTAGAATTTAAAGTCGGGTTAGGGTTAGAATTTAAAGTAGGGTTAGAATTTAAAGTAGGGTTAGGGTTAGGATTTAAAGTCGGGTTAGGGTTAGGATTTAAAGTCGGGTTAGGGTTAGAATTTAAAGTCGGGTTAGGGTTAGTATTTAAAGTAGGGTTAGGATTTAAAGTCGGGTTAGGGTTAGTATTTAAAGTCGGGTTAGGGTTAGAATTTAAAGTAGGGTTAGGGTTAGAATTTAAAGTAGGGTTAGGGTTAGAATTTAAAGTAGGGTTAGGGTTAGTATTTAAAGTCGGGTTAGGGTTAGTATTTAAAGTAGGGTTAGGGTTAGGATTTAAAGTCGGGTTAGGGTTAGAATTTAAAGTAGGGTTAGGGTTAGAATTTAAAGTAGGGTTAGGGTTAGAATTTAAAGTCGGGTTAGGGTTAGGATTTAAAGTCGGGTTAGGGTTAGTATTTAAAAGTAAGGTTAGGGTTAGGATTTAAAGTCGGGTTAGGGTTAGAATTTAAAGTAGGGTTAGGGTTAGAATTTAAAGTCGGGTTAGGGTTAGAATTTAAAGTCGGGTTAGGGTTAGGATTTAAAGTCGGGTTAGGGTTAGGATTTAAAGTCGGGTTAGGGTTAGTATTTAAAGTAGGGTTAGGGTTAGGATTTAAAGTCGGGTTAGGGTTAGAATTTAAAGTAGGGTTAGGGTTAGAATTTAAAGTAGGGTTAGGGTTAGAATTTAAAGTCGGGTTAGGGTTAGAATTTAAAGTAGGGTTAGGGTTAGAATTTAAAGTAGGGTTAGGGTTAGAATTTAAAGTCGGGTTAGGGTTAGTATTTAAAGTCGGGTTAGGGTTAGAATTTAAAGTAGGGTTAGAATTTAAAGTAGGGTTAGGGTTAGAATTTAAAGTCGGGTTAGGATTTAAAGTCGGGTTAGGGTTAGGATTTAAAGTCGGGTTAGGGTTAGAATTTAAAGTCGGGTTAGGGTTAGTATTTAAAGTAGGGTTAGTATTTAAAGTCGGGTTAGGGTTAGTATTTAAAGTAGGGTTAGGGTTAGGATTTAAAGTCGGGTTAGGGTTAGAATTTAAAGTCGGGTTAGGGTTAGAATTTAAAGTAGGGTTAGGGTTAGAATTTAAAGTAGGGTTAGGGTTAGAATTTAAAGTCGGGTTAGGGTTAGTATTTAAAGTCGGGTTAGGGTTAGAATTTAAAGTAGGGTTAGAATTTAAAGTAGGGTTAGGGTTAGAATTTAAAGTCGGGTTAGGATTTAAAGTCGGGTTAGGGTTAGGATTTAAAGTCGGGTTAGGGTTAGTATTTAAAGTAGGGTTAGGATTTAAAGTCGGGTTAGGGTTAGTATTTAAAGTAGGGTTAGGGTTAGGATTTAAAGTCGGGTTAGGGTTAGAATTTAAAGTCGGGTTAGGGTTAGAATTTAAAGTAGGGTTAGGGTTAGAATTTAAAGTAGGGTTAGGGTTAGAATTTAAAGTCGGGTTAGGGTTAGGATTTAAAGTCGGGTTAGGGTTAGAATTTAAAGTCGGGTTAGGGTTAGGATTTAAAGTCGGGTTAGGGTTAGAATTTAAAGTCGGGTTAGGGTTAGGATTTAAAGTCGAGTTAGGGTTAGAATTTAAAGTCGGGTTAGGGTTAGTATTTAAAGTAGGGTTAGGGTTAGGATTTAAAGTCGGGTTAGGGTTAGAATTTAAAGTAGGGTTAGGGTTAGAATTTAAAGTCGGGTTAGGGTTAGAATTTAAAGTAGGGTTAGGGTTAGAATTTAAAGTCGGGTTAGGGTTAGAATTTAAAGTCGGGTTAGGGTTAGTATTTAAAGTAGGGTTAGGATTTAAAGTCGGGTTAGGGTTAGTCTTAACCCCTAAACAAATTTTTGTAGTGAAATCTAATGACTAAATAGGCTCAATGTAGGTGCTTGTCTAGGTGACATTGTGCTTGTGGTTTTCTCAATGTCCTTTTTTGCCCACACAGTTTTGATGTTTTGCTTGGTTTACTCAGCAGCAAGCTGCAACGTCAGAACACATCTTTCAGGGATTGTATTCCACCAGTTGAAAGGCTAATAATTACATTAAGGTAAATGTTAACTTTTTGCTTTTAGACTTTAACACACAAAGTGTTAATCAAATGAACAGGCACACAAAGTTTATATTTCCACAAAATAATTTAATTATGATTTTAATTGTAATTTTGAACACAAACATATAATGTGTAGAATTGCTTCATTCTTTCAAAATAACAATGTTCCGAGTATTAGGCTCATCGCAATTTCAATAGACAAATGAGTTCAGTTAGGTTTCCACCATATGTTTTTTTAAAAATATAACAAAAACATAACTAGCATTTCAAATGATAAAGTATGATAAGTAAATGGGTCTTGGCATGATTCAGGTTGCTGGGATGACAAACAAGGAGCACTTTCTCCATACTGCTGCTCCTGAGCAAGACTTGGGACATTTTGGAAATGGTAAGGTGGACCCCTATTGCCCACATCTGGTGCTCCAAAACCTGATCCTGGTGGCCCGAGTGCAGATGGTAGAGGTAGAGGAGGTTGGTGGTGGTCAAGCCGTCAAAGTGTTTGTCTAGATTGGTAAGGATTTTCTGCTCTGTAAGTTTGGTGCCTAGGCATCTGGTAATATAAAGGGGGATTTTGCAAAGAAGCATAATTGGTTGTCTGTGTTGGTTGCATTGGAAGACTTCTGTCTGTCTGGTAAATATTTTGGGGACTGGGGATATATGATTTTATGGTCTGCATGACAGAAATTTGCATATCCATTTTCATTGCATCGGGCACCTGATCAAAATAGGGCACCAGGGTATTGGCAAATTGTTGTGAGAGTGTCAATTGCCCTGTAAAACGATCTGACAGATCCTTTAATAAACTGTACATTTTCTCAGACTCTTTCTGATTTTGCCGTTTGGTGGCACCCCCCCCCTTTTAGTAGTGCGCAATGGTGCAGCAGCCCCCTCCTCCTGTTCCTCTTCTCCAGCTATCTCAGCAATTTCCTGATTTGGAGATTGTGGGTTTGTAGGCTCCTGTGTTTGCACTGATGATTCTTCTTCTGCAGGTTCATCCTCACAGCAGGTGTCTGTGCTGCAAATCACAACAAAACAGACCATTGTTTTTAGGGTGTGCGGGTAATAATTGCACAGAAACACAGAATCATAATACCCTTTTTAAAATAATTACCTTCGCATCTCCAGAATAGGTCTCAAAAACTCAAGGTCTTTCGCATATGAGTATGGTGTGAAAGACATTGCACCTGAACCACTTCTCATACTCCTTTCCTTTTTCAAATGACTATTAAAACTATCCTTTGCGCTCCGCCATCTGGTTTGCAAAGCTTTTACTGCAAAACAATGAAAACATATTTTGTTTTAATTTCAGATACCTGGCAACTGGACACTCCATTTCTAGTTTACATTTTCAGTTCTTGATTGGGAAATCAACTGCTAGCTACCTAATCCAGGACATGTGCTCCATCATTTGGGACGTTCTTAAAGAGGTTGTCTTCCCGAAACCTACAACTGATGAATGGGCAAAGATAGCAGATATCTTCTGGCAGCAGTGCAATTTTCCAAATTGCGTGGGTGCTATTGACGGAAAACATATACGCATCCAGAAGCCAGTAGGCAGTGGCAGCAGCTTTTATAACTATAAAAAATATTTTTCTTTTGTGCTTTTTGCAATGGCAGATGCCAATTACCGTTTTATATATGTTGATATAGGGTCCTATGGCAGAAGCTCAGACTCTAGTATATTTACCCACTCAACCTTAGGGCATCTTGTGCAAGAAAATAGGCTGGCACTACCAGCCAATACACCACTCCCTGGAACGATTGGGCCTGCAATGCCGTATGTGTTTGTGGCTGATGAAGCTTTTGCGCTAGGGGAACACCTTCTCAGACCCTATTCAAGCCACTCTTTGAGCCAAGAAAAAAAGAGGGTTCAATTACAGACTCACTCGGGCCAGGAGAGTTGTTGAATGTGCTTTTGGCATACTGGCCAATAGGGATGAGCTTCGTGTTCGAGTCGAACCCATGTTCGACTCGAACATCGGCTGTTCGACCGTCCGTCGAATTGCGAACGATATGGGCCGTTCGCGCCAAATTCGTGTGGCGCGTCACGGCCCATAATTCACTGCGGCATCGCAGTGCATTGCTGGCTGATGATTGGCCAAGCATGCACTATGACCCGCATGCTTGGCCAATCACAGCGCCGTCAGTAGAGAGAGCTGTAATTGGCCAAAGCCAGGGTGGCTTTGGCCAATTATGGCTCAGGGGATTTAGTACACACCCCACACTATATAAGGCCGCCTGCACGGCGGCCCTGTGTAGTGTGTGTTCCGGTGTGCTGAGAGATAGAGAGAGAGAGAGACAGTGTCATTTGATTTGAGTTAGATAGATTAGGCAGAACAGTCAGTCAGTTAGCTGCACTTACAGTGTATTGTGTATATATATGCATCCCAGGTGTTGCATATATATATATACACTGTATTCAGTTTAGCTAGATCCGTTCCTGTTATCTTCTATCTAGACTATTTAGTGCAGTGTGTCCTGCTCACAGTGTTCAGCTAGATCCGTTCCTGCTATTTACATTCAGTGCAGTGCGTCCTGCTCACAGTGTTCAGCTAGATCCGTTCCTGCTATTTACATTCAGTGCAGTGCGTCCTGCTCACAGTGTTCAGCTAGATCCGTTCCTGCTATTTACATTCAGTGCAGTGCGTCCTGCTCACAGTGTTCAGCTAGATCCGTTCCTGGTATTTACATTTAGTGCAGTGCGTCCTGCTCACAGTGTTCAGCTAGATCCGTTCCTGCTATTTACATTCAGTGCAGTGCGTCCTGCTCACAGTGTTCAGCTAGATCCGTTCCTGCTATTTACATTCAGTGCAGTGCGTCCTGCTCACAGTGTTCAGCTAGATCCGTTCCTGCTATTTACATTCAGTGCAGTGCGTCCTGCTCACAGTGTTCAGCTAGATCCGTTCCTGCTATTTACATTCAGTGCAGTGCATCCTGCTCACAGTGTTCAGCTAGATCCGTTCCTGGTATTTACATTTAGTGCAGTGCGTCCTGCTCACAGTGTTCAGCTAGATCCGTTCCTGCTATTTACATTCAGTGCAGTGCGTCCTGCTCACAGTGTTCAGCTAGATCCGTTCCTGCTATTTACATTCAGTGCAGTGCGTCCTGCTCAGTGTTCAGCTAGATCCGTTCCTGGTATTTACATTTAGTGCAGTGCGTCCTGCTCACAGTGTTCAGCTAGATCCGTTCCTGCTATTTACATTCAGTGCAGTGCGTCCTGCTCACAGTGTTCAGCTAGATCCGTTCCTGCTATTTACATTCAGTGCAGTGCGTCCTGCTCACAGTGTTCAGCTAGATCCGTTCCTGGTATTTACATTTAGTGCAGTGCGTCCTGCTCACAGTGTTCAGCTAGATCCGTTCCTGCTATTTACATTCAGTGCAGTGCGTCCTGCTCACAGTGTTCAGCTAGATCCGTTCCTGCTATTTACATTCAGTGCAGTGCGTCCTGCTCACAGTGTTCAGCTAGATCCGTTCCTGCTATTTACATTCAGTGCAGTGCGTCCTGCTCACAGTGTTCAGCTAGATCCGTTCCTGCTATTTACATTCAGTGCAGTGCGTCCTGCTCACAGTGTTCAGCTAGATCCGTTCCTGCTATTTACATTCAGTGCAGTGCGTCCTGCTCACAGTGTTCAGCTAGATCCGTTCCTGCTATTTACATTCAGTGCAGTGCGTCCTGCTCACAGTGTTCAGCTAGATCCGTTCCTGCTATTTACATTCAGTGCAGTGCGTCCTGCTCACAGTGTTCAGCTAGATCCGTTCCTGCTATTTACATTCAGTGCAGTGCGTCCTGCTCACAGTGTTCAGCTAGATCCGTTCCTGCTATTTACATTCAGTGCAGTGCGTCCTGCTCACAGTGTTCAGCTAGATCCGTTCCTGCTATTTACATTCAGTGCAGTGCGTCCTGCTCACAGTGTTCAGCTAGATCCGTTCCTGCTATTTACATTTAGTGCAGTGCGTCCTGCTCACAGTGTTCAGCTAGATCCGTTCCTGCTATTTACATTCAGTGCAGTGCGTCCTGCTCACAGTGTTCAGCTAGATCCGTTCCTGCTATATACATTTAGTGCAGTACGTCCTGCTCACAGTGTTCAGCTAGATCCGTTCCTGTTATCTTCCTACTGACAGGCAGGCTTGTCTGGTTACAGTATATAAAGCTACCTGAAGAAAATTACAGGTGTTCTTTTTGATCCTATTAGTACCACGGTCAGGCAGCTAGACTATTTACATTTAGTACAGTGTGTCCTGCTCACAGTGTTCAGCTAGATCCGTTCCTGTTATCTTCCTACTGACAGGCAGGCTTGTCTGGTTACAGTATATAAAGCTACCTGAAGAAAATTACAGGTGTTCTATCCCAGCTTAGTGCAGCTACAGGCCATTAGTATGTCTGGAAGGCCAAGAAGGAGAGGCAGACAGTCACAAGCCAATAAGAGAGGGCAAGCAGGCTCTGTGTCTAGTGCTGGTCGTGGAGACGGTGCATCCTCATCAGCACGTGGCCATGGGACACGCTTGGCCTTTTTTTCGGCAGCTGGCCGTGTTGAGCCGCAACATGCGGAAGACTTGGTCGAGTGGATGACCAAGCCGTCCTCATCCTCCTCATCCTCTCACCCATGCCCAGGGTGCTTTGTCTGGCAAAGCAGCGGCCTCTTCCCTCAGCTCAATGTCATCAGTGACTCCTTCCCTAGCTCCACCATGTCCTCATGAGGATTCCCTCGAACTGTTTGACCACAGTGTTGGGTACATGCTCCAGGAGGATGCCCAGCGTTTGGAAGGCTCTGATGATGATACTGAGCTCGATGAAGGCAGTAACATGAGCACGGACAGAGGGGGTGCCCAAGAAGGACAGCAATCTGGCAGTCATGCTCCCCCTGCTGCAGCATACTGCCAGGTTTGCTCCAGTGATGAGGAGGGAGGGGATGATGAGGTCACTGACTCAACGTGGGTGCCTGATAGGAGAGAGGAGGAGGAGGAGGAGGAGGAGGCGGCACATCACCAACGAGGCAGGATGCCCTCCAGGGGCCAGCCTAAGGGCAGCACATTGACTGCATCACACCCCAAAGCTCCACATGTGCAGGGCGCTGCAGTCTCTGCGCGTTATTCAAAAAGTTCTTTGGTGTGGGCCTTTTTTGAGACGAGTGCATCAGATCGCACCGCTGCTATTTGCAACATATGTCTCAAGCGTATCTCGCGTGGCCAAAACATCTCCCGCTTGGGTACCACATGCTTGACCAGACATATGTTGACCTGCCATGCAGTTCGTTGGCAAGCGTATCTGAAAGACCCACACCAAAGAACAAAGAGGATCTCTCCTTGCTCCTCATCAGCTGAGATTTCCAACCCCACTAGACCTTCAGTCCTCTCTGAGACCTGCAGTGAGAGGAATGAAGGTGTAGAATTAGGTGTGTCACAGCCAAGTACTTGTGGGCAATCTGCTTTTGGTACACCGACGTCAGATTGTACCAGGCAAATTTCCCTGCCCCAGCTGCTGCACCGCCGAAAGAAGTTTGCTCCCAGCCATCCACATGCCCAGCGGTTGAATGCTAGCTTGGCAAAATTGCTAGCACTTCAACTGCTGCCTTTTCAGTTGGTAGACTCTGCCCCCTTCCGTGAGTTTGTGGAATGTGCGGTTCCTCAGTGGCAGGTACCCAAACGCCACTTTTTCTCACGGAAGGCGATTCCGGCTCTCTACCGGCATGTGGAAGGCAATGTCCATGCCTCGCTGGACAGGGCGGTCAGCGGTAAGGTGCATATTACCGCTGACTCATGGTCCAGCAGGCATGGACAGGGACGTTACTTAAGTTTCACGGCGCATTGGGTGACTCTGCTGGCAGCTGGGAAGGATGCAGGACAAGGTGCAGTAGTGTTGGAGGTTGTTCCGCCACCACGCCTTCAAAATGCTGATTGTGACACACCTCTCTCCTCCACCCCCTCCTCTTCTTCTTCCTCCATGGCCTCTTCCTCGGAACCAGCGGTGCTCCGTAGGCGTTCAAGGGGCTACGCAAGTACGCAGGCCAAAAGATGCCATGCGGTGCTTGAGCTGGTGTGCTTGGGGGACAGGAGCCACACTGGGGCAGAGGTTCTGTCAGCTCTGCAGGGGCAGGTTCAGAGGTGGTTGACGCCATGCCAACTTAAGGCAGGAATGGTGGTTTGCGACAATGGCACCAACCTCCTCTCTGCCCTCCGACAGGGACAACTGACCCATGTGCCCTGTTTGGCTCACGTCCTTAACTTGGTGGTGCAGCGGTTCTTGGGCAGGTACCCGGGCTTACAGGATGTCCTGAGGCAGGCCAGGAAAGTCTGTGTGCATTTCCGCCGGTCATATAATGCCAGTGCTCGGCTGACGGACCTCCAAAAGGAGTTTAACCTGCCCAAGAACCGCCTAATCTGTGACATGCCCACCAGGTGGAACTCGACGTTGGCCATGCTGCAGCGGCTGCACACGCAGCAGAGGGCCATCAATGAGTACCTGTGCGACTATGGCACCAGGACAGGGTCAGGGGACCTTGGTTTTTTTTCCCCACGCCAGTGGGCCATGATCAGGGATGCATGCACTGTCCTGTCACCATTCGAGGAGGCCACGAGGATGGTGAGCACTGACAGTGCATGCATCAGTGACACTGTCCCCCTTGTCCACCTGTTGGAGCACACGCTGCGTGGAATAATGGACAGGGCACTTGAGGCAGAACAGAGGCAGGAAGAGGAGGACTTCCTTAGCTCTCAAGGCCCCCTTTATCCAGACAGTGTTCCTGCGTGCCCGCCGATCACACAGGAAGAGGACGAGGAGGAGGAGGAGGAGGAAGATTGTGTCAGTATGGAGGTGGAGCCTGGCACTCAGCATCAGCAGTCTTTAAGGGATCAGTCCCAAGGAACACATGGACTTGTACGTGGCTGGGAGGAGGTGGCTGCGGACGTTGTTGTCCTTAGTGACCCAGAGGACTCCGGACCGAATGCCTCAGCAAACCTACGCTGCATGGCCTCCCTGATCCTGCAAAGCCTGCGTAAGGATCCTCGTATTCGTGGTATCAAGGAGAAGGACCAATACTGGCTGGCAACCCTCCTTGATCCACGTTACAAGGGTAAGGTTGCGGACCTTATCTTGCCATCGCAGAGGGAGCAGAGGATGAAACATCTTCGGGAGGCCTTGCAGAAAGGTCTGTGCAACGCGTTCCCAGAGACTGGGAGGTTACAAACTCCTGTTTCTGGACAACGTGTTGCTGAGGCTTCGGTCAGTCAAAGAAGGAGCGGTGGAGAAGGTGGCCGTCTGACCGATGCGTTCAGACAATTTTTTGGTCCGCAGCCCCAAGGTATGATCGGTTCCAGCAACCATCGCCAGCGTCTGTTTTACATGGTGCAGGAATACCTAGGGGCAAGATCAGACTTGGACACCTTTCCCACCGAAAATCCTCTGGGTTACTGGGTCTTGAGGATGGATCACTGGCCAGAGCTTGCACAGTATGCAATTGAGCTACTGGCCTGTCCTGCATCCAGCGTTCTTTCGGAACGTACATTCAGTGCTGCTGGAGGCGTGGTAACCGATCACAGGGTGCGTCTGTCCACTGACTCGGTCGATCGGCTGACCTTCATAAAAATGAATCAGTCTTGGATCACCACCAGCTACCAAGCACCTGATGCTGATGTAACTGAATAATTTTTTTCAGATCCCTTCAAAGACTGCCTATGCTGATGCTGAGTGATTATCCCTGAGTAATTATCCTCTTCCTCCTCAATCATCACGCTGATAGCTTGTAAGAACATTTTTGGTTCTGGGCGCCACCACCAGTGCCTAAGGCACAATTTTTCAGCCCCTGTATAACAGGGGCGTGTAATTACAATTTTTGATGCAATACTTTGCAGCACGGCTCGTTCCTGCATTCCAACTAGAGTGTCTGTGAGGGGTTGCAGTGTTGTGGCACCAGCACCAGTGCCTAAGGCCCAATTTTTCTGCCCCTGTCTAACAGGGGCGTGTAATTACAATTTTTGATGCAATACTTTGCAGCAGTGCTCGTTCCTGCGTTCCAACTAGAGTGTCTGTGAGGGGTTGCAGTGTTGTGGCACCAGCACCAGTGCCTAAGGCCTAATTTTTCAGCTCCTGTTCAACAGGGGCATGTAATTACAATTCTTGATCTAATATTTCACAGCAGGGCCCTGTGAGGGCTTACAGTGTTTTGGCCACAGCAACACCTAAGGCCCAAATTTCTGCTGAGTATATAGGGCAGGACCCTACTTTCAAACATCTAACTTACAAACGACTCCTACTTGCAAACGGAAGGAGACAACAGGAAGTGAGATGAAATCTACCCATAGGAAGGGAAATTCTCTCATGTAAGAGTTAATATGGGAAAACAATTTCTCCTTTCCACTGATGCTTTCCAATCCTTGTTCCACAAAAAAACCCAAATTTTCAAAAAACATTTTTCATTGGGACAAAAAAGTGAGGTGAAATCTTCTGAAGAGGAGGAAAGACGCAAAACAAATGTCACAGGGGTGATAACCCTTCCCTATGTTTTCCAAAAAGCTTAGAAAAGATTTTTTGGCTGGAGCTAAACACATTAAAAATGTTCAAAATTACAAACAGATTCTACTTAACAACAAACCTACAGTCCCTGTCTTGTTTGCACCGCCTGTATACTGCTGTTCAGAGTATATAGGGACCTTTCCTTATTTTAATTTGGGTGCGGGGTTCCCCTTAATATCCATACAAGACCCAAAGGGCCTGGTAATGGACTGGGGGGTACCCATGCCGTTTGTCTCACTGATTTTCATCCATATTGCCAGGACCCGACATGACATTAAACCCGCAAGCAGTTTTAAATGAGATTTTTTCCTTTAAAAATGACATTTGGTGCAGGGACTGTTCTAAACATGGGAAACACGCGTCACTTTACAGGCATACTATAGACACCCCCCAGGTACGATATTTAAAGGAATATTTCACTTTTTTTTTTTTACTTTAAGCATCATTAAAATCACTGCTCCCGAAAAAACGGCCGTTTTTAAAAGTTTTTTTTGCATTGATACATGTCCCCTGGGGTAGGACCCGGGTCCCCAAACCCTTTTTAGGACAATACCATGCAAATTAGCCTTTAAAATGAGCACTTTTGATTTCGAACGTTCGAGTCCCATAGACGTCAATGGGGTTCTAACGTTCGTGCGAACTTGCGGTCCGTTCGCGGGTTCTGGTGCGAACCGAACCGGGGGGTGTTCGGCTCATCCCTACTGGCCAACAAATGGCGTTTGTTGCACACACCAATATATCTAAAGATGCAACACGCTATACAGGCAGTGAAAGCTATTTGTGCTCTCCATAATTTTATTCGAGAGCATGACGGTTTCCAATTTGAGGACACCCTTGCCAATCAGGCCATGACAAGAGCTGAAATGACATCCACTCGGGGCAGCAGGAGTGGTGCTGCTTTACGTGAAACTTTCTGTTCATATTTCATGTCTCCAGAAGGTCAGCTGCCATGGCAGCTAGATGCAATAGCCTAGATAGACCAAATTTAACAGATCTTCTAAAAATTGTGAATGTGTGTTTTTTTTAAGCTTATGTTTGTCAAATTTTGCATCGTATGCTGTACTTTTTTTATGCATTGAAAAATGTGTATCTGACATTAAGATACTATTAAAAACAAATATCCTAATTTGTCAATTTTTTGGTGTAATAATTTTATTAAATGAACATTAGGCCTCATGCCCATGAGGCGCTGTTAAACGTGCATTCAGAGGCAGTTGGACAGTTTTTCCAACTGCACCTGAACTAATTCAATGTTATCCTATGTGTCCATGTACACAATTTTTTTCTTTCCTTTTGGCCAGCTTTGAAACGCCTGTCTATGTTAGTCTATGGCTTTATGCCTACCTAGGCATTTTTGAGATGCAAATGGCATAGGCGTTTTTACATACAAAAACGCCCAGAAACGCTCAAAACGGACCAAAAACAGCAAAAAGCTCTTCAAACGTTGACAAACGTTCACAAACGCCCAAAACGCTTACAACGCTTAAAACGCTCACAAACGCTTTAAAGGCTCAAAACGTTCACAAACGCTAAAAACGTTCACAAACGCTCAAAACGGTCAAAACGTTCACAAACGGTCAAAACGTTCACAAACGCTCAAAACGGTCAAAACGTTTACAAACGTTCACAAGCGCTTTGAAACGCTCACAAACGCTAATAAAAACGCTAATAAACGCTAGAAAACGCTATTGCTATTGGAAATTTTACAACCCCAATTTGAGGCCCTATATCTCGGGGCCACTTGGTTCTAGGAACCACAAATTTTGTTTGATAACACAGTGAAACTAACACTACAACATATCCAAATTTGGGGTTCCTAGCCCCAAGTGACCCTGAGATATGGGGCCCCAAAGTCAGGTCGGAAAATGTCATTCTCTGCTGCAGAAGTGCTTGACATTTTGCAATCCGACTTTGTGGACCAATATCTCGGGTCCCCAAAGTTGAGTTGCTAAATTCCATTCTGTGCTCTACAGACGCTTCTAGACGCAAACGCGGTAAAACGCTAATAAACGCATAAAAAAAATAGACAGATAATAACATTTATAGTCTTTATATTTTATTACATTCTCAGTTAATTTATTTGCTATTCTTTTCTATTTTTATTTTTTAGCAATTAGGCAGAGTTTAATGAAATTGAGAATAAGACAAAAAAAATCAGAATAATTCCAAACAAATTTGGAAGAATTGGACCAATTTTATGGAAATTTGACCCAATTTTATGGAAATTTGACCCAATTTTATGGAAATTTGAGCCAATTTTATGGAAATTTGCCCCAATTTGAGGGAAATTTAACCCAATTTTATGGAAATTTAACCCAATTTTATGGAAATTTAACCCAATTTTATGGAAATTTAACCCAATTTGCGGGAAATTTAACCCAATTTTATGGAAATTTGACCAAATTTTATGGAAATTTAACCCAATTTGAGGGAAATTTGACCCAATTTTATGGAAATTTGAGCCAATTTTATGGACATTTGAGCCAATTTTATGGAAATTTGACCCAATTTTATGGAAATTTGACCCAATTTGAGGGAAATTTAACCCAATTTTATGGAAATTTAACCCAATTTTATGGAAATTTAACCCAATTTGAGGGAAATTTGACCCAATTTGAGGGAAATTTGACCCAATTTGAGGGAAATTTAACCCAATTTTATGGAAATTTGACCCAATTTGAGGGAAATTTGACCCAATTTGAGGGAAATTTGACCCAATTTTATGGAAATTTAACCCAATTTGCGGGAAATTTAACCCAATTTTATGGAAATTTAACCCAATTTGCGGGAAATTTAACCCATTTTTATGGAATTTTAACCCAATTTGCGGGAAATTTGACCCAATTTTATGGAAATTTAACCCAATTTGAGGGAAATTGGCACAATTTAAAGGATATTGGCCAAAATCTAAAGCAGAACTCCACTAACTCCATCCTCAAAAAATTAGCTAATTTAAATACATGTATTTAGGTCAGTAAATAATTTAAAAAACCTAAACTGTCAAAAATGTTTGGATCATGCACATGAACACATACATAATTACAGTGGATCTAATAATCTACAGACCCCTGGTAAAATGTCAGGTTTATGTGATGTTTAAAGATGAAACAAACATATAATTGATGAACTTGTTCCATCTTTAATTAATTCAGAAGTTTGTTTGGGGTTAGTCAGAGGCACATGATGGCAGGTGTGGACTGACTCCCTACCATGATTTTGAATGTGATAGCTTAATTCTGAACACAGCTGCATCCCCAGTTAGAAGAGGATGTGCACACTTATAAAACAACATTATTTGAGTTTCTTATATTGACTACCCAATAAAAGATTTTAGTAAGTTTTCTGTTGAGTTTGTACAGTTTATAGGTCACATTAAGGTTTAAAAATTTCTAGCAATGATTTCTCTTTGTCTAATTTTTCAACATCACTGAAAACTTAAAGTTTAACAAGTGTGTGTAAACTTTTTATATATTACTTACATTTGAGGTCTGCTTGTTTCTTGGAGAAAATATCCCATTGTGGATACAGCTCCTTGGCAATTTCAAGCCACCCCTGGTCCCGTTTTCTACGATCCTTGTGTTGGGGATCAGAAGGAGTATAAAGATATGTTCTTGGCCTCACCAGGCTGATAAGATGTTCAGTTCTCACCATTTTTGCTATAGTCCAAACTGGGATTTGCTGGTTCTCAAGGCATCCTGGGTAGTTTATTTTTAAAGGGCAGGTGTTTGATCACATGGTGATTCCAAAAAAGCAAAATGCAAAACACATCAAAAACGCATCAAAAACGCATCTAAAATTATGGACTTGCGTTTTTCTTGCATGCCCATTGAATTCTATTACATGCAAAATGCTGCATTTTGCATGAAAAAAAGTCCCTGACCCTTTCCAAAAATGCAGAGATACAAAAAAGCATTGATGTGAACATGTTCCATAGGAACCCATGTTAAAAAATTCCCATGCATTTCTGCAAAATGCAAAATGCATCAAAAAACGCGCCAGTGTGAATCAAGCCTTAGTCCTCAAGTATTTTAATTCTACAGAATTACCTATGAAACATTTGTATTAACCTTCTTATTATGCTTTGCTTAGACCCCTTTCACACTGGGGCCACGGCCGCGTTCGCGGTAAAGCACCGCTCGTTTTAGCGGCACTTTACCACTTTTCGGCCTCTAGCGGGGAGTTTTTAACCCCAAAAAAGGATTAAAAACTCCAGATTTGTGGTGCTTTCAAAGCGCTCTGTATACAGCGCTCCCAACACGCCCAAAAGATGCTGTTTGCAGGGCTTTTTTTCCCGTCCCGCAAGCGAACCGCCCCAGTGTGCAAAGGCACACTGGAATAGAGGCACTTTTCAGGCGCTTAATTGCTTGCCGACCAGCTCATGCCGATTTACGTTGGCAGAATGGCACTGTTAGGCAAAAGGGTGTACATGTACGTCCCCTTTAAGAAGCGGTGTCACGCTGGGTGCCCGCGATCGTGTCACGGAGAGGAAGAACGGGGAGATGCTTTTGTAAACAAAGCATTTCCCCGTTCTGCCTAGTGACAGGATAGTGATCACAGCTGTCTGTCATTGAGAGCAGTGATCACTGTCCTGTGTGTTGAAGCCTATCCCCCCCACAGTTAGAATCACTCCCTAGGACACACTTAACCCCTTCACCTCCCCCTAGTGGTTAACCCCTTCACTGCCAGTGTCATTTATAAAGTAATCAATGCCTTTTTATAGCACTGATTGCTGTATAAATGACAATGGTCCCAAAATAGTGTAAAAAATGTCCGATGTGTCCGCCATAATGTCGTAGTCCCGATAAAAATCGCAGATCGCCGCCATTACTAATAAAAAAAAATTTAATAATAAAACTGCCATAAAACTATCCCCTATTTTGTAGATACTATAAATTTTGCGCAAACCAATCAATATACGCTTATTGTGATTTTTTTTTTACCAAAAATATGTAGAAGAATACATATCGGCCTAAACTGAGGAAAAAAAAAGGTTTTTTTTATATATATATTTTTTTTTTCAAAATTGTCGCTCTATTTTTGTTTATAGCGCAAAAAATAAAAACTGCAGAGACAATCAAATACCACCACAAGAAAGCTCTATTTGTGGGAAAAAAAGGACGTCAATTTTGTTTGGGTACAACGTCGCACGACCGCGCAATTGTCAGTTAAAGTGACGCAGTGCCAAATCGCAAAAAGTGATCTGGTCATTTGGCAGCCAAATCCTCCGGGGCTGAAGTGGTTAACAGAGGCTATTTCTAGCGCTAAAATGCATGAAAACTGACCCAGTGTGAAAGAGGTCTTAGTTTGTCTGAAAATTAGTTAATAGTCAGATGTAAGAGGCTACCTGAAGATTGATTGCTAATGACCTGTCAAGTGCTTGAACAAAAGACAATAACACCTGCTGATTTACAGCAGCACAGAACCATGTGATTCTCTACATCCCTTTAACCCACAGAGGTCTGTTATTTTTTATGCTGTTATGCCTACTCAGAAGACAGCATGGGGTTGATTTACTAAAACTGGTGTGTAAAATCCGGTGCAGCTCTGCAGAGAAACCAATCAGCTTCCAGGTTTTAGTTAGAAGCTGATTGGCTACCATGCACAGCTGCACCAGATTTTGCACTCCCCAGTTTTAGGGGAGGTCAGGCCATTGGCAGAACAGCAACTGTTATGCCCTGTACACATGGTCGGATTTTCCAACGGAAAAAGTGTGATCGGATTGTGTTGTCGGAAATTCCGATCGTGTGTGGGCTCCATCTGACTTTTTCCGTCTGAATTTCCAACACAAAGTTTGAGAGCAGGCTAAAAAATTTTCCGACAACAAAATCCGATCGGTTAAATTACGATCGTGTGTACACAAATCAGACGCACAAAATGCCACGCAGAATAAATTAAGAGACGAAAGCTATTGGCTACTGCCCCGTTTATAGTCCCGACGTGCGTGTTTTACCTCACCGCGTTCAGAACGATCGGATTTTCCGACAACTTTGTGCAACCGTGTGTATGCAAGACAAGTTTGGCCCAAAATCCGTCGGAAAAAATCCACCCAGGCCTTCAAGCCTCCTCCAGACTCCCGAACTCATCCTGCCATCCAGCACTGGGATCTCAACCACCCAGGCCTTCAGGCCTCCTCCTGCTGCACCCTACATGGTTACAGCTTCTGAATCCCCTTACACTCCTAGATCCTCCCAGGAAGCATGTGACCCCAGCTTATATGCGAGTCCTGCCCCTGCCAATACAATTTAATGATTGGTCCAGAGCTGTCCACATAAGCTGCCTCCCACTCAGGTCTGAAATCCTGCCTCCCTTCCAGAACATTTCCACTGGAAGGATGAGGGGACCTCCTTGAGCCAGAGTGTAGGTGGCCACACCCCCTCTATTCTAACACTCACACCCACAAATAAACAACCAGGCCTAAGGAGAAAATGCAAGCCTTGGCCAAATTTACCTATCACTAATTACAGAAACACACTAAGCACCCACCTGAATATATATATATACAGTGGGACGGAAAGTATTCAGACCCCCTTATATTTTTCACTCTTTGTTATATTGCAGCCATTTGCTAAAATAATTTAAGTTCGTTTTTTTCCTCATTAATCCTCTCTAACATCACACGTCGCTAATCTTTGCCTCCCCTGCACAGGACTCTTACCTTTAGCAGGGCAGAGGCTGTGATTAGTCGGTGTGTCCTCTCCCAGCTCCCCTGCCCACCAACAATGTCATCCTATCAACAGGGGGTGGGAGGAGCTCTCCATTCTGTTGTGCAGCTCCTCCCGCCCTTACCCTACTGATAGGATGACATTGTTGGCTGCGTGGATGGAGGAGCTAGGAGAGGACACACGGGCATGGCTGCACAGCAAGAGGTGAGCGGCGAGCGTGTTCTTGGTCCCTGCTCACCTCCTGCTATGCGGCCCGGTCATCAATAGGCCACAGATCGGCACTGGACCACAGTTTGGGGGTTGGGGACCCCTGCTGTAGTGCATATCTGTAGTAGAGAAAACTGATGTCACCAACTGCCTCTCCTGTCTCACAGCCATATATATATAGATATATATATATCTATATACGGTATATATAAAATGTTCAAAGGGTGAGCTCCACTAAGCTGTGCTAGCAATCTAGTCCTTCTCACGGACCAAAATGTAGAAAACACGAAGAAGGATTGCTGCACAAAAGATTTATTTGCAATGAAAATATTACATCAAATATCAAATACCAGATACAGCTGGGGACGTTTCAGGCTCCAACAGATAACGCCCTTCCTCACAACCACATACAGTGGGGACGGAAAGTATTCAGTCCCCCTTAAATTTTTCACTCTGTTATATTGCAGCCATTTGCTAAAATCATTTGGGTTCATTTGTTTTCCTCATTAATGTACACACAGCACCCCATATTGACAGAAAAACATAGAAGTGTTGACATTTTTGCAGATTTATCAAAAAAGAAAAAAAACTTAAATATCACATGGTCCTAAGTATTCAGACCCTTTGCTCAGTATTTAGTAGAAGAACCCTTTTGATCTAATACAGCCATGCGTCTTTTTGGGAAAGATGCAACACGTTTTTCACACCTGGATTGGGGGATCCTCCGCCATTCCTCCTTGCAGATCCTCTCCATTTCTGTCAGGTTGCTCAATTGGGTTTAAGTCAGGGCTCTAGCTGGGCCATTCAAGAACAGTCACGGAGTTGTTGTGAAGCCACTCCTTCATTATTTTAGCTGTGTGCTTAGGGTCATTGTCTTGTTGGAAGGTAAACCTTCGACCCAGTCTGAGGTCCTGAGCACTCTGGAGAAGGTTTTCGTCCAGGATATCCCTGTACTTGGCCGCATTCATCTTTCCCTCGATTGCAACCAATCCTGTCCTTGCAGCTGAAAAACACCCCCACAGCATGATGCAGCCACCACCATGCTTCAATATTGGGACTGTATTGGACATGTGATGAGCAGTGCCTGGTTTTCTCCACACATAACGCTTAGAATTAAGGCCAAAAAGTTCTATCTTGGTCTCATCAGACCAGAGAATCTTATTTCTCACCATCTTGGAGTCCTTCAGGTGTTTTTTTAGCAAACTCCATGTGGTCTTTCATGTGTCTTGCACTGAGGAGAGGCTTCCGTTGGGCCACTCTGCCATAAAGCCCCGACTGGTGGAGGGCTGCAGTGATGGTTGACTTTCTGCAACTTTCTCCCATCTCCCGACTGCATCTCTGGAGCTCAGCCACAGTGATCTTTGGGTTCTTCTTTACCTCTTTTACCAAGGCTCTTCTCCCCCGATGGCTCAGTTTGGCCAGACAGCCAGCTCTAGGAAGGGTTCTGGTCGTCCCAAACGTCTTCCATTTAAGGATTATGGAGGCCACTGTGCTGTTAGGAACCTTAAATGCAGCAGAAATTTTTTGGAACCTTGGCCAGATCTGTGCCTTACCACAATTCTGTCTCTGAGCTCTTCAGGCAGTTCCTTTGACCTCATGATTCTCATTTGCTCTGACATGCACTGTGAGCTGTAAAGTCTTATATAGACAGGTGTGTGGCTTTCCTAATCAAGTCCAATCAGTATAATCAAACACAGCTGGACTCAAATGAAGATGTAGAACCATCTCAAGGATGATCAGAAGAAATGGACAGCACCTGAGTTAAATATATGAGTGTCACAGCAAAGGGTCTGAATACTTAGGACCATGTGATATTTCAGTTTTTCTTTTTTAATAAATCTGCAAAAATGTCAACAATTCTGTGTTTTTCTGTCAATATGGGGTGCTGTGTGTACATTAATGAGGAAAAAATGAACTTAAATGATTTTAGCAAATGGCTGCAATATAACAAAGAGTGAAAAATTTAAGGGGGTCTGAATACTTTCTGTCCCCACTGTATATATAGTAAAACCTTGGTTTGAGAGTAACTTGGTTTGAGAGCATTTTGCAAGACAAGCAACATTTTTAACAAAAGTTTGACTTGATATTCAAGCGATGTCTTGATATACAAGTAGCGTCATGTCACAACTGAGTATAAAACAGAATAGAGGCACCTCTTAGTGTAGAAATATGGTTACATTTAACAAAGGTAGAACATTTTAGCAACTCACATGGCTGATGATTAAAACAGACACATCTAAGTATGCAGGCATCCGGGGTAAAGCTGTTCACATAGACCATCCTCCACACCACCATTGACATCATCCCTTCCATGCCTCGCTTTCAAAATCACTCTACTGCAGGGTAGTCTTCCCGGTCACGATTGCAGACTGACAGCGGTGAGAGCTGACGGTGCGGAGGACGGTCTATGTGGACAGCTTTACCCCGGATGCCTGCATGCTTAGATGTGCCTCTTTTAATCATCAACCATGTGAGTTGCTAAATGTTGTACCTTCATTAAATGTAACCATATTTCTACACTTAGAGGCGCCTCTCTTCTCTTTTATACTCTAACTCCTGCTGGATTTTGCTTCTAATCCCCTTGTGGAGCCTGTCATTTGTGAATGGACCTTTTTTGGTTACACAACCTATCACATTGCTAAAATCTTTTTATATGGACTATAAACTGAAGGACTTATAATAAATATATAATAAATGAATAAATGTTTGTGGAACGAATCATCTGAGTTTCCATTATTTCCTATGGGGAAATTTGCTTTGATATACAAGTGCTTTAAATTACAAGCATGTTTCCAGAACGAATTATGCTCGCAATCCAAGGTTTTACTTTATAAAAAATGATTTGAGTCATTCTCGATATGGTTTGTTTTATTTTCCCTGATGAAGCCAATGTAAGCCTAGTCCCTTTGCCCTTTAGAAACTGGGCAGGAATTATTCTAATAGCCCTAAACCAATGCCTGTGCATACCTTTTCCTATACCCCAGTCCATGCTGTAACCTCCAACAAGTATGGAAGCAATAGTAACTTTGTTAGTAGAAATCTACACTATATTGCCAAAAGTATTGGGACACCTGCCTTTACACACACAGGAACTTTAATGGCACCCCAGTCTTATGCCCCGTACACACGGTCGGACTTTGTTCGGACATTCCGACAACAAAATCCTAGGATTTTTTCAGACGGATGTTGGCTCAAACTTGTCTTGCATACACACGGTCACACAAAGTTGTTGGAAAATCCGATCGTTCTGAACGTGGTGACGTAAAACACGTACGTCGGGACTATAAACGGGGCAGTAGCCAATAGCTTTCATCTCTTTATTTATTCTGAGCATGCGTGGCACTTTGTCGGTCGGATTTGTGTACACACGATCGGAATTTCCGACAACGGATTTTGTTGTCGGAAAATTTTATATCCTGCTCTCAAACTTTGTGTGTCGGAAATTCTGATGGAAAATGTGTGATGGAGCCCACACACCGTCAGAATTTCCGACAACAAGGTCCTATCACACATTTTCCGTTGGAAAATCCGACCGTGTGTACAGGGCATTAGTCTGTAGGGTTCAATGTTGAGTTGGCCCACCCTTGCAGCTACAACAGCTTCATCTCTTCTGTGAAGGAGGTCCACAAGGTTTAGGAGTGTGTCTATGTGAATGTTTGACGATTCTTCCAGAAGCACATTTGTGAGGTCAGGCACTGATGTCAGATGAGAAGGCCTGGCTCGCAGTCTCAACTCAAATTCATCCCAAAGGTGTTTTATCGGGTTGAGGTCAGGACTCTGTGCAGGCCAGTGAAGTTTCTCCACCCCAAACTCGTTAATCTCGGTCTTTATGAACCTTGCTTTGTGAACTGGTGCCAGTCATGTTGGAACAGAAAGGGGCCATCCCCAAACTGTTCCCAAAAAGTTCAGAGCATGAAATTGTCCAAAATGTCTTGGTATGCTGACATCTTAAGAGCTCCCTTCACTGAAACTAAGGGGCCAAGCCCAACCCCTGAAAAACAAGCCCACACCAGAATCCTCCCTCCACAAAATGATTTGGACCAGTGAACAAAGCAAGGCCCATAAAAGACATGGATGAGCGAGTTTGGGATGGAGGAACTGGACTGGATTGCACAGAGTCCTGACCTCAACCTGATAGAACACCTTTGAGATGAATTAGAGCGGAGACTGCGAGCCTTCTAGTCCAACATCAGTGCCTGACCTCACAATAGCGCTTCTGGAAGAATGGTCGAACATTCCTATAGACATACTCCTAAACCTTGTGGGTATCCTTTCCAGAAGAGTTGAAGCTGTATAGCTGCAAAGGGTGGGCCAACTCATTATTGAACCCTACGGACTAAGACTGGGATGCCATTAAAGTTTATGTGCGTGTAAAGGCAGGCGTCCCATTACTTTTGGCAATATAGTGTATTTCTACTTATTGTACAGCATGTTTGAAGTTTATGTTCATGCGTGTATTGGGGTTGGAAGCAGGATGCTGAGACTTGTATGTTGTGCTAACACTTATGCCCCGTACACTCGGATTTTCTGATGGACAATGTCCGATCGGAGCGTGTTGTCGGAAATTCCGACCGTGTGTGGGCGCCATCGGACATTTTCCATCGGATTTTCCTACACACAAAGTTGGACAGCAGGAGATAAAATTTTCCGACAACAAAATCCGATCGTGTCAATTCCGACCGTATGTGGCCTGTTCCGACGCACAAAGTGCCACGCATGCTCAGAAGAAATTCCGACACGGGACAGCTCGTTCTGGTAAACTTAGCGTTCGCAATGGATACAGCACTTTCGTCACGCTGCAATGTTCAAAATGGTTTAATACAGCGCACTCTTCTTCTTTATAATGTGACAAGAATCAAGTAGTTTTGATGCTCATATTCACACACACTTCTCACAAACTTCTTTCGTTACTATTTATCGGGATTCCCTCAATATATTTTGATTTCTCACATCTGACAACATATTTTTTTTTTTTTTTTTTTACTTTAATGTAGATTCTTTTTTTGTGTTTCTCTTTTTTAATTTTTTTTTTTTGGTGATTTTGATTTGTACTCCCGAAAATGTTTGAGTGTGTTTTTTGTGACAAGTTCCCACAACACCATTGATATGTTGTTCTATTTAATCTGTAGGAGATTGTTTGGTGTTGTTGTCCCTTGTTATTTTCACATTTTATGTTTTTAGAAATGTACCTGAATCGTCACCAACAAACTGTCCTTTTTGGATGAAAACACACACAGGAGAGTAGAATTTACCGAAAAATTTTTTATTAAGGGGTCCCAACTATAAAAAAACAAAGAGGGAGGCAACGCTGGAGAAACTGCAGAAGTGGGCGAAGCCTGGGACCCCCAGGGCAGACATCAATTATTTAAAAGCAAAATTGGTGGCCTGAGGAGTCCATATCTTAGGGAGGGCAGTCTGGTCCAGAAGTCCCAGAGATCCGGAAAGCATCAGATGACATCTGTGTCCCCAGGCTGTGGTCATACGAGAGACTGCATCTTCTGTCAGACCAGACTGAACCCAGGGCAATCACTCTCAGGTCTTCCTTCCACGCTTCCTTCCAGGCTTTGGCTGTGGTGGTGGAGTTGTGGCAGCAGGAGGAGGAGGAGGATCGTCCATCTCCATGACATCCGTCTTGGGTGTCAGTTCCCCACTCTCCCCCTTACGAAGGACTTTATAAATCAGGTCCTCAGAGATCCTGCGTTGGCCCTCCTGCATGCCCTGCAATTTTGTGGCAGCCATGCAGGCAAAGGCCTCTGCAGGACTGGGGAAGGCTCGGAGGGACGCCGAAGCCTCCTGGATCAGCCTGTATGCTGAATCCTGCACAGGACTGGGAGTCATCTTCCTGGCTCGTTTATGTGGCAGGCAGAGGGGAGGAACCTGAGACTCAGTCAGGCTGCGACTGGTCCCTGGCTTCTCTTGGCTGACACTTAGCCGCGCCTCCTCCTGGCTGCCACTAATCCCCGCCTCCTCCTGACTGCCACATTCCACAGCCCCCTCCTGGCTGAGGTCTTCCTGTGTATGAAAAAGGGACATAGTTTTAGTATTTTTTTCATCAATCACAAACAATTTTCACCTCCTGACTGCTGCAAATTGAATGTTAACAAATATAACAGACTATCCTTCTGAGCCCAGCATGTTTCATTCTTGTCCCAATTTTGGGTGCCCACTACTGTCTATTAATATGTAAAACACTTTTTTTAATCAGCAATTAGTGATCAATAATAACATCTAGTAAACATTTCTTTATTGCCCAGAAATCAGTAGAATAATGCTATACCTGACTCCAGCTGGGCTCCTCCACTTCTTCCTGGCTGGAAGGCCCAGGTTGGACATCGGAAGCCTCAGCTGGGGTGGAAGGAAGCGTGGAAGGAAGAGTGGAGAGGGATTCCCTGACTTCAGTCTGGTCTGACAGAAATCGCAGTCTCTCGTAGTACCACAGCCTGGGTACATAAACGTCATCTGCTGCAGCTCCGGACCTCTGGGAATCTGTGACCTTCTTGCGCTCCCTAAAATATGTGCTCCTCAGGCCACCAATTTTAGCTTTCAAATAAGGGATGGTTGCTGTGGGGACCACCGGCTTCACCAACTCCAGCAGTTTCTCCAGCGCTGCCTGCCTCTTCTGTTTGTGGTTGTAATGGGGATGTCTCACTTGCCACAGACAGGGCAGCTCCCTGTACTTGTCAATAAACAGGGGCAGGAAATTGTGGTCGTTGAACACATCCATTTTCTTTGCAAGACACAACACAAGACAAACCCTAATGTCAGGCCAAACTCCCCTAATCTTGTTACAATATAGGCTTCCATTTCGAAGCAGTATAGGCCCAAGTTTAGATCCTACCTTCGTTAGCACGATCGGCGTCTCCGATGCTCCTTCCTCCGCTCACAGATCGTACGTAAGACGCGCGCGTTACGATTTATACACACTGCGCATGCGTATAACTCCGCCCGCCCCTGACGTTCTTTCTAGTCTATTCCCCGCCCCTTTTCGTTCGGCGCAGTGGGTGAAGAGCACATGGCTGATAGACAGCAGGATCGTGCTAACTGTAGCAACGAGGAGGAGGAGGAAAGGCTGGCGCCTGAAACGTCCCGATCCACAAGGAGATTAAAGGACTCAAATATGTCCTTTGGGGAGATGTTGGAGATGGTGGACATCCTGAAGAGGGCCGACTATGATGGGAAGTATGGGCCTTACCCCAACCCCAATGTCCGAAAGGCCAAGATCATGGCGAAAGTGGTCAGGAGTCTGCACCGGAAATTCGGGGTACGACGATCGAAAGATCAGCTCAGGAAGCGGAGGTCGGACCTGAAATTACGAGAACATGAGCAGTACAGAAAAGATCCGGAGAGTGCTGCAAAAAAGTAAGTAGTTGTGCTGTGTTCCTATTTTTTTGGTGTTTATTACGTTCGTGCTGCTCCATGTGCTTTTAGGAACCGTTGTACAGTTTAAAATGGCAACTTTCATGTTCATGGGCACATTATTCGTTCGGATCACACATTTTTCTTTCGGACGATAAAATGCCATTGTTTAGGCCATATGCATTTGGCCACCATTTTGACGCCCTATACTTGTCTTCAAAGAATTGGGTTGTGTAGATGGCTTTGTTACTAGAATGAAATGCAAACTAGATTGTGTGTAAGGAGAGGACACTCAGCAGCTGTTTTCACATCTGGACACTGGAGCACTAGTGTGGGACACAAGAACACCATTTTTATTAGGGGGGCCACACAGGTGCTCCAGTGTATACTATAGGGGGGTCTCCATCTGTGAAGCTTGTACCAAACAGGTAAAGTATTGCAGCTTGACAAAGGACACTAAAAAAGCTACATCTTGGAACTCGGCTAAAATAGATAATTGTACCCCACTTCCAAGCAATGTTTCATCTTTATAGTTCTGCAGTATAGTTTGTCAGAAAAACCTTGGGTAAATGCACATGTGATTGTGCTGGTATTAAAAAGATTGTTCATCAAGAATGTGTGGATTATTGTCTCAACGCTACAACACTTTTGGGGTGATGTAATTGTTGTTTTATGAGAAAATGGGGGTAATTTCCTAAGGGCAAATACTCTTTGCACTACAAGTGCAGTTTCAGTGTAGTAGTGCAAAGTGTCTTTGCATTTAGTAAATAACAGCCAAGAGTGCTTTGTAAGGTTACACAATCACGACATTTTCTGGACTCCACACATTTCTGTCAGGGTCAGCTCAAACAAACACAAGCAGTAAATGTCCACAAAGAAGAGCCTGGGGGGAGATGCCTGTCGAGAACTTGAGGTCCTGCAGGCTTCTCCCTGTGGCCAAATACCGCAGGGTAGCGACCAACCTCTGCTCCGGAGTGATGGCTTGCCTCATGCAGGTATCCTGCCTGCTAATATAGGGGGTCAGCGAAGCTAACAGATGGTGAAACACGGGGTCCATCATCCGGAGAAAGTTCCTGAAATCATCAGGATTATTCTCACGGAGCAAAGGCATATGATGCTGAAGCAACCAATTCTTGGTCCATGAACTCCTCCCCACCCTGTTCATGGACTTGACTTGTGTCAAGGTCAGGACCCCAACACCAAGCCCCCGCACAGCACGAACTGTACGAGGAGTACGCATACGAAACATGGCTAGAAAACGGTCGGCTGCTCAGAACGAAGTAACAGAACGCACTGAAGAACAGCAAGGCCTGTGAAGAGCGACCTGAAAAACAGCAACGAGCAGGCAAGATCACACAGAAAACTCTGATACGAACTGACTGAACGCACTGAAGAGCAGATACAAACCCACAAGCACAAACTGAACAGCAGAAAACGATCTGACAGCCACGAGTCTGAAAAAGCGCGAATCGTCTCTCACCAAACTTTTACTAACACGAGATTAGCAAAAGGAGCCCAAAGGGTGCCGCGCTTGGTTCTGAACCGGCCTTTTCTAGTCTCGTCGTACGTGGTGTACGTGACCGCGTGGTTGTCGAACGGAAATTCCGACAACTTTGTGCGACCGTGTGTAGGCAAAACAAGTTTGAGCCAACATCCGTCGGAAAAAATCCTAGGATTTTGTTGTCGGAATGTACGATCAATGTCCGACCGTGTGTACGGGGCATTAGGCTAATTTCCAAGAAAAATTACTACCTCTGATTTGTCTAGGAAAAACATTTTGTTAGCTCCCACAACCCATTCGTATACAACAGACTGGAGCAGTGCTTGGTAAAGTCTAAAAAAATTACATTGTTTGTGTTTATGGTTGCATTACCAGGTTCTATCAGCAGGTGCTCAAAAAACGGAAAATTGTATACTCACCTTTCCGTAATTTTCCTTTCCTGGTGCATCTTCATGGCAGCATACATATGGGTTGTGACTCTGCCCCCACAACCTGATAGGACTGGTTAACTATAAATCAAAGACAGACCCGGCTTACAGCATTCTCTAACTCTACCCATTTGGGTGGGTATCTGTATGCTGCCATGAAGATGCACCAGGAAAGGAAAATTACGGAAAGGTGAGTATACAATTTTCAGTTTTCCTGGTGCATCATGGCAGCATACATATGGGGACTAACTCGCCATACGGGAGGGTGCAAGAAAAATTTTGTAATCATCAGTAGCGCAAGAATGCACCATGAATGTTTCCAAATTTTACTGTCGCGAGCCGGGTTCACCTATAAAAGTGTAATGAAGGTGTCCTGGGAGGACCATATTGCTGACTTGCAAATAACCTCAGGAGTAGGGATGAGCTTCGAGTTCGAGCCGAACTCATGTTCGACTCGAACATTGGCTGTTCGCAAGTTCGCCGAACACCGAACAATTTGGGGTGTTCGCGGCAAATTCGAATGCCGCGGAACACCCTTTAAAAGTCTATGGGAGAAATCAAAAGTGCTAATTTTAAAGGCTTATATGCAAGTTATTGTCATAAAAAGTGTTTGGGGACCTGGGTCCTGCCCCAGGGGACATGGATCAATGCAAAAAAAAGTTTTAAAAAACGGCCGCTTTTTCAGGAGCAGTGATTTTAATAATGCTTAAATTCAAACAATAAAAGTGTAATATCCCTTTAAATTTCGTACCTGGGGGGTGTCTATAGTATGCCTGTAAAGGGGCGCATGTTTCCCGTGTTTAGAACAGCCTGACAGCAAAATGACATTTGGAAGGAAAAAACTCATTTAAAACTACCCGCGGCTATTGCATTGTCGTCAATACACATAGAAGTTCATTGATAAAAACGGCATGGGAATTCCCCACAGGGAAACCCCGAACCAAAATTAAAAAAAAAAAAAAAATGAAGTGGGAGTCCCCCTAAATTCCATACCAGGCCCTTCAGGTCTGGTATGGATTTTAAGGGGAACCCCGCGCCAAAAAAAAAAAAAAAAAACGGCGTGGGGTTCCCCCAAAAATCCATACCAGACCCTTATCCGAGCACGCAACCTGGCAGGCCGCAGGAAAAGAGGGGGGGACGAGCGTGCCCCCCAAAAAAAAGTTCGCTCGAACACGCGAGTGAAATGGTAGGGGTAAGTACCCCCTTACCATTTCACACAGGAGGGGGCCGGGATCTGGGGGTCCCCTTGTTAAAGGGGGCTTCCAGATTCCGATAAGCCCCCCGCCCGCAGACCCCCACAACCACCGGCCACGGTTGTGGGGATGAGGCCCTTGTCCTCATCAACATGGGGACAAGGTGTTTTGGGGGGCTACCCCAAAGCACCCTCCCAATGTTGAGGGCATGTGGCCTGGTACGGTTCAGGAGGGGGGGGGCCGCACTCTCGTCCCCCCCTCTTTTCCTGCGGCCTGCCAGGTTGCGTGCTCGGATAAGGGTCTGGTATGGATTTTTGGGGGAACCCCACGCCGTTTTTTTTTTTTTTTTTTTGGCGCGGGGTTCCCCTTAAAATCCATACCAGACCTGAAGGGTCTGGTATGGAATTTAAGGGGAACCCCACGTAATTTTTTTTTTTAAATTTTGGCCGGGGTTCCCCTTAATATCCATACCAGACCTGAAGGGCCTGGTATGGAATTTAGGGGGACTCCCACTTCATTTTTTTTTTTTTTAATTTTGGTTCGGGGTTTCCCATGCCGTTTTTATCAATGAACTTCTATGTGTATTGACGGCAATGCAATAGCCGCGGGTAGTTTTAAATGAGTTTTTTCCTTCCAAATGTCATTTTGCTGTCAGGCTGTTCTAAACACGGGAAACATGCGCCCCTTTACAGGCATACTATAGACACCCCCCAGGTACGAAATTTAAAGGGATATTACACTTTTATTGTTTGACTTTAAGCATTATTAAAATCACTGCTCCTGAAAAAACGGCCGTTTTTAAAACTTTTTTTTGCATTGATCCATGTCCCCTGGGGCAGGACCCAGGTCCCCAAACACTTTTTATGACAATAACTTGCATATAAGCCTTTAAAATTAGCACTTTTGATTATTCATGTTCGTGTCCCATAGACTTTAACGGTGTTCGCGTGTTCGAGCGAACTTTTTTCCTGTTCGCATGTTCTGGTGCAAACCGAACAGGGGGGTGTTCGGCTCATCCCTACTCAGGAGACACTCAGCACTGAGCTGTCCACAGAGCTGGCACTGCCCTAGTTAAATGTGCTCTTAAGACCTCCAAAAAAGGAAGGCCATGAAGAATAGGCTCTTTTAATTGTCTGAAGAATCTAGGAGGTGACTGAACGTGTTGATGCTGACTGACCCTTCCTTAAGCCATGCTGGAACCATGTACATATTTCAGCTTTCCTGAATGAAAGGGTAGCTACCAAGCAGGTCACCAGCGTTAGCTCAACCTACAGGGGATGTGGTTCCCACTCAACCCAGAAAGACAGGAAATTGACTTCCTTACTTAAATTGGAAGGAGAAAGACACCCCATGGATAAAAGCAGTCTGGAGTTTTAGGACTATTCTGTTCTGTCCGGGTATGTTAAGTGAGGCTCCTTGAGTGCAAAGCCTGTAGTTCTAACATCCTTCTTCAGAGGTTGTAGCAACCAGAAATACGGCCTTTATGCCGCGTACACACGGTCGTACTTTTCGTCTACAAAAGTCGGACAGCCTGTCGGACAGACTTCCGGCAGACTTTCGGTGGACTTGCCGCGGACTTGCGGCCTACTTTCTAACGACCGGACTTGCCTACACACGACCACACAAAAGTCGGTCGGATTCGTACGTGATGACGTACACCGGACTAAAATAAGGAAGTTCATAGCCAGTAGCCAATAGCTGCCCTAGCGTGGCTTTTTGTCCGTCGGACTAGCACACAGACGAGCGGATTTCGGGGTCCGTCGTAGGTACGAAGTAAAAGTTTTGAAGCATGTTTCAAATCTAAAGTACGTCGTATTTGAGGCTAAAAAAGTCAGTTGAAAGTCCGGAGAAGCCCACACACGATCGGATTACCAGCCAGCTTTAGTCCATCAGCGTCTGTTGGACTTTTGTAGACGAAAAGTAGGACCGTGTGTACGCGGCATTAGGGTTTGCAGAGTGTAGTCAATTCTGTAGGATAGAAATGAGTCTTTGATAGAAATGGGGACCATAAGCAAGTTCCACAAAGGGAACAATGGTTTCCTTGGAGGCCTTTAACTTCATGCAAGCCTTTTAAGAATTGCATCAATTAGGGTTAAGGACTCCTTAAACCCCTGCAAGTGTAGACAAAGGTGAACTTCAAACTTTAAACATATTTGAACCTAGGCCCCTGTTCAGCCCCAGTTGTAAGAACTGTGGAACCTTGGCTGGTTTAGGTGATAAAGGACTCCAGGCTTTTGTGGTGTGAGATCTGCATCATTTTCTCATATTCTTAGGTAAATCTTCATGAAGACCTCTCTAGTTTGACACAAGGTAGGCACTACCTGCACTGAGCATACTTGACTTGGTAGCCACTGCCTCAACTTCCATGCTGTCAAAAGTAGTCTCTTGGTGCTGGATGGCAAAACTGTCCATGAGAGAGCTAATCTGTCATCACTGGAAGGGGCAGTGGTGATTCAATGCTTAAGAGTAGGAGAGAGAGACACTAGAACCTCCTAAGCCAAAATGGTACATTTGCAATTATTGATACATTAAGCTCCACTGACAGCCTAAGAATTCTACCCTTCCACTGCTGCCTAGGCACAGTACAAATCTTGCTCCTCTTGCTAAAAGGAGTGAATGACAGAAGTGCTTTGAACACTACTCGGTTCAAGAAATTCAATACTATTCCTCATAAGCTTAACATCCCATGACCTTAAGCAGCCTGGTCTTTGAAATGAGTCCCCCAACCTTTCTAGCTGGGGTCTGATGTGATAATGTTCCATCTGAAAATAATTGGTCAGTTACGAAGAGCCAAGGATATTCCGGCACTGTTCTGCTGGAAGAGACTTCACTCCCAAAGTACCTTTGGCTTTCTCTATCAGAGGATGGAAATTCCCTTGAGGAGGAATTGGGACAAGTAGGTGTCTGATAAACCTACAGGAGAATCCAGTCTCCCAGATTTATGAATATTATAATTGATTGGAGGTTTTCCATCTTGCACGACTAACTTCCTGTGCTGCTTGTCAATTTTTTTTTTTTAAACTTTAGCACTGGGCACAGATTACCTGGTTTTCATTTTTTATTTTTGCTAGAAACAGGTGAACCGGATCCTCATCTCCCATGGGTAACTGGAACCTTCATGATTGCTCTTTTTTTTTTTTCTATCCAGCTACAAACGGGAACAGAATTTTTTACTTTCCCATCAACTTGGTAGCCTGGCTGACTGGAAGAGATTGAAAGGTGGACTTCCCACCTGTCAATGTTTTATGATCGGTATGCTCACTGAATTATGCCCCTGCATGGGTGAGTTTGTCATGTTATACTTTTTCAATAAAAATTATTGTACCAGGAAAGCGGTCCTCCCTTAAACTTCCGCCAATGTCACACCAATATAGCTGATATGGCCCACTGATCCTGAAGGTTTTCCCTCCAGGTGTGTGCATAAAGTTTTGCACAGGCACCCCCTGGATTAGTGCACCCTTAAAGGGGACTTCCACTGTTCTCCTAAGACAGGAGCCTTAGAGCTTTAAGGCTTCAATAATGAAGATTTGGTACTTCTCCAGTTTGTTTACTAATCTTTTTCCCGGTCCGTAGGATCTTGCCTCCTGGTGTCTACTTGGGAGTCACCACCTGTATGCTGGACCTTTGAATTTTCTGTTTTTTGCCAGATGATATTCGTCCTGACCTGCTAATGGTCACCCTTGAGGTGGCTGTATCCTGTCTACTACCAAATAGATTGGATCTGTGTTCTGGTGTCTTGCACCATTTTTTTTTTTTTGCGGGATCCACCAACCATGGCATCAGCCATAATGCACTCCTTGCCGTGACCGCGGGGAACACCACTCTTGAATAACATCAATGTCTGACACATCCACCACAGAGTATGCCACCAATTTCAGCTCTTACAAAGCCGTTACCACCTTGTCTCTTCACTTCTTCCAGTCGGGCTTATTTAAAGGGTTACACCACTTTTTTTTTTTTTTGGCTGCAGTTTTCTGTAAATTGCAATTAAACATGACCATCTGGAGGTGCTCTGCACACAGAATGTGTACATAACACCCCCCTAAACATAATTTCCCAGAAGTCTGCACCAAGATAAAATTCAGATTCCTTGGCATCCACCACAATAAAAATTTCATTTTTGATAAAATACTCCCAAAAGGGAATCACGTCTAAAGGGATGCAGACCCTGCCACTTTCCTCAGAGTCCTGCAGGTGCAGCAGCTGGTTGACAATTATGAAACCACTCCCATTAAGACTCATTCAGTACATGAGCTGGTTATTGCTGGTGTGCCAGCACCTGCAGATATTATAGTATGAAGTAGCGCTTCAGATCTAGATCTAATTTGCGTCCTTAGCGGTCCGTGCAAAAAAAGTCTCTATTGGGCAATCTTCAAAGCTTGTGCAAGCTTTCCTATTTGGACACCACCTACTGGTTCTAGTTGGAAGTGCTAGGCAATTTATGCACTGTAGCTTGTCAAGCAATGCCTTTCCACCACGAATGCAGCAACCATTAAGGCTGGTAATCTGTGGTTTTTGTAAACGGGGAGCAAACAAAATAAGAGGTGAGAAGATGACATTGATCAATGTTGCCTGTATGTCTGTGCTTTGAATGGTGACTGTTGTGGCTTTTAGCAGGATCTCTTCACCTTGAGGTCCTTGCAGGGCTGTATAGTGCTTGCTCCAGGCAGATTTGACAAACTAGCTTGGCAGGCAAATGACCTTCCACCACAAATGCAGTGACTATTAGGGCTGGTAACTTGTGATATTTGTAAACGGGGAGCAATGATAATGAGGGGTGAGTTGAGGAGTTTAATCAACATTGCCTCGATGTCTGTTCTTAGATGGTGACTTTGTTTTGACCATCAGAAGACTCCCTCCATCTTGAAGTCCTTTTAGGACTATAGATATTGGCTCTCTTTTTCTCAATCTTCACTACTTACCTAATCCCTATACCTTAAAAGCAATGGGTGGTCTGGCTGTACAGCGTTTCCCATAGAAACAGAGCAAGCAGCAGACTGAAATGAAAAACAGCATAAGCTAAGTCTCCACTATTGCGACCTAAAAGTCGCAAGATTTTGCTGCAATTTGATGCAGCTTGAAGCACAGCCTGTGTATTCCTAAGGTCTATGAATACAGATATGAACGGTACTCATGGGGTACGGCTTGTCATGTGACTTTGCAGTGACAAGTCGCACTAGTGGAAACTGAGCCCAACACAGTGATCCCAGAGAAAGCATAGAAAAAGGGGATAGGAAGAGCCCAGGTGAAGGACATAAAGAGCACAATGATCCTAGAGCAACACTGAGAAGGAGATAGGAAAAACACAGGCGAATGCCATAAAAAGGGAAAACATTCCTGCAAACAATGACCACATAAGCATCCAGCATGCATGAGTAGAGAGCTCCACCATTTGTTGCCCAAAAATGCCATAAAACCATTTAGAACTCACATTTGCCATTAGCGATGATATCAGTGCCTGAGCATGATCAGATCACCATCCTGGAAAAGCTCTAACCAGGAAACACAAAGGCCGCATCACTTCCTGCCTCTCATGCTCAGAGTGTATTTGCACTGCTGCAGCCATCTTGGAAATGGCAAATGCCCATAACACAGAGAAAAGAAATAAAAAGCATATAGAAAGCAAAAGGAAACGCTGTCACTTACGCCAAAGCTTGTTTAAAGCTTTCTTTGAGAAGCCTGCACCACCAGAATGGGGCTCCAACCATCTAGCTCATTTAGAGGCTGTACAGGAAGGATTCTGCCCAGGAGAGGCTGAAATATGCCCCCAGACCACCAGAATGGGGCTCCAACCATATAGCTTCATTTAGCGGCTGTACAGGAAGGACTTCCACCCAGGAGAGGCTGAACCTGGCTGGGGCGACAAGCGGTAAGGGATACCTCGCGATCCAGTCTTGATCAGGTGAGGGAAAAAAAGGAGAATGCTGTGAGCCGGGTCTGTCTTTGCTTTATAGTTAACCAGTCCTATCAGGTTGTGGGGGCGGAGTCACAACCCATATGTATGCTTTCATGATGCACCAGGAAAGTAATAGTTGTTGGGTCGGGTAAAACCTGAGAAAATAGGTTATCTTTGGGTTGTGAAATTACCAACAAACATGGGATTTCAGGGATAGATGGGAGAAGAGAGGTTGGATTTGGATTCCGTTGCAAGAATAAGAAGTGGGGTTTAATAATTTGTGATTGAGAATATTAATTGGCCCTGAAATAAATCCATGGTGTTGATAGCATTTTACATAGTATGGGGTCATTCTATTGTTTATTGTTTATTAAACACTACACATAACTTTCAAAAATCTTCTTTTACTGCTTTAAGTGAACCTAGCCATAAATCTGCACTATTGCTGTATATTTTATGGTAAAGTGGTTATTTCAGGTGTGGTGCTTAGAAACAAGGGCAGACAGAGCGCTTGTGATTGACTGCTATTTGAGCCATTATCGAATGGCTAAGATCAACAGTGTGCAGAGACAGTCTGCGCAGCTCTGTACCTTATTGATGATCAATCACAAATGTAAACATTTGACGACCCACCCCAAGTGGAAGAAGGGATGGAAAGAAGAAAGAATTAATTAATCATTCATTATTATCAGAACAGAAAAATGATGGGGTATTACAGTCCAGTACTCCAGCGGTTAAAGTATATCCAAAGCCACAATTTTGGCTTTGGGAAATAGAAGAGGTAAAGTGGTCACTGGAACAGAAATCTTCTAATAGCAAAAGCTGATTTGGAGACAGGTCTCTGAGAAGGGATATTCCCTCACTTTGGAGAGATTTGCTCTCCCTTGTGTGGTTCGTTTCATTCCGAATTGAAATTCAAACAAATTTTTCGTTATTTGGAGATTCCGATGTATCCAAATTTCCGAATTACAATAGTATCAAATTTAACCGAATCCGAAATAACAAAACAAAATGGTATAAAGAAGTATAGTGCACGTGCTGCTCGTCCTGACCAGAGGTTGTCATTTTAAAAATAGACGTATAAGTGCTCCCAGCATTGCTGCAGAAGTTGAAGGGGTGGGGGGTCTGCCTGTCAGTGCTCAGACCATACGCCGCACACTGCATCAAATTGGTCTGCATGGCTGTCGTCCCAGAATGAAGCATCTTCTAAAGATGATGCACAAAAAAGCCCACAAACAATTTGCTGAAGACAAGTAGACTAAGGACATGGATTACTGGAACCATGTCCTGTGGTCTGATGTGACCAAGATAAACTTATTTGGTTGAGATAGTCTCAAGCATGTGTGGCGGCAACCAGGTGAGGAGTACAAAGACAAGTGTGTCTTGCATACAGTCAAGCATGGTGGTGGGAGTGTCATGGTCTGGGGCTGGGGCTGCATGAGTGCTGCCGGCACTGTGGAGCTACAGTTCATTGAGGGAACTATGAATGCCAAAATGTACTGTGACATACTGAAGCAGAGCATGATCCCCCTTCCTTAGGAGACTGGGCCGCAGGGCAGTATTCCAAAACGACCCCAAACACACCTCCAAGATGACCACTGCCTTGCTAAAGAAGCTGAGGGTAAATGTGATGGACTGGCCAAGCATGTCTCCAGACCTAAACCCTATTGAGCATCTGTGGGGCATCCTCAAACGAAAGGTGGAGGAGTGCAAGGTCTCTAACATCCACCAGCTACGTGATGTCGTCATGGAGGAGTGGAAGAGGACTCCAGTGGCAACCTGTAAAGCTCTGGTGAACTCCATACCCAAGAGGGTTAAGGCAGTGCTGGAAAATAATGGTGGTCACACAAAATATTGACACTTTGGGCCCAATTTGGACATTTTCACTTAGGGGTGTACTCACTTTTGTTACCAGTGGTTTAGACATTAATGGCTGTGTGTTGAGTTATTTTGAGGGGACAGCAAATTTACACTGTTATACAAACTGCACACTCACTTCTTTACATTGTAGCAAAGTGTCATTTCTTCAGTGTCACATGAAAAGATATAATAAAATATTTACAAAAATGTGAGGGGTGTACTCACTTTTGTGAGATACTGTATGTACATTGCATGGATTTTAAGTCCATGAACAAAGTGAACCTGTATGGAAGGGATTTTAGAATTATCAATTAGCTGCTGCACTTACAGGGTTCTAATGAGGAAAAAAATTGCAGGGTCTGCATCACTTTAGAAGTGATTTCTCTTTGGGAATATCCCACTAAAAATATAATTTTTGTTGCACAGGATGCACAAAATCTGACTTGTATCTTAGTGCAGACTTCTGGGAAAATGAATCACACAAGCAAGAAATGACATTTCTGGAGGGTGTTTTGTACACCATATGTGCACAGAACTCCTCAAGGTTGTCATGACTGTTGTATAACAGAGGTAACTCTACCACCACTTATATACCCCAACCTCTTAACCTTACCTTATTAATTGAGACCACACCAAGGTTGGAGTTAACAAGGCCGTAGCAGCCTAATTTATTTAAACAAATATATATATTCAAATTAACATAAAACATTGAAACATCTGTTAATCAACCCATCAATCTCCTAGCGTTGGTCTTTGCAGGAACTTCATAACCATCTGTGGAAAAACAATACTGCACTGCGGTACCTCTCCAAGTGTATTAATAGGCCTCAAGCCGACATGCTGGCTCAGAGACAACCACTAACCGCAGTGCCCCCATTAACACTTTCCAGCTCATCTCCATTAGCTGGAAACCACCATCAGGACCCATAGCAACGATAGTTCCTGAACTCTTCCTTCTGAAATATCTTCCTTCCCCTGCAAAGACCAACACCCGCCACTGCCACGACATTGCAGGATTCAACGAACCTGTCCGAAATGAAAAGCAAGAAATACAAAACAGCCAAAACAATGAAGCCAAAGGGAGGGTGGGCAGGAACTTTTCCCAAAACTGTGATGACTCATAGGGAGGGGCCTCCCTTTTATCTCCTCCCCAACCCCTCCCCCCCCCCCAGCACCAACCTGATACACTCCCTCTCCTGCTACTATTACCCTGTTTCCCCAGTCATGTAAGCCCTCCGCCTATGTAATTTCATTTGCTTTGCTCCGGGCTTTTCTTATTGCATTGTATTTTACAATGTGCTGCAGATTCAAAAGGAAAGGCAATTATGAATAGCATTCAGTATGGCTTGTGTCACAATTGTATACAGTATGTTATATTTTGTATTCTTTAAAAAAAAAATTGCTATTTTTTTCCCCCATGAAAGTGGAGTTCACCTTTAAATGGGAAGTTCTTCTAGAAACAAAAACCACAATGGTAATGGTGCCTTGTGGTGTCCCTATGTGTTATAAAGGCTGGTTATTTTTGGTACTTGTGGTCTTAGGTCTTCTGGGGCACAAAAAATCTTTAGGGGACGGCATCTACTGCTCAGCCTCCATTACTCCTTCACACAGCACAGCTGTGCACTGATAGGCTAGGTGCCAGCGCAGTAACAATGTGGATTGTACAGTCACATCTCTACAGATCACACTTGCCTTGCAGCAGTGTGATTGAAGGCAATGCTCTGATTGGCTGCAGAAGGAAAGGGACAGACGGGTAAGTCACAGGTTCCTGTACTAGTCCCCCTGCTCCACTTGCATCTTAGCAACGAAGGACACGAGGCAGCAAGAGCCACCTGTGTCCCACCACCTAGGGATGCAAATAGGCATGCACTTTAATTGCCCTTGAGCATCCTTGCTGTGCTTCCTCAGCTAAAGTACATACTTACATTACAAATGAGTTAATCACATACAAAGTACCCCTTAATACCCCTTTCATATATTGCAAAAAAAAAAAAAATCATGAATACGTATGGTATGTGGCATTGAATTAGATTTATAAATATCTTAGAATAAGTAAATGATGTGTTGGTTCTGAAAAGGTTTTCTTTACCTAGAAAAATATCATGTATATTACACAGAGAAGAAAGCATTCCTTTGAATTGTACTGAGATTCAATAAAGTACAATAATAATATTTTTTCTAGGCAATATTGCTATTGAAATCCCAAAAAACGTTGAATCCATCAGTGTGTATTCATGTACAGGTGAGTGGTCCTTCAAATTTTACCAACAAATCTTTGAAATTACATTTTGAATAATTGCATTTGGTTTCAGAGAACATCTCCACCCCCCGGGGTTAATCTTGCAGAAACAAAGAGGAAGAAATCATTTTTTGGTACCCAACACCCTCTGTGGGGTCTCCATCTGTCCTCTAATATGGATAACAAGACAACAAAGGGCTTTAGAAGCTGTATCCTTGCACAGTATCCCCAGTGTCCATATTACTTGCAATTTCCATAATTATGGGTGGGGTCTACGAGAATCAGTCATGTTTGTGTTTGTACAAAAAAAAAAGAACATTTAGTCCTCAAGTATTTTAATTCTACAGATTTACCTATGAAACATTTGTATTAACCTTCTTATTACGCTTTGCTTAGACCCCTTTCACACTGGGGCCACGGCCGCGTTCACGGTAAAGCGCCGCTCGTTTTAGCGGCACTTTACCACTTTTCGGCCTCTAGCGGGGAGCTTTTAACCCCAAAAAAGGTTTAAAAACTCCAGATTTTTGGTGCTTTCAAAGCGCTCTGTATACAGCGCTCCCAACACGCCCAAAAGATGCTGTTTGCAGGGCTTTTTTTCCCGTCCCGCAAGCGCACCGCCCCAGTGTGAAAAGGCACACTGGAATAGAGGCACTTTTCAGGCGCTTAATTGCTTGCTGACCAGCGCACGCCGATTTACGTCGGCAGAATGGCACTGGTAGGCAAAAGGGTGTACAGGTACATCCCCTTTAAGAAGCGGTGTCGCGCTGGGTGCCCGCGATCGCGTCATGGAGAGCAAGAATGGGGAGATGCTTTTGTAAACAAAGCATTTCCCCGTTCTGCCTAGTGACAGGATAGTGATCACAGCTCTCTGTCATTGAGAGCAGTGATCACTGTCCTGTGTGTTGAAGCCTATCCCCCCCACAGTTAGAATCACTCCCTAGGACACACTTAACCCCTTCAACGCCCCCTAGTGGTTAACCCCTTCACTGCCAGTGTCATTTATAAAGTAATCAATGCCTTTTAATAGCACTGATTGCTGTATAAATGACAATGGTCCCAAAATAGTGTAAAAAATGTCCGATGTGTCCGCCATAATGTCGTAGTCCCGATAAAAATCGCAGATCGCCGCCATTACTAATAAAAAAAAAATTAATAATAAAATTGCCATAAAACTATCCCCTATTTTGTAGATACTATAAATTTTGGGCAAACCAATCAATATACGCTTATTGTGATTTTTTTTACCAAAAATATGTAGAAGAATACATATCGGCCTAAACTGAGGAAAAAAAATGTTTTTTTATATATATTTTTTTTTTTTTCAAAATTGTCGCTCTATTTTTGTTTATAGCGCAAGAAAGCTCTATTTGTGGGAAAAAAAGGACGTCTATTTTGTTTGGGTACAACGTCGCACGACCGCGCAATTGTCAGTTAAAGTGACGCAGTGCCAAATCGCAAAAAGTGCTCTGGTCATTAGGCAGCCAAATCCTCCGGGGCTGAAGTGGTTAACAGAGGCTATTTCTAGCGCTAAAATGCATGAAAACTGACCCAGTGTGAAAGAGGTCTTAGTTTGTCTGAAAATTAGTTAATAGTCAGATATAAGAGGCTACCTGAAGATTGATTGCTAATGACCTGTCAAGTGCTTGAACAAAAGACAATAACACCTGCTGATTTACAGCAGCACAGAACCATGTGATTCTCTACATCCCTTTAACCCACAGAGGTCTGTTATTTTTTATGCTGTTATGCCTACTCAGAAGACAGCATGGGGTTGATTTACTAAAACTGGTGTGTAAAATCCGGTGCAGCTCTGCAGAGAAACCAATCAGCTTCCAGGTTTTAGTTAGAAGCTGATTGGCTACCATGCACAGCTGCACCAGATTTTGCACTCCCCAGTTTTAGTAAATCAAACCCCATGTGTTATCAGCATGAGGTCAGGCCATTGGCAGAACAGCAACTGTTATGCCCTGTACACATGGTCGGATTTTCCAACGGAAAAAGTGCGATCGGATTGTGTTGTCGGAAATTCCGATCGTGTGTGGGCTCCATCTGACTTTTTCCATCTGAATTTCCAACACAAAGTTTGAGAGCAGGCTATAAAATTTTCCGACAACAAAATCCGATCGGTTAAATTACGATCGTGTGTACACAAATCAGACGCACAAAGTGCCACGCAGAATAAATTAAGAGACGAAAGCTATTGGCTACTGCCCCGTTTATAGTCCCGACGTGCGTGTTTTACGTCACCGCGTTCAGAACGATCGGATTTTCCGACAACTTTGTGCAACCGTGTGTATGCAAGACAAGTTTGGCCCAAAATCCGTCGGAAAAAATCCACCCAGGCCTTCAAGCCTCCTCCAGACTCCCGAACTCATCATGCCATCCAGCACTGGGATCTCAACCACCCAGGCCTTCAGGCCTCCTCCTGCTGCACTCTACATGGTTACAGCTTCTGAATCCCCTTACACCCCCAGCTCCTCCTAGGAAGCATGTGACCCCAGCTTATATGCGAGTCCTGCCCCTGCCAATACAATTTAATGATTGGTCCAGAGCTGTCCACATAAGCTGCCTGCCACTCAGGTCTGAAATCCTGCTTCCCTTCCAGAACATTTCCACTGGAAGGATGAGGGGACCTCCTTGAGCCAGAGTGTAGGTGACCACACCCCCTCTATTCTAACACTCACACCCACGAATAAACAACCAGGCCTAAGGAGAAAATGCAAGCCTTGGCCAAATTGACCTATCACTAATTACAGAAACACACTAAGCACCCACCTGAATATATATATATACAGTGGGACGGAAAGTATTCAGACCCCCTTATATTTTTCACTCTTTGTTATATTGCAGCCATTTGCTAAAATCATTTAAGTTCGTTTTTTTCCTCATTAATGTACACACAGCACCCCATATTGACAGAAAAACACAGAAGTGTTGACATTTTTGCAGATTTATCAAAAAAGAAAAACTGAAATATCACATGGTCCTAAGTATTCATGTATGCTCAGTATTTAGTAGAAGAACCCTTTTGATCTAATACAGCCATGAGTCTTTTTGGGAAAGATGCAACACGTTTTTCACACCTGGATTGGGGGATCCTCTGCCATTCCTCCTTGCAGATCCTCTCCAGTTCTGTCAGGTTGGATGGTAAACGTTGGTGGACAGCCATTTTTAGGTCTCTCCAGAGATGCTCAATTGAGTTTAAGTCAGGGCTCTGGCTGGGCCATTCAAGAACAGTCACAGAGTTGTTGTGAAGCCACTCCTTCATTATTTTAGCTGTGTGCTTAGGGTCATAGTATTGTTGGAAGGTAAACCTTCGGCCCAGTCTGAGGTCCTGAGCCCTCTGGAGAAGGTTTTCGTCCAGGATATCCCTGTACTTGGCCGCATTCATTTTTTCCTCCATTGCACCCAGTCATCCTGTCCCTGCAGCTGAAAAACACCCCCACAGCATGATGCAGCCACCACCACATTGGGACTGTATTGGACAGGTGATGAGCAGTACCTGGTTTTCTCCACACATAACGCTTAGAATTAAGGCCAAAAAGTTCTATCTTGGTCTCATCAGACCAGAGAATCTTATTTCTCACCATCTTGGAGTCCTTCAGGTGTTTTTTTAGCAAACTGCATGTGGACTTTCATGTGTCTTGCACTGAGGAGAGGCTTCCGTCGAGCCACTCCGCCATAAAGCCCCGACTGGTGGAGGGCTGCAGTGATGGTTGACTTTCTACAACTTTCACACATCTCCGACTGCATCTCTGGAGCTCAGCCACAGTGATCTTTGGGTTCTTCTTTACCTCTCTCACCAAGGCTCTTCTCCCCCGTGGCTCAGTTTGGTCAGACAGCCAGCTCTAGGAAGGGTTCTGGTCGTCCCAAACGTCTTCCATTTAATGATTATTGAGGCCACTGTGCTGTTAGGAACCTTAAGTGCAGCAGAATTTTTTTTGGAACCTTGGCCAGATCTGTGCCTTGCCACAATTCTGTCTCTGAGCTCTTCAGGCAGTTCCTTTGACCTCATGATTCTCATTTGCTCTGACATGCACTGTGAGCTGTAAAGTCTTATATAGACAGGTGTGTGGCTTTCCTAATCAAGTCCAATCAGTATAATCAAACACAGCTGGACTCAAATGAAGATGTAGAACCATCTCAAGGATGATCAGAATAAATGGACAGCACCTGAGTTAAATATATGAGTGTCACAGCAAAGGGTCTGAATACTTAGGACCATGTGATATTTCAGTTTTTCTTTTTTAATAAATCTGCAAAAATGTCAACAATTCTGTGTTTTTCTGTCAATATGGGGTGCTGTGTGTACATTAATGAGGAAAAAATGAACTTAAATGATTTTACCAAATGGCTGCAATATAACAAAAATTGAAAAATTTAAGGGGGTCTGAATACTTTCTGTCCCCACTGTATATATAGTAAAACCTTGGTTTGAGAGTAACTTGGTTTGAGAGCATTTTGCAAGACAAGCAACATTTTTAACAAAAGTTTGACTTGATATTCAAGCGATGTCTTGATATACAAGTAGCGTCATGTCACAACTGAGTATAAAACAGAATAGAGGCACCTCTTAGTGTAGCAATATGGTTACATTTAACAAAGGTAGAACATTTAGCAACTCACATGGCTGATGATTAAAACAGGCACATCCAAGTATGCAGGCATCCGGGGTAAAGCTGTTCACATAGACCATCCTCCACACCACCATTGACATCATCCCTTCCATGCCTCGCTTTCAAATCACTCTACTGCAGTGTAGTCTTCCCGGTCACGATTGCAGACTGACAGCGGTGAGAGCTGACGGTGCAGAGGATGGCCTATGTGGACAGCTTTACCCCGGATGCCTGCATACTTAGATGTGCCTCTTTTAATCATCAACCATGTGAGTTGCTAAATGTTGTACCTTCATTAAATGTAACCATATTTCTACACTTAGGCTATGTTTCCACTAGTGCGACTTTTCATGCGACTTGGGACTGAAAAGTCGCATGACAAATAGTACCCCATGCTTTCCAATGAGTACCGTTCATATCTGTGCGACTTCAAGTCGCAGCGACTTCAAAGTAGTCCCTGCACTACTTTGGTCCCACTTTGATGCGACTTGAGGTCCATAGACACAGGCATTGCTTCAAATCGTGGTAAAAAGTTGCGGTAAAATCGCGGTAAAAAATCATAGCCTTAGAGGCGCCTCTCTTCTCTTTTATACTCTGTAGCTCCTGCTGGATTTTGCTTCTAATACCCTTGTGGAGCCTGTCATTTGTGAATGGACATTTTATGGTTACACAACCTATCACATTGCTAAAATCTTTTTATATGGACTATAAACTGAAGGACTTATAATAAATAAATGATATAAAAAATTATTTGAGTCATTCTCGATATGGTTTGTTTTATTTTCCCTGATGAAGCCAATGTAATCCTAGTCCCTTTGCCCTTTAGAAACTGGGCAGGAATTATTCTAATAGCCCTAATCCACTGCCTGTGCATACCTTTCCCTATACCCCAGTCCATGCTGTAACCTCCAACAAGTATGGAAGCAATAGTAACTTTTTGTTAGTAGAAATCTACACTATATTGCCAAAAGTATTGGGACACCTGCCTTTACACACACAGGAACTTTAATGGCACCCAGTCTTAGTCTGTAGGGTTCAATGTTGAGTTGGCCCACCCTTGCAGCTACAACAGCTTCATCTCTTCTGTGAAGGAGGTCCACAAGGTTTAGGAGTGTGTCTATGTGAATGTTTGACGATTCTTCCAGAAGCACATTTGTGAGGTCAGGCACTGATGTTAGATGAGAAGGCCTGGCTCGCAGTCTCAACTCAAATTCATCCCAAAGGTGTTTTATCGGGTTGAGGTCAGGACTCTGTGCAGGCCAGTGAAGTTTCTTCACCCCAAACTCGTTAATCTCTGTCTTTATGAACCTTGCTTTGTGAACTGGTGCCAGTCATGTTGGAACAGAAAGGGGCCATCCCCAAACTGTTCCCAAAAAGTTCAGAGCATGAAATTGTCCAAAATGTCTTGGTATGCTGACACCTTAAGAGTTCCCTTCACTGAAACTAAGGGGCCAAGCCCAACCCCTGAAAAACAAGTCCACACCATAATCCCCCCTCCACAAAATGATTTGGCCCAGTGAACAAAGCAAGGCCCATAAAGACATGGATGAGCGAGTTTGGGATGGAGGAACTGGACTGGCTTGCACAGAGTCCTGACCTCAACCTGATAGAACACCTTTGAGATGAATTAGAGCGGAGACTGCGAGCCTTCTAGTCCAACATCAGTGCCTGACCTCACAAATGTGCTTCTGAAAGAATGGTCGAACATTCCCATAGACATACTCCTAAACCTTGTGGGCATCCTTTCCAGAAGAGTTGAAGCTGTATAGCTGCAAAGGGTGGGCCAACTCATTATTGAACCCTACGGACTAAGACTGGGATGCTATTAAAGTTTATGTGCGTGTAAAGGCAGGCGTCCCATTACTTTTGGCAATATAGTGTATTTCTACTTATTGTACAGCATGTTTGAAGTTTATGTACATGCGTGTATTGGGGTTGGAAGCAGGATGCTGAGACTTGTATGTTGTGCTAACACTTAGGCTAATTTCCAAGAAAAATTACTACCTCTGATTTGTCTAGGAAAAACATTTTGTTAGCTGCCACAACCCATTTGTATACAACAGATTGGAGCAGTGCTTGGTAAAGTCTAAAAATATTACATTGTTTGTGTTTATGGTTGCATTACCAGGTTCTATCAGCAGGTGCTCAAAAAGTGATAGTTGTTGGGTCGGGTAAAACCTGAGAAAATGGGTTATCTTTGGGTTGTGAAATTAACCAACAAACATGGGATTTCAGGGACAGATGGGAGAAGAGGGGTTGGGTTTGGATTTGGATTCCGTTGCAAGAATAAGAAGTGGGGTTTAATAATTTGTGATTGAGAATATTAATTGGCCCTGAAATAAATCCATGGTGTTGATAGCGTTTTACATAGTATGGAGTCATTCTATTGTTTATTGTTTATTAAACACTTCACATAACTTTCAAAAGTCTTCTTTTACTGCTTTAAGTGAACCTAGCCATAAATCTTTACTATTGCTGTATATTTTATGGTAAAGTGGTTATTTCAGCTGTGGTGCTTAGACACAAGGGCAGACAGAGCGCTTGTGATTGACTGCTATTTGAGCCATCATCGAATGGCTAAGATCATAGGAACAGTGTACAGAGACAGTCTGCGCAGCTCTGTACCTTATTGATGATCAATCACAAATGTAAACATTTGACGACCCACCCCAAGTGGAAGAAGGGATGGAAAGAAGAAAGAATTAATTAATCATTCATTATCATCAGAACAGAAAAATGATGGGGTATTACAGTCCAGTACTCCAGCGGTTAAAGTATATCCAAAGCCACAATTTTGGCTTTGGGAAATAGAAGAGGTAAAGTGGTCACTGGAACAGAAATCTTCTAATAGCAAAAGCTGATTTGGGGACAGGTCTCTGAGAAGGGATATTCCCTCAATTTGGAGAGATTTGCTCTCACTTGTGTGGTTCGTTTCATTCCGAATTGAAATTCAAACAAATTTTTCGTTATTTGGAGATTCCGATGTATCCAAATTTCCGAATTACAATAGTAACATATTTAACCGAATCCGAAATAACGAAACAAAATGGTCGACCAAAGAAGTTGAGTGCACGTGCTGCTCGTCCTATCCAGAGGTTGTCTTTTGGAAATAGACGTATAACTGCTGCCAGCATTGCTGCAGAAGTTGAAGGGGTGGGGGGTCTGCCTGTCAGTGCTCAGATTATACACAGCACACTGCATCAAATTGGTCTGCATGGCTGTCGTCCCAGAAGGAAGCATCTTCTAAAGATGATGCACAAAAAAGCCCACAAACAATTTGCTGAAGACAAGCAGACTAAGGACATGGATTACTGGAACCATGTCCTGTGGTCTGATGAGACCAAGATAAACTTATTTGGTTGAGATGGTCTCAAGCATGTGTGGCGGCAACCAGGTGAGGAGTACAAAGACAAGTGTGTCTTGCATACAGTCAAGCCTGGTGGTGGGAGTGTCATGGTCTGGGGCTGGGGCTGCATGAGTGCTGCCGGCACTGGGGAGCTACAGTTCATTGAGGGAACCATGAATGCCAAAATGTACTGTGACATACTGAAGCAGAGCATGATCCCCCTTCCTTAGGAGACTGGGCCGCAGGGCAGTATTTCAAAACGACCCCAAACACACCTCCAAGATGACCACTGCCTTGCTAAAGAAGCTGAGGGTAAATGTGATGGACTGGCCAAGCATGTCTCCAGACCTAAACCCTATTGAGCATCTGTGGGGCATCCTCAAACTAAAAGTGGAGGAGTGCAAGGTCTCTAACATCCACCAGCTCGGTGATGTTATCATGGAGGAGTGGAAGAGGACTCCAGTGGCAACCTGTAAAGCTCTGGTGAACTCCATACCCAAGAGGGTTAAGGCAGTGCTGGAAAATAATGGTGGCCCCACAAAATATTGACACTTTGTGCCCAATTTGGACATTTTCACTTAGGGGTGTACTCAATTTTGTTACCAGTGGTTTAGACATTAATGGCTGTGTGTTGAGTTATTTTGAGGGGACAGCAAATTTACACTGTTATACAAACTGTACACTCACTTCTTTACATTGTAGCAAAGTGTCATTTCTTCAGTGTCACATGAAAAGATATAATAAAATATTTACAAAAATGTGAGGGGTGTACTCACTTTTGTGAGATACTGTATGTACATTGCATGGATTTTAAGTCCATGAACAAAGTGAACCTGTATGGAAGGGATTTTAGAATTATCAATTAGCTGCTGCACTTACAGGGTTCTAATGAGGAAAAAAATTGCAGGGTCTGCATCACTTTAGAAGTGATTTCTCTTTGGGAATATCCCACTAAAAATATAATTTTTGTTGCACAGGATGCACAAAATCTGACTTGTATCTTAGTGCAGACTTCTGGGAAAATGAATCACGCAAGCAAGAAATGACATTTCTGGAGGGTGTTTTGTACACCATATGTGCACAGAACTTCTCAAGGTTGTCATATTGCATTGTATTTTACAATGTGCTGCAGATTCAAAAGGAAACGCAATTATGAATAGCATTCAATATGGCTTGTGTCACAATTGTATACAGTATGCTATATTTTGTATTCTTTAAAAAAGAAATTGCTATTTTTTTTCCCCCATGAAAGTGGAGTTCACCTTTAAATGAAAATAATAAAAAAGATGCGGCGCTAAAACATAATTGAACAAAACACTAAATAGATTAATAAATGTGAGGTGGATAAACGTAAGGATATACAGTAAGTTCCTTCCTAAAGGAGTTCTATAGTCACAGTATCCCCTTTCATTTTATAACATCAACATTGTAAATACAATACAAACATGAGCTATATTTGACAAAAATAAGCCTACTTGGAAAATTTCCTTTCCTGTTGTGATTGCTGCCTGCACACTGGGCATCTTTCCACAAATTCCTGGATTCCATACATGCTTTGCAGCATCTGTTTTTTTAGGAAAGGTCAGGGTTTAAAATCCCACAACAGTTCTGACCTCAATACTCCCCATCTCTTTGGCACAGATCCTCTCCAAACCTCTTCTTTATCACAAGATGTCCTCAGCCTTTCTGTTTGAATGAGACCCAGAAGACTGAGGACATACAGTGGGTGCTGGGTGTCATGGACCCACCTCCTGGGAAGGCATCCTGCATGCAGAAAGTATCACTGAGATCATTACATCGGCACTGCTCTCTGCATCATCGAGAATCGACCACCACCAGGGCAAGATCTGATGAGGAAGACAACTCAGAAGAATTTGGAAAGAGGTAAGTATAAAAATAAATATTTTATTTAAATTATTATATTTAATTCGGACCTGAAAAGGAGCCAAAGACGTGCAGGACCCTTCTGCTGTGCGCTCCACTGCCGCCCCAGAGGTGTGTGAACTGACTACATTGCGAGCCGGTCACAGTCTCCTGTCATGTGTATTGGATGCAGGGAAATTCGCATCCAATTCGCATAAGTGTGAACCCAGCCTTGGTATGTAGCTCTCCCCTAAATACATACCTGAGCCCGATCTCGATTCAGCAATGTGCTCGTGAGATGCTGCTGTTCTGGCTCTCTGCCTCCTCATTAGTTGAGGTATAGCAGCAGGAGCCACTGGCTCCCACCGCTGTCAATCACAGTCAGTGAGGATGGACTGATGGGTGGAGTTGAATCTTGTTGTGTGTATCTTAGGGACAAAAGAATAGGGCTCAGAGCTTGCTATGGGGGCACTCACAAGGGGGAGGAGCCCAGTGTGCCAGCAGAGGACCCAAGAAGAGCAGGATCAGGGCTGCTCTGTGCAAACTCATTAAGGCATTAGGTAAGTATATATTTTTTTTTTAGATGGCGCCTTTAGTATTACTTTAAGTTCTCAAATGTTAATTCTCCCCTGCCCACCTCATTGCAGCATATAATTTCCTCAAAATATTAAGCTCTTTTAACTGTTATTTATAACTATATTTATTTATTTATTCCAGGGCTTAGATGCAGTTATTCATTCCAGCAATCTCACTGTAAACTATGAGGAAAAAATTGCCAGCTTCTCATTAGAAGATGAAATTCAATTTTCTCTCATCTTCAAAAACATTTCTGTCTTGATTCCTTCCATCACATTCACCCACAAGGACCACACAACCAGTGCTAAGAAGAGTAGAGCCACTATACCAAACCCAAGAAAAAAGTATTGTGTTGGAGAGACAATGATTATCCTAATTGAGATGTTTGACCTTTTGGGTAACAGGAAAACATATGGAGGAGACTTTATAAGAGCTAGGATCTTTTCTCCAGATCTTAAAGCTGCGGCTTCTGGTAGAATTGAAGATTTTAACAATGGAACCTATCATGCCTATTTCACTTTATTCTGGGAAGGAAATGTTTTCTTTTCATTGATCCTCTACCATCCAAGTGAGGCTGTTTCGGCATTGTGGAGAGCGAGGAACTTGGGCTATGGCCTCATTTACTTCATGGGGACTTTTACGAATGGAACTCATCAAGTGAAGTCGGAATGTGGATTCCAACTGAATACAAAAAAGGAAATATGTGAATATAGAAAAGAAGAATACAATGAGATATTTTACTGCGCTAAACCAGATTCCTACCATTGTGGCTCATTAATATACCTTCAGTCTTTCAACAGGAATCTCTCCTTTCTAAGCATCCTTGAAAAATCTCTCTTTGAAAGGTTGGTACATATGTAATGGAAAATATCTTAAATTCCATCAACAAAAACAAGAAATCAATAAAATATATTTTTTTGTTGGACAGAAGGGAAATCGACAGTGTTCCAATGGCATTCAGTGGTATAAAACGAAAATAAAATTTTAGGCAGGATTACTCAACATTTTACACAACTTTGCCCAGGAAATTTAGAGCTGAACTCCAGATATACAGCTAAATTTATATATGAAATAAATATATAGGAGCTTTTTTTTGTGAAAAGCCCGGTGCCCAAAAAAAAGTGCACACACATAAAGAGTGACACAAAACATGCAACGGGTGTTACACGGTTCTCCCTAGGAAGGGAGGCTCCAGACAGGGACTGAGGTACTTCACTGGGTCCATCTGGCCAAAACCAGATGGACCCCCTTTCTCTGGAAGGTCTGCCGAAACAGACCCACCCAAGTACTCTGCGGGGCTCCCTCAAAGGGAGACCCCATGAGAGAGTACGAACCAAGCCAGAAGGTCATGTCTGCCCCCTCCCAAGACTTTCAGGGTAGGCCAGAGGACCCACACCCTACTAATCACATTGTGACAAACTTGTAACAAACAAAAAGGTACAAAAAAGTGACAACACAAGGGTAACTAAATAGAAAGTGGGGAGAAGGAAGTGGAAGAAGTGAAAGTGACCATTGTGTAATACAATGGCCGGCCCTTCGGCCAGGAATAAAAAATTCCTTTGGTCCTAGCCAAAAGGCTCTGCCCTAGAGGCAGGTGTGAAAAAAGTGTGTATGGTGAAGTGACCATGGTGCCATAAATCAAAGTGACTCTCACTCACAGTGATTGTACGGCACACCTGAACTGCCACTTCAGGGGCACATTCACTACAGGCTTTTCTCCCAACCCTGACCAACAGCCCAGTCAGCGCAGCCCCCACCCCAACCAGGAAGGCCTGGAGTTCTGAGAGCTTAGGGAGAGCCCTTGACCCGAAGACTCAAACATCGCTCCCGTCACTCCTACCTAATTACATTCGGGAAATACTAACTGCTCCCCCCGGTGCTGTAGGGGCCAGCGTTCTCTCCCGAAAAACTGACTGGAGCTAGGACTACACTAATCTAGGCCAGAAGGCCAGCGACCTGACCCTCTGGCCAGATCCGATGCAGCACCCATCCTCACCAGGAGCACCCTTCCAGACTGCTCAGACGCAACCATTGATCGGCCCCCAGTACTGTCGGGCAGCTCAATGTAGTCCCTGCTGAAACTGCCCTTCCAGGCACCATTACACCATTGGATTTGCATAGCTCTCCCCTATGGGAGTAGCACAGCGCCTCCTCTGGCAACTGATAAGAACAGATTTTTTTTTTTTTTCCATACCATTCAGACTGAATCACCAACTCAAACGAGTTTTTAAGCTCAACATATCCTCAAAGCAGTGTTCTTTGCATCACTTTAGTATGGTCTTTCTTTATCTTTTGCAAAAAGTTATAAAATCATTACATAGAAGCACATAAACAATACAACTAAAAAAAAAAGAAAAAAACAAACAAACATACTCCTACCCCACTCCCCATCTCTCATGCACCGAAAACTCCTCTGCTTCCTTCTCTCCCATCCATCTCTTATCATACAAAAACACCAAGTACAATTTTGCACGCGTAAGCCACGCCCTGACACGTTTCGTCATATCCTTGACTTCAACAGAGGACGCCCTCTGTTGAAGTCAAGGATATGACGAAACGCGTCAGGGCGTGGCTTACGCGACGTAGGAAGTGACGTGTGCGCTCCACCTGAGTCATCCGCACAACCAGGAAGTATCCACCTTCTCCTGTGCAGCGGCGCTGACATCCTTTGGTGAAGTTGACACACTTACAATCTCTGCCTGTTCGATTGATTGCTTACTTGATTTTATTTGATGTACGTATTTTATTGAAGGGGGGGTTTTCTGTCTGCCTTTTGTGGAAGGGATTCTGAGTCAATAAACAGGATTACGCTATGTGCATTTTCTCTCTGCTTTTTTGATTCATTATGAGTCCTGAAAATCTGTGACCCTGCATATAGTGATGCTGACAACAAATTGCTGTTAAAGAGTGCTGACTGAATGCTTGATTGCTCCCCATTTCTGCTGAGTTTAACCCCCTAGGGGGAGAGTGTCTTTGTCACCGGGAGGAGTTCGCAGTGATCGGTGGAAGGTGCATGTGGAGGTCTGTTTTCATGATCACCTGTCAATTTTCTAAACTACACCCTGAACTTTACATCACTACCCTCTATAAGGGACTCTTTTTTAAGGAACTTTTGTGTTATATGAGTTTCTTTTCTATGTGCTGGTGGCCACATGTTTCAATTGCTCAACCATAGCGCTGTCTAGTGTGATAATTTAGTCCTAATAGGATCACTTTATAACACAGGTTTAATATTGTTTTAGTTGGTTTGAGACAGCTGCTTTCACTAGATTTTTTTCTCCGCTTAAACAGACAAAGTGGAGTGGAATCTCATTTTGTCCATGACTAATTTTTTAGTTATATATTAATGTTTATTTATGTTTATGCATTTTTGAATGTTTATTAGTGTTTTAAATATTCCAATGCTTTATGTGTCTTCACTTTGGGTCTGTTTGGTTGCCTGGCGCTGAGTGGTGTTTCTGCAGGTCTGGTGAAACACTTATTTATTTAAACACTCAGAACTTATATGACTGTACGAAAAGCACTTGCGGCAATACCTGGGCTGTCCGAGGTAAAACAAAAAACCTCTCTCCCCTGCAATGGTGAAAACTGCTGGGGGGCGCTTTACTTCCCCCACACAACTTGAATCGTTCTTAAATCGGCCCACAAAACGATACTTTCCAGACCAGATTCCAAATTGGTTCCGAACCTTCTCCCCACCTCTTAAATCTGCACAATAGTTATTTAAGAAAGCCCGAATCAACGCAGGGTCCGCAAAGGGGTTGTACAAATGCACAGTTATGACCTTCTCATCTTGCATAAACAGTGCAGTGATCTCGAACATCTTGACCACATCTAGTTCATTCTTCTGCTTCACTCCTTCAAATACAACCCAACAGACCTCGGACGAAATGAAAGTGACATCATATAAACCTTGTTGCTGAAAATCTTGCAAGCAATATATGCTGCTCACCTTTAAGCCTAGAGCTTTCTTCAACAAATCCTCGACCACGACCTTCAGGTTGACCATCGTCTTAAATTCCGGCCTCGCCTGGAACCTCAGTGAGTCCCGCAGCCCAAGAGCCACCATCCTGGAAACCAAAAGGGACTTCGCCTCTCCTCCGCCCAGGGGTACCCCAAAAGGGGCCCCTGAAAATCGCTCTCACCGCCTTCAAAAGGGCGATCACTCCTCGTTGTCTGGGGACTAATCCTACGGCCAATAGCAGCAAGGGGGGGCCCCCCTGAAAAGGGACGCTCCCCCCAAGGCCGACCCTCGGTACCCCAGGCACCTTCCGACTAAGACACACGGCAGCAGAACTACACTTGATCTTAGCCAAAAGGCTGAGAAGTGCTGAAAGGTTTTGGCTTTCCCAAATTTCGCACTTTTTACACTCCATATGGATTAGTAAGACTGATCCTCCTAGAATAACCACTTATGAACGCTGGTGCTCAAGGATCTCGGACAAGAGGGGAGATATCTCTATCATCTAGTCAAAGCGGAGGACAAACCCACATATGCCAGGAGCTGGGAACTGGATCTAGAAGACGAATGGGATGTGCACACCTGGCATCATTGCTTCCAACGTTCCCTCAATGGAGTTATCAACGTCTCGCTGATTGAGGCCAATGTGAAAATTATCTTGCGCTGGTATCTTGTGCCTACACGTCTAGCCAAAATGTCCCAGACACCTCCTCACTCTGCTTCCGAGGCTGTGGCCTCCTAGGTACCTTTTTCCATAGCTGGTGGGCATGTCCTCGGATACGAGGTTTTTGGAACAAGGTCTTCCAAATGATACGCAAGGTCACTGATTATCCAACCCCCAAACCCCTAATTAGCTCTACTGAACAGACAAGCAGGTAAAATCACTAAACACAATCAATCCCTTCTGTTCTTTATGTTCCCAGATGCTAAAATTACAATAGGACGGGCTTGGAAAAAGCCCTCTGTTTCCTTTAAGGCAGCCAAACAGAAGATCTCTTGGATTATGGTGCAAGAAAAACTAATGAGTGTCCTACAGGATAGAGTTAGGAAATTTGAACTGATCTGGGAACCCTGGGCAGACTACGTCCACACCCCCTTACTGAATACCACACACACTACTCTACAATCTCCCCAGTGACTGCACAACCTTCTCTCCCCCCCCCCTCTTCATCTCCCTACACATTTCTTCTTTCTCTTTTCCCATTTTCATCTCACTCAGTTCATTTGTTTGAGTTCCACAATGTTACGTCTGAACATGCACTACCCAATTTGCCTCCACATTTGTGGTGTGCATACATGCGGACCTAGGAGGGAGCTGAGAACTCTGTTCTCGGCCTTCCCTAGCCCCATGGGAACTAGAGCTCTTTAAGGATTTACTCTACTACTTGATCACTGTACTCTTCACAGTAGTATCTGGAATATCTACAGAAGCTTCGATGTTCCCTCATTCAGGGTTTTCTGGATTATTTGCTAGGGGGGCACCCGGGAACTGTATGTGTCGTAACCTTTACTAGGTGCATGGCCCCCGGGTTCCCCCACCTTTTAGTTCAGGTTCACCAGGTGGTGGCCCAGGACACAGGGATCACCTATTCTATGTTCCATACCATGCTTGTTTCCTAATTGCTATGTCTCTCTAGAGACCAGGCTGTATGCATTTCATGTAAATGTAATCCATGTCATTTGTCGATTTTTGATTATCTGTTTATACTGGTCATTCAGCATTTGAAAATATTCAGTAAAAATGATTAAAAATTAAAACTCCCAATTATATATTTTCTTAAAGAAGACACCCTGGAGAATAAACTAGTGGTAGTTCCAATTTTTTATTTCACGCGATATTAGTGTAGCGCTGGTAGATTTACAATCTACCGCAGATTAGGTAAATTTAGTAAATTGTGTGTTAGGAAGGTTAAAAGTTTGCCTCTGTTCCAGCTTGGCTGACGTTGTGTGTGCTTCCGTGCTGACCGGTGGGTGTCGCTGTTACCGCTGGTCAGTGTTGGAAAGGTAACGCGTCGAAGTGTATAGATGCTCCTCTGTCTCGGAGACAAGCTCGGTGGAGGTGGTCCTCCGAGTTGCATTCTGGGAAGAGGGTATTTATGGGACAGACACCATGTTCTAGGGTCGGTTTTTCACAGCCACCTGCTGGCCCTCCTGGCCGACAGGTATGCGTTAGGGAGCTACCTTGTGGTCCTCCGATCGGGAGGCCCACGATGCTACGGCGCAGGGGTGGGTCCAGAGGCTTGTCTGGGGCCTACCACCGCGGCCAAGGAATGGTCCTGAGCTGTCGGTCCTGTGTGACGAAGCTGGACAACCGAGGAGATCCCAGGGGAGGACCCGTCTTGGAGAGATCGTGCGGCGTGCTGATCTATAGAGGGGCCTGGTGACTCGGTTGGAGGACGTATCCAAAAGAAGTAACCATACAGCATAGTGTTGCCAGTTTGGCTTAACGGTTCAGGCACTGTGATTGACTTTCACTGCAGAAAATCTGATACATCCTGTGGCAGAAGATCATACGGATTTATTCCCCCAAATAAGTGTGTGGCAGAGACTTTAGATTCGTGCTGCGTACTGGCTGCTAGACCGGTGAGAGAGGCCTATCCAGACGAGCAAAGAGTGTGTTCCATGAGGGGAGCGCATTCCACATAATTATCTGAATTCTACCGGGACATTTGCCGGGACATTCGCTAAGATTTTGCAAGAAGATATTTGAGTTTCTCCTGAAAGTTTCCTTTTCCGCCTCTTTCCTGCTACTTCCTAAAGTTTGACTGTTCAATAAAGCATTGAAAACGTACTCCAGTGTTGGTGCGTGTGTCGTCCAGAAGTAAACTCAACGGAACCCTAGACCCGGTGTTGGTGAAACAGAGGGAAGCAAAGTGAAGGTAACAGACACGCTTAAACCAGCAGCTCCATCGTGAGTTAGTGCTACATTAGCATGACAATTTAGAAAATGTACAATTTCTGTAAAAAAAAATACACTCATATTAATTTTAGGGCACACAAGTGCAATATATTATCACATTTTTGGTAAACTATAAAAGATGAGGGTGTGATGAGTAAAGAGTTATTAAATATATCAAGGCTTGAAATCGTGTGTGTGCTACCCTGTATTTTCCACAAGGGATGCTTTAACCACATGCCGACCGCACTATAGCAAAATGACGGCTACAGAGCAGTTGGCCAGTTCTGTCCTCCTGTGATCATGCCCCCCCCCCCGTGCGCCTGCAGCGTGCACCCGGTGCGCTCTGTAATTGCTGTGTTCTTCAGACACAGCTGATCAATGATCGGGGTAAAGAGCCAATCACAGCGGCTCTTTACCATGTGATCAGCTGTGTCCAATCACTGGTGTTGGGGGAAGGGTTTGGGCTGAGCAAAAGTTTGGCCCGAACATTGGCTGTTCGCCCAAATTTGTGGGACGCTTGGCAGGATGTTTGCCCACTGTGTGCCCCACAATGCACTGCATGCTGCACATTGCATTCTAGGTCCCTAATTGGGCCCTCGTTCCGGAGGCAGACAGAAACACGGCCTGCCTATGTAAACAAGGCTGACCGCCGTTCTGTCAGAGGGGAAGGAGGAACACAGATTTCTGTCTTCACCCTGTCAAAGCACCCCCCCCCAAGCACTCACAGGGAACACATTTAACCCTTTGATCGCCCATGATGTTAACCCCTTCCCTGGCTGTGTCATTAGTACAGTGACAGTGCATATTTTTTAGCACTGATCACTGTATTGGTGTCACAGGTCCCCAAAAAGTGTCACTTAGCGTCAGATTTGCCTGCCGCAATGTCGCAGTCCTGCTAAAAATCACTGTTTGTCGCCATTACTAGTAAAAAAAAAAGATTCCATAAATATGTCCAATAGTTTGTAGACGCTACATCTTTTGCGCAAACCAATTAATATACGCTTATTGGGATTTATTTTTTTTAACAAAATCATGTAGCAGAATATATATTGGCCTAAATTTTAATGGGTGTGCTTTATAGCAGAAAGTAAAAAATTGTCACTCTTTTTTTGTTTATAGCGCAAAAAATAAAAACTGCAGAGGTGATTAAAATACCACCAAAAGAAAGCTCTATTTGTGGGAAAAAAAGGACATTCATTTTATTTGGGTACATCGCTCCACGACCGCGCGATTGTCAGTTAAAGTAACGCAGTGCCGTATCGCAAAAAAATGGCCTGGCCATGAAGGGGGGTAAACCCTCCGGAGCTGAAGAGGTTAACATATGCGTGTCTCCTATTCCCTGGAGGAGAGCAGGTTTTTCACCTGCTGACGGATGTACAGGAGTGTGAAATAATAGGGAAGACACTGTGGTGGATTTGTTTTTGACACTTGTGGACATTGGACTTTATGATTGGACTTCTATTATTAATATACACCATCACTTTTAATTATTATAATTTATAGTTCACTTTTATCCTTAGTGCTTTATAGATACGTTGTATTTCTAGATTAAAATGTTGCGCTACACTATTCTTATTGCATTGATTTATTTGTAATGGTGGGCTGAACTAGGTTTATCATAATTGCGCCCATTGTTTGCAGCTCTTTTAAATACTGATATAATAGGATGGTAATACCTGGGTTATCTGGTACCAATTATGTCATCAGAGTGATAATAGTTAAGCATGCTCATTCTTGTGGTGCTGTTATATGTTAAAAGGGCTAGCTATTTTGGTACTTCTAGTGCCCGCATGGTGATAGTGGCCTGGCATGATGGTATAATTGTAGTGCCCCAGGGTGGTAGTGTCAGGGCATGCTGGTACCTGTATTGTCTCCAGAGATCTTTTGGGGGCACCATAAAATCTTTGGGGAACATTTACTACTCAGCCCCCACTACTCCATCCTGAGCCATCTGTGTCCTCACAACCAAAGATGTTAGGCAGCAGGAGCCACCTATATCCTAATGCAAATAGATGTGCACTGTAATTACCCTTTAACATCCTCAATGCGTACGCTCATCTAAAAAATGTACCTACATTACAAATAAGTTGTCAATCACATGCAAAGTACTCTTAATGCCTCTTTCATATATTGCAAAAAAAAAGAAAACATGACTATGTATGCTAAGTGCCATACAAAAAAGATTTATAAAAAAATTGACGTGTTGGTTCTAAAAAGGTTTCACGTAAAAATATGTTACATAAAGGACAATGCATTCCTCTGAATTGTTGAAAAAATATTAAAGTACAATATTAATCTTTTTTCCAGGGGAAATATTGCTAATGAAATTCCAAAAAACTTTAAATCCATTGGTGTGTATTCATGTACAGGTGAGTAGTCCTTCAAATTTGACATATTCTTAAAAATATATTGCACTCGGTTACAGAGGACTCCACCCAAGGTTAATCCTGCTGAAGCATATAGTAAGAATCTCTTTTTTTACCCAACACCCTGTATTAAATCTCTATCGTTCCACAAGGGGCTCACAAGAACCAGTCATGTTTGGGCTTATAGAAACTGAACATCTGATCTTCAAGTATTTTCATTCTAACTATTTTTCTACCTAGATTTACCTATAAAATATTTACGTTAGCGCCTTTATTTATAGTTACTTAGTTTGTCTGAGGATCAGATAATAGCCACCTTACATCTGACAGATAGGTCGCTTTCACATGGGGCAGATTCCATTCTGATCAGCAGGGGATCTGTGAGTGCAGCCATATATACCCAGCTACCTCCTATCTGCTCTGCTTAAATGGAAGAAAACGAAGACCTCTCTCGTTTTTTCAGTGGACCTGATTGGACCAATAGGTAGGCGGGTGTAAATGGACACAAGGCTATTTATTTAATTTTTTTTAAATCTTTTTATTTGAAAAAAATTTCCATTACAACAAACATATAATAAGGGAACAAGGGATGTTATCATAAATAAGAACACATTAATACCTCTCCCACCCCCTATCCACTCCCCATCATACACTTTACCATACATTTTGATGTTCATTCAACCAAACCCCCCCCCCCCATATCATCCCCCCCCCCCCACCAATCCAACCCCTTCCTGGTCCAGCCATGCTTTCCATATTTTTTCGAATTTCTTATAATTACCCCTTCTCTTATATATATATTTCTCTCTAAAAATCACCTCTCTAACTGCATTCACCCATTCTGGAACCGTCGGTGCTTCCTTTCTTTGCCAATACTGTGCAATAAGCTTTTTACCCTGAAACAGGCATCTGATCCTTGCTGTCTGTATGTCCCTTGAGGCCACTTTATCCCCCGTTAATTCCAGCAAACAATCTCTCGCCTCCGCTCTCAACGACGTCCCAAACACCAAATTTATCCTTTCCACAACCCCTTTCCAATATATATGTAATTTGGGGCATCGCCAAAACATGTGGATCAGGTCTCCATACCCTCCCCCACATCTCTGGCACTTAGGGTCGGGCCTCTTACCCCACTTAAATAATTTCATTGGTGTATAATATGCCCTATAGGAAAGATAAAAATGAGACATCATCTGTGAAGGAGAGAAAGTGACCCTAGGCCCCAACGACAAAACCTGCTTTCATTGATCATCGGACAATGCACCCACATCTCCTTCCCATTTAATCCTATTTTTATTTTCCACTATGCCCCCCTGGGCTGATGCCTTCAGGCATCCATAAATGTCAGAGATCAATCCCTTTGTAGTATGTGCATCGATAAGTTTTCTCAGAGAGGTCATTTCGCACCACACTGGCGCATCCTTCCCAAATTGTGCCTCTAGGGCATGCCTGAGTTGCAAATACCTGTAAAATGACCTATTAGGAATCGCGTACTCCTCTACCAACTCTTGGAAAGATTTTAGCCTCCCCTCTCTATATACCTGTACCAGGCAGTGGATACCCTGGCGGTCCCACTCCTCAAAGTGTCCCCTTTTTTTGAGCTCATTGAGGTTATTTTTATCCCAGAGTGGAGAGAATTCCGCAAAGCCGGTATATCCCAGAGTTCTTTTAACTTGTACCCAAGCCTTAACCATCAATTGGGTAGTAGGGCATTTAGTGCCAAATGAGTCTGCCTCTAGTGCCTCTACGATCATGTCATGGCCGGTGTCATTCAACAAGACACTACCGCCCACTCCTTCATCCCTTGGCCTATTACTACCTCCCATTTGCTGCAGTTGGGATGCCAGAAAGTATCCGTACGGGTCCGGTACCGCCAGGCCGCCTTTCGCCTTTGGCTGTCGCAACGTCTGCAAACCGATCCTAGCCGTTCCGTTTTTCCAAATAAGTTCTCTGAACACGCTATCGATTTTTTTAAACCAGTGCTTAGGAATCCACACAGGAGAGTCCTGCAAATCATATAAAAGCTGGGGTAGCCAGACCATCTTGATCAGGTTGCAGCGTCCGACAACCGAGAGGGGCAGGCGTCCCCACACCCGACACTTCTGTTTCAGTTTTTTCATAAGTGGGACTAAGTTACCGGATATGTACTGTCCAGGATCCCTAGTTATATTAATACCCTGTTATTTCATCTGGCTGACTATTCTAACTTGGGATGCTTGACAAGGAAGGGGTTCATTCAGAGGGTCTATAGGTAAGATTACTGATTTCTCCCATTAAATCAGCAACCCGGAAAAAACGCAGAATTCCTCGACTATCCCTATAGCTGTTTTCAATGAATTCTGCGTATCTGCCAAGAACAGCAGAATGTCATCTTCATACATAGCCACTTTGTCCACCCCCCTCCTTCTTTTAAATCCCTGGATCCCTTGCGCCGCCCTCATTGCTATCGCCAAAGGCTCAATTGCTAGGGCGAAGAGCAGGGGGGACAAAGGGCACCCCTGTCTCGTACCCCTGTTCAGTTGGAACCCCTCTGAGCACTGACCGTTGATTTTAACCTTAGCCCTCGGGCCATTAAATAATAAACTTAACCATTGGACGAACCCAGGGCCAAACTGGTATTCCGCTAGTACCTTCCACAGATAGTGCCATTCCAGGGAATCGAAGGCTCTGGCCGCGTCCAATGAGAGGGCTGCTCTCCCCCCAATATTTTCCACAGGTATTTGCATAATTAGGTACACTCGTCTTATGTTCGTGCTCGTAGATCTATTCGGGATAAACCCGGTCTGATCCGTATGTATTAGTTTGGAAATTATCTTTTTCAGCCTTGCGGCCATTACTTTTGCCAAGATCTTCACGTCCGAACACAAGAGCGAGATAGGCCTGTATGAGGTCATATCTATTGGGTTCTTCCCTTCTTTCAACAGGGTTATTATAGTAGCTTCTGACATGGACGAGGGCAGGGCCCCGTCCTCCCTAGCTCCGTTAAACACCTCCAAGAGTAGGGGCAGTAAAACCTCCCCATATTTTTTGAATATTTCTATAGGCAGACCATCGGGGCCCGGAGACTTTTGGCCCGCCATATCTCCCACTGCCCTCTGCAATTCTGTAAGAGTCAGTGGGGCATCTAGCATTTCCCTGTCTTCACTTGTTAATGGGTTTATCCTTAACCCCTCAAAAAAACCCTGCATTTCCGCCTCCACATTTACTCTGGAGGAACTGTACAGCTTCTCAAAGTATGTCCTAAATTCATATAGTATATCGGGGGTGGTTTTTTTCATTACTCCATCCCTCCCCTTGATTGCTGCTATTGTACCTGAGGGACCATTTGCCTTGATTGTCAGAGACAGAGCCTTCCCAACTCGCTCCCCCTCTCCGAAAAAGCTCCGCCTCTGAAATAATCTCTTCTTTTCCAGCCTCTCCCGGAGCACCCTACTATACTCGTCCTGTCTCCCCACCAAGAGCTCGTAGCTCGTTTGGGATGGTGTATCTACATACTGCGCCTCTGCTGCTTTTGCACTCTCTTTAGCTCTTAGTTCTTCTGCTTGCGATTGTTTTTTATTAAATGCGATTTTCGAGTACTCCCCGAAGATATGCCTTCAGGGAGTCCCAAACAACCCCCACTGAGGTCGAGGCTAGGTTTATTTTAATAAACTCCAATAGGCTCTCCTTCATTCTCTCCTCTTCTCCTATTAGTTCAAGCCAGAAGGGATTAACCCTCCAGCTCCCCCTGATATGATGCTCCCCTACCTTCACAGCAGTAATAACAGGCGTGTGGTCCGAGATAGCCCTTGGCTCATACGTTATTTCCTCCACTACATTTAGTGCTTCCTCATTTCCCAGAACCAGGTCGATTCTGGATAAGGTGGCATGAGTTCTGGAGTGGCATGAATATTGCCTCTCCCCAGGGTGCCTCCTCCTCCAGATGTCCACCAATCCTATTTCATCACAATATTGCATAAGGGGACTCTTAGGTGCCATTCCAGTTCCATTTTTTGGGGGGAACCTATCTATACTGTTGTCCATTGTCGAATTAAAATCGCCCACCACTATGACCGGGGTCCCGGGGGAGTCCATGATAAAACTGGCTAAGTCATCTAGTATTGCCATGCTAAATGGGGGAAGGTTTTAAACATTGGCCAAGATAAATCTTTTATTTTCTATCAAGCAGGAGAGAAAGATATACCGCCTATGTTCGTCCACCTTACTCTGACTGCAGGAGAAGGGCAAACCAGTGCTTATCAATACGCTCACCCCCCTTGAATAGGAGGAGTGGGTGGAGTGATACTGTGTCCGAAATTGCGTGTTATCTAAAGTTTTAATTGAGTCCTTTACCAAATGAGTCTCCTGCAGGCAGAGTATTTTGACTTTCTTCCTCTTGGCTATTGAAAAAATTACCTGTTTTTTAAAATTATCCCCAATCCCCCTTACATTCCATGCACATATATTAACCCTTCCACCAGTTCCTGGGGTTTTATTACACCTTTTTTCAGTACTCATAAGCTTTTAGGCCTAGTGACCTTATAACGCGCTAATCTCCTAATGACCCAGACCACCTTCTTTTGTGAACATTATATGTAACCCTATTATTTATTAAGTCCCTTTGCTGTGACAAGCTAAACCGACACACATCCATCCGTGACCATACTCCCCACCTCTCTGCCCTCAGTATGCACCCCCCCCGTCCCAGGTCGCCCCCCCCCCTCCATTCCCCTCCCCTCACCCCCCCCTGCCTCCCCCCCCCCCTCTCCCCCTCTATCCCATACCCCTGTGCCCCTCGAGCTTCTATTGTGACCTTCAAAACTCTCTAGGGCTAAAAAAAAGCCGTGCTCCAAACCTAGTAGGAGGGGAACTAACCCCTAAATATTATACTTATTAATGATAAAGTTAATGTGCAAGTGATTTAAGTTAAACTAATACCTCTTACTAGTATATTTACATTTATAATTTATATTTGATCCCCTACCATCCCCCCACCCCCCACTCCACTCCACTCCACTCCACTCCCAGATTACATTCTGAGAACTCTGAAAACAGTGAATAGAAAACAAAAACTGAGAACTGAGAAGGGAAGAGAAAAAAAGAAAAAAAAAGAAAAAGGGAACCCCAACAAGCAAAAAGTCCAAAAAAAGTCCCAAAAAACAAGGAAAAAAAAAAAGAAGCCCCTAGATTCCTTCTCCCCGTCTTATTCTCTCTTCGTTCTTCTCTAACCAGATTGACACTTCCTTAGGGGTGGAAAAAAGCCTGACCTCCCCCAGAGCTGAAACACGCAGCCGTGCCGGGTACAATAGCGCATAATTAACTCTTAGTTGTTGAAGCTTTCTTTTACAGTCTCCAAATTTAGCTCTTACTCTTTGTAGCTCGGGAGAGAAGTCCGGATATATTGAAATCCTGGCACCATTATGCTGGATATTTTTTAACTCTCTTGCCTTCTGCAGGATAGTGACCTTGTCCCGAAAACATAAAAATTTAAAAATAAAAGGCCTGGGATGACCCCCTGGGGCTGAAGTCCTGGGGGCTATCCTGTGTGCACGCTCTATGGCGAAGGTATTTGAGAATGAGTCCCTGCCAAATTTCTCTCTCAGCCAGTCCTCCATAAATTTAATGGGGTTGTTGCCCTCACAGCCCTCTGGGAGCCCGAGTACCCTCAGATTTTCCCTGAGCAGCCTGTTTTCCATACTGTCCATTTTCTGTAGGCAATCCTTCAGTTGGATTTTCATAAGTGCTACTTCTTGTTTTAAAGGAAATACCTCATCTTCCATTTGACTGAACCTTTCCTCCAAAGCTGTTGTCCGTGTGCAAACTGCGCGCACATCCCCCTTGACGGTTAACAATTCATCCCTGATGCCCTTAAGTTGCTCAGACAGTTCATTAATTGATTGTTTACAATTGTTAACAGCCAGAAAGATGTCATTCAGGGATGTCTCCTTCTCATTGATCGGGTCGCACTGACCACCCCCTACTGCCCCCTCTGCACCCAAGACCAGTTGTTTTTCTGGGCCTCCTCCTGCTGCTGCTGGGCCCGCTGGTGGTATAGCTGCCAAAGTCCCACTTTCTTGAGTCTGACTTCTCCTCCCAGGGTGGCCGATTTGGTGCTGGGCTCCCCCTGTGCTGCTAGCTTTTTTAGGGGTTTGATTCGGGGTGTGCGCAAAGCGCTCCAATTTGGCTGCCACTTGGTTCCCCTTTTCCTTCGTACCACGAGGTCCGGGGGCCCCCAACCCCTCCTGCGCTGGTTCATCCTCCATCCCCTTCCTCCTCGTCATACCGAAAAAATACTATTTCTGCCACAATGCTAGATTACACTCTGGCCTGGAGGTGTACCTCTTCTCCCCCACCAATTTTTCAGCTGTGTGAGCCTCTTCTAAACAAGCCTTTATAAACTGGTGTGCCACGGGTGAGTAAGTAAACAAACACCTACTCACCCCTCCAATGCTGCAGACAGGATCCTCTGCTGTTTAGTTTATTCTTCCCCCAAGGACTCTCCAGCATCACAGCTCAATCCTGGATGTCGGCGCCCCCCTCTCTCACTGGGCTAGGTGCCGCCGCTGTTCCTCTCAGGAGAGCTGTGTGTAACTCAAACACCGTGTGTGTGAAAACGACTCCGTCCGTGCGGCGTGACATAACGCCGCGTATCCAGGCAGTGTATCACAGCTGTAGCAGCCTCCAAGAGCTTCAGGCGTTCCCCCTCCTCAGCGTCTCCTCCAAACCACATTGCGTCTTCATCTCAGGAGCGGGAGTGAGAGCGAGGGACGAGGGTCAGGTCCGGCTGCATCGCTCTCCCTCACCTCAGCATCCGGTCACGCCCCCGGACACAAGTCTATTTATACCCGCCTGTTCATAGGGATGAATGGACCTTCTGATCAGAACTGCCTGTTAAACTGACCAGCCAACCCTATCAGAATGTCCGTCTGAAGGGACTCTAATGACTTGTCAAGTGCTTGAACTCAAGACAATAACACCTGCTCTTTTCCGGCTCCTAAGTAATTACAACACTGAACTAGGTGAGCCCCTAAATACCTCTAAACTACAGAGGTCTGTTATTTTTTATGCTGTTATGCACACTCAGGAGACAACAGGTGTTATTAGCCTGAGGTCCGGCAATTGGCAGAGCAGCAACTGTCAGACTACAATAAAAAAAATTTTTAAACATTATTTTTATTTATTTGAAGCATAGAATAGAATAGACAAACACAAAAATAGACATTTGGTGGACTAGCACAGCTCCACCCAGATAGGGCCATGCAGGACCAATAACATTCTAACTGAACTAACATAGTCCAACTGGTTATACTAATAACACACTACTACCCCCCCCCCACCAATATCCCACTACCCCCCAACTACCAGCTCAACCAACATCCATTTATGTACATAGCAGGATATTATTTGCATCATAATTGAAACCATCTATTGTTTCAACTGAAAAATGATAGGTAAATCACCAACCAATGAGTAAATTAGATTTATTGTGTACTCCTACTATATATTTTGAGACCGTTCAGGGCCAACAGGACTCCCATCCAAATCCCCCCTCAATATTTAGAATAACAGAAATAGTTCTCTACCCCACAGTGGAGGTGGAGTGGATCCAGGCCCGCCAAACCTTACCAATTTTTTATACAACCCCTGGAGATATAAGTTGCTCTGTAAAATGGCATCATGGAGTTCCCTAAACCTTTCCAGAAGACTGTTGTAGGGCATTTGACTTTTTCCAGTGTGACTTTCCTGCCATAAAATAATAAAATATTTAGTAGGGCTCTATGCGCCCAAGATGGAACGACCTCCTCCACAAGGTCTGGAAGACATACTTTGACCGATAGAGGTATGGGGATTGCCAGAACATCGGATATACAGGAAATGACTTCAGTTCAAAAAACCTGAATCTGCTGACACTTCCAAAATATGTGCTCTGCGGTGGCTTGGGAAGATGAGCAACGCCAGCATTCATCTGAAGAATTGGGATAAATCCTGGCCAGTCTAGCTGGGGTATAGTAAATCCTATGAAGGAATTTGAAGTGTATTAATCTATCCCTAGCTGACACTAAATGTTTGAACAGTTGTTCCCAAAGCTCATCCCACTTCTTCCCCTGTATATCTGGCACCTCTGACACCCATCTCTGCATTTAGTCATTATTATTATTAAATAGATCCTTATATGTCACTGATAAGGGCTTAGCGAGGTCTTCAGTCACTAGAACCCTCTGCTTGAGTCGAGACATCAGTGGGAGAAGATTAAGGGACGTGTAGTTATGTATATTAGCAGTTACTTGCACCCCTAGATAAGTGATAGATAAAAACCCAATGGGAGACTAATATCAGACTCCCCTTTGGCTCTCTCATCCAATGGCAATACAGAAGACTTATCCCAATTTACCCTGAGTCCTGAGAATGTGGCAAAATTGTTCAAAATAGTCAGTGCTGCTTGTAGGGATTGTCCGGGGTCTCCAAGGAATAAGAGCACGTCATCTGCATATAATACGAGACATTCCTGTATAGTACCTACTTTAATGGACCCCAACCCTTGGGAAGATCTGAGTGCAATTGCAAGAGGCTCCATTGTTAAAGAAAATAGGAATGGGGACAACGGGCACCCCTGTCTAGTGCCTCTACCCATGGTAAAAATGGGGAGACAGATAGGCCAAGCCAGATCGCCGCATGTGGGCCACTATAGAGAAGTGCAATCCACCTCCTGAACATAGGTCCAAAACCCATGAATTCTAATACCCTATGCATATACTGCCAATCTACCGAGTCAAAAGCTTTTTTGATGTCTATAGACACTATAACTCTTGTGTGCGATTCCCCGACAGGAAGTTGTAGATGGCTGAAAAGCCTCCTTAAGTTTGTGTCAGTGGATTTCCCTGACATAAAGCCCGTCTGAATAATATTAACCAATGAGGGCATAACCATGGCCAGACGCGTCGCTAATACTTTGGTCAGAATTTTAAGGTCCATATGCAACAGAGCTATGGGACAATATGAGGAACACATTGTGGGGTCCTTTCCAGGCTTAAGGAAGAAGAATTATGTACTCTTCGAGCATGGAATCCGGGAGGGTCCGGTGTTCCAAGCAATGAGCCCGAAGCGTACTGATCCTAGGGTCCGCCTGCTCTGCATATGTCTTATAAAAGTCTGCTGAGAAGCCGTCCAGTCCCAGAGCCTTATGTGGAGGGTACGCAAATATATCTGTTTCTATCTCCATCGGCGTAAGCCGAGCAGCTAGGGAAGCCCTATCAGTATCCATTAAGACCGGAAGAGACAGACTCCCCAGCAGCTCATCTAGAGCAGAGAGGTCATATTGAGGGACGGGTGCATAAAGGGAAGAGTGGTACTGTATAAATTCAGTCATTATACTGGGAGGGTCTGTAACTAAATCATCCCCTGTTCGTCCAATAATAGGTATGCTCACTGGAAGCTTTTGGTCTGCCACCAGCATGGCAAGAAGCTTACCATTTTTATCACCTTTTGCCCATTTTCAGTGTGTGCCAGATCATTGAAGTGCAAGGAAAGAAGGCGCTGTACCTCCAATAAGGACTTGTGAGTAGCCTCCAATGGAGAAGCAGCGTGTTCCTCTATGCACCTCGGCTCCCTGTCCTGTAAGCTGTAACGCAACCATCTCCGCATTAAGTTGTTTTCTTGCTGTTTTAATCGCCAATATACAGTGGGGACGGAAAGTATTCAGACCCATATACATTTTTCACTCTTTGTTATATTGCAGCCATTTGCTAAAATCATTTAAGTTAATTTTTTTCCTCATTAATGTACACACAGCACCCCATATTGACAGAAAAACACAGAATTGTTGACATTTTTGCAGATTTATTAAAAAAGAAAAACTGAAATATCACATGGTCCTAAGTATGCAGACCCTTTGCTCAGTATTTAGTAGAAGCCCCCTTTTGATCTAATACAGCCATGAGTCTTTTTGGAAAAGATGCAACAAGTTTTTCACATCTGGATTTGGGGATCTTCTGCCATTCTCCCTTGCAGATCCTCTCCAGTTCTGTCAGGTTGGATGGTAAACGTTGGTGGACAGCCATTTTTAGGTCTCTCCAGAGATGCTCAATTGGGTTTAAGTCAGGGCTCTGGCTGGGCCATTCAAGAACAGTCACGGAGTTGTTGTGAAGCCACTCCTTCGTTATTTTAGCTGTGTGCTTAGGGTCATTGTCTTGTTGGAAGGTAAACATTCGGCTCAGTCTGAGGTCCTGAGCACTCTGGAGAAGGTTTTCATCCAGGATATCCCTGTACTTGGCCGCATTCATCTTTCCCTCGATTGCAACCAGTCGTCCTGTACCCACAGCTGAAAAACACCCCCACAGCATGATGCTGCCACCACCATGCTTCACTGTTGGGACCGTATTGGACAGGTGATGAGCAGTGCCTGGTTTTCTCCACACATACCGCTTAGAATTAAGGCCAAAAAGTTCTATCTTGGTCTCATCAGACCAGAGAATCTTATTTCTCACCATCTTGGAGTACTTCAGGTGTTTTTTTTAGCAAACTCCATGTGGGCTTTCATGTGTCTTGCACTGTCGAGAGGCTTCCGTCGGCCCACTCTGCCATAAATCCCCGACTGGTGGAGGGCTGCAGTTATGGTTGACTTTCTACAACTTTCTCCCATCTCCCAACTGCATCTCTGGAGCTCAGCCACAGTGATCTTTGGGTTCTTCTTTACCTCTCTCACCAAGGCTCTTCTCCCCCAAAAGCTCAGTTTGGCCGGACGGCCAGCTCTAGGAAGGGTTCTGGTCATCCCAAATGTCTTTCATTTAAGGATTATGGAGGCCACTGTGCTCTTAGGAACCTTAAGTGCAGCAGAATTTTTTTGTAACCTTGGCCAGATCTGTGCCTTGCCACAATTCTGTCTCTGAGCTCTTCAGGCAGTTCCTTTGACCTCATGATTCTCATTTGCTGGGACATGCACTGTGAGCTGTAAGGTCTTATATAGAAAGGTGTATGGCTTTCCTAATCAAGTCCAATCAGTATAATCAAACACAGCTGGACTCAAATGAAGGCGTAGAACCATCTCAAAGATGATCAGAAGAAATGGACAGCACCTGAGTTAAATATATGAGTGTCACAGCAAAGGGTCTGAATACTTAGGACCATGTGATATTTCAGTTTTTCTTTTTTAATAAATCTGCAAAAATTGTCAACAATTCTGTGTTTTTCTGTCAATATGGGGTGTTGTGTGTACATTAATGAGGAAAAAAAATGAACTTAAATGATTTTAGCAAATGGCTGCAATATAACAAAGAGTGAAAAATTTAAGGGGGTCTGAATACTTTCCGTCCCCACTGTACATTCTCCCCTGGCCACTGCCTTGAATGCATCCCATACCACTGGCGGCTAAGCTGAATCTGTATTAACTAACCAGTAAGACTCAATAGACTTTTGAATATGTGAGGATACCTGTTCCTCCTGCAACCATCCCGGAGATAAGCCTCCATCCACCCCTTTTTTCCCCAACGAGAGAGAATGATGTGGTCCAAGGCACCATAAGTAATTGCCTCCATCCCAAATTTGAACAAAAAGAGAGAAAGTTTGGTCGGTGGGACTTTGAATGAGGCCAAATACTATATAGAGTAAGCATGCGGGATTTAAACACAACGCTTTTATGGGTTCCTACAAAAAGGGGGGAGTTTTTTGGGGACTTTGAATGAGAGATGTATACCAAAGAGCAGTCTTGGCAAAGAACATTTTATTATACCTTGTGAAATCATGTACAGCATTCTGAATGACACAAAAAAAGTCAAACACAGAATAACGCAGGGCATAAACGTAGGGCATGCTAAAAACCACATATAAATATTGACGCCATGGTACTTGGCATATCATGGGGTAAAGACAATTCCTGCACAACATGGGCCACTGGAAGGGCTGGATGGTGTTGGAAAATCTAGAGTAAAACAATATAAGAGACATAAAATCATCTGTATGCATCTATGTAAGTCTGACGCATTTCGTTAGGGTATACCAACTCTTTAGGGGCGAATGCAATGATGATCTATAGAGAAACATAACCATATGGTATAATATTTTAGCTGAATAAAAGGAATAAGTAATGGGTGTAAGGGACAGGATGGACATCCCTATAAATACTCACGTCAGCTGCATAGATGTGAACAGAGGATCAGAGCTGTTAGAAAGGTCTGGGATGGGAGCTGAGGTAGAAACTTGTGGACAAGCAGGGAGCACTGTAGCTTCCCCCAGGTCAATGTGCAAAGGTAGGTGACAGTGAGCCCACACTTCTGTGGATTGAGATCAGTAGTATATATTGAATGTATAATATTAATTATGAGAAGTGTGGAAAGCCCATACACCAAGTCAGATGAAGGGAAGAACTGAGCATAGATGAAAAAACAGATACTTAAAAAAAACACCAAATATGAAAGAGAAAGAAAGGAAAAGAAAGGAAAAGAAAGGAAAAGGAAAAGGAAAAGGAAAAGGAAAAGGAAAAGGAAAAGGAAAAGAAAATTATTCAGCTACAATATTATACCATATGGTATGTTTCTTTATAGATCACCATTGCATTCACCCCTGAAGAGGTGGTATACCCCAACGAAATGCGTCAGCCTTAGATAGATGCATGATGTCAATACAGATGATTTTATGTCCCTTATATTGTTTTACTCTAGATTTTCCAACACCATCCAGCCCTTCCAGTGGCCCATGTTGTGCAGGACTTGTCTTTACCTAATTATATGGCAAATACCATGGCGTCAATATTTATATGTCGTTTTTATCATGCCCTGTGTTTATGCGATTCTGTGTATGCCTTTTTTTTTGTGTCATTCAGCATGCTGTACATGATTTCACAAGGTATAATAAAATGTTCTTTGCCAAGACTGCTCTTTGGTATACATCTCTCATTCAAAGTCCCCAAAAAAACTCCCCCCTTTTTGTTGGAACACATAAAAGCAATACTGTGATTTATATCCCACAAGCTAGGGTAAGAGATAATGGAATATGATCAGATAGTCCCCCAGCCAAGTAAGCCGTCTCCTGCAGAAATGTCAGCACAGAGACATTACCAGAGACCAGATCTATCGGGGCTGAGGAGCGATGCGTGGTAAAAATATGGGAATAACCTCTGGTATTCGGATGCCCATGAGTGAAGCTCTTGAGAGACCAGTCTATTAGGGTTGGAAGAATCTAAGGCAGGTTCTAAAATAGCATTGAAATCACCCCTCAAGACCATTGGGAGATGAACAAATGGTGCTAGTTTGACAAATAAATTGGGATTGGAACGGTGGAGGAAGATATAAGTTCAAAATATGTAAAGTTTGATGTCAGATCTCAAATACCACAGCCACATATCTCCCCCCTGGGTCAGAAAACACCTGGTGAATAATGCATGGGACAGCCTTGCTTATTAGGATAGACGCCCCCCCTAGCAAAAGTGGAGTACGTAGAATTGAAGGCTCTTTGCACCCAAGGGCGACGCAATGCTAAGATTTTACTACCATCAAGATATGTCTCCTGCAGGAGAATATGTGGCTTGATCTGTTTAAGATATTGAAAGATAGCTGTCCTTTTATACCTATCATTCAGTCCCCGCACGTTCCAGGAGACCACTTTGATTGTAGCCATTTGTGCATGCTATAGCATAGGAGTCCCAATGGAAAATAGTCATTATGGTGCATTTAACTGGAGTCTTCAAGAAAAATTCAGAATGTAGGTAACAGGCACCAATGCCAAAGTAGCTTAGACGCTGGTAAGCTGGTGTAACCCCCCCCCCCCCCCCCCCCGCTGTTATACCAGAAACCAAACAAAACAAAAATAAAAAGTCCGGTATGCAGCTTAGTCCCAATAACGTTACCAAACATGTGAGGTTCAACCTTTGATTCCTATAGTCCAGCAGTTCTAGGTGTCTATGTGTGTCTCCAACGGGAGACTTCTGGGAATAGGATTCGGTATTTGTGGCATTCAGAGCAATACAAGATAGAGCATAATACAACATAAAAAAATGAAAATGAACAACCGGCTATAAATCAATAAGTTTGCTGCCTTATGAATTAGAACAGTATACGTGCACAACAGGTGCAACTGCAATGACAGAAATCAACGAAGCAGTGGCTCTTTTCAATAGACTGATCCAGGGCCCTAGTAGGCCTCAGGGTTCCTTATCCAGCCAATCACATGCCTCTTGAGGGTTATCAAAGAATTTGACTGGCCCTTTATACTGCACTCTTAGCCTACTTGGGTACAGCATACTGTACTTGATTTCTTTATCTATGAGCCGTCTCCACACATCCATAAACGAACAACGTTTCCGCTGAGTTTCAGCTGAGAAATCAGGGAACAACATTGCACAGGTATTTTCATATTTGAGATCTTGATGCTTCCTTTCCCCAGCCAGAATCAAGTCTCTGTTATTCAGGAATCTAAAAAGGAAGGGGCGTGGGGGCTCCAGGGGGCCGAGCACCAGTGGGAACCTGGTGATCTCTCTCTACCACATATGTCGGTGGTAAATCAGTGAGGGTGAGGAGCTTGCAAAGAATTGCTCTGCAAAGATGACTGGCTTGGCGCCCTTGGCCCCCTCTGGCAGCCCAATAACCCGCACGTTATTTCTAATCTGTCTATCCTCTGCATCATCAGCTCTGTGTTGGAGCGATCTTACCAGATCCTGCATTTCGTATAGCTGAGACCCTTGGGAAATTGGTGGAGTCCTCCACTTCTAAGATACGGTCTTTTGCCATGGTGAGTCAGATCTTGTCCAGGTCTTGTCTGATGAGGGTACATTCAGACGCCAGGTGGTCAATCCGGACCATCAGCACCGTCTTTCAGGCGTCTATTGCTTCCAGGATGGGCTTAGTGATGGCAGCCTGTTCTGCCTCCACTTCCGATGGTGATGGTGGAGGTGTTTCAAGGCTCAGCACCGCCGTGACCATTTCCTGCTCCATCCTCGTGGTTGACTGAGTGGCACACGGAGAATACGCCACAGATGCCAAGATGGCAGGGGCGGAGCCTAAACCCCGACTTCGTGAGGAACACATCTGACACTGATTTTGCGGTGCTTTCCTCTTGTATTTAGAGGCAGACGTTGGCATCCTCAGAATGTGAGCAGCCCCAGTACAGCGTAAAACAGTGGGGTAAATTAGAACAAAAAGCAGATAGTTGCAGGAGTAAAAATGGAGCTCCGGGAAAACACATCCTGCCTCAGTCATATCTGGCCACGCCCCCCCTGTCAAACTACAATATTCATACAAATTCTGTTCAGTCTCCTTTAGATTTACCAACAACTGAACTTGGCAAGTGCCTGCCTAAGCAGGATGTGCAAATTATATTCAACCAGCCAGGCTTTTGCACAGCTGTAGGTAGGTATCATGTTAATGAAGTCTGTGGAATGGGGTGTCATAATCACATTCTCAGATTGAACAGTCAGGTCAGAGATACAGAGCAGGTCAAAACAAATTACGTCAAAACAACTTGAACCAAGGGGTCAGTATGTACTAAGGACTGGGTTTTGGTAGAGGTCTCCAAACTGGGCAAATCTTCACCCTGCTTGGACAGCTACCCACAGTTGTTGATGGATCCCTCTGCCATATTGTGTCACACTCCTGGCCATAGGTCTGCTCTCAATATCCCTGACTGTAGGCCTAATATTTAAGAACAAACAAACAAAATAAATTTTTCGGATTTTACTGTAAATTCACTAAGATTTCAGAGACATTTAAAATCACATTTGACATGCTATCAGAATTATTTGGTGCAAGACACCACACACAGGCGTAGATAATCTTGTGGTTGTCATTTCTGCACAGAACGTAAACACATGACTTGTAGCCATCTTCTTTTTACACCTCCTCTCCTTGGGAGCACCACATAGTTGGGACCACTTCCCCCTATATATTAAGTCCACAACATTCAGCTTCCTTCACCAAGAAGAATCCAGATGCCCTCATTAGTATTTCAGTCTCTCCCAATGACCCTTTTATAGCTATGCCTAGCTGGGTGCACTGCCAGATGGCATATTCATTCCCAGACTTTCATCATTACTCACACCAGGGGATTCTGTCCAGGCATCCCAGGCTATTAGGCACTAGAAGGTCAGAGGAGACAGCGCGACTACAAAAATTCCTCCCATTTTCTGTACCACCTCACCTGGGATTTCAGCCAAAATGCCCTTTACTTCAGATCTGCAGGAGACTACATCTTAGCAGCTCTGGGATATTTTACTCCAATGCCCTAGACTACTGAGTTCCTGCCACAGCTGTCTTCTATATGGACACTTACTACCCTCCTGACATCACAAGAAGAGGGACTTCTCTAAAAGAGGCGGTATCACCTTCTTATAACTTTCCCCTTTCTATACATAATGGCAACAGAACCATCTAGTAGTAGCAGAAAAGCTAACTGCACCTGTCAACCAGTAATCAGCCATGGTGGCCTGCAAATCCTCTTAAAGTAGAACTAAAGGGAAAACATTTTTTTTTTAATTTTAGATAGATTAAGGGAGGGTTATAATCCCTGTCAGCTTTTTTGTTTTGTTCTGTGTCCTGATGGGGAGATTTCCCTTCACTTCCTGTCCCATAGGCAAAACAGGAAGTGAGAGGAAATCTCTGCAACTTAAGGGAATCCCTTGTGCCCGACCCCCCCCCCCCCAGGTGGCCATAACTAGTGTCCCCATTGGAATATTTGCCCTCTATTACAGTTCTGTGATTAACCCAAAAGTGAATCTTACTAACAGGGATACAAACGGCAATAAAAATTAGACAGGGGTTCTAATCTCTCTCCACTGTATTCAAATCTTAAAAAAAAGTTTTGACTTTAGTTACACTTTAATGGCTAGACTGTCGAAAATACCATTAACATGAAATTAAACTCCACAATATTCTTTTTAAATACAGCATGTTTATGCCATCATATACTTGTATGCACCACATATTATTTCATTATGGCAGAAATACCTGTCAAACAATGCCCTCCAGTGATGTGTTGTCAGCAGGAAGGGGCGCTTCCATCTTCTCCCAGTCTTCCTTCCGGGCTTGCTCTATTTGGCTGCTTGAATGGCTGAGCCGTTATGTTGTCACTCCTGGTCATGCACACAGGAGTCACATCACAGTGCAGTGCCATACATTCTGTAACCACCTTACTCAGGTGCAACTGCAGCTTGTCAACTCTTCATTTCCTTTAAAATGCACTTTTTTTTCATTTTTCTTAATAAGTGAATGTATAAAATTGTTAAACCTTATCTCTAATGCACTTAACCAGAACCTACAGAAGTCCTATCTCTTGGAAGAATGCTACTATAGTTTAACCTCTAGCTTGACAATGTATTACAGATGTTTATTAAAAGTCAGAATTGTTACAGCAGATACAGTGCGTGTTTCTGTAAAAATGAACACATGATAGCAGCTATTTTACAAGTGTACATGGGTAACTAAGGAGTTAAAGTAATTCTAAAGGCAGAAGGTTGTTTTATATTAATGCATTTGATGCATTAAGATAAAAAACCTTCAGTGTGCAGCAGCCCCCCTGATACTTACCTTAGCCCCATCTGGATCCAGCGATGTGCACGAGTGCCTCGGCTGTCCAGGACTCCTTCCCAATTGGCTGAGACACAGCAGCTGCGCCATTTGCTCCCACTGCTGTCGATTAAAGTAATTTAGCCAATCAGGAGAGAGAGGGGGCATAGCCGAACCACGGCTCCATGTCTGAATGGACACACAGAGCTTCGACTCAGCTAGGCTTGGGTTCCTCCAAAGCAAACTGCTTGCTGTGGGGGCACTCAACAGGAGGGAGGGACCAAGAAAGCCTAACAGGGACCCGGGAAGAGGAGGACAGGGGCTGCTCTGTGCAAAACCACTGCACAGGGTAGATAAGTATAACATGTTTGTTATTTAAAAGAAAAAAAATTAGACTTTACAATCACTTTAACTGAAACCAGTAACCATCACTCTCAGTATGCTTAGATTATTGTCCCACGGGCTGAAAAATCTCTGTGCAGGGTGTGTGCCATAGTCTGGTGACAGTGGCAGAATAGAGACACTTAGGGGCAACCCATCCATTAGGGGCACCTGAGCACCGCCCCCCCTTCCATGTATCCGGCCCCCATGCAGGATGCCGGATTCATGAATTCCAATGGGGAGTGTTTATAGGTTCAAAAAAGGGTGGGCTTGGGGCGCAGAGCACTGCGTTCAGAGCTCACCCAGTTGTCTGACAATAGCGAATGAATATTCCCTATTTTCACACTGATTCTCCTCCCGGCCAATCGGGAAGCGGGTCTGAGACCCGTTTCCTGATTGACCGAAAGGAGAAGTGTTACAATTGGCCACCAAGGAGGGAGGAGGAGGAGGGAGGAGACGGAAGCCGTCGTGATGCCCCCGGAGAGCAGGGGAAGCTGCCATGATGCCTGCAGATAGCAGGGGAAGCCGCCTGTGATGCCCACCACCTGTCGCCCGGGAGAAGCGCTGCCCATCAAAGATGGGGTAAGCACTCCTGACCCAATCGACCAGACTGGGGGAGGGGGGCTGTGGGTGTGTTTGCCGCCCACCTCAAAAAATTACCACCAGCCGCCACTGGAGACACTGCTGTTTTCATAGTGAGATAAACTAAAAGATTGTACAAGTGGATTGTAAGGTGTGTGGCTAGTTTAACTCCTACTCCCAGGACCTAGTCATCCAATAGTCAGTTGATAAATAGTAATAGTAATAGTAATAAATGTTACTTGCATCTATACTCCCGTTGCTACAGTCTATAGTTGATAAATAGTAATAGTAATAAATGTTACTTGCATCTATACTCCCGTTGCTACAGTCTATAGTCCTCAATGCCCCGTGTTGATAATAATTATTACCTTTCTTTCAAGAATACTCCTGGCAGATATTAACAAATATTAGAATTATGTATTTAAAGCGTTTGTAAAAGGTATTTAAAAAAAAAAAAATTAACAAACATGTTAAGCCCCTTTCACACGAATGCTTCCAAGAGGATCAGTCTGCTCAGCGGGGGGGATCTCTTAGCTATTCCCCGCTAAGCAGGCGGATGAATGGTCCATGTCTACTCCACTATGCAGAGCGGACACGGACACATCCTGCTGTTCTCTATGGGGCGGTGGGATGGCCATTGAGAATGTATCTCAGCGCCTTGAGGCGATTCAGTTCGCATTGCTGCGCTTTACAAATCATTCATTCATTCATTCATTTCCATCTGATCCACCGGATGGACAGTGAACGTATCCAGTCCGTCTGTTTTTAGCGGATGCCGGCATGTGACAGGGGACACATGTCCACCCCATAAAGAACAATGAGTGGTCCGATCTGGTCCGCCTGAAAAACAGACAGGCGGACCCGATCGGTCCGCTGGTATGATAGGGGCCTTATACTTACCTGCTGTGTGAAATGGCTTTGCACAGACTGGCTCCCAACCTCCTCTTCTTGGGTACTCAGCTGGACTCTTGGCTCCTCCTCTTCTTTGTGTGCCCCCATAGCAAACCAATTGCTATGGGGGCACACTTGTAAGTATATAGGGAGGTGAGAGGGTGATACAAACACTGGGACATTTTTTCCCTTAATGCAGGGAATGGATTACAGGGGATACAATTACAAACCCTGTGGCTGGTAAGACAGGTCACCAATGTTTATTTCTGCTTCTACTCTTACAGAATCACCTCCTCCACCTCTAGAACAATGCAAGATTGGGATGGTACCTCCATTTCCCAGCGGATTTGTGTTACAGAATAAGTGGAGACCTGCATTCTGTCGCCTTGGCAACTTCACACTCCATGAACAAATGTACACCTGTTTATATGACAAAATGATATATCTTATGGGGGACTCTACTGTACGACAATGGTATCTGTATTTGATAAAATCATTTAAAGGTAACAATAAACTATTATTTCATGTAGTTATATAAAAAATTTTGCAGAAGAAATCTGCATAGTGATGTATCCTAAAGCAGGGTTTCTCAACACATGGTACATGTACCCCTGGGGCAATGCACCAAGGGCAGGGGGTACGCCCAGTGCTGTGTCTCTTGAGTCCTGCCTCACACAGCCTCCTCCCACACACATACAGTCCCCAGTAGCTTGCTGTAGCACGGCACTGTGGAGTACCAATGGGGGGGGGGCGGTCCGCCCTGTGTGCCACAAATTGGTGGGGTGAGGTGTCAGGCCGGCGGCAGCTGCCAGGGGTCCTGTCATTGTGATGGAGCCCATCGCACTGCCCGCAAGATGTTTCCCCAGCCAGGGATGAATGATCAGGGTCAGTAGGCGGCCCCATATCTTCCCATCTCCCAGCTCCTCCCCCTCTCCAACGCACCTCGGATCTCCTGCCATGTGTGGAGAAGCTGTCCGGATGATGCCTGCTGCGGCTCCATGATCTCCTCTCCAGTGTGCAATCCTGCACATAGCCAGCACACTGCAGACAGGAAAAAAGGTCATGTGAGTCCTGGCTGTCACTTCCCAACTCCCTGTGTCTGCTCAGGAACTACACATTCCAGCATGCCCAGCTATCAGTGCAGCCTCATCAGTGCCCCCTATCAGTGCAGCCTATCAGTGCCTCCTATCAGTGCAGCCTATTAGTGCCGCCTGTCAGTGCAGCCTCATCAGTGCCTCCTATCAGTGCCGCCTACCAGTGCCCATCAGTGCAGCTTATCAGTGCAGTCTCATCAGTGCCTCCTAACAGTGCCCATCAGTACCTCCTATCAGTGCCACCTATCAGTAGTACCCATCATTGCCTCCTATCAGTGCGGCCCATCAGTGCCTCCTATCAGTACCACCCATTAATGCCACTTATCAGTGCAACCTCATTAGTGCAGCCTATCAGTGCCGCCTCATCAGTGCAGCCTCATCAGTGTCCCCTATCAGTGCAGCCTTATCAGTGCCCACCAGTGCTGCCTATCAGTGCCCATAAGTGCCTTCTATCAGTGAAGCCTCATCAATGCAACCTCATTAGTGCCACCTATCAGTGCAGCCTCATCAGTGCCCCCTATCAGTGCAGACTCATCAGTGCCCTCTATCAGTGCAGCCTCATCAGTGCCCATCAGTGCAGCCTCATCAGTGCCTCCTTTAAGTGCTGCCTATCAGTGCAGCCCCATCTGTGCCACCTATCAGTGAAGCCTTATCAGTGCCACCTATCAGTGCAACCTCATCAGTGCCACCTATTAGTGCAGCCTCATCAGTGCCCATCAGTGCCGCCTATCAGTGCAGCCTCATCAGTGTCCCCTATCAGTGCAGCCTCATCAGTGCCCATCAGTGCAGTCTCATCAGTGCCGCCTCACCAGTGCAGCCTATCAGTGCAGCCTCATCAGTGCTGCCTGTCAGTGCAGCCTCATCAGTACCCATCAGTGCCTCCTATCAGTGCCTTTTATCAGTGCGACCTATCAGTGTCACCTATCAGTACCCATCATTGCCTCCTATCAGTGCCGCCCATCAGTGCAGCCTATCAGTGCCATCTCATCAGTGCCGCCTCGTCAGTGCAGCCTCATCAGTGTCCCCTATCAGTGCAGCTTCATCAGTGCCCACCAGTGCTGCCTATCAGTGCCCATCAGTGCCTCCTATTATTGCAGCCTCATCAGTGCCACCTATCAGTGCCTCCTATCAGTGCAGCCTCATCAGTGCCGCCTATCAGTGCAACCTCATCAGTGCCACCTATTAGTGCAGTCTCATCAGTGCTGCCTATCAGTGCAACCTCATCAGTGCCACCTATTAGTGCATCCTCATCAGTGCCCATCAGTGCCGCCAGTCAGTGCAGCCTCATCAGTGTCCCCTATCAGTGCAGCCTCATCAGTGCCCATCAGTGCAGCCTCATCAGTGCCGCCTCACCAGTGCAGCCTCATCAGTGCCCTTATCAGTGCAGCCTTATCAGTGCCCATTAGTGCCTCCTGTGTTTATCTATCAGTATATGTGTATCTGTCATTGCAGAATGCATTCAATGATATTGCACACAAACAAAAACCATTGCAAACACACACAGAAATCATCACAAACACATACTGACATTACACACACACAGACCATGACACCCAAACAATAGAATTTACAGGGGGGTCCAGCTATCAGTGCAGCCTCATCAGTGCCCCCTATCAGTGCAGCCTATCAGTGCCTCCTATCAGTGCAGCCTCATAAGTGCAGCCTATTAGTGCCGCCTGTCAGTGCAGCCTCATCAGTGCCTCCTATCAGTGCCGCCTACCAGTGCCCATCAGTGCAGCCTATCAGTGCCACCTATCAGTAGTATCCATCATTGCCTCCTATCAGTGTGGCCCATCAGTGCCTCCTATCAGTGCCACCTATCAATGCCACTTATCAGTGCAACCTCATTAGTGCAGCCTATCAGTGCCGCCTCATCAGTGCAGCCTCATCAGTGTCCCGTATCAGTGCAGCCTTATCAGTGCCCACCAGTGCTGCCTATCAGTGCCCATAAGTGCCTTCTATCAGCGCAGCCTCATCAGTGCAACCTCATTAGTGCCACCTATCAGTGCAGCCTCATCAGTGCCCCCTATCAGTGCAGACTCATCAGTGCCCTCTATCAGTGCAGCCTCATCAGTGCCCATCAGTGCAGCCTCATCAGTGCCTCCTTTAAGTGCTGCCTATCAGTGCAGCCCCATCTGTGCCACCTATCAGTGAAGCCTTATCAGTGCCACCTATCAGTGCAACCTCATCAGTGCCACCTATTAGTGCAGTCTCATCAGTGCCCATCAGTGCCGCCTATCAGTGCAGCCTCATCAGTGTCCCCTATCAGTGCAGCCTCATCAGTGCCCATCAGTGCAGTCTCATCAGTGCCGCCTCACCAGTGCAGCCTATCAGTGCAGCCTCATCAGTGCTGCCTGTCAGTGCAGCCTCATCAGTACCCATCAGTGCCTCCTATCAGTGCCTTTTATCAGTGCCGCCTATCAGTGTCACCTATCAGTACCCATCATTGCCTCCTATCAGTGCCGCCCATCAGTGCAGCCTATCAGTGCCATCTCATCAGTGCCGCCTCATCAGTGCAGCCTCATCAGTGTCCCCTATCAGTGCAGCTTCATCAGTGCCCACCAGTGCTGCCTATCAGTGCCCATCAGTGCCTCCTATTAGTGCAGCCTCATCAGTGCCACCTATCAGTGCCTCCTATCAGTGCAGCCTTATCAGTGCCGCCTATCAGTGCAACCTCATCAGTGCCACCTATTAGTGCAGTCTAATCAGTGCCGCCTATCAGTGCAACCTCATCAGTGCCACCTATTAGTGCAGCCTCATCAGTGCCCATCAGTGCCGCCAGTCAGTGCAGCCTCATCAGTGTCCCCTATCAGTGCAGCCTCATCAGTGCCCATCAGTGCAGCCTCATCAGTGCCGCCTCACCAGTGCAGCCTCATCAGTGCCCCTATCAGTGCAGCCTCATCAGTGCCCATTAGTGCCTCCTGTGTTTATCTATCAGTATATGTGTATCTGTCATTGCAGAATGCATTCAATGATATTGCACACAAACAAAAACCATTGCAAACACACACAGAAATCATCACAAGCATATACTGACATTACACACACACAGACCATGACACCCAAACAATAGAAATTACAGGGGGGTACTTAGGAATTTTTTTTAGGCTTGTAGGGGTACTTCACTGTAAAAGGTTGAGAAACACTGTCCTAAAGCAATCAATTACAATTTGATCTTTGACTAAATGACTTCACTAATGTGAAATCTGTTTGCTTCCTGTAGTTGAGGTTCTCACATCACCTTTGCTTTGTGTATCCTCTTGAAAAGAGAGTATCTTTTTTAATACTGTTTCAAACACTGCTTTATGCATTGACATCATGCATAAAATTATTATTATTATTACACTCGCCTCCACAGACCCAGTCTGTCTACACAGTATAGTCACCTGCTCACTTGTCACCATCCAAAGGCAGCTTAATGTGGTTGTAAAGGCATAAAGCTTTTTTACCTTGTAGCATCCTGATATTTAGGCAGGGTTGCTAGTAAAGTTACCTGTCAGGTATAGTTGCCTTGGCCAAATGATAGGAGATCAATTGATTCCACCCTAATTCTGGAATTGCTGCACTTCTCTCTTCTGTCACTAGATGGCCAGGTGTCTAGTGGCATTAGATAAGACAAGGCCACTGCAAGGACAGATGAGGAACGGATGGGGTATCTCAGCCAATGGGCAAGGATCTTCTTGGGTCCCTTGGTCTGCTGGGAGAGCCTATTTGAGTGATTCCAGGTGATCAGGGTTCTGTGCCACCTGGACGGCTGTCTGGGTGGACGTGTGTTGTGCTGTCCTGGGCTGCTAGGCCAGACCCTGAGTCCTATCCCGGGGACATCTGGCTGCTAGGCTGTCTGAGGGTCTATCCAGAAGCAAGAGAGCAGCGTAGGGTTGGGACTGTGGCTTACAGTCCAACCAGAAGTGACGGTTCTGCCGGCCGGAGAACCTGTCGTGGTTGGAGGTAGAGGGGAAGCTGACACCACTAAGGGACCAACCACCTTATTACCAGGGACCACAGTGAGTAGCTGAAGCAAGTACCAGAGCAGTATTCTCACCAACTGGGGATAGTGAAGAAGTGGAAAAAATTCAGCAGGTGTCAAGCCATTGACCCAGCCAGTGGAGGTGACGATTGCAGAGCAGCCTTGTGTTCCAAGCCAGGGAGCGAGCAGGCCAGTGGGGTGATGCTTGAGGAGTATCTGTGAATGCCAAACTAGGGACCCAGCAGGGACGCGGGGTTGACACTTGAGGGAGATACTGAGTGACAGAGATTTAAAGAGCTCAGGAGATCCAGTGGCAGTGGATCAGCAAGTCTAGTGAGAGAGACTAGGAGCTCATTTGAGTGAAGATCCAGAGGAGATTGTAGAAGAAGTGAAAGAGTTCATTGTAACCTTTGTTAGAAACTGTTCAAGATTGTTGCCATCAGAGACAGCGTGTCTACACATGCAGTCTTCCAATTAACATTGCACCTAATAAAGGTTGTCCTGGCCCAAAACCCTCTCTCCCACAGTTCCATTTAGGAGATAATAAATCTCCTTGCATACAAGAAGTGCCTGGCCCCCATGAATCTACCTTGCATTACACCCACCATGCCTTGTAACCCACTCTACATAGAAAGATGTCAGCTGTTCCTAACTCTGGAGGTTCTCATTAGACCAAAAGGGGTCCTGGACTTGGCTACAACCTTCATGCATTTTATGCATAAAGATAAAAAACCTTCTGTGTGCACCCCTCCCCAGCTGTGCCCCATCTCGATCCAGTGATGTCCAAGAGAGCCTTAGCACTCTGGGGAGTCGCACTCCTGATTGGCTTTTGGCAGCAGCGGGAGCCATAGGCTCCTCTCCTAACATGCTGTATCGCTGTGAGGAGGGAGTTGAACCGGACATGACGCTGGTTTGTTGACAATGTGATCACTCCATCATTGGATTGAACGATCACGTGGTAAAGGGCCGCTGTGATTGGCCCTTCAACATGATCTGTGACCCAGCGTTTATGGACACTTCTGGGTGCGCCCCAGGGGGTGCGTGAGAAACAGGTGCACGGGAGGACATCAATCGACCTGCCCAGAACTAGTCGGCCGCACTGTAGCTGTCATTTGGCTATAGTGCAGTCGGCAAGTGGTTAAGATGCAGGCTTAGTGTTCCAAAATAACATTTTTTTTTTAATAAAGCGTTATTGTTATAGTTGCTCTGTTTGTACAGTCACTAAAAAAAAATTGTACCATCCAAGTTCCAACACAATTTAAGCAATGCACTTTTTTTGTAATTTTTTTAAACCAGGGTTGAAACAGTTTGATCTGCATCGAACAGGATTGGAGTCTATGGCATTATCAGTTGATCTGCAGAGGAACATCAGGCTACAATGGAAAAAGCACAGCTATCCATTTGTTGCAAGTCGGTTTTACTTAGTAAAAGATGATATTTATGTAAGTGAGCAAATAGACAAGCTGGATGGAGGTCCACACTATGTCATCATCATCTGCCTGGGCCAACACTTCAGAGTTTTTCCCATCCACCTCTTCATCAAAAGAGTTATTAACGTACGCAAAGCTTTGGAACGTCTCTTCTTACGGAATCCGGACGCAAAGGTTATTATTAAAGCAGAGAACACTGGAGAGATAAGTATAGATGCCGAGAGATTCAGTGACTTCCATGGCTATATTCAGTATCTTATAGTGAAGGACATCTTTAGGGATCTTCATGTTGGTGTGATCGATGCTTGGGACATGACCACAGCGTACAATACAAATAGTGTTTATCCTCCAGAAAATGTTGTCCAAGACCAAATATATATGTTTTTAACATATATTTGCTAGTTTAGGTTAGTTGCTGACTGAAGCCATAAAAATAGCAGAACAAAACAAAGAGATGGACACAGGTTACTCTTCAACAAACCTTAAAATGTAATTGCTAAAAATACTTAAAAATAAAAGCTTGGCTGGCAACTAAGTTGAGAAGTTGAAGAAGTTGTAGAATAAGAACTCCTATAACAGTTTTTGATTCAGGGCTTTAATACTAAGAGTATGTGAACATAAAACTTGTCTTTAACTATAAACTGTACTTAAGACTAGGGATGAGCTTCGAGTTTGGGTCGAACTCATGTTCGACTCGAACATCGGCTATTCGTCAGTTCTCCGAACAGCGAACAATTTGGGTTGTTCGCGGCAAATTCGAAAGCCGCAGAACACCCTTTAAAAGTCTATGGGAGAAATCAAAAGTGCTAATTTTAAAGGCTTATATGCATGGAATTGTCATAAAAAGTGTTTGGGGACCTGGGTCCTGCCCCAGGGGACAAGGATCAATGCAAAAAAAAGTTTTAAAAACGGCCGTTTTTTCAGGAGCAGTGATTTTAATAATGCTTAAAGTGAAACAAAAAAAGTGTAATATTCCTTTAAATTTCGTACCTGGGGTGTGTCTATAGTATGCCTGTAAAGGGGCGCATGTTTCCCGTGTTTAGAACAGTCTGACAGCAAAATGACATTTCAAAGGAAAAAAAGTCATTTAAAACTGCTCACGGCTATTAATGAATTGCCGATCCGACAATACACATAAAAGTTCATTGATAAAAACGACATAGGAATTCCCCACAGGGGAACCCCGAACCAAAATTTAAAAAAAAAATGACGTGGGGGGTCCCCCTAAATTCCATACCAGGCCCTTCAGTTCTGGTATGGATATTAAGGGGAACCCCGGACAAAATTTTTTTAAAAAAATGGCGTGGGGTCCCCCTCAAAATCTATACCAGACCCTTCAGGTCTGGTATGGATTTTAAGGGGAACCCCGTGCCAAAATTAAAAAAAAATGGTGTGGGGTCCCCCCAAAAATCCATACCAGACCCTTATCCAAGCACGCAACCTGGCAGGCCACAGGAAAAGAGGGGGGGACGAGAGAGTGCCCCCCCCCTCCTGAACCGTACCAGGCCACATGCCCTCAACATTGGGAGGGTGCTTTGGGGAAGCCCCCCAAAACACCTTGTCCCCATGTTGATGGGGACAAGGGCCTCATTCCCACAACCCTTGCCCGGTGGTTGTGGGGGTCTGCGGGTGGGGGGCTTATCGGAATCTGGAAGCCCCCTTTAACAAGGGGACTCCCAGATCCCGGCCCTCCCCCCTGTGTGAAATGGTAAGGGGGTACAAATGTACCCCTACCATTTCACAAAAAACTGTCAAAAATGTTAAAAATGACAAGAGACAGTTTTTGACAATTCCTTTATTTAAATGCTTCTTCTATCTTCTATCTTCCTTTGGTTTCTTCCTCCATCTTCTTCTTCTGGTTCTTCTGGTTCTTCCTCCGGTGTTCTCGTCTGGCATCTTCCTCCGCGGCGTCGGCCTCTTGTTTCCTTCTTCTCCTCGGGCCACTCCACATCCATGATAGCATGGAGGGAGGCTCCCGCTGTGTGACGCTTCTCCTCTTCTGACGGTACTTAAATAACGGGGGGTGGGGCGGGCCACCCGGTGACCCCGCCGCCCTCTGCACGGGGACTTGAGGGGGACTTCCCTGTGGCATTCCCCGTGACGTCAGAGGGGGGCAGGGTCACCCGTTACGCAACCCCGCCCCTTCTGACGTCACGGGGAATGCCACAGGGAAGTCCCCGTCAAGTCCCCATGCGTCAGAGGGGGGTGAGGTCACCGGGTGGCCCCATCCCCTGTTTTTTAAGAACCGTCAGAAGAGGAGAAGCGTCACACAGCGGGAGCCTCCCTCCATGCCAGCATGGATGTGGAGCGGCCCGAGGAGAAGAAGGGAAGAAGATGCCGACGCCGCGGAGGTAAATGCCGGACGAGAACACCGGAGGAAGAACCAGAAGAACCAGAAGAGGAAGAAGATGGAGGAAGAAACCGAAGGAAGATAGAAGATAGAAGAAAGAAGAAGCATTTAAAGGAATTGTCAAAAACTGTCTCTTGTCATTTTTAACACTTTTGACAGTTTTTTTGTGAAATGGTAGGGATACTTTTGTACCCCCTTACCATTTTACACAGGGGGGAGAGCCGGGATCTGGGGTCCCCTTGTTAAAGGGGGTTTCCAGATTCCGATAAGCCCCCGCCCGCAGACCCCCACAACCACCGGGCAAGGGTTGTGGGGATGAGGCCCTTGTCCCCATCAACATGGGGACAAGGTGTTTTGGGGGGCTACCCCAAAGCACCCTCCCAATGTTGAGGGCATGTGGCCTGGTATGGTTCGGGACGAGAGAGCGCCCCCCCTCTTTTCCTGTGGCCTGCCAGGTTACGTGCTCGGATAAGTGTCTGGTATGGATTTTTGGGGGGACCCCACACCATTTTTTTTAATTTTGGCGCGGGGTTCCCCTTAAAATCCATACCAGACCTGAAGGGTCTGGTATAGATTTTGATGGGGACCCCACGCTATTTTTTTTTAAATTTTGGCCGGGGTTCCCCTTAATATCCATACCAGACCTCAAGGGCCTGGTATGAAATTTAGGGGGACCCCCACATCTTTTTTTTTTTTTTTTTTAAATTTGGTTCGAGGTTCCCCTGTGGGGAATTCCCATGCCGTTTTTATCAATGAACTTTTATGTGTATTGTCTGACCGGCAATTCATTAATGGCCGCGAGTAGTTTTAAATTACTTTTTTCCTTTGAAATGTCATTTTGCTGTCAGACTGTTCTAAACACGGGAAACATGCGCCCATTTACAGGCATACTATAGACACCCCCCAGGTACAAAATTTAAAGGGATATTACACTTTTATTGTTTAATTTTAAGCATTATTAAAATCACTGCTCCCAAAAAACGGCTGTTTTTAAAACTTTTTTTTGCATTGATACATGTCCCCTGGGGCAGGACCCAGGTCCCCAAACACTTTTTATGACAATAACTTGCATATAAGCCTTTAAAATTAGCACGTTTGATTATTCATGTTCATGTCCCATAGACTTTAACGGTGTTCGCTTGTTCGAACTAATTTTTTGCCTGTTCGCAAGTTCTGGTGGGAACCGAACAGGGGGGTGTTCGGCTCATCCCTACTTAAGACTAAACTTTTTTTTAAATTTGCACTAACATCCAATTTTTCAAGAAAAGCTTTCAGGGTGTACCCCATTCTTCAAGGTCCAAGCAGTATTAATACACATAGTTTTAGCAAAATGTTAAGTAAGACAATCTCTGAGGGGGAAAAAAAGGCACGAACAAACTTACACAGCAATAATAATTAAACTTGGGTAGTTAGTGGAATAAGGCAAGGTGAGGGCTATAGACTGGGAGGGGGAGTAACAGGGGTGAGGACGGTGCTAAAGCTGCAGAATAATGGTTTATAAAACTGAGGTCCATATTACGTCTATTATCTTTTGTGTCAAATAGAATTATCATTCATAGTTCAAACATTTTCCTTTCCTGAGAAATTTTGAAGTTCCCTTTAGGAACCAAAACATTCATGTCTCTCAAATGACCTACTAACAGCTGAAACCAGCAGACACTGTTTTGTACTACTTCTCCTGGATCTCTCTGCTGCCTTTGACACAGTGGACCACCCCCTCCTCCTCAATAAACTCCACTCCTTTTGTCTCCGTGACTGTACTGGTTCTCATCCTACCTATCCCACCTCTCCTTCAGTGTCACTTACAACTCTACTTCCTCCTCTCCACTTCCTTTCTCTGTTGGGGTCCCCCAAGGTTCTGTTCTTGGACCTCTCCTTTTTTCAATCTACACCATTGCCTCCCATGGCTTTAAATATCATCTCTACGCTGATGACACCCAAATCCATCTCTCCACCCCCCAGCTCTCTCCATCTGTCTCCGCACGTATTACCAACTTACTAGCAGACACATCAGCCTGGATGTCACATCACTTCCTCAAACTCAACCTATCCAAAACCGAGCTCATATTTCCTCCCTCAGGTGCCACTTCCCCTGATTTCTCTGTCAATATCAACGGCTCAACTATCAACTTGTCCCCCCACGCCAAGGTCCTAGGTGTAATCCTGGACTCTGAACTAACCTTTCGGCCACTCATCCTATTGCTATCCAAAATGTGCCGCCTCAACCTTCGCAACATCTCCAAGATACGCCCCTTCCTAACCAATGTCACCACAAAGCTTCTAATCCATTCCCTGGTCATCTCCTGCCTCAACTACTGCAACTCCCACCTCATTGGCTTACCTCTAAATAGGCTACCCCCACTTCAGTCCATCATGAATGCTGCTGCCAGGCTTATCCACCTCACAAACCGCTCAGCATCTGCTATACCCCTCTGCCAAACACTCCATTGGCTGCCACTCAGCCACCAAATTAAATTCAAGATACTAACTATAACTTACAAAGCCATCCACAACCTGGCCCCCAGCTACATCACTAACCTAGTCTCAAAATACCAACCTAATCGTTCTCTTCACTCCTCCCAAGATCTCCTGCTCTCAAACTCCCTTGTCACCTCATCCCATGCTCACCTTCAGGACTTCTCCAGAGCCTCTCCCATCCTCTGGAATGCTCTACCCCAATCTGTCCGATTTTCTCCTACTTTATCCACTTTCAGACGATCCCTGAAAACTCATCTCTTCAGAGAAGCCTATCTGGCCCCCACCTAACAACTGTACATTTATCTTCTCAATCAGCACATCACCCACAGTTATTACCTCTTGTATCTCTTGACCTTCCCTCTTAGATTGTAAGCTCTAAGGAGCAGGGCCCTCTGATTCCTACTGTATTAAAGTGTATTGTATTTGTGCTGTCTACACGCAAGTTGTAAAGCCCTACCTAAACTGTTGGCGCTATATAAATCCTGTATAGTATCAAAAAAATGAAAACTCAAAACAACGCGCCCTTCCTGAGTTCTCACCACTGCGCTCAATGCCAAAAAAGGGGTGTTAGCCCCCCTATGAAAGATGTGGAAAAATTAAAGCACAAAGTGTGTGAAACAAATGTGTGAAACTTAAATGTGTGAGAAGTTAATGGAGTGAATCCAAAGCTGCCACTTATTAAATAAACAGTGCAATACGTCCTATTATTCCCAAGAGCCCAAATGCGATCCTTGTGAAACAATATAAGTGGCGCTAAATACCAGTGATAGACCATACAACACTCGAAAGTGATCTAGTACATCTATCTACAACAGGAAATTGGAATAGATAACGTGAGTAAATCTATATCATAGAAAAACTATTCAATATAAAATTAACAGTGAAAGTGTGCCATACACAAGGCAATTTCAATGACACATAAACAAAAGTGAGATCAAGTGGTAAAGTCCATAAAGTCCATAGATAGACCACCGTGCAAAAGATGTGATGAATCTGGAAACGGTCCACCAATTCACTTAGTGTCAGTGACTCCACTCCCCTTAAAATCAGCACTCACCGACTCAAAATGCCTCACACTCTCGTGTTTTGGCAGCAAAGCATAGATGTAAAGCGCATCAGCTGGGGGCGTAGGCTCCGAATTCCTTGTTAATCCCAGTGTCACCATGCAACTCAGAGGTCCATATTTGCTGGAAAAGTCACCCAACCGGCAAATCAGCAGCACCTCCTCATTATAAACTTTCATTGGCCACAAGGTGGCGATAGATGCTGGTAAATGGATAATGGATGAGAGAGAAGCTCTAATAAGAATTAAGGATCACTAAAGCTATTTTTTTTTAAATAACAAACATGTTATACTTACCTCCACTGTGCAGCTCATTTTGCACAGAGTGGCCCTGAACCTGGTCTTCTGGGGTCCCTCGGCGACTTTCTCGGCTCCCCCCAAGGACTCAACCCTTTCATGCAAAGTTTTAGTTCCGTTTATCACATGATTATTTTTGGTATGATGGTCTGTTTTGAAACTAAAAGACAGGTGTAGCCATGGAAGTAAAATTTGCCCCAAGCGTGGCTAATAGGGATTAGCCGAACACCCCCCTGTTCGGTTCGCACCAGAACATGTGAACAGGAAAAAAGTTCGCTCGAACACGCAAACACCGTTAAAGTCTATGGGACACGAACATGAATAATCAAAAGTGCAAATTTTAAAGGCTTATATGCAAGTTATTGTCATAAAAAGTGTTTGGGGACCCGGGTCCTGCCCCAGGGGACATGGATCAATGCAAAAAAAAGTTTTAAAAACGGCCGTTTCAGGAGCAGTGATTTTAATAATGCTTAAAGTCAAACAATAAAAGTGTAATATCCCTTTAAATTTCGTACCTGGGGGGTGTCTATAGTATGCCTGTAAAGGGGTGCATGTTTCCCGTGTTTAGAACAGTCTGACAGCAAAATGACATTTCGAAGGAAAAATTCCATTTAAAACTACCCGCAGCTATTGCATTGCTGACAATACACATAGAAGTTCATTGATAAAAACGGCATGGGAATTCAACACAGGATAACCCCGAACCAAAATTAAAAAAAAAAAATTACGTGGGAGTCCCCCTAAATTCCATACCAGGCCCTTCAGGTCTGGTATGGATATTAAGGGGAACCCCGGGCAAAATTTTTTAAAAAAAATGACGTGGGGTTCCCCCTAAATTCCATACCAGACCCTTCAGGTCTGGTATGAATTTTAAGGGGAACCCCGCAACAAAAAAAAAAACGGCGTGGGGTCCCCCCAAAGATCCATACCAGACCCTTATCCGAGCACGCAACCTGGCAGGCCGCAGGAAAAGAGGGGGGACGAGAGTGTGGCCCCCCCACCTCCTGAACCATACCAGGCCACATGCCCTCAACATTGGGAGGGTGCTTTGGGGTAGCCCCCCAAAACACCTTGTCCCCATGTTGATGAGGACAAGGGCCTCATCCCCACAACCCTGGCCGGTGGTTGTGGGGTCTGCGGGCGGGGGGCTTATCGGAATCTGGAAGCCCCCTTTAACAAGGGGACCCCCAGATCCCGCCCCCCCCCTGTGTGAAATGGTAAGGGGGTACTTATCCCTACCATTTCACTAAAAAACTGTCAAAAATGTTAAAAATGACAAGAGACAGTTTTTGACAATCCCTTTATTTAAATGCTTCTTCTTTCTTCTATCTTCCTTCATCTTCTTCTTCTTCTGGTTCTTCTGGCTCTTCTGGTTCTTCCTCCGGCGTTCTCGTCCAGCATCTCCTCCGCGGCGTCTTCTATCTTCTTCTCCTCAGGCAGCTCCGCACCCATGGCATGGGGGGAGGCTCCCGCTCTTCTCTTCATCTTCTTCTTCATCCTCTTCTCTTCTTCCTTCTTCTCTTCTTCATTTTCTTCTCCAGGCAGCTCTGCACCCATGCTGGCATGGAGGGAGGCTCCCGCTGTGTGACGGAGTCTCCTCGTCTGACGGTTCTTAAATAACGGGGGGCGGGGCCACCCGGTGACCCTGCCCCCTCTGACACACGGTGACTTGACGGGACTTCCCTGTGACGTCACGGGGAATGCCACAGGGAAGTCCCGTCATGCCCCGTGCGTCAGAGGGGGCGGGGTCACCGGGTGGCCCCGCCCCCCGTTATTTAAGAACCGTCAGACGAGGAGACTCCGTCACACAGCGGGAGCCTCCCTCCATGCCAGCATGGGTGCAGAGCTGCCTGGAGAAGAAAATGAAGAAGAGAAGAAGAGAAGAAGGAAGAAGAGAAGAGGATGAAGAAGAAGATGAAGAGAAGAGCGGGAGCCTCCCCCCATGCCATGGGTGCGGAGCGGCCCGAGGAGAAGAAGATAGAAGATGCCGCGGAGGAGATGCTGGACGAGAATGCCGGAGGAAGAACCAGAAGAGCCAGAAGAACCAGAAGAAGATGAAGGAAGATAGAAGAAAGAAGAAGCATTTAAATAAAGGAATTGTCAAAAACTGTCTCTTGTCATTTTTAACATTTTTGACAGTTTTTTAGTGAAATGGTAGGGGTAAGTACCCCCTTACTATTTCACACAGGGGGGGCGGGATCTGGGGGTTCCCTTGTTAAAGGGGGCTTTCAGATTCCGATAAGCCCCCCGCCCGCAGACCCCCACAACCACCGGCCAGGGTTGTGGGGATGAGGCCCTTGTCCTCATCAACATGGGGACAAGGTGTTTTGGGGGGCTACCCCAAAGCACCCTCCCAATGTTGAGGGCATGTGGCCTGGTACGGTTCAGGAGAGGGGGGCCGCACTCTTATCCCCCCCTCTTTTCCTGCGGCCTGCCAGGTTGCGTGCTCGGATAAGGGTCTGGTATGGATTTTTGGGGGGACCCCACGCCGTTTTTTTTTTTTTGGCGCGGGGTTCCCCTTAAAATCCATACCAGACCTGAAGGGTCTGATATTGAATTTAGGGTGAACCCCACGTCATTTTTTTTTTAATTTTGGCTGGGGTTCCCCTTAATATCCATACCAGACCTGAAGGGCCTGGTATGGAATTTAGGGGGACTCCCACGTCATTTTTTTTTTTTAATTTTGGTTCGGGGTTTCCCTGTGTTGAATTTCCATGCCGTTTTTATCAATGAACTTCTATGTGTATTGTCGGCAATGCAATAGCCGCGGGTAGTTTTGAATGGAATTTTTCCTTCGAAATGTAATTTTGCTGTCAGACTGTTCTAAACACGGGAAACATGCGCCCCTTTACAGGCATACTATAGACACCCCCCAGGTACGAAATTTAAAGGGATATTACACTTTTATTGTTTGACTTTAAGCATTATTAAAATCACTGCTCCTGAAAAAACGGCCCTTTTTAAAACTTTTTTTTGCATTGATCCATGTCCCCTGGGGCAGGACCCGGGTCCCCAAACCCTTTTTTGACAATAACTTGCATATAAGCCTTTAAAATTAGCACTTTTGATTATCTTCCATAGACTTTTAAAGGGTGTTCTGCGGCATTCGAATTTGCCGCGAACACCCCAAATTGTTCGCTGTTCGGCGAACTTGCGAACAGCCAATGTTCGAGTCGAACATGAGTTCGACTCGAACTCGAAGCTCATCCCTAGTGGCTAAATTATGAATAAGAGGGAGTATCATACTTTTGAAATAATAAGCCAAAAGAATTACATTTATTTTAGAGATTTATTGATGATAATATTATGATTTGGGAAAGAAGTCAGGAATCACTGATAAGCTTTCTTAACCACTTGCCGTCTGGGACAATTTTGCCTTTTTCACATACATTTTTTTTTTTTTGCTAGAGAATTACTTTAAAAAAAACTAAAGCAAAGCCCTGGAGGTTGTTGCAATTTAATTTGCACAGCAATCTATTAAGCGCACATTTTCAAGAATAAATCCACAAAAATACATTTTAGTGCACACAAACATATTACAATATAATACCCAATTTTTTAGTAAAATATAAAAGATGTTATTGCGCCAAGTAAAATAGATACCAAATATGTCAAGGTTTAAAATTGCAGAGGCCTGTTAAATGTCGACAAACCACAGTACGTAAAATTATTCACAAGTGACATTTTACAAGTTTAGAGTTAATAACTAAGTTCACCTTTTTTTTCTAAAATCCAGCTCCCCTATATACCAATATACCATTAATGAACTTCAGTTGCAGAAAAGTACAAGCTTTCTTTGATTTTGAGAACAAGGCCTTACCTTAGCATTTGTTATATTTCTTAAAACCAAAAAATCTAATAAAACAAATTAAAATCTTAGGCATGACACATGTTAAGAAAATGCAGCATTCCTAATATACCACACATCCCTGCATCTCCCAGTAGGGCCGCTAATCAGCATCTCAACTGGCTGCTCGATACTTCGGAATCTGGATCACTGCGGGATAGCGAGTGACGTCACCAGCGAGCGTTGTGCCCTGACGCAGCATTTCTCCAAATGACTTCTTCAAAAGTCAAAGCCATGCGGCATGTAGGGGTGCGCATCTTCACTGGTCTCACGATTCGATTTGATTACGATTATCTGGTCAACGATTCGATTCGATTCCACGATGCATCACGATGCATCACGATTACTGACGAGCTCCCACTGCCGCTTGGGCCGCCTAGGCGGCCCTTCCACCCTGCAATCTTCTGGGACACATCACAGTTCCCAAAAGATTGCCCGGCTATGCAGGAAAGCGCAGTGAGACATGCGCACCCGGCTGTGAAGCTGCAAGCTGTCACAGCCAGATTCCCACAGTAGTATTGCCAGCGCTGTGGACAGGCGGGGGGAGAGAATGGAGGGTTTGGGTGGCCACGTCACTGGATTGTGGGACAGGTGAGCAGGGCTGGACTGGGATAAAAATTTGGCCCTGGACTGGCCCACTTTATTTGTGCAAACAAGCACAAAAACAGTATATAAACTATACGCCATTGTGCAAAAATACATAAGTAGCATAACATAAGGAGTCCTCACTAACCTCTTTTACTATTTCACTTATTCTCCTCTGTATTTTTCTCATCTTTCTCACATCACTGTGTGCAGTTAAAGGCGAACCAAGAAAGCCATTACTTTGACAGGCTGTCACTGAAACCAGCCCACTGAGCCATTGGCCCACCGGGAAACTCCCTGTAGTCCCGATGGCCAGTACAGGCCTGCAGGAGAGTATCTTTTTATTAAAAGTCAGAAGATGCACTTTTTTTGTAGCTGCTGACTTCTAATAAACAAAAAATTGACTGGAACTCTGCTTTGAATTAAAAATAACCTCACTCCCTAAAAAGTGCACTAATCCGGTGCACTACAGGGTACAGAGATTCACACACACACACGGCTGCTTGGAGGTCAGAAGGGATAGAATCCACAGATGACAAACAGCCCTGTGAAGTTCCCTGTACTGTCTCTGTGATGGACCAGTGGCAGCTGGTGCTCAAAATTTTTTTGGGGGCGCAAACAAACTGAAAAATACTGAACCTTCCCCATCAAATGCAGCCTCACTGTGCCCATCAAATGCAGCCTTACTGTGCCCATCAAATGCAGCCACTGTGCCCGTCAATCGCAGCCACTGTGCCCGTCAATCGCAGCCACCGCTGCCAGTCAAATGCAGCCACTTGTGCCCGTCAAACGCAGCCACTTGTGCCCAAACGCAGCCACTTGTGCCGCCCAAACGCAGCCACCTGGGCCCAAACGCAGCCACATGTGCCGCCCAAATGCAGCCACCTGTGCCCAAACGCAGCCACCTGTGCCAGCCAAACGCAGCCATCTGTGCCCATCAAACGCAGCCACCTGTGCCCAAACGCAGCCACCTGTGCCCAAACGCAGCCACCTGTGCCCGTCAAACGCAGCCACCTGTGCCCGTCAAATGCAGCCACCTGTGCCCGTCAAACGCAGCCATCTCTGCCCATCAAACGCAGCCACCTGTGCCTGTCAAATGCAGCCACCTGTGCCCGTCAAACGCAGCCACCTGTGCCCAAACGCAGCCACCTGTGCCCAAAGGCAGCCACTTGTGCCCGTCAAACGCAGCCACCTGTGCCCAAACGCAGCCACCTGTGCCCAAATGCAGCCACCTGTGCCCGTCAAACGCAGCCACCTGTGCCCAAACGCAGCCAGCTGTGCCCATCAAATGCAGCCACCTGTGCCCATCAAACGCAGCCACCTGTGCCCAGCAAACGCAGCCACCTGTGCCCAAACGCAGCCACCTGTGCCCAAACGCAGCCACCTGTGCCCATTAAATGCAGCCATCACTAACCCCACACAATTACTTTCTTTTAATTAATGTTATATTACAATAGATGCTGTGCCGCCGCTGTATGTGCTTTTAAAAAACAATGTCACCACATACCGAATTTCGCCGTAGTAGTACGATCATGTGACTCCTGGCTCGTCCCGCCACTCTCCTCTCCGCTCTCCTCTCACGTGTCTCCTGAGTCCTGACATCAGCGAGGAATTCTCAGTCCCGCCCGCTGACTATAGTTATCGTATCAGAAGAGAGGCGGGCGGGACTGAGAAATCCCCGCTGACGTCAGGACTCAGAAGACGAAAGAGGAGAGCTGAGAGGAGAGCGGAGAGGGGCGGGACGGGCCGGGAGTCACATGATCGTACTACTACGGCGAAATTCGGTATAAAGCGACATTGTTTTTTAAAAAGCACATACAGCGGGGGCACAGCATTTATTGTCATACAACATTCATTAAAATAAAGGCATTTTAAAAATACGCTCAGAGCGCTTTCCCGGGAGGGGCGGGGCTAGTAGTGACGTCACCGGACATCGATTTTCCGGTCCTTATGCATCGATGCCGCATCGGGGACACCCGAATCGCGATGCATCGATGCAACAATTAATTTCAGCACCCCTAGCGGCATGGCGACAGAGTCTTTTATAGCCCTTCCCTGGAAAGGAACCCTCTGAGCACCATTAACTTAATGCTCTACCATAGTTCTTCCTCACATTTTTCACATCAGTAAATGGGCTCAGACTTAAAGGGGTTGTAAACCCTCAAGGTTTTTCACCTTAATGCATTCTATGCATTAAGGTGAAAAACCTCCTGTGCTGCAGCTGCCCCCCAGAGCCCACCGCTTACTTACCTGAACCTGGTCTTTCCAGGGACGGGGACGAGCACACCAGCTTAAGCCAGTGTCTCAGTGATGATTGGATAGATTGCTAGCAGTGCAGCCAATGGCTCCAATTGCTGTCAATCAAATCCAATGACGTGGGAGCCGGGGGCGGGGCCAAGGCCTGCTGTGTGTGTCAATAGACAGAGCAGCAGGGCATGGGAGCGCGCCCCGAGGGAGAGCGGCTTTCCGATGGGGCACTCAAGAACATGAGGAGCCAGGATCGCCGCTGAGGGACCCCAGAAGAGGAGGATCAGGGCCACTCTGTGTAAAACAATCTGCACAGAGGAGGTAAGTATGACATGCTTGTTTAAAAAAAAATGAACCTTTAGTTACCCTTTAAATGTACAGACAGGACTAATAATACATTAAATCAGTTAAAAAGACATTTTAAAAACAATCACATAGAAAAAGGGAAGCTCCGCTTATTTGTTTCCTTACCCCTCCTCTGCCACATTTGGCACCTTTTGGGGGGAGGGGGAGACGACTCCCACTTCTATGTAAGATCTACGAAACTTCCGGTCCCTTCTCCTTCAAGCAGACTTCTGGGAGACACACAGGTCCCAGAAGACAGTGGGACCATTCAGAAAGCACATGCGCAGCAGGAAACAGGCTGTGAACATGTAAGGCTTCACTTCCTGTTTCCCTTAGTAAGGATGCTGGCGCCTGCACCCGGAGTCAATGAACGGATCCGCTTTGGGTGCTGACATCACGGGCCCCCTCACCAACTAAGACCCCTTATATTAAAAGTCAGCAGCTCCAGTATTTGAAGCTGCTGACTTTAAAAACTTAAGAACCAAGCTTCTTTCTGAGATTTAGTGTTTACAAGTTAAAAATAGGGCTGCGGAAATTAACGATTAATTCCTCGATTAATCATTAATTTTTTTGATCAATCAAAATTTTTTTGCTCAGTAGGCTGCCTGCCCTGGGGCTGCTTTGGGCCAAGCTGTGGCTGCAGCGCAGCACTCCGCTCCCTCCTCCTCCACTATATGTCATCACACATCTGTCTATCACACAAGCTGATCTAGGAGGAGGGCGGGACTTTTCTCACAGCATGGCCAAAGTTTTCACACTCAGCTCCGAGACACACAGCGGTAAATGCCCGCAGACTGTGTAATCCAGGCACAGGCACTGACTACAGTGAGGCTGCGATTATGGGCACGGTGAGAATGAATTATGGGCATGGTGAGACTGCATTATGGGCACGGTGAGACAGCATTATGGGCACGGTGAGACAGCATTATGGGCACGGTGAGACAGCATTATGGGCACGGTGAGGCTGCGATTATAGGCACGGCGAAGCTGCGATTATGGGCAGGGTGAGACAGCATTATGGGCACGGTAAGACTGAAATTATGGGTACGGTGAGGCTGAGTCTATGACGTGTGACGTCCTAGCCATGCCTCGCTATGTCCGGCTTCGGTCGTTGCCATAACAATGGTGCTAAATCAGCTAAAAGTAGTTGGATCTATATGTGCGTTATAATTCATTGAAATTAGTTGATTAATCGATTTAAAAAAAAATTGATTAATCGAACACGAAAATTTTAATCAGTGACAGCCCTAGTTAAAAACTGTTTTTTTTTCTATAAAATTACTTAGAACGCCCAAATACAGAGGCGGCTCTAGGCTTTGTGAGGCCTTAGGCAAAACTTAGACATGAGGCCCCACTGATGCCCTTGAATTACGCAGCAGTCCTTCACAGATTGAGATCCTCATGCGGTGGATGGGAAAAGTGACGTGCACGGACGCAGTATCACTCCTCATTGGCTGGCAGGCAGAACATCAGGAGTCTTAGGTTACGCGAGAAGTGAGTGTAACAGGGCTCTTATCGTTGCCTGCACACAGCGGCATTAAGATGTCTTGTCATCTCTAAAATAAAATGCTGCAGATCAGATGTTCGGCACGCTTAAATGAGACAGGGATCTTAACGCTGCGTGAGCACAGAAGTGTTGAGGTCCCCTGTCAATCAAAACTGGGGTAATGTGTGTCGCACTACCCCTGAAGGAGCCGCTTGGTAATTTTGGGTTCCCTGTTCTGCGCCTCAACTCCAAGAACACCCTCAGCCCCTCTGACACACCTGGTTGATTGAATCACTACAGACACACGTAGCCTATAGTACCTTTCACCTTACTGTAGGATATAGGCAATAAACAATTACACACGTGCTTAGTGGTAGACACTATTTGTCTAGAATTTGGAACTTGCATAAATGACAAAAAGTGCAGTTCACAAAGCAGAGTAGAACTGCCCTCAGGTAATAAAGGTAAACAAATATATCTATAAAAGCAGCTCTATATCAATAGCAAAAAAATCAATATGAGAATAGGTAAATCAATATTTAGCAACACAACTGTAATCCAAACCTGTCTGAAGGAATAGCAGTTTCCTAGTGGTTTTCGAGTGCACTCGAAAAAATGAGAGAAGGTGGGGTCCCCCTTTAAATGGCAACAACAACCTGCACAGGGCCGGTGCAAGGATTTTTGTTTACTTATCCCTGGACCAAGAAGTGACGCCATACAGGGGAGGGCTGACAGCCTGTCCAGTTAAGTGGCCCATTGAACCACCGAATCAGCTCATCCATGCCCACCTGGTTTTTCAATGCAGCTTCACCAGTGCCGCCTCATCAGTGCCTATCAATGCAGCCTCATCAGTGCCCATCAATGCAGACTCACCAGTGTCCATAAATGCAGGCTCACCAGAATTGTAGTTTCCTCTGCCCTGCTCGAGAGCTTGAGCGTGGACTACAACTCCCGGAATGCAACAGCGGCCGGCTGGGCTGCCGGCCCAACTTTCTACAGAAGAAAAAAAAAAGGCAGTGGGCAGTGGCTGCCGGCTGTTTTCAACATAGATTAGAGTAGCCTAGGGGGCAATTTCCACTCTGACCCCCGGCCCAGCCCGCCCCTGATGTCAAACATGACACTTCCCGGTCTGTGTACAGGAGGGTGGCTGAGTGGACGAAGGTCTACTGAGCTACCGCTGCCCTTCCCAGTGCTACCCACCATGACAGTATCGGGCCCGCAGGTGGGACAGTGGTGCCCGGTAAACATGGTGAAGGGGGTGTCAGTGGTGGAAGTGATAGGCGGCTTCCCAGCCACTTGTAACACTGCCAGATAAAAGGCGACAGTCAGCTTTACTAAAGTACACACACTCCCAGCTGCTATATAGGGGCTGGGAGTGTGTAAAAAAAAAAATTCAGCACTGTAAAAATCAGAATCCCCAGTAAGTGGCTGGGGATTAGGATTTTACTGCCCCCCTATCCTGGCGAACTGAGGTGACCGCTTAAGCCGCCATATGGTAGTGCCGGCCATAGCCCTGGGGCCACTACAGTTATAGGGCAGTCTTTAGGCTCGGTTCACACCAGTGTGCTGTGCAACCTCACAGGTGATTCGCACCACACTGCAGTGCAAATCACATGTGAAGTCTGTGCTATGCGATTTCTGCCATACAGATAGTATGGCTGAATTTGCATCGCATTTGGACCAAGGTCATGCAGGACCCTTTTTTGGTCCACACCAGAATCAGATTGCATGGGTGTTCACACCCATGCGATCCGATTCATGTCTGAATTGATAGTTTGCACAGCAATATGTGAACTGATCTGGGGGTGTCATTAACTTTGTATTGCCACTTCCAGCGGCAGTAAGGCAGTGTGAACCGCCTGCGAGTCAGGTGTGATGTGGGAACCCGCAGTGGATTTGCAGGAATCTCGCATCGCACCAGTGTGAACCGAGCCTAAGTGTTGGTTCACACTGCAGCGATGTAATTGCATGTCTCCCAGTGGCAGTTCACACTGCCCTATGCGAACTGTTGGGAGTGTCAATACAAAGTTAATGACACCCCCAAATCAGTTTGCAAATCGCAGTGTGAACTGCAAATTCGGACAGGAATCGGATCGCATGGGTGTGAACACCCATGCGTTCTGATTCTGCTGCAGATCAGAAAAGAGGTCCTGTGCGAGTTTGGTCCAAATGCAATTCGAATTCAGACAATCTGTATGGCTGAAATTGCATTGCAGAGATTGCATGTGATTTGCATTGCAGTGTGGTACAAATCACATTCGATGTTGAACATCACTGCAGTGTGAACTAGCACTAAGTCCTAAATCTTCCTCTCTAATCGCTGGTGCATGTTGCAGCTGTGAATAGGGCCTGTGGGCAGTATTAGGGCCAAAGAATAACAGGGTGGGCAGTTCCTATAGATGGCAGTAGATAATGGCCGACTGGCCCTCTTACCAGACCCAGAGATACAGCAACACAATGGTTCCTCTGATCAGGAGTTAGCTCATTTTGGGTTGCCTGTGGCGACTCCGCTGGGTAGTGCCCAGATCTATATTCTGGAAATAACTTCATGCCTTTCTTCAGAAGGGATGGTGCTAGGCTGTGTGGATTTCTCTCTGGTGGTGCAGTGCAGTGGGATTCTCTCTCTCTGATGGAGTCCTGGGTGCACTTCCCCAAAATTCTCCCGGACTTCTGGATCTCTCTCCCTCCTCTCCAGCTGGGCATGCTGGGGGCTGCAGTTACTTCCCTTAGTGTATCAATGTCCAGCCCTTGGGACTACATTTCCCACAATCCTCCTCTCTGCTTCATTCTAGTGTTTTTTTTCCCCCTGTCCAATAAGAAGGAGGGGGAAGAAACACGAGTACAGTGGTGAGAGGAGGAGAGGGGGGAGAGAAGAGCCCGCAGCAGCTTCTCTCTCTCTCCACACAGACAGAGCCACTCCTCCGATCTTCTTCTGCTCTGCTCAACTCTGGCAGGAGGAAGGAGGGGGAATGGGCAGGAAGCAGAGAGAGAGCCCTCCAGTCTTTTAGCGGTGCCTCGAGCAGGGGGGTGAAGGAGGTCTCCTCGGACCCGCTCCTGTTTTTTGCCGGTGGCCAGCGGGGAGAGCAAGCGGGATGGGGATCCACGGCACCTGCTTACACATATCAGACAAATACGGCGATGGCGAGGCCCCTGTGATTGCGAGGCCTAAGGCGATCGCCTAATTTGCCTAATTGGAGAGCCGCCTCTGCCCAAACATTTTATATATTTTTTTCTAACGCCCTAGAGAATAAAGTGGCGGTCATTGCAATACTTTCTGTCATACAGTATTTGCGCAGCGGTCTTACAAGCGCACTTTTTTTGGAAAGAATACACTTTTTTAAATAAAAAAATAAGACAACAATAAAGTTAGCCCAATTTTTTTATATTGTGAAAGATAATGTTACGCCGAGTAAATTGATACCCAACATGTCACGTTTCAAAATTGCGCCCGCTCGTGGAATGGGGACAAACTTTTACCCTTAAAAATCTCCATAGGCGACGTTTAAGAAAATCTACAAGTTGCATGTTTTGAGCTTCAGAGGAGGTCTAGTGCTAGAATGATTTCTCTCGCTCTAATGATCGCGGTGATACCACACAAGTTTGGTTTGAACACCTTCTTTCATATGCGGGCGCTAGTCACGTAAGCTTCTGCACGCGAGCTCGATGGGACAGGGAACATTTAAAACATTTTTTTCTTATTTATTTTACCTTTACTTTATATTTTTACACTGTTCTTTTAAAATAAAAATGGTGTCACTTTTATTCCTATTACAAGGAATGTAAACATCCCTTGTAATAGAAAAAAAGCATGACAGGACCTCTTAAATATGAGATCTGGGGTCAAAAAGACCTCAGATCTCATATTTACACTAAAATGCAATAAAAAAAATAATAATAATACAGAGACGGGTGGGGGCCATCTTCCCCTCACTCATCTCCATACCAAGCCAGGGAGCAGACCTGATCGCCTCCGCCGCTACCGACGGCTCTGGTAAGCGGCGGAGGGCACCGGAGCATGGCGGGAGGGGGGGCCTCTCCCGCTGCCGATTAAAGTGATCTTGCGGTGAATCCGCCACAGAGACCACTTTTATCTGAAAGCGGACCGCCCGCTGAAGAAGAGGATACCAGGGTTATGGCAGCTAGCTGCTGCCATAACAACGATATCCCTCTTCAAAGTAGCGACGTAAAACAATGGCGGGCGGTCCGTAAGTGGTAAAAAAAAATTTCCCCCAGGCTAAAACTCCTCTTTAAAAAGCACATTCATATAAAGAATCAAATTCCTCAAAGTAGACGCTCCTTTTGGACTTCTGGTCTACAGAGTTTCCTGCATATCTGCTACCCATTCCTGTATCTAATCTCCTGTTGCCGACCTGATCTGCATTGACTACTGTCAGAACTCTGCCTGTACCCTGTCTGTACCCTTCCTATCTGCTGTTCTGCTTCTGACCTGCCTGCTGGTTACTGACCCAGCTTGCCTGACTCTGCTCTGTATTCTGAACCTTCGCCTGTGCTCAAAAAAGGGGAAGGGGAGGGGAAGCACCACCTGAGTGTAGTATTACGGTATCAGCATTTATTGCACAAGATTTAAAAACACTTACAAGATGTAAGAGATGGTCACCCTCGTCATAATGTCATCAGTCCCATGGCATCCGCCATCCTGCAGGCTCCACCGGCGGTCCGAATGGCTGGAAAGGAGATGTGAAGAGGCTGGGATGCCTTACAGATCCAAGAAGTCCTGCGCTGACCAGCATGGACCAGATGTGACATCACTGGAAGAGGTGGGAGTCTGGATCTAGCCTTTTCTTCTAAGAGGCTGTACATTTTGTTTGTACGTTTATTTATCCTTTAAATGACTAAGTATTGAGGAAATTGAAATATCAGACTTCAATAAAAACAATTTTTTTCCATGTACATACTTTGAAACTTTTGAAAATCCAAATTCCTGAAAAGGGGTGTGTTCTGCCCATATTGTTCATAATAATATGTGCTATGTGCTGTTACAGTTTATACTGTAATGTTAGTTTATGTTGTTGCCATCTAGTGGTCAGAGATGGTTATTACTTTGCCAGAGCTTGAAGGAAGTAGGATTCTCCTCATAGTAAAAGGCAGTAACCTTTAACCTGGAACTGTATTTCCTTAATTTCATTACTGCTCCTGGATCTAACAGACTGCATGTAGAAGAGCTCTTAAACCATTCCTGGACTAATGATGGAATTGTCTGTGAGTACTCTCACTGATAGAGTGAGGCTGCTGTATAATATTTAATGTACTGACACATATGTTTGTTTATGCTTATGTTGTAGTTTTACAAAGTTATTCGGGATAAAGAATACAAACAGATCTGATGTCTCACGTTTCTTGGCTTCTGAATTATTGTTAAGCTGTCTGACTAGTGTTATACAACAGTTCAATAATGCGAAGCAGAACAGTAAAAAGACAACCACTTGGCAGTCTGGAATAAACTGAGACGCCATTACTGCAGCATGAGTCTCAGATCAGGAACAAAGTACCAGGCTGATAACATGCTACCGCCGACACAGCAAGGCAGGGAGAACATTCCCAGTACCCAGCAAGACGATGCACATTCGCATGTGTCCAGATCTTCACGGGATAGCAAGATGTCCTCAGCAGTTAAAGCTCGTGCCAAGGCAGAAGCCGCCCGCATCCAGCTACAGTATGCAGAAAAAGAAGCCATGATGATGCAGGAGTTAGCAGCAAAGAAAGCTGCCATCGCTCAAGAAGAAGCAAAATTAGAATCAAAATTGCTCATCCTGCAGCGACAGACTGCTGCTGCAGCTGCTGAAGCAGAGGCCACTGCCTACATGGGAACAAGTCGTTCTGGAAGTGAAAAATCATATAAAGACTCAGAGGTTCCAGGAAAACCTCTATTCTCTGCAGATCGTACAAGTGAGTACATCCAGAACCTTACTACTGCGCATGCAAAGCAACAGTCTCCTAAACCTGAAGAAATTGAATTCAGGCCAAAATCAACAAGCCCCCTGAGCAGGCCCAATCAACCACATGAGGTCAGCGGCTGCCAGCAAATCAAGAATGAAGCACCAGAAACCACCAAGAACAAAAAACAAGTGTTCCCATCACCTCAACCCATAGATTACATGTGCGAACAACAATGTGCAGTGGATGTCACCAAATATCTCATCCGCCAAGAAATGGTAAGCTCAGGCTTTCTCCAATTTGATGACTGTCCTGAAAACTATTGGGCATGGAAATCTTCCTTTCTGAATGCCACTGAAGGTCTGAACTTTTCACCAGCAGAAATTCTTAATTTAATGATAAAATGGCTTGGTACAGAGTCAGCAGAGCATGCTAAGAAGATGAGAAGAGCAAACCTGTTCAACCCTGCAGCAGGACTCAACATGACCTGGAAAAGACTAGAAGAAACGTATGGATCCCCAGAGGTAATAGAAGGAGCACTGCTGAAAAAACTTGAAGTCTTTCCCAAGGTGGGCTACAGAGACAACGTGCGGCTACAAGAACTAAGTGATCTTCTACTAGAGATAGAATATGCCAAAGAGGATGGCTACTTGCCAGGACTTTCATACCTAGATACAGCTAGAGGCACTAATCCCATAGTAGAGAAACTACCCTCAAATCTGCAAGACAAGTGGATGTCTGTGGGAGGTGAATTCAAAGAAGATTATGGAGTTGCTTTTCCCCCTTTCTCTGTGTTTTCTAGGTTTGTCAAACAGCAAGCGAAAATCCGAAGTGATCCCAGTTTCGCCTTCACCACCAGTGGCAATTAATCACACAGACCTGAGAAACCTCACAGACCTCACGGTAAGACCTCTGTATCCACACACAAAACAGCTGTACCTTCAGAAGTCACAGACTATCAAAGCACCCACAAGGTACACACCATAGAAAACCCTGATAGACATTTCCCAATACACAAAAAACCACATCCACTAAAGAAATGCAAAGGCTTTAGAAGCAAACCTATTGCAGAGCGGATGTCCTTCCTTAAACAGAATGGCATCTGTTTCAAGTGTTGCGGATCTACTTATCACGTTGATAAAGACTGCAAAATACCAGTAGAATGTAGAGAATGTGGCAGTGAGAGACATATTGCAGCTTTGCACCCAGGCCCTGCTCCTGCCCCACTAGAGACTGTAGAACCCAGGAAAGATCAGGGCAGGGAGCAACAAGAGAATCCACTCTCCTCAGTAATGTCTAATTGCACTGAAGTATGTGGATAAGGCAAGAGTGTACGTTCATGCTCCAAAATCTGTTTAGTGACTGTGTATCCCACTGGCAAGAGAGAAAGGGCAGTGAAAATGTATGCAGTGCTAGATGAACAGAGCAACAGATCCCTTGCAAAGTCAGACTTCTTTGATATCTTTAATCTTAAGGCAAGTGCAGTTCCATACACTCTAAGGACATGTGCGGGGACAATTGAAACCACAGGGAGAAGAGCTTCTGACTTTACCATTGAATCCTTCAATAAAAAAGTGCAGTTTCCACTTCCTACCCTAATAGAGTGTGGCATGATACCTGACGACAAAACTGAGATTCCCTCTCCAGAAGTAGCCCATCACCACCCTCACCTCCGCTCAATTACTCACCTTATCCCAGCTGTTGAGCCAGATGCTTCTATCCTTCTACTTCTTGGGAGAGACATCCTGCAGGTACACAAGGTGTGCCAGCAAATCAATGGACCTTATAATGCCCCCTATGCACAGAGACTGGACCTGGGGTGGGTCATTGTAGGAGAAGTTTGCCTGGGGACAGTGCACCAGCCTGACAATATTACCACTTTGAAGACCTCTGTGTTAACAAATGGACGCACATCCCTTCTCAGTCCCTGTCACAACAGCTTCATTGTCAAGGAAAGCTTTGGCAGGTCGACACAACACTGTGACTCCTCTACTCAATATGGTAAAGAAGAAGTCAATTCCAACATTGAGACAGACAATCTAGGGATTACAGTGTTCCAGAAAACTAAAGATGATGATAAACAGGCCCTCTCTATAGAGGATCAGACCTTCTTGCAGATTATGGATAGAGAGGCTTACCAAGATGACAATCACAGTTGGGTGGCCCCTCTTCCCTTTCGCACACCCAGACATGTTTTGCCTAGTAACAGGGAACAAGCCATGAAGCGTTTGCATTCACTCAGCAAAACTCTGCAGAGGAAGCCAGAAGTGAAAAGAGATTTCACTGAATTCATTAAAGGGATGCTAGACAATGATCATGCTGAAGTTGCAGGACCACTTGAAACAGACAGGGAACATTGGTATCTACCAATGTTCGGTGTTTACCATCCACACAAACTTGACCAAATCAGAATAGTGTTTGATTCCAGCGCAGAGTATAAAGGAGTCTCTTTAAATGACATACTGTTGAGTGGCCCTGACCTAAACAATACCTTGCTAGGTGTCCTCATGCGCTTCAGAAAAGAGCCCGTTGCTTTCACAGCAGATGTGCGCCAAATGTTTTATTGCTTTCTCGTCAGAGAAGACCACAGAGACTTTTTACGTTTTCTCTGGTACAAAGACAATGACATAGACAAAGAAATTGTCGAGTACAGAATGAAAGTGCATGTATTTGGTAATAGTCCCTCTCCTGCTGTCGCTATATACTGCATGCAAAAGGCTGCCCAGAAAAATGCAGAGTGCTATGGACAAGAAGCCAAACACTTCGTATTAAGGCATTTTTATGTAGATGATGTACTCGCTTCTGCTAGCACACCCGAAGAGGCAATTTCCATCCTCTGTAAAGCGAAGCAAATGCTGTCAGAATCCAACCTGCGTCTTCATAAAATCGCTTCCAACAGCCAAAAAGTAATGGAAGCCTTCCCTGTAGCAGACAGAGCTAAGGACCTTAAAGATCTTTGCCTAGGTACAGACACCCTTCCCCTGCAGAAAAGCCTAGGCCTAAGTTGGGATCTAGAAACAGATAGTTTTGTCTTCAGTTTCCTCAAGGGAAAAGCCTTTTACACGTAGAGGCATTCTATCTACCGTAAGTAGCCTCTATGACCCCCTAGGGTTTGTATCACCTGTGACAATAAAAGGCAAGGTCTTAGTTCGAGAACTGTCATCTGGGAAAAGTGAATGGGATGCATTGCTTCCACAGGAGAGACTTATAGGTATTGCCAGGCAAATCTTGGACGCTATGTTGCTACAAACCAAACCTGCTCACTTGACCCATGAGACTTTAAGCACCTTTATGGCAGAGGTTACGGCTATTATGAATGCCAGGCCTATAGTTCCTGTGTCCTCAGACCCAGATACACCTATGGTCCTTACCCCAGCAATGTTGTTGACTCAAAAGATGAACTCTTTGCTCCATCTGGGACCATAAGTACAACACAAGTTCATGCAAAACAATGGAAGCAAGTACAATGCTTGGCAGACACCTTTTGGAAAAGATGGAAGAGAGAGTATCTGTCAAATCTGCAATGCCGTAGGAAATGGACTGAGATCGCCCAAACGTAAAAGTAGGTGATGTTGAAGGACAGCCAAGAGGGCAGGAATGAGTGGCCCGTAGGACTTATTTTCAAAGCTGTGTGAAGTTGGCACCCCATGTTTGTAAAACCTGAATTAAAATATACCATTCGTTTGTGCCGCGTTTGTGCTAATTTGTGCTGCAAAAATGAGCGTTTGTGCCGGTTCGGTTTTTGAGATATTAAACATTCAATTTAATGCAAGCCCCGCCCACTTTGCACCCCATGTTCCTGAATTTTAAAAACAAACGCGCCATTCGTTTGTGCCGCGTTTGTGCCGCAAAAATAAAAGTTTGTGCCGCTTTGGTTGTGGAGATATTGTGCGTTATTGTTGCTGTAACCCCGCCCATTTTGCACCCCATGTTCCTGAATTTTAAAAACAAACGCGCCATTCGTTTGTGCCGCGTTTGTGCTGGTTGGTGCCGCAAAAATAAACGTTTGTGCCGCTTTGGTTGCGGAGATATTGTGCGTTATAGTTGCTGTAACCCCGCCCATTTTGCACCCCATGTTCCTGAATTTTAAAAACAAACGTGCCATTCGCTTGTGCCGCGTTTGTGCTGGTTTGTGCCGCAAAAATAAAACTTTGTGCCGCTTTGGTTGCGGAGATATTGTGCGTTATAGTTGCTGTAACCCCGCCCATTTTGCACCCCATGTTCCTGAATTTTAAAAACAAACGTGCCATTCGTTTGTGCCGCGTTTGTGCTGGTTTGTGCCGCAAAAATAAATGTTTGTGCCGCTTTGGTTGCGGAGATATAGTGCGTTATAGTTGCTGCAACCCCGCCCACATTGCACCCCATGTTCCTGAATTTTAAAAACAAATGCACCATTTGTTTGTGCCGGGTTTGTGCTGGTTTGTGCCGCAAAAATAAACGTTTGTGCCGCTTTGGTTGCGGAGATATTGTGCATTATAGTTGCTGCAACCCCACCCACTTTGCACCCCATGTCCCTGAATTTTAAAAACAAACGTGCCATTCGTTTGTACCGCGTTTGTGCTGGTTTGTGCCGCAAAAATAAACGTTTGTGCCACTTTGGTTGCGGAGATATAGTGCGTTATAGTTGCTGCAACCCCGCCCACATTGCACCCCATGTTCCTGAATTTTAAAAACAAACGCGCCATTTGTTTGTGCCGCGTTTGTGCTGGTTTGTGCCGCAAAAATAAACGTTTGTGCCGCTTTGGTTGCGGAGATATTGTGCGTTATAGTTGCTGCAACCCCGCCCACATTGCACCCCATGTTCCTGAATTTTAAAAACAAATGCGCCATTTGTTTGTGCCGGGTTTGTGCTGGTTTGTGTCGCAAAAATAAACGTTTGTGCCGCTTTGGTTGCGGAGATATAGTGCGTTATATGTTGTCAAACCACATTGACTTTACACCTTGTTATTAAAGCTTACATACAGAACCTAAACTCAGCTTGGGTTTCCTTAATGTAAAGCTCCTCCCACTGTACTGGCCCTGCACTGCATATTGTACCCTGAAAAAGGCACCTCTGCCGTGTTAGCCCCCCATATCAAAATTTTTGAAAAAATCTTATGCAGTTTGTTAGATCTTTGTTAGATCAGGTTAGATCAACCGTTGTTTGCGTTAGATCTCACACAGAAGAAGCGATATTAACAGTTATTTGCTGGGGGGGCTAACCCGTCATCAGCCCCACTTATCAAAAAATTGACCAAACAGTTAGCTATTTTGGAAGCAATTTGTTAGATCCGGTATGATCAAGTGTTTTTAACGTTAGATCTCACATAATTAGAGACTGATTAAGTGATTAATGTGGGGGGGCTGGCCCCCCTTATCAAATTTTCGGCCCAAAAATCATTCAGGCTAATAGATATTCGTTAGATCCAGTAAGATCAAGTGGTTTTAACATTAGATCTCACATCATTTCAGAGATATTCCACATCAAAATAGAGATATTAGGTGGTACATATGGACGGGTTAGCCCCCCCTTATCAAATTTTCGGCCCAAAAATCATTCAGGCTAATAGATATTCGTTAGATCCGGTAAGATCAAGTGTTTTTAATGTTAGATCTCACATAATTAGAGACTTATTAAGTGATTAATGAGGGGGGGCCGGCCCCCCCTTATCAAATTTTCGCCCCAAAAATCATTCAGGCTAATAGATATTCGTTAGATCCGGTAAGATCAAGTGGTTTTAATGTTAGATCTCACATCATTTCAGAGATATTCCACATCAGAATAGAGATATTAGGTGGTACATATGGACGGGCTGGCCCCCCCTTATCAAATTTTCTGGCCAAAAATCATTCAGGCTAATAGATATTCGTCAGATCCGGTAAGATCAAGTGGTTTTAACGTTAGATCTCACATCATTTCAGAGATATTCCACATCAAAATAGAGATATTAGGTGGTACATATGGACGGGTTAGCCCCCCCTTATCAAATTTTCGGCCCAAAAATCATTCAGGCTAATAGATATTCGTCAGATCCGGTAAGATCAAGTGGTTTTAACGTTAGATCTCACATAATTAGAGACTTATTAAGTGATTAATGAGGGGGGGCCGGCCCCCCCTTATCAAATTTTCGCCCCAAAAATCATTCAGGCTAATAGATATTGGTTAGATCCAGTAAGATCAAGTGGTTTTAACGTTAGATCTCACATCATTTCAGAGATATTCCACATCAAAATAGAGATATTAGGTGGTACATATGGACGGGCTGGCCCCCCCTTATATTCAGCGCAAGCCCACTGCTTTCAGAAAATGCCCCTGACCTGAGCTCATCATTGCACATCCATTCCAGATGCTCGTATGTGACATCACATACATCCCATACATCACATACAAGCACGTGGGCTGGATGCGAGAGGTGAATCAGCAGGATGAGTGTGCCAGGACAAGTAGATGTGTCTCATCTCTGCTTCCTTTTACCACTCTGCATATCACACATATCATAGATGAGAAGAGGGTTCAGTGGTGGGAAAAATGAGCAGGAGGGGTTTAGATGTGGGACAGAAGAACAGGAGGGTACAGCCGTGGGGCAGATGTGCAGGGGGGGTTCAGTTTTGGTGCAGATGAGAAGGAGGTTCAGTGGTGGGACAGAAAAGCAGGGGGGGTAGAACAGTGGGGCAAATGTGAAAGGAGGTGTATTGGTGGGACAGATGAGCAGGAGGTTACAGTGGTGGGGCAGGAGAACAGGGGGAACATAGGTGGGCCAGAAGAGCAGGGGGTACAGAGGTGAAACAGATGTGCAGGAGGTACATTAGTAAGGCAGATGAAAAAGCGGGTTACAGTGGTAGGGCAGATGAGAAGGTGATTCAGTAGTAGACAGAAGAGCATGGGAATATGGCGGTGGAGCAAATGTGCAGAGAGGTACAGTCGTGGGGCAGATGAGAAAAATGGTACATTGATGGGGTAGATGAGCAGGGGGGTTACAGTGGTGGGGCAGAAGAGCAAGGGGGTACAGTGGTGGTGCAGATGTGCAGAAGGTGCAGTGGTGGGGGGGATGCGAAGGGGGTTCAGCAGTGGGACAGAAAAGCAGGGGGGTACAGTGATGGGGCAGATGAGCGGGGGAGGGGTTTAGTGTTGGGCCAGATGAGAAGGGGGTTACAGTGGTGGGAAAATGAGCAGGAGGGGTTCAGTGTTGGGGCAGATGAGAAGGGGGTTTAGCGGTGGGACAGAAGAGCAGGGGGGTACAGCGGTGGGGCAGATGTGAAAGGAGGTGCATTGGTGGACAGATGAGCAGGGGGTTACAGTGGTTGGGCAGAAGAGCAGGGAGAACAGAGGTGGGGCAGATGTACAGGGGGGTACAGTGGCGGGGCAGAGGAGAAAGGAGGTACATTAGTGGTACAGATGAGCAGGGGGTTACAGCGGTGGGGCAGAAGAGCAGGGGGAACAGAGGTGAGACAGATGTGCAGGAGGTACAGTGATGGGGCAGAAGAGAAAGGGGGTTACAGTGGTGGGGCCAGGGCCGGATTAGCCACAAGGCCACCGAGGCCAGGCCTCGGGGCGGCAGTGGTGTAGGGGCGGCGCCGCTCCTGCAGCGACTTCACGGCCACCCCCCTTTCGTGCTGCTGATTACAGTCTATTATGGGCACCAGTGCCCATAGAAAAGATGGCCGCGAGCCGACCACGAAACTGCGCATGCGCCGTTCGGAAGCCGGCCGGGCTCGGGAAAGCTTGTAAGCGCTCGGCCAGGCGGCGCATGCGCAGTAGCGTGATTACGCTGCCCGGCGCCATTTTTGAAAAAATTGAGAGTAGCAAGTAATGTCAGCGGTGCGGCAGCGGGGAGAAAGATGACATCTCTCATTGCCCGCACCGCTGTTCCGCCCTCCTCCTTCTGGTGGCAGGCAACATGGCAAGGGACATCCCAATCTGGTGGCAAGTGACATCCCCATCTGGTGGCAAGTGACATCCCCATCTGGTGGCAAGTGACATCCCAATCTGGTGGCAAGTGACATCCCCATCTGGTGGCAGGCAGCGTAGCAAGTGACATCCCCATCTGGTGGCAGGCAGCGTAGCAAGTGACATCCCCATCTAGTGGCAGGCAGCATGGCAAGTGACATCCCCATCTGGTGGCAGGCAGCGTGGCAAGTGACACCCCCATCTGGTGGCAGGCAGCGTAGCAAGTGACATCCCCATCTGGTGGCAGGCAGCGTGGCAAGTGACATCCCCATCTGGTGGCAGGCAGCGTGGAAAGTGACATCCCCATCTGGTGGCAGGCAGCGTGGCAAGTGACATCCCCATCTGGTGGCAGGCATAGTGGCAAGTGACATCTCCATCTGGTGGCAGGCAGCGTGGCAAGTGACATCCCCATCTGGTGGCAGGCAGCGTGGCAAGTGACATCCCCATCTGGTGGCAGGCAGCGTGGCAAGTGACATCCCCATCTGGTGGCAGGCAGCGTGGCAAGTGACATCCCCATCTGGTGGCAGGCAGCGTGGCAAGCGACATCCCCATCTGGTGGCAGGCATAGTGGCAAGTGACAAGAGATGGTGGCAAGTGACACGCTCAGGGCTCCCAATGATTCTGCATTATGGTGAGTTGAACTATTTCAGTTTATATTACAATGTAATGATAGAAATAATGTGTTTCAATCATCCTGACACCATAACAACCATGGTGCCGGGGATGATTGAAGCACTAACACCAGCCATTGCCTTGAAAATTTGCCTGCGAAAAATCCTTACCCCTCGCGCGCTTACCCTGAAGTATTTTTAGTCTGTACAATTAAAGCCAGTTATTTTCAGTGTTCTCGTGTGTGGAGATATGTTTTTAATTGATCTATTGTAGAAGTCATCGATAAAGTACGTGGTGTGTGTGGGTGTGGGTGTGTGTGTGTGGGGGGCGGCGGCATTGAAGGACCCGGCCTTGGGGCGGCAAAGGGAGTAAATCCGGGCCTGGGTGGGGCAGATGAGAAAGGGGGTTACAGAGGTGGGGCAGATGAGAAAGGGGGTTACAGTGGTGGGGCAGATGAGAAAGGGGGTTACAGGGGTGGGGCAGATGAGAAAGGGGGTTACAGTGGTGTGGCAGATGAGAAAGGGGGTTACAGAGGTGGGGAAGATGAGCAGGGGGAACAGAGGTGGGACAGATGTGTGGGAGGTACAGTGGTGGGGCAGATGAGAAAGGGGTTTACAGTGGTGGGGCAGATGAGACAGGGAGTTAGAGAGGTGGGACAGATGAGAAAGGGGGTTACAGTGGTGGGGCAGATGAGCAGATAAGTTCAGTGTTAGGACAGATGAGAAGATGGTTCAGCAGTGAGACAGAAGACCATGGGGGTACGGTGGTGGGGCAGATTTGCAGGGGGTTACAGTGGTGGGGCCAGGGCCGATCCTAGGGTCACAGGCGCCTGGGTGCAGAAATATTTCTGGTGCCCCCACATGGGCGTGGTCATTTTAGTAACTCCTCCCCTTTACAAATATTTCTATGGCAACGACTCAACCACAGAGATGCTCCACCACGAAGTCTTCATTACCCTGGGATCCGTACAGGTACAATAAACAAAATACAGGAAGAGAAGCAAGAGTACTTTATTGGGACCTGGAGGGGGGCCTCTCTGATGGAGACAGAAAGCGCTTCTGTTAGAGAGTCTGTTAGAAAGAGCCCCCAGAAATACTACAGACATGATACAGGAGATGATCAGAGACTGCAGACATAGTACAGGAGATGGTCAGAGACTGCAGACATAGTACAGGAGATGGTCAGAGACTGCAGACATGGTACAGGAGATGGTCAGAGACTGCAGACATGGTACAGGAGATGGTCAGAGACTGCAGACATGGTACAGGAGATGGTCAGAGACTGCAGACATGGTACAAGAGCTGGACAGAGACTACAGACATAGTACAGGAGATGGTCAGAGACTGCAGACATAGTACAGGAGATGGTCAGAGACTGCAGACATAGTACACTAGATGGTCAGAGACTGCAGACATAGTACTGGAGATGGTCAGAGACTGCAGATATAGTACAAGAGATCGTCAGAGACTGCAGACATAGTACAGGAGATGGTCAGAGACTGCAGACATGGTACAGGAGATGGTCAGAGACTGCAGACATGGTACAGGAGATGGTCAGAGACTGCAGACATGGTTCAGGAGATGGTCAGAGACTGCAGACATGGTACAGGAGATGGTCAGAGACTGCAGACATGGTACAGGAGATGGTCAGAGACTGCAGACATGGTACAGGAGATGGTCAGAGACTGCAGACATGGTACAGGAGATGGTCAGAGACTGCAGACATGGTACAGGAGATGGTCAGAGACTGCAGACATGGTACAGGAGATGGTCAGAGACTGCAGACATAGTACAGGGGATGGTCAGAGACTGCAGACATAGTACACTAGATGATCAGAGACTGCAGACATACTACAGGAGAGGGCCAGAGACTGCAGCCATAGTACAGGAGATGTCAGAAACTGCAGACATGATATAGGAGACAGTTAGAGACTGCAGACATAGTACAGGAGATGATCAGAGACTGCAGACATAGTACACTAGATGATCAGAGACGGCATACATAGTACAGGAGATGGTCAGAGACTGCAGACATGGTACAGGAGATGGTCAGAGACTGCAGACATGGTACAGGAGATGGTCAGAGACTGCAGACATGGTACAGGAGATGGTCAGAGACTGCAGAATGGTACAGGAGATGGTCAGAGACTGCAGACATGGTACAGGAGATGGTCAGAGACTGCAGACATAGTACAGGAGATGGTCAGAGACTGCAGACATAGTACAGGAGAGGGTCAGAGACTGCAGACATAGTACAGGAGATGGTCAGAGACTGCAGACATGATATAGGAGATGGTTAGAGACTGCAGACATGGTACAGGAGATGGTCAGAGACTGCAGACATGATATAGGAGATGGTCCGAGACTACAGACATAGTACAGGAGAGGGTCCGAGACTACAGACATAGTACAGGAGATGGTCATAGACTGCAGACATAGTACAGGAGAGGGTCAGAGACCGCAGACATAGTACAGAAGATGGGTCAGAGACTGCAGACATAGTACAGGAGATGATCCGAGACTGCAGACTAAGGATGAGCTCTGGCGTGTTCGCAAGCTGCAAGTGCGGAGCCCCCCAGGAAGTCGGCAATGCGCTGCGCTAATCACAAGCAGTGAGACATTTCCCGATCTCTGCAGCCGCAAAGCACCCTTGTCCATTGAAATCAATGGGCAGTGCCTGCAAAGCGCCTCCGCAGTTGCGCCTTTGAACCCTTTAGTGGGGGTTAAATGTACCTCTAAAGCGACGGTAAAGCGCCACTAAAAGTAGCAGCGCATTACCGCCAATGCCCTGGCACTGTCAGTGTGAAAGGTCTCTTAGTACATCTCATTAAACAACACATCTGTAATTGAACTACTGAGGTGCAGGAAGGGACAGGGGCTGTGTATCCTATTGTAATCTATCATATCATAAAACATCTCCTAGCAGGGGCAGCCCAGAGCACATCTAAAGGTGTGCAGGGGATGCCATTCCTACACACAGCACACTGACCCACCTCAGTTCTCTCTCCGTGCAGCCCTAGATAGAGATGGGAGGGGGAAGCGTTCCAACTGAAGTTGGTAGAGACAGTGCGGGATCCCAGTGTGAGGAATTTATTCCCGCACATCAGCAGCCACTGACTAGAACCCTTGTGTCAGGAAGAGGAGCGCCCCTCCCCCGAGCACTGCCAGGCTGGAAGGGCTGCCCTACGCTCACACTGGAGTTCTGGACGGACACTCACAAGGAGAGAAGGAGGGAGGGGAGAAGTCTGGCTCTTAGGCGCCCCCACCTCTGCAGGCGCCTGGGTGCAAAGCACCCTTCGCACCCTGGGTAGGATCGGCCCTGGGTGGGGCAGTTGAGCAGGGGGGTACAGTGGTGGGGCAGATTTGCAGGTGATACAGTGATCTCAGGGGTGAAGGTGTATGAATTGGGGTTGATCTGAGGCGTGAGAGTGCAGGATGTTAATTTCTCACTACTAAAGTAGTTTACAGCATTTACTTTATAAAATCCTTTTCGTGATTGAGATTGTGAAGTTGACTTTTTTGTTATAAAATCGGCATGCTCAATTTCTTTGAAAACATTTTTCGGCACACTGCTCCAAAGGCTGCTTACCTCCTGGCCTATCAGTTTTTATTAAAGATGGAAAATGGGCTGTGGAGCAAGACCCGCTGTCGCCCAAAACTATTTTCTCATTTTCAATAATCAAAGAAGGTAAGGAAAAAAGGATGGAAAAGGTAAGAGGAGAGAAGGGGGGGGGGTAAGGCTGGGGGGGGGTGAAATGGCGTTGGTTCAGGATAACTATGGTGAACGGGCTCCGCAACTTATCTGTGACATTAAGGCCCAAGAAGGGCAGTACCCTCTGCGGAAACGACAAACTGGTTCCATAGTCCCCAAGTTTTAGAGTATTTTTCCTGTTGGTGTTGTGCAGTGAGTACTAGATCTCCCATCTCATTTGGAATGGAGTTTTTATAGAGTTTGGCTCAGATGGAGGAGACATGTAGCTAGGAAAAAGCTGGATCACCAGGAACCTTGTATTGCGTACATTTTTGCGTGGTTTATCTGTCTCCCAGAAGTGGATCAATTTGGGGCACGACCAAAATATGTGAAGTCGTGTTCCTCCATCCCCCTGGCATCTCCAACATTGGTCAGTAGTTGCAGGGTGCGGTACCACCTTGTTAACAGTTTATAGTTGGTCTGTTTAATTTTCGTACAAACCGATGATTTCAACGAAAATCTGAGGACATGTTGTATCTGAGCAGATGTAAATGTACGCCCCAGCTTACTTTCCCATTTGTTCAAGAACGGTAAGTGTGGTTGTTCAGCCGGACAGTTCAAGAGGGTGTATGTTTTGGATAGAGCCTGTGGAAGGGAACCCTCTTTGGAACAGTATGCTTCAAAGGACGTCAGGGGACGATTAAATCCCTGTGGATTGGGCAAAGTATTGAGAAAGTGTAATTGTAGCGCTGTCCACAAGGAAAGTTTGAAGGGCTCATTAGCACTACTGTGGAAGGCCATTGGCCTTCTGTTAGGAAGTGGGATGCCTGGACCCTACCTGTTTGGCTTAGGGTCCGAAACATTTGCGGTTCCAGACCAGGGAGGAACCACGGTTTTTCTATGATAGGGAGCAATGGGGAATCAGGGAAGAAAGCCGGTTCTGTGTGCTGACCTGGGAGTATATGCGGAGTGTCGTACCCATTATGGGGTGTGACTTCAGCACAGGCGGTAGTTGGTCATAGCACCACAGAGCCCCTGGCAGCAGAATGTCAGTCTGGGCCTGTTCCAGTTGTGCCCACAATTTAGAGCAGCGATGCCAAAATTTATTAATTTTAAGCTACTGCCACAGGGGCCTAACTTCTCATATAAAATAACAAACTGTTATGTATTTATCATAGATTAAATAAAACATCTCACTGATCAAACTGCAACAAGCTTTTATCCCTACTTACATTGTGATTATTACTGATTTCTGCCATGTGCATGCTAGGTTTAATGCAATAATAACTTCATCTAACAATTATCTACTAACTTGGATGTTGTTATTGGCAAAGAATATGAAATCTCTGAAATTATGTGAGATCTTACATTAAAACCTCTTGATCTTACCGGATCTAACGAATATCTATTAGCCTGAATGATTTTTGGCCCGAAAATGTGATAAGGGGGGGCCAGCCCCCCCTCATTAATCACTTAATAAGTCTCTAATTATGTGAGATCTAACGTTAAAACCACTTGATCTTACCGGATCTAACGAATATCTATTAGCCTGAATGATTTTTGGCGAGAAAATTTGATAAGGGGGGGCCAGCCCGTCCATATGTACCACCTAATATCTCTATTCTGATGTGGAATATCTCTGAAATGATGTGAGATCTAACATTAAAACCACTTGATCTTACCGGATCTAACGAATATCTATTAGCCTGAATGATTTTTGGGCCGAAAATTTGATAAGGGGGGGCCAGCCCCCCCACATTAATCACTTAATCAGTCTCCAATTATGTGAGATCTAACGTTAAAAACACTTGATCATACCGGATCTAACAAATTGCTTCCAAAATAGCTAACTGTTTGGTCAATTTTTTGATAAGGGGGGCTGATGAGGGGTTAGCCCCCCCAGCAAATAACTGTTAATATCGCTTCTTCTGTGTGAGATCTAACGCAAACAACGGTTGATCTAACCTGATCTAACAAAGATCTAACAAACTGCATAAGACTTTTTCAAAAATTTTGATATGGGGGGGCTAACCCGGCAGAGGTGCCTTTTTCAGGGTACAATATGAAGTGCAGTGCCAGTACAGTGGGAGGAGCTTTACATTGAGGAAACCCAAGCTGAGTTTAGGTTCTGTATGTAAGCTTTAATAACAAGGTGTAAAAGCAATGTGGTTTGACAACATATAACGCACTATATCTCCGCAACCAAAGCGGCACAAATGTTTATTTTTGTGACACAAACCAGCACAAACCCGGCACAAACAAATGGCGCGTTTGTTTTTAAAATTCAGGAACATGGGGTGCAATGTGGGCGGGGTTGCAGCAACTATAACGCACAATATCTCCGCAACCAAAGCGGCACAAACGTTTATTTTTGCGACACAAACGCGGCACAAACAAATGGCGCGTTTGTTTTTAAAATTCAGGAACATGGGGTGCAATGTGGGCGGGATTGCAGCAACTATAACGCACAATATCTCCGCAACCAAAGCGGCACAAACGTTTATTTTTGCGGCACAAACCAGCACAAGCGCAGCACAAACAAATGGCGCGTTTGTTTTTAAAATTCAGGAACATGGGGTGCAAAATGGGCGGGGTTACAGCAACTATAACGCACAATATCTCCGCAACCAAAGCAGCACAAACGTTTATTTTTGTGGCACAAACGCGGCACAAACGAATGGCGCGCTTGTTTTTAAAATTCAGGAACATGGGGTGCAAAATGGGCGAGGTTACAGCAACTATAACGCACAATATCTCCGCAACCAAAGCGGCACAAAGTTTTATTTTTGCGGCACAAACCAGCACAAACGCGGCACAAACGAATGGCACGTTTGTTTTTAAAATTCAGGAACATGGGGTGCAAAATGGGCGGGGTTACAGCAACTATAACGCACAATATCTTCGCAACCAAAGGGGCACAAACATTTATTTTTGTGGCACAAACCAGCACAAACGCGGCACAAAGGAATGGCGCGTTTGTTTTTAAAATTCAGGAACATGGGGTGCAAAATGGGAGGGGTTACAGCAACTATAACGCACAATATCTCCGCAACCAAAGCGGCACAAACGTTTATTTTTGCGGCACAAACCAGCACAAACGCGGCACAAACGAATGGCGTGTTTGTTTTTAAAATTCAGGAACATGGGGTGCAAAATGGGCGGGGTTACAGCAACTATAACGCACAATATCTCCACAACCAAAGCGGCACAAAGTTTTATTTCTGCGGCACAAACCAGCACAAACGCGGCACAAACGAATGGCGCGTTTGTTTTTAAAATTCAGGAACATGGGGTGCAAAATGGGCGAGGTTACAGCAACTATAACGCACAATATCTCCGCAACCAAAGCGGCACAAAGTTTTATTTTTGCGGCACAAACCAGTACAAACGCGGCACAAACGAATGGCACGTTTGTTTTTCAAATTCAGGAACATGGGGTGCAAAATGGGCGGGGTTACAGCAACTATAACGCACAATATCTCCGCAACCAAAGCGGCACAAACCAGCACAAACGCGGCACAAACGAGTGGCGCGTTTGTTTTTAAAATTCAGGAACATGGGGTGCAAAATGGGAGGGGTTACAGCAACTATAACGCACAATATCTCCGCAACCAAAGCAGCACAAACGTTTATTTTTGCGGCACAAACCAGCACAAATGTGGCACAAACAAATGGTGCGTTTGTTTTTAAAATTCAGGAACATGGGGTGCAAAATGGGCGGGGTTACAGCAACTATAACGCACAATATCTCCGCAACCAAAGCGGCACAAACGTTTATTTTTGCGGCACAAACCAGCACAAACGCGGCACAAACGAATGGCGCGTTTGTTTTTAAAATTCAGGAACATGGGGTGCAAAATGGGCGGGGTTACAGCAACTATAACGCACAATATCTCCGCAACCAAAGCGGCACAAACGTTTATTTTTGCGGCACAAACCAGCACAAACGCGGCACAAACGAATGGCGCGTTTGTTTTTAAAATTCAGGAACATGGGGTGCAAAATGGGCGGGGTTACAGCAACTATAACGCACAATATCTCCACAACCAAAGCGGCACAAACATTTATTTTTGCGGCACAAACCAGCACAAACGCGGCACAAACGAATGGCGCGTTTGTTTTTAAAATTCAGGAACATGGGGTGCAAAATGGGAGGGGTTACAGCAACTATAACGCACAATATCTCCGCAACCAAAGCGGCACAAACGTTTATTTTTGCGGCACAAACCAGCACAAATGCGGCACAAACAAATGGCACGTTTGTTTTTAAAATTCAGGAACATAGGGTGCAAAATGGGCGGGGTTACAGCAACTATAACGCATAATATCTCCGCAACCAAAGTGGCACAAACATTTATTTTTGCGGCACAAACCAGCACAAACGTGGCACAAACGAATGGCGCGTTTGTTTTTAAAATTCAGGAACATGGGGTGCAAAATGGGCGGGGTTACAGCAACTATAACGCACAATATCTCCGCAACCAAAGCGGCACAAACGTTTATTTTTGCGGCACAAACCAGCACAAACGCGGCACAAACAATTGGCACGTTTGTTTTTAAAATTCAGGAACGTGGGGTGCAAAATGGGCGGGGTTACAGCAACTATAACGCACAATATCTCCGCAACCAAAGCGGCACAAACGTTTATTTTTGCGGCACAAACGCGGCACAAACGAATGGCGCGTTTGTTTTTAAAATTCAGGAACATGGGGTGCAAAATGGGAGGGGTTACAGCAACTATAACGCACAATATCTCCGCAACCAAAGCGGCACAAACGTTTATTTTTGCGGCACAAACCAGCACAAATGCGGCACAAACAAATGGCACGTTTGTTTTTAAAATTCAGGAACATAGGGTGCAAAATGGGCGGGGTTACAGCAACTATAACGCATAATATCTCCGCAACCAAAGTGGCACAAACATTTATTTTTGCGGCACAAACCAGCACAAACGTGGCACAAACGAATGGCGCGTTTGTTTTTAAAATTCAGGAACATGGGGTGCAAAATGGGCGGGGTTACAGCAACTATAACGCACAATATCTCCGCAACCAAAGCGGCACAAACGTTTATTTTTGCGGCACAAACCAGCACAAACGCGGCACAAACAATTGGCACGTTTGTTTTTAAAATTCAGGAACGTGGGGTGCAAAATGGGCGGGGTTACAGCAACTATAACGCACAATATCTCCGCAACCAAAGCGGCACAAACGTTTTGTCACGGACAAATACTCACCGAGGCTGAGATGCCGAGAGCGGCTCGCCCTTACGACTACGCGCACCCAGACCCCCGAAATGGGTACGGAAGGCTGAGGGCACGCGGAGGCACGGGCTTCCGGTAGGATAGTGGGTACCAAGGCTGGAAGCGGGTGTCTTGGGATCCGCAGAAGCAGAGCTGAAAATACAAGCAGAGGTTAGGGAACAAGCAGGTAGTAATCAGGGTATCACAAGATCCAGCAGAGCGGTGGTTAAGCAGGCCAGGGTTCGGTGCACAGATCAGGCAGCTATAATCAAGATAGTCCAGCAGAGTGGTAGTTACACAGGCCAGGGGTTTGGTACACAGATCAGGCAGGTTTTAGACAGGATAGTCCAGCAGAGTAGTAGTTAACAGTCGAGGGTTCAGTACACAGATCAGGCAGTAAGTACAGGGACAATCCGGGAGAGTAGTGGTTAACAGTCCAGGGTTCGGTACACAGATCAGCCAGTAAGTACAGGGACAATCCGGGAGAGTAGTGGTTAACAGTCCAGGGTTCGGTACACAGATCAGGCAGTAAGTACAGGGACAATCCGGGAGAGTAGTGGTTAACAGTCCAGCTGAGGGTTCGGTACACAGAGACAGGCAGATCACAGGGTAACACAGGCTCAGGGAACAGGGAGAGCTGACGACAAACCAGCAACCCGACTGGGCGCTGGAGCCGTCAGATATAGTCTCCCTGCCCGGCGAGTGCATCAGTGTGACGCGCTACCGGGCACCCGCACGGGCGACGGCGCGCACGCGAGGACCGTCGTGCACCCGCGCGCGCCGCACCATCAGGCCGCGGACGGGTGTGCGGCGAAGCGCCCGTCCCGTGCGCATGCGCACCGGAGCCCGGCGAGCGGAGACGCTCCCTGGCTCCTGACAGTGCCCCCCTCCTAAGGGCGGACACTGGACGCCAAGGCTGGCCATCAATTCCGGATGATCTTGATGAAACGTTTGAATTAACTGTGGGGCGTGCAGATTCCTGGCGGGCTCCCAAGAATTATCTTCGGGGGGATACCCCTTCCATTGAATCAGGTACTGTAGCTGCCTGCCCCTCTTTCTACAACCTAGAATGGATTCCACTTCAAATTCATTCTCGCCTTCAATTCTGACTGGCGGAGGAGGGGGTTCTCTTCTTCCCGGAAAAGGGCTGGGCACCACAGGCTTCAATAGTGACACATGGAAAACGGGGTGAATCCGATATGTCCTGGGAAGTGCCAACTCAACAGCCACAGGGTTGATGATTCTCCTGACTTGAAAAGGCCCAATGAATTTAGGCCCGAGCTTTCGAGATGGCAGTGGTAATCTCAGATTAACGGTGGACAGCCAGACCTCGTCTCCTACGTCGAATCTTGGGTTTGCCTTTCTGCCCCGGTCGTACTGTTTCTTGTAGTCCTCCTGAGTAGGGATGAGCCGAACACCCCTCTGTTCGGTTCGCACCAGAACATGCGAACAGGAAAAAAATTTGTTCGAACACGCGAACACCGTTAAAGTCTATGGGACACGAACATGAATAATCAAAAGTGCTAATTTTAAAGGCTAATATGCAAGTTATTGTCAATAAAAGTGTTTGGGGACCTGGGTCCTGCCCCAGGGGACATGAATCAATGCAAAAAAAAGTTTTAAAAACGGCCGTTTTTTCAGGAGCAGTGATTTTATTAATGCTTAAAGTCAAACAATAAAAGTGTAATATCCCTTTAAATTTCATACCTGGGGGGTGTCTATAGTATGCTTGTAAAGGGGCGCATGTTTCCCGTGTTTAGAACAGTCTGACAGCAAAATGACATTTTGAAGGAAAAAACACATTTAAAACTACCGCGGCTATTGCATTGCCGACAATACACATAGAAGTTCATTGATAAAAACGGCATGGGAATTCCCCACAGGGCAACCCCGAACCAAAATTAAAAAAAAAAAATGATGTGGGAGTCCCCCTAAATTCCATACAAGGCCCTTCAGGTCTGGTATGGATATTAAGGGGAACCCCAGCCAAAATTTAAAAAAAAAAATTGACGTGGGGTTCCCCCTAAATTCCATACCAGACCCTTCAGGTCTGGTATGGATTTTAAGGGGAACCCCGCGCCAAAAAAAAAACGGCGTGGGGTCCCCCTAAAAATCCATACCAGACCCTTATCCGAGCACGCAACCTGGCAGGCCGCAGGAAAAGAGGGGGGGACGAGAGTGCGGCCCCCCCCCTCCTGAACCGTACCAGGCCACATGCCCTCAACATTGGGAGGGTGCTTTGGGGTAGCCCCCCAAAACACCTTGTCCCCATGTTGATGAAGACAAGGGCCTCATCCCCACAACCCTGGCCGGTGGTTGTGGGGGTCTGTGGGCGGGGGGCTTATCGGAATCTGGAAGCCCCCTTTAACAAGGGGACCCCCAGATCCCGGCCCCCCCCCTGTGTGAAATGGTAAGGGGGTACTTACCCCTACCATTTCACAAAAAAACTGTCAAAAATGTTAAAAATGACAAGAGACAGTTTTTGACAATTCCTTTATTTAAATGCTTCTTCTTTCTTCCTTCATCTTCTTCTTCTTCTGGTTCTTCTGGCTCTTCTGGTTCTTCCTCCGGCGTTCTCGTCCAGCATCTCCTCCGCGGCGTCTTCTATCTTCTTCTCCTCGGGCCGCTCCGCACCCATGGCATGGGGGGAGGCTCCCGCTCTTCTCTTCATCTTCTTCTCTTCTTCATCTTCTTCTTCATCTTCTTCTTCTTCTTCTCTTCTTCCTTCTTCTCTTCTTCATTTCTTCTCCGGGCCGCTCCGCAGCCATGCTGGCATGGTGGGAGGCTCCCGCTGTGTGACGGCGTCTCTTCGTCTGACGGTTCTTAAATAACGGGGGGCGGGGCCACCCGGTGACCCCGCCCCCCCTCTGACGCACGGGACATGACGGGACTTCCCTGTGGCATTCCCCGTGACGTCACAGGGAAGTCCCGTCAAGTCACCGTGCGTCAGAGGGGGGCGGGGTCACCGGGTGGCCCCGCCCCCCGTTATTTAAGAACCGTCAGACGAAGAGACGCCGTCACACAGCGGGAGCCTCCCACCATGCCAGCATGGCTGCGGAGCGGCCCGGAGAAGAAATGAAGAAGAGAAGAAGGAAGAAGAGAAGAAGAAGAAGAAGATGAAGAAGAAGATGAAGAAGAGAAGAAGATGAAGAGAAGAGCGGGAGCCTCCCCCCATGCCATGGGTGCGGAGCGGCCCGAGGAGAAGAAGATAGAAGACGCCGCGGAGGAGATGCTGGACGAGAACGCCGGAGGAAGAACCAGAAGAGCCAGAAGAACCAGAAGAAGAAGAAGATGAAGGAAGAAAGAAGAAGCATTTAAATAAAGGAATTGTCAAAAACTGTCTCTTGTCATTTTTAACATTTTTGACAGTTTTTTTGTGAAATGGTAGGGGTAAGTACCCCCTTACCATTTCACACAGGGGGGGGGGCCGGGATCTGGGGGTCCCCTTGTTAAAGGGGGCTTCCAGATTCCGATAAGCCCCCCGCCCGCAGACCCCCACAACCACCGGCCAGGGTTGTGGGGATGAGGCCCTTGTCTTCATCAACATGGGGACAAGGTGTTTTGGGGGGCTACCCCAAAGCACCCTCCCAATGTTGAGGGCATGTGGCCTGGTACGGTTCAGGAGGGGGGGGGGCCGCACTCTCGTCCCCCCCTCTTTTCCTGCGGCCTGCCAGGTTGCGTGCTCGGATAAGGGTCTGGTATGGATTTTTAGGGGGACCCCACGCCGTTTTTTTTTTTTTTTTTGGTGCGGGGTTCCCCTTAAAATCCATACCAGACCTGAAGGGTCTGGTATGGAATTTTGGGGGAACCCCACGTCAATTTTTTTTTTAAATTTTGGCTGGGGTTCCCCTTAATATCCATACCAGACCTGAAGGGCCTTGTATGGAATTTAGGGGGACCCCCACATCATTTATTTTTTTTTTTTTGGTTCGGGGTTGCCCTGTGGGGAATTCCCATGCCGTTTTTATCAATGAACTTCTATGTGTATTGTCGGCAATGCAATAGCCGCGGGTAGTTTTAAATGAGTTTTTTCCTTCCAAATGTCATTTTGCTGTCAGACTGTTCTAAACACAGGAAACATGCGCCCCTTTACAGGCATACTATAGACACCCCCCCAGGTACAAAATTTAAAGGGATATTACACTTTTATTGTTTGACTTTAAGCATTAATAAAATCACTGTTCCTGAAAAAACGTCCGTTTTTAAAACTTTTTTTTGCATTGATCCATGTCCCCTGGGGCAGGACCCGGGTCCCCAAACACTTTTTATGACAATAACTTGCATATAAGCCTTTAAAATTAGCACTTTTGATTTCTCCCATAGACTTTTAAAGGGTGTTCCGCGGCATTCGAATTTGCCGCGAACACCCCAAATTGTTCGCTGTTCGGCGAACTTGCGAACAGCCAATGTTCGAGTAGAACATGAGTTCGACTCGAACTCGAAGCTCATCCCTACTCCTGAGTTTTGCGTAGTGTGTCTTGAATTCTCTGAAAGTTAGATTGTAACGAAATTATCCTATCCTGGACTGCAGGGACTGCCGTTTCGGGGATATTGTTAGCAAATGACGTGGGATGGAACCCGCAGTTGGTCCAGAAGGGAGTCTGGTTGGTAGAGGCATGGATTGAGTTATTGTACGCAAATTCAGCGTAGGAGAGGAGGCTCGCCCAATCATCCTGAGAACCCGAGCAGAAGCAGCAGAGGTATTGCTCTAGCGTCTGGTTGGTCCTCTCTGTCTGGCCATTGCTTTGGGGATGATAAGCTGAAGAAAGACAAATGTTGATACCCAGTGCCTTGCAGAGTTCCTTCCAGAATTTGGACGTGAATTGGACGCCTCTGTCCGACACGATGCTCCTTGGTATCCCATGGAGCCTAACAACCTCCTTTAGAAAGATGTTGGCCGTGTCTACGGCAGAGGGAGTACCCCTCATGGGCAGGAAATGGGCCATTTTGGAAAGGCGGTCGACAACGACAAGGATGGTGGAAAAATTCTCTGAGATGGGTAGGTCAACAATGAAGTCCATGGACACATCAGCCCATGGTCGTTCCGGAATGGGCAAAGGTCTGAGCAGACCCCAGGATTTGGTGTTTTGGCCCTTGTTTCGCTGGCACAGGGAACAGGACGCCACATATTCTTTACAATCCCTTCTCCATCCTGGCCACCAAAAAGAGCGAGAAAGGAGTTCAGCCGTCTTCTTATTCCCAAAATGTCCTGCCATCTTGTGATCATGACACATCTGAAGGGCTAAGGGCCGAGTCACTTGTGGTACAAATATTTTTCCTTTAATCCAGAAGAGATCTTCGTATCTTTTCAAGGAATGCACAGCTGGTTCTGTACATGCGCCTGATGAAGATTTGATGGATGATATTAAATCTGCCTGAGTTAGTCCGAGGAAATTTTGAGGAGAGAGGATCGTGCTGGGTGTTGGTATTTGAGAGTCTGCGGAAAACATCCGTGAAAGGGCATCGGCCTTCCCGTTCTTTGCCCCAGGTCTGTATGCTATATGGAAATTGAAGCAAGAAAAGAAGAGGGCCCAACGGGCTTGGCGGGGTTTTAACCGTCTTGCTGTTCTGAGGTACTCGAGATTCTTGTGATCCGTAAAGATCATCACCGGGTGAACTGCCCCCTCCAGCAGATACCTCCATTCCTCTAAAGCGAACTTTATAGCCAGGAGCTCTCTGTCACCCACATCGTAATTGAGTTCCGGTGGACTGAGTTTCCGCGAAGCGAAAGCTACTGGGTGTAGGATGGCCTTTGGTCCCTGTCTCTGGGAGAGAATTGCTCCAGTTGCGATCTCCGATGCGTCCACCTCCAGTACGAAGGGTTGAGTCGGGTCAGGATGGCAGAGGATTGGAGCGGAACTGAACAATTTTTTTAATTTAAGGAAAGCCTCTTGAGCAGCTGCGGACCACTGAAAAGAACTGTGTTGCCGGGTTAATTGGGTAATAGGTGCCACGATGGCCGAGAATCCAACAATAAATTTCCGATAGAAATTGGCGAATCCTATAAACCTCTGTACTCCTTTTTTGTTAGATGGGGCCGGCCACTCCTGAATTGCCTGGATCTTCTGTGGGTCCATTGCGACCCCATTGGTTGAAAGTATGAATCCCAGGAACTGTATGGTTGATTTCTCAAACTCGCACTTTTCGGCTTTCAGGTATAGCTTATGTTGTTGAAGAATGGCAAGAACCGTTTTAACGTGCCTCTTGTGCATCTCTAGCGTAGGGGAGAAGATAAGGATATCGTCCAGATATACCACAAGGAAGTCATCTAAATATTGTCGAAATATGTCATTCACTAGATGTTGGAAGGTGGCTGGAGCGTTGCAGAGTCCGAATGGCATCACTAAATACTCGAAGTGCCCGAATCTGGATCTAAAAGCCGTCTTCCATTCGTCTCCAGCCCTGATCCTGACGAGATTGTAGGCCCCTCGGAGATCAAGTTTAGAGAACACCTTAGCTGATCGGAACCTCTGGAATAACTCGGGAATGAGCGGTAACGGGTACCGGTTCTTAATTGTGATGTTGTTAAGCTGTCGATAATCTACGCAGGGTCTTAAGGTACCGTCTTTCTTCCCAACGAAGAAGATACCCGCTCCGGCGGGTGAAGATGAAGGGCGGATGAAACCTTTCTCAAGGTTTTCGTCTATATACTGCTTTAGAGCCTCCAGCTCGGTTTCAGAAAGAGGGAATATCCGGCCAAATGGAATCTCGGATCCAGGAAGAAGGTCAATTGGACAGTCGTAGGCCCGGTGAGGTGGTAGACGGTCAGCCATTTGTTTACTGAAAACCTCTTGAAACTCAAGGTACTCGGAGGGGACGTGTTGGAGATTGCCTGGTGGTGCCACCATTGTGGCGCAAACTTTGGAATCCGGGAGCAGGCAGTGCTGAGAGCAATACTGAGAAGAGAAGGATACTGTCTTGGTACTCCATTTGATTAGTGGATCGTGAGCTTGTAACCATGGTAGGCCAAGTATGACGGGGAAGATTGGTGAATGAATTAAGTCAAGCCGTAAGAACTCCCGGTGGCCGGAATCTGTGATTACTGAAATAGGTTGGGTCTCCTGGGTGATGGGACCTGAGCGAGGAAGGGATCCGTCGGCCAAATGTATTTGTAGATCCTGCTCTTTGGTTTGTAAAGGGATCTTCAACCTGCGTGCCAAGGCAGAATCTATGAAACAACTGCAGGCTCCGGAATCAACGATGGCCTGCAAGCGAGTCTCCCTTTCCGGAAGCTGTAGGGAAATAAACAACATCACATAAGCCTTGGGAAAGTGAGGCCCGGAGTGAAAATGATGAAGGAATGATAATGGAGGGCCGGGCATGACCGTGTGGAGAAGGAGACACATGAGGGGTTATTTAGAAATGGGGGAATGGGAGTGTCTAAGAAGGGTGGTGGAAGATAGGAACTTGTGAAAGGGGGAGTGGCACTACTTAAGGGGAGAGGTGGAGCCAGGAAGGGGCAGTGGAGAGAAAGAAGACACAGGAGGAGGCAGTTTTATTCACTGCTCCTCCAGCATCAGCATGGCATGGCGGACATGACACCATCCTGGCGAGGCTGAGGGCTGCAGCAGCGACGAGAGGAGCTGACTGGCTGTAGAGGCAAGTCGGGGCACTGATATTGGATGAGGAGGGCGGATCGTGGACAGTGGAAGAGACCCATCGCGTGCGGAGGTCATAGCCTCCGGCGTGCTTTTCACCAGGGGCGCCATCGCGGCCCGCTCGGCAGGCACGGAGCCCTCGGGGGGGACCGCTCAGCGTCCCCAGCAAAGCGGACACAGCGACAGGATAGCACAGGGCCCGGGCGGTATGCACGCCGCAGGCCTACTCCGGGGGGCGGGGCCACGGGCAGTTATGGCGCCGCTTCTTCACCAGGGTTTCACAGGCCCCAGAGTGAGGGTTTAATACATGGGAGCAGCAGAGCAGGCAGGGGGCTAAGGGGGGGAGTAGTAAGGACACAGTGGCCACCGGAGTGAGGAATAGAGTGGCCAGCAAGGCTGCGGGTGGGCGGGGCTTAGCCAACAGACTGGCACATACTCCGGGGGGTGGGGCCACGGGCCGTTATGGCGCCGCTTCCTCACCAGGGTTTCACAGGCCTCAGAGTGAGGGTTTAACACATGGGAGCAGCAGAGCAGGCAGGGGGCTAAGGGGGGGAGTAGTAAGGGCACAGTGGCCACCGGAGTGAGGAATAGAGTGGCCAGCAAGGCTGCGGGTGGGCGGGGCTTAGCCAACAGACTGGCACATGGACAGAAGGATGGCGGTGGTGAACACAAGCAAGCCAGTCGGTGTGCAGCCAGGGCGACTCCTAGTGGCGGTTCAGGAGGAAGTATAGCGGCAGGAGAGAGTCGGCCCTTATACAATCAGATCTTCACGGCTCCCAGGGCCTCTTCACCCGGGGGGCTGACAACGCCAACCGTCAGAGAGCAGGACGATCGCTCCGACGGTGAAGAACAAGTGCCAGCAGGAGAGACCCATCGGAGGCGGTGGGGCGAGTCCCAGACAGCCCGGTGAGTCCAGCAATGATTTATAGTTAACTAAGGCATTACATGACTTATTAGGGGTCATAACAGCGGGTACAGTGGGGATAACGGGGGGGGCGCCTGATCAGCAATTGGCGGCTCCAAGGCCGGCCAGTTCTGGATCAGGGGCTCAATTGAAAGATTTATTGGAAGGATTGCAGAATTTGGTGGGTAGATTTGAACTGGGACAGGAACAGCCGCCGCAGGTGGCCCCTTGGACGGGAACGGTAACCGGGGGGGGGGAAAGAGGTGCTATGGCGACTGGGGTAAGGGTGCAGAGGGTGCCGGACCCCTCGGGGGCGGCAGCAGAAGGAGTGGGTCAAGAAAAAAAGGGGGCAACAGAGGGGGCGGCAACAATGGCCAGAGTGGATGTGATGAGTATTGAGGATGCGGCGAAGTGTGAGGTATATGTGTGCCTTGAGGGTCCACTGGGAACACGCTTAAAGCAGGAGGTTCGGGATAAGATTGTCAAGGGTGAATAGGTGGAGATATTTTCCCTATTGCCGCTGAAAAATTTAACCTGTGATAGGGTAAAACCGGATAATTCCAAGAAGGAGGACGAAGAAAAAGGAGGTACAAGCTGATTCCGAGGACATTTACAAATTGGCTGCAGGCATTTGCCAGTATGGCAAGTGTAGTGGGGACAAGAACCCCGGGCATTGCTCTGCGTTATTTTGGGGACAGGGATGCAAGTGGGGAGGCACAGAGGGTATGCGGTTCGGCTTGGCTACGGTACGAGGCGCAGTTTCGTCAGCGCAGGGCGGTTCGTCTTTCCCTTCGCTGGGACCACAAGGACATCAGTCTCTGGATGCGAATTATGTCATCAGCGAGGGCCCCGTCACAGTTTCTTCAAGGGGGGCTGGGAGTGCTAATACTTCAGGACTTGCGGCCGGGAAAAAGTGGGGGGTGTGCTGGTGGTTCAATGATGGCTTGTAAATTTGGGGGTCCTGTAAGTTTAAGCACGAGTGGTCAGGTTGCGGGGGAGCCCATCCTTCGTCCCGATGCTTCAAAAAAGGGAGGCGTCCCAGCGAGCCTGCACATGAAAGGGACGACGCCGGAAAGGTGAAAAGGAGGCAGCCTTTTCTAAGTAGGTATCCGAACAGCGGCGAGGCTATTGGTCACGGGGTTTGGGGAAAGTTTTTCGCATACCATGTTCATGGGCCGTGGTTCCACCACTGACAAGAAATTAGAAGGCTGCAGGGGAACAACCGGGGGTAGTAGAGAGAAAAAAATTGGCGAAGGACGTGGCTTTGGGTCGGATGGGGGGCCGTTTGCGGATAATACCTATACAGGATTTAGTTGTTTCACCTTGAGGGTGGTGCCTAAGAAGGAACCGAACAAGTTCCGACTTATTCATCATTGGTCATTTCCTAAGGGGGGTCGGTGAATGATTTTATTGATCTGGAAGCATGCACTGTGTCTTACACGTCATTCAACGTGGCAGTACGGTGGGTGAGGAAATATGGCAAAAGGGGCACTGATGGCAAGTCGGACATAGAATCCGCCTTCCACTTGCTTCCGGTGTATCCGGATAGTTTCCGGCTGTTGGGTTGTTATTGGCAAGAACAGTTTTATGTAGACAAATGCTTACCTATGGGTTGCTTCATTTATGGTGCCATGTTTGAGGCATTTAGCATTTCGGGAGTGGGTGGTTAGGGATGTGTCGGGCTTAGATTTCGGCGCATGGGCCCCCCTGCCTCCGAGGTGTGTGCGATTCTGCTATCCACGTTGCAGCACTTCATGGGCAGGTTTTTTGGAGTACCTTTAGCAGAGGATAAACAGAAGTCCCGACGACGGAACTCAGTTTGTTGGGGGGATAGTGGTAGACGTTGAAACAATGGAATGTCGCCGGCCCAGGGGTAAGTTGGTGGACGTATACAAAGTAATTTGAGGGATCCACAGTCTGCGGTAAGTCCAGTAGGGCTTTGCAGTCATTACTAGGTAAGTTGAATTTCGCTTGTAGGATAATCCCAATGGGGAGGGTGTTCTGTCGACGGCTGTCGGCAGCAACGGTAGGGGTCAAGGCACTTACGCATTTGGTCAGGCTTAATAGGGAACACTGGGAGGAATAAAAGGTATGGTATGAGTTTCTGGAGTCGTACAACTGCAAATCGGTGGGGATGTCAGGCTCGGTGAGTAACTGTGACATGGATTTAACTACAGACGTGGCGGGAGCTACGGGTTATGGGGCGTTATTTTCAAGGGCAGTGGAGTGCGGGTCCTTGGCCGCAAGTATGGGTGGAGGCAGGGTTCGCGTAACCTGGTGTTACTGGAACTCTTTCCTGTAGTACCGGCGTTGGAACTTTGGGGGTGAAGCTTGTAGGAATATGAAATTGAGACTGAATTGTGCCAACAGGGGAGTGGTCCAGGTGATCAACCGCATGTTGGCGTCATCACCACCTGTAATAAGGCTATTGCGTAGGTTGGTGTTAAGGTGCTTGGGATTGCACATTTTCTTGTATGCTGTTCACATACCTGGAGTGTATAATACAGTGGCTGATGCACGGTCTCGCTTTCAGTGGGACAGATTCAGAGAGTTGACCCCGGGCGCAGAGTAGGAGGGAGTCCCTTGCACGGATTGGATCTGGGAGCTGGCATTGGAGTCGCCGCGGGATGGATTCGGCAGTCAATAAGTGTAGCCACGGGGGCGCATTACACTAAGGTATGAAAGGAGTGGTTGTTAATGGTACAGGAGGCCTGGATTGGTAAGGACAGGGTGGAGGTAAGGTTGTGGGTTTTGTATTTTTGTGTCTAGGAACATGGAACGTGGGGGGTCGGTCTCTGCCATCGAGCGGAAGATGGCAGGCCTGTCATATTTTTACAACTGATGGGGGAGGAGGACGCAACAAAAGAGATTGGGTGAAACAGGCTTTTAAAAAAAAAAAAAAGGGGGTTTTCCGGAGGGGTCACATGAGTTTGGTTATGAGACGGCCTGTCATGTTTGCCAATCTGAGGGCCATATGTGGGATGTTGTGTTCAGTATGTATCTCAAGCTATGAGGTCTTACTGTTTACTGCAGTGTCTTCGCTGGCATTTTAGGACTAAGGCATAAAGATGGGTCCTATTTATCAAAAGTTCCAATTTATGTCGGTGTTCAGTAAATGCCTTTTCAGGGCAGGCTTGGATGGGGGAACAATACGCTTCACACTCCTTCCGCATAGGGGCGGCTACTGAAGCTGCCAGATGTGGGTTGGATGAGGCGGCGGTGCAGAGGAACGGGAGGTGGGAATCAAGGAGATTCCAGACTTATATTAGGTCGGAAATGATGGTAAAAAAAAAAAAAAAAAAAAAAACACTTTTTAAAGAGAGAGAACAGGGGGAGGTAAACCGGATTTACGGGGTGTTTTAAAATGAGGTTGTCAGTATGTGGGGGATAGGCTGGAGTATTGCTACCTTGTGTGTTTTGTCGTCTCGTTTCAGATGGAGGTTCCACACGCCTCATTTGGATCATCGGTCATTCCTATGTGTGCTGGGATTGGGTATTTCGCGGAAAGAAGCTTATTTGCGGTAATTGGGTAAGCCTGGTATGAGGTGGGAGAGAGTAGTTCGGGAAGTGGTGTGATATGCAAGTTGGACAGACCTCCCGATGTTTTGGTAATCCATGCAGGGGGTAGTGGCTTGGGGGGTACGTCCGGTCAGGGAGTTGATCATACATCAAGGCTGATTTTCTGCAGTTAAAGGCTGATTTTCCGGGTACTCTGCTGCTATGGTCGGACATAGTTGCTCGGACAGTTTGGCGATGGGCTAGATCAGTGACTAGCATTCAGAAAACACGCATATGCATAAACAAAGTGGTGGGGAGGTCGTGGTTAATAATGGAGGTTTAGTCATGGGGCATCAAGAATTAGAAACCAATGTTGGGCTCTATTTGGGAAAGGATGTAGTTCATCTTTCAGATGTGGGGATTGACCTCTAGACTGGGTTTGCAGGAAGGGATTCAAAGGGCCCTGTGGGTGTGGAGGTGCCTTCAAGAGTAAGTGGGTCACTCTTTCAGGCTGTGGCGGAGTTGCTTGTTGGTCTCTGACGGTGGCAGTAAGAAGTTGGTAATCCAAAAGGGGTGGGGGGCTCATCGGCAAGATCAGCCCCTCCGGTGTATTCCATCATGGTGGATGGAATAAGGAGATGGTGGCACTGCGGGAAAGGGGGTGTCTCCGAGCGGCTACAGCGGGAGGCCTAACATTTTTCAAAATGGTACCCGCAGTGCGTGGTGGTATATATATTTTTGGTATACATATTTGGTAAACAAGGTGGGTCGCCGTCAGAGACCAACAGACTGGGGAAGAAATTTTATGGTATGGGTTTTATGTTGATTTGATAGTGGAGTTATCTGGTTGGTTTGTCTAATAAAGCTGTTATGGCCATTCATACTCCAAAATAAGGTGTGGTCTCAATTATTATACGTGGATATTAAAGTGGGTTGGAGTTTAGGTGCATAACAGTTAATTCATGGGGGTCATTTTGACTACACTGGTCAAGTGAGGCCCGGAGTGAAAATGATGAAGGAATGATAATGGAGGGCCGGGCATGACCGTGTGGAGAAGGAGACACATGAGGGGTTAATTAGAAATGGGGGAATGGGAGTGTCTAAGAAGGGTGGTGGAAGATAGGAACTTGTGAAAGGGGGAGTGGCACTACTTAAGGGGAGAGGTGGAGCCAGGAAGGGGCAGTGGAGAGAAAGAAGACACAGGAGGAGGCAGTTTTCCCACCCTCCCTCCCTATATATAGATATATATAAAATCAGAGGTGTATACAATGTATGTTGGGTGTTTGTTGTGATTTTCTTTTTGTATTTCAGGTGGAAGACGGTCGTCATAACAGCAAATAATGGGTGTTTACAGAGGGTGGCGGAGTTGCTTGTTGGTCTCTGACGGTGGCAGTAAGAAGTTGGTAATCCAAAAGGGGTGGGGGGCTCATCGGCAAGATCAGCCCCTCCGGTGTATTCCATCATGGTGGATGGAATAAGGAGATGGTGGCACTGCGGGAAAGGGGGTGTCTCCGAGCGGCTACAGCGGGAGGCCTAACAGCTTTCAAAATGGTACCCGCAGTGCGTGGTGGTATATATATTTTTGGTATACATATTTGGTAAACAAGGTGGGTCGCCGTCAGAGACCAACAGACTGGGGAAGAAATTTTATGGTATGGGTTTTATGTTGATTTGATAGTGGAGTTATCTGGTTGGTTTGTCTAATAAAGCTGTTATGGCCATTCATACTCCAAAATAAGGTGTGGTCTCAATTATTATACGTGGATATTAAAGTGGGTTGGAGTTTAGGTGCATAACAGTTAATTCATGGGGGTCATTTTGACTACACTGGTCATGTTATTGTTTGGAAAGTTCAATACGTTTGACTGAGGGAACTTACTGGGCCTGATCGGACAGCTGCGTAGGAAGTGTCCGGTTCCTCCGCAATAGAGGCATAGGTTAGACTGCCGCCTGCGCTGTTTCTCTTCGGAGGTTAACGGACCTCGGACCAAGCCGAGCTGCATTGGTTCGACCTCAGGGACCGATGCAGCGGTAACTGAAGATGAGGTTGAGGATACTGTGGAGTGAGGCCTTGGCGACGCCCAGGTGGGGCGAGGCAACTGAAACCGTTCTGAGCGTCGCTCCCGAAGACGCTGATCGAGCTTCGTAGCTGCTTGAATGAGTTCCTCTAGTGAAGCAGGGGTCTCCATCCTAGCTAACTCATCTTTGAGTAATTCGAACAAGCCTTGACGGTATTGATAACGCAGGGCCGGCTCGTTCCAGTTTGTATCGGCCGTCCACTTACGGAATTCCACAGTATAGTCCTCAATAGGTCTTCTTCCTTGGGACAGATGGTGCAAGATAGCTTCAGCTGTAGCCATACGTTGCGGATCATCATAGAGCTGGGTCATGCTCTCAAAGAAGGCCTCGATAGTGTTCAGGGCAGGACTGCTCTGTTCCATTAAGCTGTGGGCCCAAGCCTGGGGTTCTTCGGATAGCAAGGAAATCACAAACCCCACCTTGACGATTTCCGAGGAGAAGGTTCTCGGCTGTAGAGCGAAGTAGAGGGAACATGCGTTTTTAAAAGCCCTAAACTTCTTGCGGTCCCCTGAGAACCGTTCAGGTGTAGGGACCCTGGGCTCAGGAAGAGCCATGACCACAGTGGGGTTGAACCCCCACTGCTGGGTGCAGGAGCTGCGGAGGGTAGTGACCCGGTGATCTGCTGCAGACGGTTATCAATTTGTGTATAACCTTCTTGTAACTTCTGTACGGAGTCAGCGAGGGTAGATACTTGTTGGCACAGGATCTCCAGAGGAGAGCGCGCTCTGTCGGCCTCGGACATCTGGCTGGTTTGTACTGTCACGGACAAATACTCACCGAGGCCGAGATGCCGAGAGCGGCTCGCCCTTACGACCACGCGCACCCAGACCCCCGAAATGGGTACGGAAGGCTGAGGGCACGCGGGGGCACGGGCTTCCGGTAGGATAGTGGGTACCAAGGCTGGAAGCAGGTGTCTTGGGATCCGCAGAAGCAGAGCTGAAAATACAAGCAGAGGTTAGGGAACAAGCAGGTAGTAATCAGGGTATCACAAGATCCAGCAGAGCGGTGGTTAAGCAGGCCAGGGTTCGGTGCACAGATCAGGCAGCTATAATCAAGATAGTCCAGCAGAGTGGTAGTTACACAGGCCAGGGGTTTGGTACACAGATCAGGCAGGTTTTAGACAGGATAGTCCAGCAGAGTAGTAGTTAACAGTCGAGGGTTCGGTACACAGATCAGGCAGTAAGTACAGGGACAATCCGGGAGAGTAGTGGTTAACAGTCCAGGGTTCGGTACACAGATCAGGCAATAAGTACAGGGACAATCCGGGAGAGTAGTGGTTAACAGTCCAGCTGAGGGTTCGGTACACAGAGACAGGCAGATCACAGGGTAACAAAGGCTCAGGGAACAGGGAGAGCTGACGACAAACCAGCAACCCGACTGGGCGCTGGAGCCGTCAGATATAGTCTCCCTGCCCGGCGAGTGCATCAGTGTGACGCGCTACCGGGCACCCGCACGGGCGACGGCGCGCACACGAGGACCGCCGTGCACCCGCGTGCGCCGCACCATCAGGCCGCGGACGGGTGTGCGGCGAAGCGCCCGTCCCGTGCGCATGCGCACCGGAGCCCGGCGAGCGGAGACGCTCCCTGGCTCCTGACACGTTTATTTTTGCGGCACAAACCAGCACAAACGCGGCACAAACGAATGGCGCGTTTGTTTTTAAAATTCAGGAACATGGGGTGCAAAATGGGCGGGGTTACAGCAACTATAACGCACAATATCTCCGCAACCAAAGCGGCACAAAGTTTTATTTTTGCGGCACAAAGCAGCACAAACGCGGCACAAACGAATGGCACGTTTGTTTTTAAAATTCAGGAACATGGGGTGCAAAATGGGCAGGGTTACAGCAACTATAACGCACAATATCTCTGCAACCAAAGCGGCACAAACATTTATTTTTGCGGCACAAACCAGCACAAACGCGGCACAAACGAATGGCGCGTTTGTTTTTAAAATTCAGGAACATGGGGTGCAAAATGGGCGGGGTTACAGCAACTATAACGCACAATATCTCCGCAACCAAAGCGGCACAAACGTTTATTTTTGCGGCACAAACCGGCACAAACGCGGCACAAACAAATGGTGCGTTTGTTTTTAAAATTCAGGAACATGGGGTGCAATGTGGGCGGGGTTGCAGCAACTATAACGCACAATATCTCCGCAACCAAAGCGGCACAAACGTTTATTTTTGCGGCACAAACCAGCACAAACGCGGCACAAACAAATGGCGCGTTTGTTTTTAAAATTCAGGAACATGGGGTGCAAAATGGGCGGGGTTACAGCAACTATAACGCACAATATCTCCGCAACCAAAGTGGCACAAACATTTATTTTTGCGGCACAAACCAGCACAAACGCGGCACAAACGAATGGCGCGTTTGTTTTTAAAATTCAGGAACATGGGGTGCAAAATGGGCGGGGTTACAGCAACTATAACGCACAATATCTCCGCAACCAAAGCGGCACAAACATTTATTTTTGCGGCACAAACCAGCACAAACGCCGCACAAACGAATGGCGCGTTTGTTTTTAAAATTCAGGAACATGGGGTGCAAAATGGGCGGGGTTACAGCAACTATAACGCACAATATCTCCGCAACCAAAGCGGCACAAACGTTTATTCTTGCGGCACAAACCAGCACAAACGCGGCACTAACGAATGGCGCGTTTGTTTTTAAAATTCAGGAACATGGGGTGCAAAATGGGCGGGGTTACAGCAACTATAACGCACAATATCTCCGCAACCAAAGCGGCACAAACATTTATTTTTGCGGCACAAACCAGCACAAACGCGGCACAAACGAATGGCGCGTTTGTTTTTAAAATTCAGGAACATGGGGTGCAAAATGGGCGGGGTTACAGCAACTATAACGCACAATATCTCCGCAACCAAAGCGGCACAAACGTTTATTCTTGCGGCACAAACCAGCACAAACGCGGCACTAACGAATGGCGCGTTTGTTTTTAAAATTCAGGAACATGGGGTGCAAAATGGGCGGGGTTACAGCAACTATAACGCACAATATCTCCGCAACCAAAGCGGCACAAACGTTTATTTTTGCGGCACAAACCAGCACAAACGCGGCACAAACGAATGGCGCGTTTTTTTTAAAAATTCAGGGACATGGGGTGCAAAGTGGGCGGGGCTTGCATTAAATTGAATGTTTAATATCTCAGAAGCCGAACCGGCACAAACGCTCATTTTTGCGGCACAAATCAGCACAAACGCGGCACAAACGAATGGTATATTTTTATTCAGGTTTTACAAACATGGGGTGCCAACTTCACACAGCTTATTGTCAATACTCTACCAAGCAGGAATGGCAAGGTTAGAAAGGTGGAGGTCAAAACTGTAAAAAATTAGACCGCCAGAATTTATCTCAGACCTATAACTGACATTATAGTTTTGATCTCGGACTAGCTAGGATTCCATTTTCCTGTTTATATGTTTTTTCTGCATAGCAGTAGTTATTTAGGTAATGACATAATAAATTATGCCAGACAGGGAGTGTTCTGCCCATATTGTTCATAATAATATGTGCTATGTGCTGCTACAGTTTATACTGTAATGTTAGTTTATGTTGTTGCCATCTAGTGGTCAGAGATGGTTATTACTTTGCCCGAGCTTGAAGGAAGTAGGATTCTCCTCATAGTAAAAGGCAGTAACCTTTAACCTGGAACTGTATTTCCTTCATTTCATTACTGCTCCTGGATCTAACAGACTGCATGTAGAAGAGCTCTTAAACCATTCCTGAACTAATGATGGAATTGTCTGTGAGTACTCTCACTGATAGAGTGAGGCTGCTGTATAATATTTATTGTACTGACTCATATGTTTGTTTATGCTTATGTTGTAGTTTTACAAAGTTATTCGGGATAAAGAATACATACAGATCTGATGTCTCACGTTTCTTGACTTCTGAATTATTGTTAAGCTGTCTGACTAGTGTTATACAACAGTTCAATAACGCAAAGCAGAACAGGGTTTGTGGTAGGGGGAGTAACGGTGGGTGTGGCTAACGGCATGAATGGTAGGTGTGGCAAAACTGCTAACAGTGGAAAGGGCTTAAAACTTCAGAACTGCCGTAATTCTTCGTAGCATAGATTTAACAAGGTGTTTTAACCATCCTCAGAGATTTTGGTCCATATTGACATGATAGCCTCACGATCTTGCGGCAGATTTGTCGGCTGCACATCCATGATGCGAATCTTCACATCCCAAAGGTGCGCTATTGGATTGAGATCTGCTGACTGTGGAGGCCATTGGAGTTCAGTGACCTCATTGTCATGTTCAAGAAACCAGTGATGAGATCATTTGAGCTTTGTGACATGGTGCATTATCCTGCTGGAAGGAGCCATCAGAAGATGGGGACACTGTAGTCATAAAGGGATGGACATGGTCAGCAACAATACTCAGGTAGGCCGTGGTGTTTAAATGATGCTAAATTGGTACTAAGGGGATCAAAGTGTGCCAAGAAAATATCCCCCACACCATTACACCACCACCACCAGCCTGAACCGTTGATACAAGGCAGGATGGATCCATGCTTTCATGTTGTTTACGCCAAATTCTGCCATCTGAATGTCGCAGCTGAAACAGACTTATCAGACCAGGCAACGGTTTTCCAATCTTCTATTGTCCAATTTTGATGAGCCTGTGCAAATTGTAGCCTCAGTTTCCTGTTCTTAGTGACAGGAGTGGCACCCGGTGTTGTCTTCTGCTGCTGTAGCCCATCTGCTTCAAGGTTCGATGTGTTGTGCAGATGTATTCTGCATACCTTAGTTGTAACGAGTGGTTATTTGAGTTACTGTCGCCTTTTTTATCATCTTGAACCAGTCTGCCCATTCTCCTCTGACCTCTAACATCAACAAGGCATTTTAGTCCAAACAACTGCCGCTCACTGGATATTTTCTCTTTTTCGGACCATATCTGTTATCCCTATAGTCGTGCATGGAAACCCCAGTTGATCAGCAGTTTTTGAAATACTCAGATCGGCCTGTCTGGCACCAACAACCATGCCACGTTCAAAGTCACCTAAATCCCCTTTCTTCCCCATTCTGATGCTCAGTTTGAACTTCAGCAAGTCATCTTCACCACGTCTAGATGCCTAAATGCATTAAGTTGCTGTCATGTGATTGGCTGATTAGCAATTTGTGTTACCAAGCAATTGAACAGGTGTACCTAATAAAGTAGCCGGTAAATAATTTACACAGTGCAGGGGTTAGGGTTGGGTAACATACAAAATGCAGGGCTAAGGTGTGTAATATACAGATTGTGGGGGTCAGGTGTATGTTACGTATATAGTTGAGGAGTCAGAATTATATACCGCTCAGCGCATGGCACCCCCTGTGATTCTTTTCACCACAGGTACATAACATTAATGCATACATACACACTGCATGCAACATACATACACATTCATACAACATACATACACATGTGTACAATATACATACACATGCATACAATGTACACTGTTCAAATTAAAGGAACACGTTTTAATCAGAGTATAGCATCAAGTCAATTAAACTCCTGGGATATTGATCTGGTCAGTTAAGTAGCAGAGGGGGTTGTTAATCAGTGTAGCAACCTCCTAGGTAGGTGCTAGAAGAGAGTATAGTTTTTGATCTTTCTGCTTACCAGGAAGATGGTCAGGTAAAACTTAGTGTGCTCTCTGCCTACTAGGGAGCAGGATCTATTGGTTAGGTCTGCTCATTGTACTCAGGGGCAGCTTAGCTTGTTCTGACTGTCCCCCACTGGTCCAATAGGGAGGCATATTGGGCAGTGGGAGGGGACCTGACAAGTGAATGCACAGGCTTTGTTACAGCCCTGGAAATTGGCAGAGAGAAAGTGCTGCATTGCATGTGCTCAGAGTTAGTTGAGCCAGGGAACAGAGTCCAGGAGGGAGAGAGGCAGCTGCCCTCACCTCCACAAAGGAGGCTGTGCAGCCCTGGGTGGTCAACCCAGGGGCCTAGAGAGAGAGAGAAGCTGAACCCAGAGGTCCTGCAGAGCTGAATGGAAGGGAGACACCAGGAAGGATCCGATTCTGCCTTCTGAGTACAGATCTGTGTTCTTGGGGCCTATCAAGTGAGGGCCGCCCCCTTCAGCTAGAAGAGTCAGTGGACGGGGATCAGTAAAGGGGATGCTAGAGGGTATCCTAAAGTTATTTAGTGCATCAAGTCTGCTGCTAGTGAGAGCAAGAAGACTTAATTCCTCCATACATGTGGCTGTATGGTCAAAGCAGTGTGACTGCTTCTACTATCAATCCGGTGAGGCCACGTGAGAGTTGTCCTTATCCTTTGTGAATAGTTCCTGTTGGAGTATCCCACTCATCCCTTCTCCCATCCAAGTTCCAAAATAAAATACAAAAACACAAATACCCTGGACTGGTCATTGAGTAATGAGCAAGCGGGAGTAAGGGTGGGACAAGCGGGAACTCCTAGCAACCAAGCAGGAACAAAAAGTATAAAAAAAGTGAATATCAATCTGCGCAATCTCGTGAAATAAAGTGGTGTAAACAAATTTTGAATACGTAAATAATAGCTGCTATCACTAAGAAGTGTTTTCACTTCACTTAAAGGTGCAAATTATCAATAGCCAGTGCTGCGCTATAAAAAACATCAATAATAATAAAAGTGTAACTAAAAATGGTAATCAATAAACATATATTGCTGCAGGTTCTGAAAGAGCTGAGACTCTGAGTCTCCTCATGGATTGTTTAGGAAAAGGAAGAAGTTACGGAAAACAGACCTGGGGTGTGCCATGGTCATGTGGTCAGTATGCCTAAAAGGGGGCATACCCATGTATAATAAAAGGAATGAAACGAAAGTAAAAGAAAGAAAGGGAATGGGTCGGTGGGATACGAGAGCCACCGCCGACAGGGAAGGAGGGATGGAGGGGAGGCTTTATGCAGCCTGACTCCTCCCACAAACACAGGCTGACCTGCGGTCAGCCTTACACGTGTACTCGGAGTCTCCTTATGGATTGTTTAGGAAAAGGAAGAAGCTACGGAAAATAGACCTGGGTGTGCCGTGGTCAGTATGCCTAAAAGGGGGCAAAAATAAAGACAGTAGGATGAAGTTTATAAAAAATGTATTGCAAAACTGAAATGTAACAATCAATCAGTCAAAACAACAAACACCTGTGACATCTCGACCAGAGGATTCGGGATATATCTAGAGAAGCAAGATGACTTCCATCTACCTAATTTTTTGATTACATGAATCAGGAACCTTTGGTGAGAGGTTGCGGAAGCCGCCCCAATTCTGGAAGAATGGCCCGAAAACGTCTTGGGGTTCAAACCCAAATTGGCCAGAAGGGTGCGGCATTCAATGACTCACAAACTGAGCTGTAGAGAAGGGAGCACTAGGGAAAGGCAATTGTCAGGAAAGGGTCCATCCGCTGGTAAGATATATTATTTGGCATGCAGTACTGAGGCCCACCAGCAGGTGTCTCCTGGCAGTTTGGAACTGTCAGGAGAGCTTTTCCCTGTTAATAGTATATAATCTTTGGGCCGCAGTACTGGCGTCCACCAGCGGATGGATCCTGGCAGTGTGGAGCAGACAGTACCTCCTGCAATCAGGTGTCACTTGAGGCCAATTACAAGCCTATAAATACCTGGCAAACATTCACATGTTTGCCTTGATCTCTTCATTGCCTCCTGACCTGCTAGCGATCTGATCCTGTGCCCTGAACCTGATCCTGTCTCCCTGTCTCGGACCCTATCCTATCCCACCTGTTACCTTGCATCCCTGCCTGCAGTCTGACCCATCCATCCTCTCCCTGTCCTGCGTTCCTTACCCCATCTGCTGATCTCCCTGTGTATGACCCTGGCCTGGCTATTGTTTATGAACCTGGTATTTCCCATTTTATTGCACTTATCTGTCTATTGTTATTTGTGGGTCTCTGTCTGTGGTTGGTTATTGCACTGTGTCATATTGGAGTTGGTTGTTTTATATTACTCACTTTCCTTAATAAATTCATATATTTTCACTTATATACGTTTTGGTGTCCTCTGTCGCAGACCACACGATTCTGGTCACACCTGTTCATGACAGCAATAGAGGACTGTCCCTAGGCCTGTCCGCTGTTGCCCTTACAAGCTGGTCTAAGACCAAAACCGGGCACCATGCATTGTTGGTCTTAACCACTTCAGCCCAGGACCATTTGGCTGCCAAATGATCAGGCCACTTTTTGCGATTCGGCTCTGCATCGCTTTAGCTGACAATTGCGTGGTCGTGCAACGTGGCTCCTAAACAAAATTGACGTCCTTATTTTCCCACAAATAGAGCTTTCTTTTGGTGGTATTTGATCACCTCTGCGGTTTTTATTTTTTGTGCTATAAACAAAAATAGAGCGGCAATTTTGAAAAAAAAAAAGCAATATTTTTTACTTTTTGCTATAATAAATATCCCCAAAAAATATATAAAAAAAACTTTTTTTCCTCAGTTTAGGCCGATACGTATTCTTTTACATATTTTTGGTAAAAAAAAATCGCAATAAACTTTTTTTGATTGGTTTGCTCAAAAGTTATAGCGTCTACAAAATAGGGGATAATACAGCGATCAATGCTATAAAATTGCATTGATTACTGTAAAAATGTCACTGGCAGTGAAGGTGTTAACCACTAGGGGGTGGGGAAGGGGGTTATTGTGTCCTAGGGAGTGATTCTAACTGTCTGGGGGATGGGCTAGCAGTGACATGACACTGATCGCTACTCCCGATGAGAGGGAGCAGACGATCAGTGTCATGTCACTAGGCAGAATGGGGAGATGCTGTGCTTACACTGGCATCTCCCCATTCTTCAGCTCGATGACACGATCGCGGGCACCCGGCGGACATCGAGTACACGGGTCCCACGGGCACGATCACGAAGTTCGCGACAGGCACGCGTACACGGCGGGAAACTCAAAGTGACGTACAGGTACGTTACTTTGCCCAGCCGTGACATTCTGCCGACGCATATCGGCGTGAGCCGGTCTTTAAGTGGTTAAAGAACCTAATGACAGTGTCAACTCCCAGCTGCTGCGTCTTGCAAGTAGGCAGACGCAACTGAAAGTAGTCGCGGAACCTGACTAACTGATTGGCCAAAAGAAAACAGGATCCTAGCCCAGAAGAAGTGAACTCCCCAGGCCTCAAGAAGCCATAAAATGCCAGATACATAGCCGCCTTAAGCATTAAGCTAGGCAGCAACCCAAAGGGAGACCTAGCGAGTAAATCCGACATGCCCCGGAACAACTGTCTCGTGATGGGCAGCCTGCTAGCTACATCAGGAGGGCTACTCTTCTGAATCTCTTTGAGGACAGCTTTAATGGGGTGTGCTGAAAAAATGGATGGCCCGCTGGGGTCCCGTAAGGACAAAAAGTGCTGAATGCATGCTAAATAAGTCCTAATGGTGCCATGGGCCAGCTTAAGCTGAGAGTGGTAAAAGGCAGTGAACACTAGTAAATACTGATTGCTGAAGCCATCAACCTCAGAATACCGTGCCTGGAAGGTATGGAAAACATTCCAGGCCGTGACTTACACCTTCCTGGTGTTCACTGACAACGATTTTTCAATCAAAGCCGCCGCAACGGCCCAGTGGGTATCTAGTCCATCATTAACTGAAGAAAGTGTGGGGCCGGAGTGGCGCCAGCATCGGTGTCTGGGACCTGCTGGAAAAACAGTGAGTAATTAAACAGGGACAGTGCATCTGCCGCTACATTGTCTACACCATTAGTGAATCTGCATTTGAGGATCTCTGCCGTTGCTTGACACTGCAGGGATAAACATGGTAACACCATTCCTTGGTTGCAGGAACTTATCCCACATGTACAGATCCGACAAAACGGAAGAATGTAATCTGACCCGAAAATCAGAGTCGGGAGCTGAAGGTAACAAAGACAATAACCTAGAAATGAAAGACCTCCCCTGGGGGATGATCCTCATCGTGAAATTCAGCATTCCCAGCAGGGACTGTAATGTCGTGTACACACGAGCGGACTTATCGTCGGACTGAATTCCAAAGGATTTTTCGACGGAGTAACCCAACCCTGGTACAAACTTGGAAGATTGTGAACGCATGTGTGCATTCTCTGATCCTTACCAGTTTGTCTGCGGGAAGACTGGCCTGCATGTATAGGCGTGCGCAGCCTATTGCATTAGGGTGTGCACCTCAAACCAAAGCTCAAACATACGTGCGTCTGCGTGTGCATGTATATATGTATATATATATATATATATATATATATATATATATATATATATATATATATATATATATGTAAACAAACATATTTTTTTTACTAATTAAATAATATTTTAACATAAACAAATCTTTTAAATAAATCTCTAAATCAAATAAGCAATTTTAAAATGCACGGTAAGTAGGAAAAAAAGTATGTATGTATGTATGTATGTAGCCAATTCCCCGTCCTCAACAATCTCTGCGATTAGATCCCCAAAGGGAGAAATAGTCACGGATCCTGGGAAGATAAGGGAGATATTTTTTGATTTCTATAGCTCTCTGTACAAAACGAAACAGCCTGCGGGTAATGGCGCGTTAGATAAATTAATGAAGGGAATTATATTACCAACGTTAACTATAACAGATAAAATGAACCTGGAGGCCCCCATCACACTGGAGGAACTTAAGAGCGCGGTGGCGGCCATGCCTAATCGCAAAGCCCCAGGCCCAGACGGACTCCCCCTGGAGATCTATAAATACTATGGGGAAACTTTGCTCCCCACCCTCCTGAGGACACTAGAGGGGGCGCTGGCGGACGGCGGCCTCCCCTCCTCAATGTCAGAGTCTAATATTATACTCATCCAAAAGGAAGGGAAAGACCAACTTGAGGTGTCCTCATATAGACCAATCTCCCTGCTTTGCTCGGATATTAAAATCCTTGCAAAGGTTTTGGCAACCAGGCTAAGCAAGTGCATCGGTAAATTGATCCATCCAGACCAGACGGGATTTATCCCCCATAGGTCTACCAGTGTGAATATTAGGAGAGCATATTTGAACTTGCAGACCCCAGTAGCGGACGGGGGCTCTAGAGCAGTCGTTTCGCTGGACATTGCCAAGGCCTTTGACAGCCTGGAATGGGGCTACCTCTGGGAAATAATGGATAAATTTGGATTTGGCCCGGTCTTTGTTAAATGGGTAAAAATTTTATATAGTCACCCATCAGCTAAGTTAAAAATCAATAATGAGTATACAGACAGTCTGACATTGGAGAGGGGCACAAGGCAGGGGTGCCCGCTGTCCCCCCTCCTATTTGCCTTGGCGATGGAACCATTGGCGGAGGGCATGAGGAGGGCATCGGATATACAGGGGTTCAGGAGGAGGGGTGGGGAGGAAAAAATCGCACTTTACGCGGACGACGTTTTGGTGTTCCTGGGGGACACAGGACCCTCCTTGGTAGGAATGATGAGATTGGTGGAAGGATTTGGGAAAGCGTCGGGCCTAGTAGTTAATTGGGATAAATCTGCATTACTACAGATGGATTCAATGGACAGCCCCTCCACCGACCGCCTTCCTGGGCTAAAAATAAGTGATAAAATAAAGTACTTGGGAATAGAGCTGGCCAGCGATCCCAATATCTATATCCGGGATAATCTGGTCCCTCTAGTTGCGAAACTTAGAAAAAAATGCGATATCTGGCGCCGGCTCCCCCTGTCGCTGGCAGGGCGGGCAAACCTGATCAGAATGATCTGGTTACCACAAATCCTTTACATTCTTCATAACTCCCCGGTGTGGATCGGGAGAAAATGGTTTAAAAAAATAGACTCCTTATTTAGGGATCTTCTCTGGAAGAAAGGCCAGGCCAGGATCAAACTGCAAGCGCTGCAGCGCCCTGCGTGGGAGGGAGGGTTAGCAATTCCACATCCGTATGGATATTTTTTGGCTGCTCAACTGCAGCACTTAGGGGGGTGCGAATCGAGTAGCAAATTAAGCGCTAGTAATAAAATAATGCTGGAAGGCAGCCCACATAGATGCCTGGCAGATGCACTTGAGGCAGGTTCCCTCCAGAAAAAATTACCAACATCTAAATTAGTAAGTAAAGTCTGGCAAACAGTCAAGCGGATCATGGAGTACAGGGGCATTACGGAATATTCGCCAATATGGTCTAATGAATCCCTGAGGGAACTAAGGGCTATAGAAAAGCATCCCGGGTGGGAAAGCCACGGAATCTATAGATTGTCGCAGTTATATACCGGTAGCATCCTGAAATCCTTCATGGATCTTAGAACGGAATTTGGTATCCCAAGTAATACATTCTATAAATATCTTCAGATAAGGCACGCGTTGAGCACCCAATTTAGGTCTAGCCCCATGGAGCAAAGTAAAACGCCACTCCTTAATAAAGTTGTCAAAGCAACAAATGCCAAGGGGTTGATTGGAGCCGGGTATGCTCAAATAGTGGACAAAATACTATCTCAAAGTGCAGCAGCCGGGCCCAGGGCGGGATGGGAGGCGGACGTGGGAAAGCTGTCAGATGCTCAGTGGCGAAGAACGCTGAAGCTGAGCCAGTCGGTATCAATTTCGCCCTCACAGAAGGCCTCACACCTACTTCTCATACACAGAGCCTATTACACCCCTAGAAGATTATATAGATTTGGGGGTAGGCCAGATGACAAATGCCCTAGGTGCAACAATACAGGGGACCTTATACATATGGTTTGGAGATGTCCAAAATTGGTAAGATATTGGACGGAAGTGGTCAGGACAATTAATCGCAGATTTAGAATTAAATTAGCGTTGGATCCTAAGGTATGTGTGCTGGGACTGGTGGGAGACACTGTAGGTCACACTAGATTAGTTACAGCTGCGGTTAGATGCTTATACCAGGCTAGAAAGCTGATAGCACAGTCCTGGCTCTCGAGAAAACCTCCAACCATAGAGGACTGGATTAAAACGGTAGATTCCCTAGTCTGGACAGAGAGGACAGTTTATATTGGAAAAGGGAACTATAGAAAGTTTATTGGACTGTGGAAACCCTGGCTCCAGGAATTGAACGCCCGCCAACTACTCTGAACCTAATAGTTCTGTATTTCAATCGCTTGGTGGGGCGTATGCATAACTAGTGCCGAAAAAGCTTAAGCGGTGGGATAGCCCCCACTGGAGGCTAGTTAGACAAAATATCTTGCGACCGCCGGAGGTATTTCTTTTTTCCTTTCTTTCTCCTATTCTTTTCTTTTTCTCTTTTCTTTGTTTTCTTTTTTTTCCCTTGCGGATCTCCTCCCCCTCCTCCGCCTCCTCTCTCACCGTCCTTCTTTTGACGTGTTCTTGTTGGTATGGTGCCTGTGGGGCGGGGTGGGGGGAGACGGATGGTAGGGGGTTTAAAACATAACGGAGGGTGGGCTAGACAGGGGCTAGGGGGGAAGGGTAGGAAAAAAGGGGATAAAAGTGGCACAATACAAAATATGGAGATATATTTATGAAGGCACATTCAAAAAACACTTTGGAGTATAAAAAAAAAAAAAAAAAAAAACACGCAAAACGGGGGTTTCAAATAAACTCTTACAGTGTCTGTACTAGGCTTTATTACTGTAATATATGCACTTTAAATGCACTTTGGTTTGTAAAACATGTAACCTTGTTGTTATTCTTATGCCACAAAAGGTAAATAAAAAGCAATTTTAAAAAAAAAATATATATATATATATATATATATACACACTTTTTTGCTGACAAGCCAGGGGATTTACTTTTTTATACCAAAGACATGAAGTATATATATATATATATATATATATATATATATATATATACAGGTTGAGGAACTCCAGGGGTATTTAATGTGGAGGAATCTGTTTTATCAGTTTCCTCCAAAGTTTGTAAAATCCAGTTGGGGACCTGGAGCCCGGAGATTCCATAGCGTTATGGGCGGGACGTAATCTCCAATCCTGGGACCGGGTTTTGGGAACAGCCAGGAGTCTGGCTGGTTGATTGAGCAGGTGGGTCCTGGGCTTATAGCAGAGTCAGGACTAGGGTTCTGGGCTTTACCCTCCCGAGGAATCCAGGCAAGCAAGGGAGAAGCATGCATGTCTGCATGGTATAGTCAGAGGGCCCAAAGCTGTGGGCTGAGCAGCAAGGAAGCTGAAAAGATGTACAGTAGTTGTACGGGAACTCTGTTATATGGCCAAGAGGGCTGAAGCGTAAAGCCTAAGCGGCAGTACTGCTGAAGAGAGCCAGGTGGCTTGGTGTTTTCTGTTTTACTTACATTACTGCTGTAGCAAATTTGAAACCCCCTGCGTGAGAATTCTCGATGGACATTTTCTTTCTTTAATAAAAGTGGGCCAACAAGCCCTTAAATGACACAACTGGCATGGACTCTGCTCACTGGCGTGCTCTACACAGAAGCTAAACAACCCCCAATATCACAATATACAGTCAGGTCCATAAATATTGGGACATTGACACAATTCTAATCTTTTTGGCTCTATACACCACCACAATGGATTTGAAATGAAACAAACAAGATGTGCTTTAACTGCAGACTTTCAGCTTTAATTTGAGGGTATTTACATCCAAATCAGATGAATGGTGTAAAGGCCCGTACACACGATCAGACTTTTCGACAACAAACATGCAAATTAGCTGTTTTGGAGCAACATCCGACCGTGTGTACGCTCCATCGGACAAACTTTTTCTGTTTCCATCAGACTTTTGTTGGCTGTGCGAACGCACAAACTTTCCGGCAACAAAAGTCCGATGGAGCAAAGTCCGATCGTGTGTACACAAAAGCATCAGACTTTTGTACAAACTACAGTACGCAGCCGCGAGAATGTTTCCAGTGCATTCTCGGCGACAGGGTACTGTACATCTCGCGCTGGCTGCAATAGGAAAAACACATTTTCCTATTGCGGCGAGCGCGAGAGGGAATTCCCCTCTGGGGGCATACCAGGCCCTTAGGTCTGGTATGGATTTTAAGGGGAACCCCTACGCCGAAAAAAAGACGTGGGGGTCCCCCTAAATCCATACCAGACCCTTATCCGAGCACGCAGCCCGGCTGGTCAGAAAAGGCGGTGGGGACGAGCGAGCGCCCCCCCCTCCTGAGCCGTACCAGGCCGCATGCCCTCAACATGGGGGTGGGTGCTTTGGGGGAGGGGGGGCCCTGCTGCCCCCCCTCCCCCAAAGCACCTTGTCCCCATGTTGATGAGGACAAGGGCCTCTTCCCGACAACCCTGGCCGTTGGTTGTCGGGGTCTGCGGGCGGGGGGCTTATCGGAATCCGGGAGCCCCCTTTAATAAGATCCCCCAGATCCCGGCCCCCCACCCTATGTGAATGAGTATGGGGTACATCGTACCCCTACCCATTCACCTACATCGTACCCCTACCCATTCACCTAGGGAAAAAAGTGTCAATAAAAAAACACACTACACAGGTTTTTAAAGTAATTTATTAGGCAGCTCCGGGGGTCTTCTTCCGACTTCGGGGGTCCCTCCGGCGTCTTCTCCCGATGTCCAGTTCTTCTCTGCTCTCTCCGGCGTCTTCTCCCGATGTTCGGTTCTTCTCCCGGTGTTCGGCCTCTTCTCCCGCTCTCCGGTTCTTCTGCTGGGCTCCTCCGCTATGTTCTTCTCTTTTGCCGCTCTGTTGCTAGTGGTGGCCCGGACTTCTGCGTTGTCTTTTCCCCTCTTCTCTTCTTCCGATGTTGACACGACGCTCTCTCCCACTGTAATGCTGTGTGGAGCGCTCCGCAATTACTTATATAGGTGGTGACCTTCTATGACATCACAGTCCCAGGGTATGCTGGGACTGTGAGGTCACAAGGGGGCGTGGTCATGTCATCCTATGACCACGGCCCCTTATGACCTCACAGGAAAAAGGCGACGCAGAAGTCTGGGCCACCGCTAGCAAAAGAGCGGCAGAAGATAGTGGAGGAGCTGGCAAAAGAACTGGACACCGGGAGAAGAGGTCGAACAACGGGAGAAGAGGCCGGAGAGTGGAAGAAGAACCAGACACCGGGAGAAGAGGCTGGAGAGAGCGGCGAAGTCAGAAAGACCCCCGAAGTCGGAAGAAGACCCCCGAAGTCGGAAGAAGACCCCCGAGCTGACTAATAAATTACTTTAAAAACCTGTGTAGTGTGTTTTTTTTATTGACACTTTTTTTCACTAGGTGAATGGGTAGGGGTACGATGTACCCCATACTCATTCACATAGGGTGGGGGGGCTGGGATCTGGGGGCCCCCTTATTAAAGGGGCTCCCGGATTCCGATAAGCCCCCTGCCCGCAGACCCCGACAACCAACGGCCAGGGTTGTCGGGAAGAGGCCCTTGTCCTCATCAAGATGGGGACAAGGTGCTTTGGGGTGGGGGGGCTGCAGGGCGCCCCCCTCCCCCAAAGCACCCACCCCCATGTTGAGGGTATGCGTCCTGGTATGGCTCAGGAGGGGGTGGGCGCTCGCTCGTCCCCATCCCCTTTCCTGACTGGCCGGGCTGCGTGCTCGGATAAGGGTCTGGTGTGGATTTGGGGGGACCCCCACGCCGTTTTTTCGGTGTAGGGGTTCCCCTTAAAATCCATACCAGACCCAAGGGCCCAGTATGCCCTTGAAGGGGAACCCATGACGGTTTTTTATTTAAAATTTGGCGTGGAGTTCCCCCTCAAGATTCATATCAAACACAGTGCCTGGAGGATCCAAGTTGGATTCCCGCACCAGTGTAAACCCGACTCGCAAGGTGTCAATCTCGCCGATAAAAGCGGCGAGATTGACACAATATCAGACAACAATACAGAAGTTGACCAAAGGGTGGTGGTAAAGAGCTGAAAAACCACGTGATTTGGTTAAATTTGGCTGGAAAAGTCCTGCCGTCTTTATGCAATACAAACTTATGGCCAACACCCTTTGTACAAAAATCCACAGGAAAGTTTGTACAAAGTCCTATCGTGTGTATGGGGCTTAAGAATTACAACAGTTTGTATATGTGCCTCCCACTTTTTAAGGGACCAAAAGTAATGGGACAATTGGCTGCTCAGCTGTTTCATGGTCAGGGGTGTGTTATTCCCTCATTATCCCATTTACAAGGAGCAGATAAAAGGTCCAGATTTCATTTCAAGTGTACTATTTGCTTTTGGAATCTGTTGCTGTCAACTCTCAATATGAGATCCAAAGAGCTGTCGCTATCAGTGAAGCAAATCACCATTAGGCTGAAAAAACAAAACAAACCCATCAGAGAGATAGCAAAAACTTTAGGTGTAGCCAAATCAACTGTTTGGAACATCCTTAAAAATAAAGAACGCACCGGTAAGCTCAGCAACACCAAAAGACGACGGAAAACCACTGTGGTGGATGACCAAAGAATTCTTTCCCTGGTGAAGAAAACACCCTTCACAACAGTTGGCCAGATCAAGAACACTCTCCAGGAGGTAGGTGTATGTGTGTCAAAGTCAACAATCAAGAGGAGACTTCACCAGAGTGAATACAGAGGGTTCACTACAAGTTGTAAACCATTGGTGAGCCTCAAAAACAGGAAGGCCAGATTAGAGTTTGCCAAACAACATCTAAAAAAGCCTTCACAGTTCTGGAACAACATCGTATGGACAGATGAGACCAAGATCAACTTGTACCAGAGTGATGGGAAGAGAAGAGTATGGAGAAGGAAAGGAACTGCTCATGATCCAAAGCATACCACCTCATCAGTGAAACATGGTGGTGGTAGTGTCATGGTGTGGGCATGTATGGCTGCCAATGGAACTGGTTCTCTTGTATTCATTGATGATGTGACTGCTGACAAAAGCAGCAGGATGAATTCTGAAGTGTTTTGGGCAATATTATCTGCTCATATTCAGCAAAATGCTTCAGAACTCATTGGACGGCGCTTCACAGTGCAGATGGACAATGACCCGAAGCATACTGCGAAAGCAACCAAAGACTTTAAGGAAAATAAGTGGAATGTTATGCAATGGCCAAGTCAATCACATGACCTGAATCCGATTGAGCATGCATTTCACTTGCTGAAGACAAAACTGAATGGAAAATTACCAAAGAACAAGCAGGAACTGAAGACAGTTGCAGTAGAGGCCTGGCAGAGCATCACCAGGGATGAAACCCAGCGTCTGGTGATGTCTATGCGTTTCAGACTTCAGGCTGCAATTGACTGCAAAGGATTTGCAACCAAGTGTTAAAAAGTGAAAGTTTAAATGGATGATTGTTAATCTTTCCCATTACTTTTGGTCCCTTAAAAAGTGGGAGGCACATATACAAACTGTTGTAATTCCTACACCGTTCACCTGATTTGGATGTAAATATCCTCAAATTAAAGCTGAAAGTCTGCAGTTAAAGCACATCTTGTTTGTTTAATTTCAAATCCATTGTGGTGGTGTATAGAACCAAAAAGATTAGAATTGTGTTGATGTCCCAATATTTATGGACCCGACTGTATATGTATATATTTATATATATGTATACGCACTTTCTGCTGATAAGCCAGGGTTCATATAGTTTTAATTGTAATATATATATATATATATTTATTTTTACAATATATATATATATATATATAAAATGGGGTATGGCTGGGGAAACTACACAAGATACAGCACCTCATCCCAAAATGACAAAATTTGAAATATAGAGGTATAGAGGGATTATAGTGGTATAGCGGTGTCAAAAAAGTCAAGGTAGATAGATGTATTTAAAAAATATACAAAAAACACTTTATTGAAGTATATTAGCACATAACATAATAATATGTTATGTGTTAATATACTTCAGTTCATTTTTTTTCCTCATTAATGTACACACAGCACCCCATATTGACAGAAAAACACAGAATTGTTGACATTTTTGCAGATTTATTAACCACTTCAGCCCCGGACCATTATGCTGCTTAAGGACCAGAGGACTTTTTCCAATTTGGCACTGCGTCGCTTTAACTGCTAATTGCGCGATCATGCAATGCTGTACCCAAACGAAATTTGCGTCCTTTTCTTCCCACAAATAGAGCTTTCTTTTGATGGTATTTGATCACCTCTGCCGGTGTTATTTTTTGCGCTATAAACGGAAAAAGACCAAAAATTTTGAAAAACAATGATGTTTTCTACTTTTTGTTATAAAAAAATCCAATAAACTCAATTTTAGTAATACATTTAGGCCAAAATGTATTCGGCCACATGTCTTTGGTAAAAAAAATGTCAATAAGCGTATATTTACTGGTTTGCGCAAAAGTTATAGCGTCTACAAACGAGGGTACATTTTCTGGAATTTACACAGCTTTTAGTATATAATGTCATTTCTTGAGGTGCTAAAATGGCAGGGCAGTACAAAACCCCCCAAATGACCCCATTTCGGAAAGTAGACACCCCAAGGAAATTGCTGAGAGGCATGTTGAGCCCATTGAATATTAATTTTTTTTGTCCCAATTGATTGAATAATTGATTGAATAATGACAAAAAAAAAAAAATTACAAAAGTAATTACAAAAAGTTGTCACTAAATGATATATTGCTCACACAGGCCATGAGTACAGGGATACCACATGTGTGGGCTTTTTGGGAGCCTAGCCACGTACGGGGCCTCGAAAACCAATCACCGCCTTCAGGATTTCTAAGGGCGTAAATTTTTTATTTCACTCCTCACTACCTATCACAGTTTCGGAGGCCATAAAATGCCCAGATGGCACAACCCCCCCCCCAAAATGACCCCATTTTGGAAAGTAGACACCCCAAGCTATTTGCTGAGAGGCATGGTGAGTATTTTGCAGCTCTCATTTGTTTTTGAAAATGAAGAAAGACAAGAAAAAACATTTTTTTTTCTTTTTTCAATTTTCAAAACTTTGTGACAAAAAGTGAGGTCTGCAAAATACTCACTATACCTCTCAGCAAATAGCTTGGGGTGTCTACTTTCCAAAATGGTGTCATTTGGGGGGGGTTTGTGCCACCTGGGTATTTCATGGCCTTCGAAACTTTGATAGGCAGTGAAGAGTGAAATCAAAAATTTACGCCCTTAGAAAGCCTGAAGGCAGTGCTTGGTTTTCGGGGTCCCGTGCGCGGCTAGGCTCCCAAAAAGTCTCACACATGTGGTATCCCCATACTCAGGAGAAGCAACAGAATTTATTTTGGGGTGTAATTTCACATATTCCCATGGCATGTTTGAGCAATATATCATTTAGTGACAACTTTGTGCAGAAAAAAAAATTGTCCCTTTCCCGCAACTTGCGTCACAATATAAAATATTCCATGGACTCGACATGACTCTCAGCAAATAACTTGGGGTGTCTACTTTCCAAAATGGGGTCATTTGGGGGGGGTTTGAACTGTCCTGGCATTTTATGCACAACATTTAGAAGCTTATGTCACACATCACCCACTCTTCTAACCACTTGAAGACAAAGCCCTTTCTGACACTTTTTGTTTACATGAAAAACTTATTTTTTTTTGCAAGAAAATTACTTTGAACCCCCAAACATTATATATTTTTTTAAAGCAAATGTCCTACAGATTAAAATGGTGGGTGTTTCATTTTTTTTTCACACAGTATTTGCGCAGCGATTTTTCAAACGCATTTTTTGGGGAAAAAACACACTTTTTTAAATTTTAATGCACTAAAACACACTATATTGCCCAAATGTCTGATGAAATAAAAAAGATGATCTTAGGCCGAGTACATGGATACCAAACATTATATGCTTTACAATTGCGCACAAACGTGCAGTGGCAACAAAATAAATACATTTTTAAAAGCCTTTAAAAGCCTTTACAGGTTACCACTTTAGATTTACAGAGGAGGTCTACTGCTAAAATTACTGCCCTCGATCTGACCTTCGCGGTGATACCTCACATGCATGGTGCAATTGCTGTTTACATTTGACGACAGACCACCGCTTGCGTTCGCCTTAGCGCGAGAGCAGGGGGCGACAGGGGTGCTTTTTTTTTTTTTTCTTTATTATTTTTTTGCTTTTTATCTTATTTTTAAACTGTTCCTTTTATTTATTTATTTTTAATCATTTTCATTGTTATCTCAGGGAATGTAAATATCCCCTATGATAGCAATAGGTAGTGACAGGTACTCTTTTTTGAAAAAATTGAGGTCTATTAGACCCTAGATTTCTCCTCTGCCCTCAAAGCATCTGACCACACCAAGATCGGTGTGATAAAATGCTTTCCCAATTTCCCAATGGCGCTGTTTACATCCGGCGAAATCTAAGTCATGAAATGCTTGTAGCTTCCGGTTTCTTAGGCCATAGAGATGTTTGGAGCCACTCTGGTCTCTGATCAGCTCTATGGTCAGCTGGCTGAATCACCGGCTGCATTCTCAGGTTCCCTGTTGAGACAGGAGAGCCAGAGAAAAACATGGAAGACGGTGGGGGGGCATTCCCTCCCACTGCTTGTAAAAGCAGTCTAGAGGCTAATTAGCCACTAGGATTGCTTTTACATGAAAGCCGACTGCTGGCTGAAAAGAATGATACCAAGATGATACCTAAACCTGCAGGCATCATTCTGGTATAACCACTCAAAGTCGTGAATGGCGTACCTGAAGACAAAAAAATGGTTAACAATAAAACACAGTAAACGGTAAAGTATAAAAAATTGCATACCTGAAAAGCAAACATGATAAAACATAATAACAATAAAACATTGCAGAATAGAATACAGTAAAAAAACAGCAGAACAATAGGGAGAGAATAGAGAGAGAGAGAACAATAAAACGACAACTATTTTTTTTCATTTTATTTATATATATATATATATATATATATATATATATATATATATATATATATATATATATATATATATATATATATAATTTTTTTTTTTACACTTTTTTTTGTAACTAACTTTTATAACTGTAACCGGTTCCAGGTTCGGGCCACTCAAAATGCGATGGCATCTTGGGAGACCCTGTGAAAGTGTGCCTAGTCTGTGCAATGCTGTACCCTACGCTAATACTCAACTAGTGAATGGTAGCGTTCAAAACATTCACCAATGCAAAGACCAGGATTGTCAGGACAGGAGGGACAATAATAGCGGGTGTCACGCCTATATCCGCGCTTGCTGCAGACACATCTTTTTTGGGGGGGTTCGTTGGGTAGGGGTACTCGGGAGGACATAAAGAAAATGCCTCTCATGCAGCCGACTGCATTTGGTTGGGGATGTAAATGGGGGAAGTACGGGCGCTGCAGAAGCAGTGGGTTCCCAATTAGGATTGGCGAATGCAGCAGGAAGGTCACTATGGGCACGACGGGCCTGTTTGTCTTCTTCTTGGTGGCAGCGGGACACTACTTGTGCTTGCCACCTCACCAGCTTGAACTGCACTTGTGGGACTCGCCACGTCACCACTAGGGTGACCACATTTCCAAACTGCCATTCAGGGACACCCCTCAGCATGCACCGGTCGGTGACATCACAAGGGGGCTGTGCCACCATGTGATGTCACTGGGTGCCCGCTCCTTACCTATTTAAGCATTTGTTTCATGTATGTTAGCCCAACATTGCAGGCGGCCACTTAGAGTCACAGAGTGAAATTGTTCTTACAATGTTGGGCTAACATACATAAATCAAATACTTTTTATATCGAAGGCACTAAAGTTGTACATAAAACCCCGTACTTTATACTACAAAAGGAATACAAATGACCTGAGGGATCTGGAGTAAAAACTGGACATACACTGACCTACCTGATCCCTAAACTGACCAACCTGACCACTACACTGACCTACCTGATCCCTAAACTGACCTACCTGACCACTACACTGACCTACCTGACCACTACACTGACCTACCTGACCACTACACTGACCATTAAACTGACCTACCTGATCCCTACACTGACCTACCGTGGGTGCTTGTCACATCCTCAGCTATGAGGGGCTCATGCTGGGACCTGTAGTCCTTCATTAGGAGGATGAGGTCAGTGGCAGTGGTGGGGGTGGATGGGATAACAAACTCTAGTCAGTGTCCACTAGGGAGGAGAGAGGGGGAGGGGGGGTGGGAAAGAGAGGGGGAGGGGCGGACAAGGGGGAGAGAGAGAGGGGGGGGAGAGAGGGAGGGGGGGATAAGAGAGGGAGAGGGTGGGACGGGGAGAGGGTGGGACGGGGAGAGAGAGAGGGAGAGGGTGGAACAGGGAGAGGGAGAGGGTGGGACAGGGAGAGAGAGAGGGAGAGGGTGGGACGAGAGAGAGAGGGGGGAGAGAGAGAGAGGGACGGGGGGAGGGAGAGGGAGGGGGGATGGGGGAGGGAGGGGGGGATGGGAGAGAGAGAGGGAGGGGGGATGGGAGAGATAGAGGGAGAGGGTGGGACGGGGAGAGAGAGAGGGGGATGGGAGAGGGTGGGACGGAGAGAGAGAGGGAGGGGGGATGGGAGAGAGAGGGGGGATGGGAGAGAGAGAGAGGGGGATGGGAGAGAGAGAGGGGGGATGGGAGAGAGAGGGAGTGGGGGGGATGGGAGAGAGGGGGGATGGGAGAGAGGTAGAGGGGGGATGGGGAAAGAGAGGGAGTGGGGATGGGGGAGAGAGGGAGAGGAGGGACGGGGAGAGAGGGATGTGGGGTGGGAGAGAGAGGGGGAGGAGGGATGGGAGAGAGAGGGAGAGAGGGGGATATGGAGAGAGAGAGGGGGGATGGGAGAGAGAGGGGGATGGGAGAGAGAGGGGGATGGGAGAGAGAGGGAGTGGGGGGGATGGGAGAGAGAGGGGGATGGGAGAGAGGGGGGATGGGAGAGGGGGGATGGGGAAAGAGAGGGAGGGGGGATGGGGGAGAGAGGGGGAGGAGGGATGGGAGAGAGAGGGAGAGAGGGGGATGTGGAGAGAGATGGAGACGGGGAGAGAGAGAGAGAGAGAGAGAGTTAGGTGGGTGAGAGGGGAGGCAGGTGGGTGAGAGGGGGGGTGGGTGAAAGTGACCCCCTATTCCCTGCCTGCAGTCCCTCCTGTGCCCCCCTGTCCCAGCCCCTGTCTGTGGGTAGGTGTGTGTGATGCACCCACCTCCCATCCATCCTCGTTCTCTGGGCCCTTGGTCAGTCTGTCTTCCTTCTTGTTGATGACAGTAACAGCTAGGAGAGGAAGCTGGCGAAATTGTGCAGGCTCTGGGAGTTCTGGGGATGCGGCACCCACTGCTGCTCAGGTCAGGGTGGCCAGCGGTGGGGTCTTCTTCCACTCCCTCCTGGGCTGTTGGTTCTATCAGCCTCGTGCTGCTCACCGGGGCTGCCGCTCGCTGTTTAAAATTGCTGCTAGTGTCAGCGTCAGCTTTAGCTCCGCTGCCATGCACTGCATACCCGCCGCCACTAGACCAGCGGGGCTGTCACTCCATAGCATTACAAGAGGGTGTTTGCTGCAGGGCTCAGCTCAAAGGGCAGCTGCTTTGGGCCCCAAGAGCACTAGAGGAAGTGAAATCCTCCTCCGCTTTCAACACTGGGCAGGGAGGGAGTCACGGCCGTGACGTCACTGGTTGCTACACGCCAGGCGGCTATAGCAACCAGTGATCAGGAGTACAGTCAGGTGGAGGCGGAGCCAGAGCCAGTGATATGGCGGCTCAGTCCGCCCCTGTCCCATGAATTCCTGAATGTTCCCAGTGCCAGTTTCATTCCAGGACACTGTATTGTCCCGGAATGAAGGTGCCCAGGACCGGGGACAGAGATGTCAATTACGGGATAGTCCCGGGCAATCCGGGACACGTGGGCACCCAAGTCACCACGTGTTACTGCAGTGCTGGTTTGACTACGACCGGGGTGTACTAGGCCGCTGGCGCTTGCCAGTTCACCAAAACGCTACCAAAAAAAACTGTCAGGCCTGACTCTGCGAACGCTGCAGTTATGCGTTTAGTGTTTTGTAAGTGTCAGTGATCGATCGATACTGCACTTGGGTGTGCTGGGCTGGGCCGGGCGGAGGGGCAAAACGCAGGTGCTAGCAGGTATCTGGGCTGATCCCGCTAACACTGTGTTTCTGGGAACCCTAAACTGCTGGGGGCGCTAGTATAGATCTGATCGGATCAGATATTGATCCGTTCAGATACTATACCACTAAGGGAGGTGTACGGTGCGTGCATGGGTGTTAGCGCTACTGGCGCTAACCTGACGCTGCTTGGGGCTGGTGCTTACCAGTTCACTAAAATGCTACCAAAAAGACTGTTAGCGATCGCAGGGATCAGGCCTGACTCTGCGAACGCTGCAGTTATGCGTTTAGTGTTTTGTAAGTGACAGTGATCGATCGATACTGCATTTGGGTGGGCTGAACTGGGCCGGGCGGAGGGGCAAAACGCAGGTGCTAGCAGGTATCTGGGCTGATCCCGCTAACACTGTGTTTTTGGGAACCCTAAACTGCTGGGGACGCAAGTATAGATCTGATCGGATCAGATATTGATCCGTTCAGATACTATACCACTAAGGGAGGCGTATGCTGCGTGCGTGGGTGTTAGCGGTACTGGCGCTAATCTGACGCTGCCTGGGGCGACGCATACCACCGCCGGGCGATCAGGGGGCTAAACCTTTATTCGGTGCCCTGACACTATAAAAAATAAACGAACTAACCAGCGTCATCCGTAACAGTTATACGGTGATCACTGGTGAAATGGTTAACTAGGGGGCAATCAAGGGGTTAAAACATTTATTAGGTAGTATATGGGGGTCCCTGACGCTATAAAACGCTGACGGCGAACCTAAATATTTGCCTCCCTAACTAGCATCACCAGTGACACTAATACAGCGATCAGAAAAATGATCGCTTAGCGACACTGGCGACAGGGGGTGATCAAGGGGTTAAAACTTTATTAGGGGGGGTTAGGGGGTACCCTAGACCTAAAGGGGGCTAACAGTAACTGTCCTACCCCACTAACTGTCACAAACTGACATCATGCAGTAATCAGAAAAAAAAAAACTGCTTGGTGTCAGTGTGACAGGGGGGGGAGGGGTGATTGGGGGTGATTGGGGGGTGATCGGGGGGGGATCGGGGGGGGATCGGGGGGTAAAGGGGGGTGTAAAGTGTGCCTGGCATGTTCTACTGTGTGTGTTGTGTTGTGCAACTCACTCAGATGTCTTCTCTCCTCGGCGTCGGAATGGAAACTGCCGAGCCGAGGAGAGAGGACATCACATCCCCTGCCTCTGTGTACTACACAGAGGCAGGGGACAATTCTCATTGGCTGGGAGTGATCGCGAGGGGGGGGCCACGAATAGATGGCCTCCCCCTCATCTCTGATCGCTGCCAGACCAACGGCGACCGCCTCGGGCACCGGGGGGGGGTCCGATAGGACCCCCCGCCCGCGGGAAGGCAATCACGTACCAGGTACGTGATTTTGCCTGCCCCTGCCATTCTGCTGACGTACATCAGCGTGAGGCAGTCGTCAAGTGGTTAAAAAAGAAAAACTGAAATATCACATGGTCCTAAGTATTCAGACCCTTTGCTGTGACACTCATATATTTAACTCAGGTGCTGTCCATTTCTTCTGATCATCCTTGAGATGGTTCTACGCCTTCATTTGAGTCCAGCTGTGTTTGATTATACTGATTGGACTTGATTAGGAAAGCCACACACCTGTCTATCAAGGCCGTCTTTAATATTGATCGGACCCTGGGCAAAACTTTTCTTGCCCCCCCCCCCCCCATGCAGTTTCACTCTCCACCTGCTCTGAGACATACAATAAATAGCAGCTAGACTCAAAATCAGTTTACTGAATCAGATCAGGCAGCTTTTGCGATTGGTTGCCAGAGGTTACAGTGTATCATTACCACTCATGACTGGTTACTAGAGGTTACAGCACACATTACGGCTCACTAATTAGTTGCTAGAGGTTACAGCACATGATTTCTGCTTGTTGATTGGCTGCTAGAGATTACTGTGGATATGACCTCAGGGGGGCATGATATACATATCAATGCCGCTGGCCACCGCTATTTACATATGAATGCTGCCGCTATTTACATATGAATGCCAGTAATTTACATGTAAACACAGGGTCTGCAGGTGAGTCATCTGTACACAACAAAAGGGCAGAGCTGGGCAGCATTAGTAGTAGCACTTCACACTGAGATATTGGGACACAGCACGGGACTAAAACCGCAAGGGACGAGGAAATTTAAACCAGGATAGTTGGCAAGTATGAGGCAGCTGCTTTGGGCCCCACAACAATGACAGGGCCCAGGGCAGCTGCCCCTTTTGCCCTGCCTTAAAAACGGCCCTGCTGTCTATATAAGACCTTACAGCTCACAGTGCATGTCAGAGCAAATGAGAATCATGAGGTCAACTGCCTGAACAGCTCAGAGACAGAATTGTGGCAAGGCACAGATCTGGCCAAGGTTACAAAAAAATTCTGCTGCACTTAAGGTTCCTTAGAGCACAGTGGCCTCCATAATCCTTAAATGGAAGACGTTTGGGACAACCAGAACCCTACCCAGAGCTGGCCGTCTGGCCAAACTGAGCTATCAGGGGAGAAGAGCCTTGGTGAGAGAGGTAAAGAAGAACCCAAAGATCACTGTGGCTGAGCTCCAGAGATGCAGTCGGGAGATGGGAGAAAGTTGTAGAAAGTCAACCATCACTGCAGCCCTCCACCAGTCGGGGCTTTATGGCAGAGTGGTCCGACGGAAGCCTCTCCTCAGTGCAAGACACATGAAAGCCCGCATGGATTTTGCTAAAAAACACCTGAAGGACTCCAAGATGCTGAGAAATAAGATTCTTTGGTCTGATGAGACCAAGATAGAACTTTTTGGCCTTAATTCTAAGCGGTATGTGTGGAGAAAACCAGGCACTGCTCATCACCTGTCCAATACAGTCCCAACAGTGAAGCATGGTGGTGGCAGCATTATGCTGTGGGGGTGTTCTTTTAGCTGCAGGGACAGGATGACTGGTTGCAATCGAGGGAAAGATGAATGTGGCCAGGTACAGGGATATCCTGGACGAAAACCTTCTCCAGAGTGCTCAGGACCTCAGACTGGGTTAAAGGTTTACCTTCCAACAAGACAATGACCCTAAGCACATAGCTAAAATAACGAAGGAGTGGCTTCACAACAACGCCGTGACTGTTCTTGAATGGCCCAGCCAGAGTCCTGACTTAAACCCAATTGAGCATCTCTGGAGAGACCTAAAAATGGATGTCCACCAACATTTACCATCCAACCTGACAGAACTGGAGAGGATCTGCAAGGAGGAATGGCAGAGGATGTCTAAATCCAGGTGTGAAAAACTTGTTGCATCTTTCCCAAAAAGACTCATGGCTGTATTAGATCAAAAGGGTGCTTCTACTAAATACTGAGCAAAGGGTCCGAATACTTAGGACCGTGTGATATTTCAGTTTTTCTTTTTTAATAAATCTGCAAAAATGTCAACAAATCTGTGTTATTCTGTCAATATGGGGTGCTGTGTGTACATTAATGAGGAAAAAAAATGAACTTAAATGATTTTAGCAAATGGATGCAATATAACAAAGAGTGAAAAATGTAAGGGGGTCTCAATACTTTCTGTCCCCACTGTATGTATATATATATATATATATATATATATATATATATATACAGACTTCCCAAAGCGATCTCCCGGGCGCAGGGCCGATCCTGGATGGCAGTGGGGTATCATCCCCACCCTGCACACATGGAATGCTCCCCCCCTTTAAGCCACACCCAATATGTAGCGCAATTTAGGCCATGCCCACATTTTTCCACGGGGGGGGGGGGGGGGTGCCACCTCCCTGAAATGAGCTTGCCACCTCCCTGAAATTAGTTTTTGCAGGTTGGGATGTCTATATATATATACAGTCATGGCTGAATTTGTTGTCACCCCAGAAATTTTTCCAGAAAATCAAGTATTTCTCACAGAAAAGTATTGCAGTAACACATGTTTTTCTATACACATGTTTATTCCCTTTGTGTGTATTGGAACAAAACAAAAAAAGGGAGGAAAAAAAGCAAATTTGACATAATGTCACACAAAACTCCAAAAATGGGCTGGTCAAAATTCTTGTCACCCTTTCAAAATTGTGGATAAATAAGATTGTTTCAAGCATGTGATGCTCCTTTAAACTCACCTGGGGCAAGAAACAGGTGTGGGCAATATAAAAATCACACCTGAAAGCAGATAAAAATGAGAGAAGTTCACTTAGTCTTTGCATTTTGTGTCTGTGTGTGCCACACTAATCATGGACAACAGAAAGAGGAGAAGAGAACTGTCTGAGGACTTGAGAACCAAAATTGTGGAAAAATATCAACAATCTCAAGGTTAAAAATCCATCTCCAGAGATCTAGATTTGCCTTTGTCCACAGTGTGCAACATTATCAAGAAGTTTGCAACCCGTGGCACTGTAGCTAATCTCTCTGGGCGTGGACGGAAGAGAAAAATTGATGAAAGGTTGCAACGCAGGATAGTTTGGATGTTGGATAAGCAGCCCCAAACAAGTTCCAAAGGAATTCAAGCTGTCCTGCAGGCTCAGAGAGCATCAGTGTCAGCGCAAACTATCCGTCAACATTTAAATGAAATGAAACACTATGGCAGGAGACCCAGGAGGACCCCACTGCTGACACAGAGACATAAAAAAGCAAGACTACAATTTGCCAAAATGTACTTGAGTAAGCCAAAATCCTTCTGGGAAAACGTCTTGTGGACAGATGAGACCAAGATAGAGCTTTTTGGTAAAGCACATCATTCTACTGTTTACCGAAAACAGAATGAGGCCTACAAAGAAAAGAACACAGTACCTACAGTGAAATATGGTGGAGGTTCCATGATGTTTTGGGGTTGTTTTGCTGCCTCTGGCACTGGGTACCTTGAATGTGTGAAAGGCATCATGAAATCTGAGGATTACCAAAGGATTTTGGGTCGCACTGTAGAGCCCAGTGTCAGAAAGCTGGGTTTGTGTCCGAGATCTTGGGTCTTCCAGCAGGACAATGACCCCAAACATACATCAAAAAGCACCCAGAAATGAATGGCAACAAAATGCTGGAGAGTTCTAAAGTGGCCAGCAATAAGTCCAGATCTAGTCCAGATCTAGATCCCACTGAACACCTGTGGAGAGATCTTAAAATTGCTGTTGGGAAAAGGCGCCCTTCCAATAAGAGAGACCTGGAGCAGTTTGCAAAGGAAGAGTGGTCCAAAATTCTGGGTGAGAGGTGTAAGAAGCTTATTGATGGTTATAGGAAGCGACTGATTTCAGTTATTTTTTCCAAAGGGTGTGCAACCAAATATTAAGGCTTGGAATGAGAAGATCTGGATGCCGCACACCGGATGAAGTAGAAAACTTGTCTTTATTAGAAAGATGGGATCATCAAAAATACAAGACCATCATGCAGAAAGTACAGGATTAGCTGACGCGTTTCGCACTCGGAGCTGAGTGCTTACTCATAGCTAGCAAATATTAAAAAGACTGACTCTTAAATAACTCAAGGGGATACCACATGACCACCTAATTAAACAAAAAATAGGTTTCAGCTGAAAGCCGATTTAATGAGATCTCGGCATCTGCTGACCAATCAGTATACTATCCAATAAAAAAATCCTTCAAAACAATGACATTTGAATCAATGAGAAAAAAATGTGAACATGAATGTGTGTTCATGTGTATATTAACGAAAGGTTATGTGTATCCTTCCTTTATATATTTTTGTGTATTTATTTGTTTATTTCTATTATTCTAGTTATGTATAAAGTGGTACGTGAAGGAATATTTATATAAAAAAGTTAAAATGGAATGTGAAAACATGATATTGTATGAACAAAGTGCAAGGGATGTGAAAAATTAAAAAGATGTATGCATATATATATGTATATATATAAAGTGAAAAAAGAGAAAAGAAAAAGTATATATGAACATGTGATGTGTGCGGTAAGTGTATGTAAAATGTGCATAATCATGATAATATGTGTGTATTGCATTAGAAAAGTGAATATTCCAATGGGTAATCACATATAACAATAAATGTGACAAGAAACGAAAACCGTGTTGTCAATAACGAAGATGTGGATGCCATTGGTATTAAAAAATATAAATAAACTAAGATGTAATAAACCACCCAACAAATAGCATAACATATGTATATATGCTTAGTGTGTTTTGTAAAAAGATTTGTCCAAGAAATATGTAAAAAATAAATAAATAAGATTTGACTCAGCTAAAGTGATGTCCTGGTGCTTGTGTCTACCGGTAATTGGTGATAAGACGAGGTCGGTCTATGTATGGGAATGTCAGAAGAGTTGAGGTAAAAAAACTCTCAACAATGTGCCGGACTAATTAAGGTGAAGTTCTCAACAATATGGCATGGAGTCTTAGTTAATGAACCCGGCTGCAAGCGGGGTGTGTATGGGACTTTGTAGTATTAAGAATGAACGGCGGGATTCAAAGCCATGGAATCCCGCCGATCAGAGTTACCACGATCTAGTTAAATGTTGTTATAAAAATAGTGATGATATGTGCGGGGTCCCGGCAGACAACCATATGGCATAAAATCTTAGATAATGAACCCGGCTACGAGCGGGGTGTGTATGGGACTTTGAAAATGAACGGCGGGATTCAAAACAATGGAATCCCGCCGATCAGAGTCACACAAGATAGTCAAATGTAGTTGTAAAAATAATAATGGTATGTGCGGGGTCCTAGCCCGTTGCCCGAAGATGGAACATCTCAAGAAACAAGTGGAACCCCGCAGACCAGAGAGGAGTAATGCTGGACTGGGATGATAGACTCCATCTAATATAAAGATGAACTTAAAATATAATAATGAATAGCCGGTCCAGGTGCCTCATGTGAAGATATGTCTTTATTTGTGAATTTCAACAAATGCCGAGACCACCAAACAACTAGCCATGTTGTTATCCATGTTAAATAATACATATTATAAACCTACTGATACAATGCTCATATGTTAATACCGGCAAATAAAACAATTAAAAACAAGCACATAATGGGTCGAAGTGGATCCAATCTATAAAGATGATAAAAAATGTTGCATTATGCTGAGCGCTACAATGAAACAAATGACATGTTCATATTATGACATTGGACTAGCAAAACGAATACTAAACACCAACAATATAATATATGCAAGCTTGTATGCATGGATATATGTCTAAATAGTAATCCCAAGATATCTATATAAGTATAAGCAACAATGTGTACAAAAATGTAAAAAAGTGTATACATTTACATGAAAACTTTATATATATATATATTGAATTATTCCTACACTGCTGAAAAAATATATAATGATAAAAATAAGAGTAAATAAAAAATAAATGAAAACAAAAATGAAAGTAAAATTGTAAATGCTAATAAGGCGATCATAAAAATGATTATCAAAAAATAATAAGAATAAAAGTAAAAATAATGACACAAAAATGTGTGGAAAAGTAAAACTCCTAATCTTAATATTGTCATAGTATACATCACACACATAAATGAAGTGATATTGAAAACTTTGCCATTTGTGCAAGATTGAACCTGCTTGCCCTTCTTTATGTGACTACAGTAGTTGCATCCCTTTTTACCACATTTGTAGTTACCCCTAAAATTTAACCAGTTAGCTTTTGTTTGTTCAGATGCCACTAAACTGGGTGAAAGGGAACTCCCCAGGGTAGGTGCCCTGCGGGAGACCACTTTAATGCCCTTGGAAAGTATGTTCTTATATGCAGCGTCATTATACAAAATTGGAAGATATTTAGTGACTATTTTCCTTATTTGGTTAAATTCTGCACTGTATGGTGTAGAAAATACTGGGGTAGTAATAGAGGGGAGACTGGTATGGGGTTTGTCTTGTAGTAGTGTCTGTCTAAGGATAGCGCTCGCTCTATTGAGTGCTCTGTTAACTAAGGCTGTGCCATATCCCCGATCTTTAAACCGCTTGGCCATGTGGTGTGCTTCTCTGTGGAAGTTTTCAGGGGTACTACATAAGCGTTTGAGCCTCAAAAATTGTCCATACGGTACACCTCGTATGGTGTGTTTGGGATGTGCTGAGTCTGCTCTAAGGAGGGCATTCCCCGCAGTGGGTTTCCTATATAGGGTAGTATGAATGGAGTTGCCTATGCCTGTAAGTTTAACATCTAAGAATTCGATGCTGTGAGGTTGTAAAATGCCTGTAAATTTCAAATTAAAATTGTTATTGTTGAAATATGAAAGCCAGGTTTCTAAATCAGCATCTGCATCTGATGTGATGAACAGGAGGTCATCAATAAAACGGCAGTAAAAAACCGTATCTAGTCTGCGGGGGCTATCATGTCCAAAGATGCGAGACCTCTCCCACCAACCCATAAAGATGTTGGCGAGGGAGGGCGAAAATTTAGCGCCCATGGAGGCCCTGCACCTTTGGAGATAATAGCCCCCGCCAAACATGAAGAAATTATGTGTGAGTAGATAATCCAACGCCTGTAAAATAAAATCTTGTAAAATGAGTGAAAATCTGCCTGATTTCCTGAGAGCCCAAGCAACTGCCTGAATACCTAAATTATGCGGGATACTAGAATAAAGACTGGTGACATCGCAACTGATCCACCTGAAATTATTCTCCCATCGTAAATGTTGTAATTTGTTTAGCAGCTGCTTGGTGTCTCTCAAGTAGCCAGGCAGGCTGGTTGCCAGGGGCTGTAGCTGAGAGTCCACCCATTCACCTAAGCATTCGTTTAGTGAACCAATTCCTGCTACAATAGGTCGGCCTGTTAAAGGATGAAGTCCTTTATGGCCCTTAGGCAAATGGTGGAATATGGGCATGACAGGGTGTTCAGGGATGAATTTCTCTTTATCTATATGTGAAAAAATGCCTGCCGATACCGCTCTGTCTAAAAGGGCAGAAAGTTTATGTTTGAAGGGGAGTGTAGGATTAGATGAAAGTGATTGATAAGTCTGTGTGTCAGATAACTGGCGTAAAGCTTCCTGTGTGTACGTTTCGGTGTCTAAAACAACTACTACTCCCCCCTTATCTGCATTCCTGATAACTATGCTAGTATCTGCTGTTAAAGTTTTCAGAGCTGATCTCTCATTTTGTGTCAAATTATCTTTGATGGATTTTCTGTGGCAGCTGTGAGCCAAGCGAGTTAGTTCCCCCTCCACCAACCTCTGGAATAAATCAAGATCCTTGCCCCTGGATGCCACTGGGTAAAAGTCAGATTTCGATCGGGGATAAAAGTCAGAGATCGGGGTCAGAGATCGGGGATATGGCACAGCCTTAGTTAACAGAGCACTCAATAGAGCGAGCGCTATCCCTAGACAGACACTACTACAAGACAAACCCCATACCAGTCTCGCCTCTATTACTACCCCAGTATTTTCTACACCATACAGTGCAGAATTTAACCAAATAAGGAAAATAGTCACTAAATATCTTCAAATCTTGTATAATGACGCTGCATATAAGAACATACTTTCCAAGGGCATTAAAGTGGTCTCCCGCAGGGCACCTACCCTGGGGAGTTCCCTTTCACCCAGTTTAGTGGCATCTGAACAAACGAAAGCTAACTGGTTAAATTTTAGGGGTAACTACAAATGTGGTAAAAAGGGATGCAACTACTGTAGTCACATAAAGAAGGGCAAGCAGGTTCAATCTTGCACAAATGGCAAAGGTTTCAATATCACTTCATTTATAAACTGCAACACCCAGTTTATAATATATGTGATCACTTGTGACATTTGCCAGATCCAGTATGTCGGGCGGACAACACGCCGCCTTAGAGACCGTCTATATGACCACCTATATGACATTGAAAAGGATAGATTAACTAACGTGGCAAAACACTGGATCTTTGTACACCAGAAAGACGTATCAAGCCTTCATATTCAGGGTATAGAAACGGTTGTAACCCCTACCAGAGGAGGAGACAGGTTCCAATTACTTTGCAAACGTGAAGTATATTGGATATTCTCTTTAAACACGAGAATCCCTCTGGGCCTCAATTTCGAATGGGATGTTTCTTATTTTTATGAGTAATTGTCTAAATACACTGCTTGGATATATTCATAACACAAGCATTACCACAATTGTTCATAATTTCTCACTTTTTACATTCTCTCAGTCATTCTCCATTTCTCTTGTCCCATACTCTAGTCAGACGGTGCCATGATATGGGTTTTTCCATCTACCGACCATTGTGGTCCATACACAGACATACCTAATCTTACACACAAGAAGAAAATAATTCACTACCTTGATTAGTTTATATGCTTGATATGGACCCCTGCTTAACACACCTGTTACACAAATCATAGTAGAGCAGGAATTTTCAATAAACCATGGTCAGTAGTAGATGTATGTAATAATATTTTTAATATTGCCTTGTGACATCCATTTTGTTTAAATGTGATATACGTTTGACTAAAAAGTATGTTTGCTTTATCCTTGGATGTATACTATGACAATATTAAGATTAAGAGTTTTACTTTTCCACACATTTTTGTGTCATTATTTTTACTTTTATTCTTATTATTTTTTGATAATCATTTTTATGATCGCCTTATTAGCATTTACAATTTTACTTTCATTTTTGTTTTCATTTATTTTTTATTTACTCTTATTTTTATCATTATATATTTTTTCAGCAGTGTAGGAATAATTCAATATATATATAAAGTTTTCACCTAAATGTATACACTTTTTTACATTATTGTACACATTGTTGCTTATACATATCTAGATATCTTGGGATTACTATTTAGACATACGGAGCTTATATCCATGCATACAAGCTTGCATATATTATATTGTTGGTGTTTAATATTCGTTTTGCTAGTCCAATGTCATAATATGAACATGTAATTTGTTTCATTGTAGCGTCAGCATAATGACACATTTTTTATCATCTTTATAGATTGGATCCACTTTGACCCATTATGTGCTTGTTTTTAATTGTTTTATTTGCCGGTATTAACATATGAGCATTGTATCAGTAGGTTTATAATATGTATTATTTAACATGGATAACAACATGGCTAGTTGTTTGGTGGTCTCGGCATTTGTTGACATTCACATATAAAGACATATCTTCACATGAGGCACCTGGACCGGCTATTCATTATTATATTTTAAGTTCATCTTTATATTAGATGGAGTCTATCATCCCAGTCCAGCATTACTCCTCTCTGGTCTGCGGGGTTCCACTTGTTTCTTGAGATGTTCCATCTTCGGGCAACGGGCTAGGACCCCGCACATACCATTATTATTTTTACAACTACATTTGACTATCTTGTGTGACTCTGATCGGCGGGATTCCATTGTTTTGAATCCCGCTGTTCATTTTCAAAGTCCCATACACACCCCGCTCGTAGCCGGGTTCATTATCTAAGATTTTATGCCATATGGTTGTCTGCCGGGACCCCGCACATATCATCACTATTTTTATAACAACATTTAACTAGATCGTGGTAACTCTGATCGGCGGGATTCCATGGCTTTGAATCCCGCCATTCATTCTTAATACTACAAAGTCCCATACACACCCCGCTTGCAGCCGGGTTCATTAACTAAGACTCCATGCCATATTGTTGAGAACTTCACCTTAATTAGTCCGGCACATTGTTGAGAGTTTTTTTACCTCAACTCTTCTGACATTCCCATACATAGACTGACCTTGTCTTATCAACAATTACCGTGGTCGGTAGACACAAGCACCAGGACATCACTTTAGCTGAGTCAAATCTTATTTATTTATTTTTTACATATTTCTTGGACAAATCTTTTTACAAAACACACTAAGCATATATACATATGTTATTCTATTTGTTGGGCGGTTTATTACATCTTAGTTTATTTATATTTTTTAATACCAATGGCATCCACATCTTCGTTATTGACCACACGGTTTTCATTTCTTGTCACATTTATTGTTATATGTGATTACCCATTGGAATATTCACTTTTCTAATGCAATACACACATATTATCATGATTATGCACATTTTACATACACTTACCGCACACATGACTTGTTCATATATACTTTTTCTTTTCTCTTTTTTCACTTTATATATATACATATACTGTATATATGCATACATCTTTTTAATTTTTCACATCCCTTGCACTTTGTTCATACAATATCATGTTTTCACATTCCATTTTAACTTTTTTATATAAATATTCCTTCACGTACCACTTTATACATAACTATAATAATAGAAATAAACGAATAAATACACAAAAATATATAAAGGAAGGATACACATCACCTTTCGTTAATACACACATGAACACACATTCATATTCACATTTTTTTCTCATTGATTCAAATGTCATTGTTTTGAAGGATTTTTTTATTATTAGATAGTATACTGATTGGTCAGCAGATGTTGAGATCTCATTAAATCGGCTTTCAGCTGAAACCTATTTTTTGTTTAATTAGGTGGTCATGTGGTATCCCCTTGAGTTATATAAGAGTCAGTCTTTTTAATATTTGCTAGCTATGAGTAAGCACTCAGCTCCGAGTGCGAAACGCGTCAGCTAATCCTGTACTTTCTGCATGATGGTTCTTGTATTTTTGATGATCCCATCTTTCTAATAAAGACAAGTTTTCTACTTCATCCGGTGTGCGGCATCCAGATCTTCTCATTCCAAGCCTTGTTCTACTTAGCATTCAGCCAGCACCTGGGACTCTTCAACTCTGGAAATCTCACATCAATCTCACACCTGGGTCTGTGTCCACCTGAGCGGTGAAACACCCTCTTTGCCTTGCCTGCAACCAAAATATTAAGTTAAGGGTGCCAAGTAGGGTTGTCCCGATACCGATACTAGTATTGGTATTGGTACCGATACCGAGCATTTGTCTGAGTACTTGTACTCGGGCAAATGCTCCAATTCTTCACCCAATACCTGGACAGTCAGGGTGATCAGTGCGGAGGGGGAGTTACAAGCACCGATCACCCTGTATAGATTTCAATAAAGCCTGACAGCGTTTCTCCGCTTCTCCCCCCCCCGCTTTCAGCTGCTATAGTGAAATCTACACAGTGATGATCAGTGCTTGTAACTGCCCCCAAAGCTGCACTGATCACCGCTGACTGTCCCTGTATACTCCTTCAGTCCCCCTCTGTTCTGCTGCTGTCCCTTCAATGTCCCCCTCCCTGCTGCTGTCCCCCTCCCTTCTCCTCCGTGTCCCCCTCCGTTCCGTCCCCCTCTGTTCTCCTCCTTTCTGTCCCCCTCTGTTCTCCTCCGTGTCCCCCTCCTTTCTGCCCCCCTCCGTTCTCCTCCGTGTCCCCCTCCTTTCTGCCCCCCTCCGTTCTCCTCCTTTCTGCCCCCTCTGTTCTCCTCCATGTCCCCCTCAACCTTTCAGGATAGAGAGCGGAGATAGGAGCCAGTAAATCTGATCCTTCCTTTTGTGAATGAACAGTCAGTGATAACCAACTCTGTCCATTCACATAACTGAAACATCGTAACCTGTGATTACGATGTCTCAGTTTATGAATGGAGAGGAACATCTGTCTCCTCTCCATTCATTTTCAGTGCAGCTGAGGCTGCTGAGAAGGGGAATGGGAAACGTGTCCTCAGTCCCTTTCCCTGTCTCAAAGGGGAGATGTCAGGGGTCTGTTAAGACCCCTGACATCTTACCAAACCCCCCAACAGGGCTAATAATAATAATTATGTCCAATTTGCTTTTTTTCCTCCCTTTTTTTGAGTGTTCCAATACACACAAAGGGAATAAACATGTGTATAGCAAATATATATAATAATAAATATATATATATATATAGTTAGTGACAAGCCAGGTTAAGGTTCATCAATTGGTTGGCTATTTTTAATTTTTTTTGGTGCATCATTTGCCCACCCGCTGCCCTGTTCAGTGCTGTCTCACTCACTCACCACGATCTAGCAGGCTGCCTGAAGCCACTTGCCTGCCGCTATCCAGGCTAGTCCGTTGCTTCTAAGGAAGAGAAATGCCCGAGGGGGGGCGGAGTGCAGATGTAGATCATTCCGTCAGTGCCTCCGGGACCTGCAGCTGGAACTATAGAAGCTGCATCGGCAAATGCGGCCCCCGGCTGGGTTACTCCGCGGCTGTGGTCCTTGTTCCCTCCCTGCTCAATCCTCCCACTCGCAGCACACAGCTGTTTTTGCCGGCTGGACCCAACCCCAGGCAGTGTTGGTGACTGAGTTACACAGGGACATGTTGCAGGCAGTCAGCACAAAACAAAAGATGTGAAACACAGACAGAGCACAGGGATGATTAGGGTGTGCCTGGGCACACCCGACACACCCCGTAGGCACACCTATACCTGCATGGACTGAGTATCCAGCATGATCCCCAAGAAGGTGAGTTTAGTAACAGGGCCTTCTATTTTCTTGACTGCCAGTGAGATGCCTAAAGCTGAAAAACTGATGTCAGTTTTTGAAAGTCAGAGGGGGCCTGATCACCACTCTCGATGAGAAGAAAATCGTCCAAATAGTGGATCACTTCCTGACAACTTTCTCTATGTGTGAGGATCCAACTGAGTGCTTGTGCGAAGCAATCAAACAGCCAGGGACTACTCTTGGAGTCAAAGGTGAGTTTGGTGGCAAAATAATAAAACCCCCTCCACTTGATACCATGCCACTGCCAGAGTGATGGCAGAATTGGGAGAAGTTTAAAGGCGTCCGCAATGTCAGCATTGGACAGCCAAGCGCCCTCACCTGCCCCAATGATACACTGAATTGCTTGATCCACCGATGCATATTTAAGTGAAAAATCCTCAGATGGTATTAACGAGTTAAGGCTAGGCACCTGCGAACAATGAGGGGCTAACAAATCATAAATTAACCTCAATTTATTGGAAAATTTCCCTTTTGACAAGGCCCAAGGGGTTGATCCTCGAAACCCGGAAAGGGGATGTTGGGAAAGGACCAATAACAAAACCCTTCCTGAGTTCAGATTGTAGTAACCCATCTACCGCCTCTACATCTGAGGTAGATGACCTCAGATTCCTACACTCAAAAGTGCCTGTTGGCAAGGAAACGAACCCAGTGTGGAATCCCCCCCATGAAAACTTCCACCAAAAATTTGCTCAACCATGGTGACGGACGGGAGGCTAAACCAGCATGTAAAAAAGGCACATTGATGTGGCTTAGTCACATGGACTTGTTCCGTCTCAGTGTACAGGCTGACTTGAGATGAGCCCTGAAACAACTGGTACAGATGTGTAACAGATGGCACTGGCTGTAATTTCATGAACCAAGGTTAAAATTATTGCAGATTTGAGATTGAAAATTAATGGGCCAGCCCAACTTGTCACAAGGTGCTGGATGGGCTGGGGTCAGGAGTGCAGTGTCTGAACCCCTGGACGTCCCTGGTAGTGGGAGGGAGTTCTGAATTGGGGCACCAGTATGCGGTGTGAGTGGATGACTGACAAGTAGCATAAACAGGTGACCTAAGCCCAGCAAAATGACGGCAAAACAACTCAGTGTCTATATTTACTCCACACCATCACCACTTTAAACTGAGCAAAACAGGCAGTGGCCTTGGCTGAAAATGAGCGCTGATAGTCATAGAAATTTAACCCCCCCATACTTCTGTCCTAACTCTACCACTGTGTAAAGGTAATGGTCCAGTTCTTCCCTCCTGAGCGGATTCACTGAGCAAATGATGTCTCTGTATAAGCTAAAGGCCAGGACAAACTCCGGGATAGAAAGTTTGCGGCTGAGCCTATGATCCCTGGTCTTAACCACCAACGAAACATTGCCACAAGCGTATGACCTGTTATCGGCAACATCATGGGCAGCTATCAATAGTGACACTAAATTAACATCTTTGCCCTCCAGTATGTCCTTCCTGATGTTAACTGGAGTAAAATGAGGCGGGGTAATGGGAGGAACACCCATACTATTACCTGGGCCTATGGTATGGGGCTTGGCACCAAGGGGGCCCTGGGACCTGCAGATGTCCCTGGAGTGGCAGATAGTCCTGACGACTTCGCTCGGCTGAGCCTCCAACACCTCCACCCTTGCATGCAATTCTTGGCAGGAAGAGGCCAGGGAACTCAGGGTAGCGATTATGCGAACGTGAAACATTCTGGATCTATACCCTTGACACGCTTGCCCCTAATGGACTCAACGAGGAACTTTAAATTAATACCATCCTCTAAATGCTCTGAATGCTTTTTCCAGTGTTTATTCTTTGTTTATGTTGCCTGTTAAAACTGGTGATTTAGTAATGTTTATCAATATCCCTATTTACGCACCTTCTTGATACTACTTGTGTGCATGCGATTATGGTTGCATGCATACGTCGCATTTTCTGCAGAATCAGTACATATCATATACGTCCCGTACTAACTACCAGCAATACCATTTATGTGCGTGATATCTAGTGCACATTATGTATAGCGTTTTTGACCTTTATTTAATTACGTGCATATGCATTTTTTTTTTTTATCATTCTATCTTATTATTAAGTGTTCTTGCATAGCAAGACCACTTACTGTTATCTCACATATATATTATTAAGTGTTCTTGCATAGCAAGACCACTTACTGTTATCTCACATATATATTTAGTGGGAATGCTTTAGCAGTCCCACTATTGTTATTCGTTTTTTTATTTATTATTTTTAATAATTTTAATTTTATTCCGTACGTTTTTCGGTAATGCGTAACTTCTGCATACTTTCAGCTATTAAAACCATTCAACTATCAAAATGTTCGTCTCTTTTAGCTGAGGTGTGCTCTTTTTCAACTTTTTTTCTACCATTTATACTTTTTAAAATATTAAGCTTTTTATCACTTTTTTTTAACATTGAAGTCAATGGGAGCATGCTTGAAATCCTTACATTTTTCTTCCGCTCCCAAAAGTTTCAGCTCCTTCATACTTTCACCTAGAGACACCAAACAAACTTTAAAATGTTCACAAAATATTCAGCTATCTGGCTATATCTTTTCAGTTTGATATCTTTTACAGTTTTTGAGAAAAAGCTTTTTGTTTAGAGGTCATTTCAGGAAATTTTAGCCATTAATCAGAGTGTACTGTGTGTGTTTTGTTGCCATGGTTACCAAAGCTTCTGTTATACACAGGGGGGGGAGGTGGCTGGAGCATCTCAGCTTTAATTACAGAGCCCGGGGGAGGGGACAGACACACCATGTACTGATTATAATAGAGGAATATGATGGGGCAGTTTTGATGGTGGCAATTCTGATGGGGCAGTTTTGATGGCGGTCATTTTAGCAATTTAGCTATTCAGCAATTATTTTTGAAAAAAAATATATATTTTTGAAAAAAAAAAAATATTTTTGAAAAAAAAAAAATTATTTTTGAAAAAAAAAAAAAATTATTTTTGAAAAAAAAAAATATTTTTGAAAAAAAATTATTTAAAAAAAAAAAAAAATTATTTTTGAAAAATGATACACTGAATTGCTTGATCCACCGATGCATATTTAAGTGAAAAATCCTCAGATGGTATTAACGAGTTAAGGCTAGGCACCTGCGAACAATGAGGGGCTAACAAATCATAAATTAACCTCAATTTATTGGAAAATTTCCCTTTTGACAAGGCCCAAGGGGTTGATCCTCGAAACCCGGAAAGGGGATGTTGGGAAAGGACCAATAACAAAACCCTTCCTGAGTTCAGATTGTAGTAACCCATCTACCGCCTCTACATCTGAGGTAGATGACCTCAGATTCCTACACTCAAAAGTGCCTGTTGGCAAGGAAACGAACCCAGTGTGGAATCCCCCCCATGAAAACTTCCACCAAAAATTTGCTCAACCATGGTGACGGACGGGAGGCTAAACCAGCATGTAAAAAAGGCACATTGATGTGGCTTAGTCACATGGACTTGTTCCGTCTCAGTGTACAGGCTGACTTGAGATGAGCCCTGAAACAACTGGTACAGATGTGTAACAGATGGCACTGGCTGTAATTTCATGAACCAAGGTTAAAATTATTGCAGATTTGAGATTGAAAATTAATGGGCCAGCCCAACTTGTCACAAGGTGCTGGATGGGCTGGGGTCAGGAGTGCAGTGTCTGAACCCCTGGACGTCCCTGGTAGTGGGAGGGAGTTCTGAATTGGGGCACCAGTATGCGGTGTGAGTGGATGACTGACAAGTAGCATAAACAGGTGACCTAAGCCCAGCAAAATGACGGCAAAACAACTCAGTGTCTATATTTACTCCACACCATCACCACTTTAAACTGAGCAAAACAGGCAGTGGCCTTGGCTGAAAATGAGCGCTGATAGTCATAGAAATTTAACCCCCCCATACTTCTGTCCTAACTCTACCACTGTGTAAAGGTAATGGTCCAGTTCTTCCCTCCTGAGCGGATTCACTGAGCAAATGATGTCTCTGTATAAGCTAAAGGCCAGGACAAACTCCGGGATAGAAAGTTTGCGGCTGAGCCTATGATCCCTGGTCTTAACCACCAACGAAACATTGCCACAAGCGTATGACCTGTTATCGGCAACATCATGGGCAGCTATCAATAGTGACACTAAATTAACATCTTTGCCCTCCAGTATGTCCTTCCTGATGTTAACTGGAGTAAAATGAGGCGGGGTAATGGGAGGAACACCCATACTATTACCTGGGCCTATGGTATGGGGCTTGGCACCAAGGGGGCCCTGGGACCTGCAGATGTCCCTGGAGTGGCAGATAGTCCTGACGACTTCGCTCGGCTGAGCCTCCAACACCTCCACCCTTGCATGCAATTCTTGGCAGGAAGAGGCCAGGGAACTCAGGGTAGCGATTATGCGAACGTGAAACATTCTGGATCTATACCCTTGACACGCTTGCCCCTAATGGACTCAACGAGGAACTTTAAATTAATACCATCCTCTAAATGCTCTGAATGCTTTTTCCAGTGTTTATTCTTTGTTTATGTTGCCTGTTAAAACTGGTGATTTAGTAATGTTTATCAATATCCCTATTTACGCACCTTCGTGATACTACTTGTGTGCATGCGATTATGGTTGCATGCATACGTCGCATTTTCTGCAGAATCAGTACATATCATATACGTCCCGTACTAACTACCAGCAATACCATTTATGTGCGTGATATCTAGTGCACATTATGTATAGCGTTTTTGACCTTTATTTAATTACGTGCATATGCATTTTTTTTTTTTATCATTCTATCTTATTATTAAGTGTTCTTGCATAGCAAGACCACTTACTGTTATCTCACATATATATTATTAAGTGTTCTTGCATAGCAAGACCACTTACTGTTATCTCACATATATATTTAGTGGGAATGCTTTAGCAGTCCCACTATTGTTATTCGTTTTTTTATTTATTATTTTTAATAATTTTAATTTTATTCCGTACGTTTTTCGGTAATGCGTAACTTCTGCATACTTTCAGCTATTAAAACCATTCAACTATCAAAATGTTCGTCTCTTTTAGCTGAGGTGTGCTCTTTTTCAACTTTTTTTCTACCATTTATACTTTTTAAAATATTAAGCTTTTTATCACTTTTTTTTAACATTGAAGTCAATGGGAGCATGCTTGAAATCCTTACATTTTTCTTCCGCTCCCAAAAGTTTCAGCTCCTTCATACTTTCACCTAGAGACACCAAACAAACTTTAAAATGTTCACAAAATATTCAGCTATCTGGCTATATCTTTTCAGTTTGATATCTTTTACAGTTTTTGAGAAAAAGCTTTTTGTTTAGAGGTCATTTCAGGAAATTTTAGCCATTAATCAGAGTGTACTGTGTGTGTTTTGTTGCCATGGTTACCAAAGCTTCTGTTATACACAGGGGGGGGAGGTGGCTGGAGCATCTCAGCTTTAATTACAGAGCCCGGGGGAGGGGACAGACACACCATGTACTGATTATAATAGAGGAATATGATGGGGCAGTTTTGATGGTGGCAATTCTGATGGGGCAGTTTTGATGGCGGTCATTTTAGCAATTTAGCTATTCAGCAATTATTTTTGAAAAAAAATATATATTTTTGAAAAAAAAAAAAAATATTTTTGAAAAAAAAAAATTATTTTTGAAAAAAAAAAAAAAATTATTTTTGAAAAAAAAAAAATATTTTTGAAAAAAAATTATTTTTTAAAAAAAAAAATTATTTTTGAAAAAAAAAATATTTTTGAAAAAAAAAATTATTTTTGAAAAAAAAAAATCATTTTTGAAAAAAAATTTTTTTGAAAAAAAAAATATTTTTGAAAAAAAAAAATAATTTTTGAAAAAAAAATTATTTTTGAAAAAAAAAAAATATTTTTGAAAAAAAAAAATATTTTTGAAAAAAAAAAATATTTTTTGATGGGGCAGTTTTGATGGTGGCAATATGATGGTGCAGTTTTGATGGGGCAATTCTGATGGGGCAGTTTTGATGGTGGCAATATGATGGGACAGTTTTGATGGCAATATGATGGGGGCAATTTTGCTGGGGGCCGTTTTAGCAATTCAGCATTCCCACGCATTTTCCCCAGGAAATGCATTTTCTAGTATTAAGTGTTCTTGCATAGCAAGTCCACTTACTGTTATCTCACATATATATTATTCTTATTATTATAGCCAAATTTACCACCCTAACTCCTCCCACAGTTTTTACACTACATAGACAAGTAATATACCGAAACGTGCGGATTGTTCCCGAATGGTGTGCTATTACTTTGTGGAACGTTTCGCCGAATGGTTCACGAAATATCGTCGTTTTTGCGGCGAAATTGGTCCCATAGGAATGAATGGGGAAACTAGAGTGGGAGATGACAAAAGCTGGAAAATCAGAACATGATTTCTAAACTGCCGCCACTCCCTCATTTTCAAGCCCACCTACACAAATCTTATATCAAAACGTTCAGCTATCCCTGCTGCCACTAAACATGTCCACGGCTAAGCCATAGTCCTGATAGTTTTCACAATATGACCATTTGTTTGCAACTCACGCCGTCCATTGACATTCATTGAAACTACACTCTAGCCCCCTCCAAATTTGAAGGGCAATTTCTAAACTGCGACTGTGCCTTCATTTTTAATATTTCAGAGACATACTATACATCAAAATCTAGGTCTGGGTCTTGTGATTCTCACAATATAAAGATCTTCGCTGTAGGATGTATAGTTTTTAAAATACGGCAATTTGTTTAGAGGTCATTTCAGGAAATTTTAGCCATTAATCAGAGTGTACTGTTAGTGTTTGTTTTGTTGCCATGGTTACCAAAGCTTCTGTTATACACAGGGGGGAAGGTGGCTGGAGCATCTCAGCTGATTACAGAGCCCGGGGGAGGGGACAGACACACCATGCACTGATTTATAATAGAGGAATATGATGGGGCAGTTTTGATGGGGTAATTCTGATGGGGCAGTTTTGATGAAGCAGTATTTGGGAAGCATAAACAGGGCATGAGCGTTGCTAGGAAACAGTGGTTGTAAACACAAGATGCTGAGACACCCCAAATGCATGTGACTTCATCTGCTAGACTTGATAATGCTTGTAGACTCCTCCCACAGTTTTCACACTACAGAGACAAATAATATACCGAAACGAGCGGATTGTTCCCGATTGGTGTGTTATTACTTTGTGGAATGTTTTGCCGAATGGTCCACGAAATGACGTTTTTGCGGCGAAATTGGTCCCATAGGAATGAATGGCGAAATGTTCAAAACTAGAGTGGGAAGTGACAAAAGCTGACAACCCCATGATCAGCCAAAACATTATGACCGCCCCATGTAAAAAAAAAAATATTTTTGAAAAAAAATAATAATTTTTGAAAAAAGTAAAAAAATAATTTTTGAAAAAAAAAATAATTTTTGAAAAAAAAAATATATTTTTGAAAAAAAAAATATTTTTGAAAAAAAAAAATTATTTTTGAAAAAAAAAAATATTTTTGAAAAAAAAATTACTTTTAAAAAAAAAATTATTTTTGAAAAAAAAATATATTTGAAAAAAAAAATATTTTTGAAAAAAAAAAAATATTTTTGAAAAAAAATTACTTTAAAAAAAATAATAATTTCGAAAAAAAAATTATTTTTGAAATAAAAAAATTCATTTTTGAAAAAAAAAATTACCTTTGAAAAAAAAAATTACTTTTGAAAAAAAAAATCATTTTTGAAGAAAAAAAAATCATTTTTGATTAAAAAAAATTCATTTTTGAAAAAAAAAATTACTTTTGAAAAAAATGTTCAGCTCTTTCAGCGAATGATGGAACTTTTTTACTACTATTTATACTTTTTAAAATATTTAGCTTTTTAACACTTTTCACAGTTACTCAAGCCACTCCACCCCACCCAGTTACTCCGCCCACTCCAGTTGTAGAGGCAAGAACACTTTCACAATTTCCCCAGAAATTGTACCTTTTCTAGTTCTTATTATTATAGCCAAATTTACCACCCTAACTCCTCCCACAGTTTTTACACTATATAGACAAGTAATATACCGAAACGTGCGGATTGTTCCCGAATGGTGTGCTATTACTTTGTGGAACGTTTCACCGAATGGTTCACGAAATATCGTCGTTTTTGCGGCGAAATTGGTCCCATAGGAATGAATGGGGAAACTAGAGTGGGAGATGACAAAAGCTGGAAAATCAGAACATGATTTCTAAACTGCCGCCACTCCCTCATTTTCAAGCCCACCTACACAAATCTGATATCAAAACGTTCAGCTATCCCTGCTGCCACTAAACATGTCCACGGCTAAGCCATAGTCCTGATAGTTTTCACAATATGACCATTTGTTTGCAACTCACGCCGTCCATTGACATTCATTGAAACTACACTCTAGCCCCCTCCAAATTTGAAGGGCAATTTCTAAACTGCGACCATGCCTTCAATTTTAATATTTCAGAGACATACTATGTATCAAAATCTAGGCCTGGGTCTTGTGATTCTCACAATATAAAGATCTTCGCTGTAGGATGTATAGTTTTTAAAATACGGCAATTTGTTTAGAGGTCATTTCAGGAAATTTTAGCCATTAATCAGAGTGTACTGTTAGTGTTTGTTTTGTTGCCATGGTTACCAAAGCTTCTGTTATACACAGGGGGGAAGGTGGCTGGAGCATCTCAGCTGATTACAGAGCCCGGGGGAGGGGACAGACACACCATGCACTGATTTATAATAGAGGAATATGATGGGGCAGTTTTGATGGGGTAATTCTGATGGGGCAGTTTTGATGAAGCAGTATTTGGGAAGCATAAACAGGGCATGAGCGTTGCTAGGAAACAGTGGTTGTAAACACAAGATGCTGAGACACCCCAAATGCATGTGACTTCATCTGCTAGACTTGATAATGCTTGTAGACTCCTCCCACAGTTTTCACACTACAGAGACAAATAATATACCGAAACGAGCGGATTGTTCCCGATTGGTGTGTTATTACTTTGTGGAATGTTTTGCCGAATGGTCCACGAAATGACGTTTTTGCGGCGAAATTGGTCCCATAGGAATGAATGGCGAAATGTTCAAAACTAGAGTGGGAAGTGACAAAAGCTGACAACCCCATGATCAGCCAAAACATTATGACCGCCCCATGTAAAAAAAAAAATATTTTTGAAAAAAAATAATAATTTTTGAAAAAAGTAAAAAAATAATTTTTGAAAAAAAAAATAATTTTTGAAAAAAAAAATATATTTTTGAAAAAAAAAATATTTTTGAAAAAAAAAAATTATTTTTGAAAAAAAAAAATATTTTTGAAAAAAAAATTACTTTTAAAAAAAAAATTATTTTTGAAAAAAAAATATATTTGAAAAAAAAAATATTTTTGAAAAAAAAAAAATATTTTTGAAAAAAAATTACTTTAAAAAAAATAATAATTTCGAAAAAAAAATTATTTTTGAAATAAAAAAATTCATTTTTGAAAAAAAAAATTACCTTTGAAAAAAAAAATTACTTTTGAAAAAAAAAATCATTTTTGAAGAAAAAAAAATCATTTTTGATTAAAAAAAATTCATTTTTGAAAAAAAAAATTACTTTTGAAAAAAATGTTCAGCTCTTTCAGCGAATGATGGAACTTTTTTACTACTATTTATACTTTTTAAAATATTTAGCTTTTTAACACTTTTCACAGTTACTCAAGCCACTCCACCCCACCCAGTTACTCCGCCCACTCCAGTTGTAGAGGCAAGAACACTTTCACAATTTCCCCAGAAATTGTACCTTTTCTAGTTCTTATTATTATAGCCAAATTTACCACCCTAACTCCTCCCACAGTTTTTACACTATATAGACAAGTAATATACCGAAACGTGCGGATTGTTCCCGAATGGTGTGCTATTACTTTGTGGAACGTTTCACCGAATGGTTCACGAAATATCGTCGTTTTTGCGGCGAAATTGGTCCCATAGGAATGAATGGGGAAACTAGAGTGGGAGATGACAAAAGCTGGAAAATCAGAACATGATTTCTAAACTGCCGCCACTCCCTCATTTTCAAGCCCACCTACACAAATCTGATATCAAAACGTTCAGCTATCCCTGCTGCCACTAAACATGTCCACGGCTAAGCCATAGTCCTGATAGTTTTCACAATATGACCATTTGTTTGCAACTCACGCCGTCCATTGACATTCATTGAAACTACACTCTAGCCCCCTCCAAATTTGAAGGGCAATTTCTAAACTGCGACCATGCCTTCAATTTTAATATTTCAGAGACATACTATGTATCAAAATCTAGGCCTGGGTCTTGTGATTCTCACAATATAAAGATCTTCGCTGTAGGATGTATAGTTTTTAAAATACGGCCATTTGTTTAGAGGTCATTTCAGGAAATTTTAGCCATTAATCAGAGTGTACTGTTAGTGTTTGTTTTGTTGCCATGGTTACCAAAGCTTCTGTTATACACAGGGGGGAAGGTGGCTGGAGCATCTCAGCTCTGATTACAGAGCCCGGGGGAGGGGACAGACACACCATGTACTGATTTATAATAGAGGAATATGATGGGGCAGTTTTGATGGGGTAATTCTGATGGGGCAGTTTTGATGAAGCAGTATTTGGGAAGCATAAACAGGGCATGAGCGTTGCTAGGAAACAGTGGTTGTAAACACAAGATGCTGAGACACTCCAAATGCATGTGACTTCATCTGCTAGACTTGATAATGCTTGTAGACTCCTCCCACAGTTTTCACACTACAGAGACAAATAATATACCGAAACGAGCGGATTGTTCCCGATTGGTGTGTTATTACTTTGTGGAATGTTTTGCCGAATGGTCCACGAAATGACGTTTTTGCGGCGAAATTGGTCCCATAGGAATGAATGGCGAAATGTTCAAAACTAGAGTGGGAGGTGACAAAAGCTGACAACCCCATGATCAGCCAAAACATTATGACCACCCCATGATCAGCCAAAACATTATGACCGCCCCATGTAAAAAAAAAAAAATATTTTTGAAAAAAATAAAAAAATAATTTTTGAAAAAAAAAACTATTTTTGAAAAAAAAAAAATATTTTTGAAAAAAAAAAAAATATTTTTGAAAAAAAAAATTATTTTTGAAAAAAAAAAATTACTTTTAAAAAAAAAATTATTTTTGAAAAAAAAAATATATTTGAAAAAAAAAAATTATTTTTGAAAAAAAATTACTTTAAAAAAAAAAAATAATTTCGAAAAAAAAATTATTTTTGAAATAAAAAAATTCATTTTTGAAAAAAAAATTACCTTTAAAAAAAAAATTACTTTTGAAAAAAAAATCATTTTTGAAGAAAAAAAAAATTCATTTTTGAAGAAAAAAAAATAATTTTTGAATAAAAAAAATCATTTTTGAAAAAAAAAATTACTTTTGAAAAAAATGTTCAGCTCTTTCAGCGAATGGAACTTTTTTACTACTATTTATACTTTTTAAAATATTAAGCTTTTTAACACTTTTCACACTTACTCAAGCCACTCCACCCCACCCAGTTACTCCGCCCACTCCAGTTGTAGTGGCAAGAACACTTTCACAATTTCCCCAGAAATTGTACCTTTTCTAGTTCTTATTATTATAGCCAAATTTACCACCCTAACTCCTCCCACAGTTTTTACACTACATAAACAAGTAATATACCGAAACGTGCGGATTGTTCCCGAATGGTGTGCTGTTACTTTGTGGAACGTTTCGCCGAATGGTTCACGAAATATCGTTGTTTTTGCGGCGAAATTGGTCCCATAGGAATGAATGGGGAAACTAGAGTGGGAGATGACAAAAGCTGGAAAATCAGAACATGATTTCTAAACTGCCGCCACTCCCTCATTTTCAAGCCCACCTACACAAATCTTATATCAAAACGTTCAGCTATCCCTGCTGCCACTAAACATGTCCATGGCTAAGCCATAGTCCTGATAGTTTTCACAATATGACCATTTGTTTGCAACTCACGCCGTCCATTGACATTCATTGAAACTACACTCTAGCCCCCTCCAAATTTGAAGGGCAATTTCTAAACTGCGACTGTGCCTTCATTTTTAATATTTCAGAGACATACTATACATCAAAATCTAGGTCTGGGTCTTGTGATTCTCACAATATAAAGATCTTCGCTGTAGGATGTATAGTTTTTAAAATACGGCCATTTGTTTAGAGGTCATTTCAGGAAATTTTAGCCATTAATCAGAGTGTACTGTTAGTGTTTGTTTTGTTGCCATGGTTACCAAAGCTTCTGTTATACACAGGGGGGAAGGTGGCTGGAGCATCTCAGCTGATTACAGAGCCCGGGGGAGGGGACAGACACACCATGTACTGATTTATAATAGAGGAATATGATGGGGCAGTTTTGATGGGGTAATTCTGATGGGGCAGTTTTGATGAAGCAGTATTTGGGAAGCATAAACAGGGCATGAGCGTTGCTAGGAAACAGTGGTTGTAAACACAAGATGCTGTAACACCCCAAATGCATGTGACTTCATCTGCTAGACTTGATAATGCTTGTAGACTCCTCCCACAGTTTTCACACTACAGAGACAAATAATATACCGAAACGAGCGGATTGTTCCCGATTGGTGTGTTATTACTTTGTGGAATGTTTTGCCGAATGGTCCACGAAATGACGTTTTTGCGGCAAAATTGGTCCCATAGGAATGAATGGCGAAATGTTCAAAACTAGAGTGGGAAGTGACAAAAGCTGACAACCCCATGATCAGCCAAAACATTATGACCACCCCATGATCAGCCAAAACATTATGACCGCCCCATGTAAAAAAAAAAATATTTTTGAAAAAAAAAAATAATTTTTGAAAAAAGTAAAAAAATAATTTTTGAAAAAAAAAAATCATTTTTGAAAAAAAAATATATATTTTTGAAAAAAAAAATATTTTTGAAAAAAAAAAATTATTTTTGAAAAAAAAAAATATTTTTGAAAAAAAAATTTCTTTTAAAAAAAAATTATTTTTGAAAAAAAAATATATTTGAAAAAAAAATATATTTTTGAAAAAAAAAAATTATTTTTGAAAAAAAAATTACTTTAAAAAAAATAATAATTTCGAAAAAAAAATTATTTTTGAAATAAAAAAATTCATTTTTGAAAAAAAAAATTACCTTTGGAAAAAAAAATTACTTTTGAAAAAAAAAATCATTTTTGAAGAAAAAAAAATCATTTTTGATTAAAAAAAATTCATTTTTGAAAAAAAAAATTACTTTTGAAAAAAATGTTCAGCTCTTTCAGCGAATGATGGAACTTTTTTACTACTATTTATACTTTTTAAAATATTAAGCTTTTTAACACTTTTCACAGTTACTCAAGCCACTCCACCCCACCCAGTTACTCCGCCCACTCCAGTTGTAGAGGCAAGAACACTTTCACAATTTCCCCAGAAATTGTACCTTTTCTAGTTATCATTATTATCCTTATATTTTGCTATGTTGGTCATTTACCGTCCCTTTTCTATAATATACTATCATAATAGTGTAATTTATGGTAACAATTATGTTTTTAGTCACTAATTTTAAATAATTTTAATTTTTGTTTTTGGTAGCCTCTTTAGGGTTTCCTTCATAGAATTATCTGAATTTTTAGTATAACATGTATTTTTAGAGAACATATATACACATACATATAGATTTTAATACAATTTTTGTATGTCACATACATATATCTTTTATATACTTAGAGTTTCCTGATCACACATTATGGTCTAGGTTACACCCACCGCTGGTTAATGCATCAGCTGTGAGTGTTTCTCAGTCGGCAGATGCCTGCTATAAATAGCTCCTTGCTTCTCCCCTACCTTACACTTGAAAAAGGAGTGCGCATGTGCCGTACGGACCTTGCGCAAGCTCAGAAACGCGTTGTGTTCTTCCTCACCACTATACATCACCAGCTGCTTCCTGGGTTGCTGCTCCGCTCCTCTGCGCAGACAGACTGTGTTCCGTCCTGGCTTCCCATAGGCTTGGGGCGTCCCTGGGAATCGATGATTGTCCTCTTACCTTCCCACTTTGGAATGTACCCTCTTGCTGCACATACCGTATTTACATGTAAGTGGATACTTTTATTTGTCAATTGTTAATAAATCAACTTACTTAGCGGCGCTCCTCTCCTTTTGTTTTTTGTCTTTGATGGATCTGAGCTGACTTCACTCCAGAGAAGAGCTGCCCTTCGTGAACTTTGGATACAGTGTCCCACAAGATAAATTTCATATCCAGTGTCTTCCACATACTGTTTATTCCTTACGTTTTTTTCCCTGAACTATGGACTGCTTTCCAGCATCTGTCAATGTCGATTAACATCTCTCATGCTACACCGGTATTGATTCAGCATATAACTTTTTTATGACTTTTTAATTATATATTATTTTATTATTTTTTTATTTTATTTGCTTCACTGCCTCTGAGCGGCACTTTATCTTGTTTTTACCTGCTCCATACCGCCGAGGCCCCCGACCAGAAAGAGAGGACGCCGCTGTCCTACACGAGAGAGGGGGAGAAGCGACAGTACAATCTCCCTGAACTGAAAACCAGAAGTGATGTCACAGTCGCCTGAATGACGCTTTACGAGAGCCACCGCCGACAGGGAAGGAGGGATGCAGGGGAGGCTTTATGCAGCCTGACTCCTCCCACAAACACAGGCTGACCTGCGGTCAGCCTTACACATATATTATCTGTTACTGATTGAAGTGAATTCAAAAAATCAATAAATCAACGGTGCAAAAATCCAAAATGCTTGTGCTTTCCTCCACCAGTCTCACAGGCTGCGCGCCTCACATCTGAGTCAAATCAGTAGTGTTCCCCTCTGGGGATAATAGAGCGGGCTGGGGTGGTGCTGGTAATCACTGTCCTACTTCAAATCGCTTATTCCCATGGGATAGAAACCCTGATCATCTTAGCAGATATGATGGATATGCAAAAGAAGGAAGGCAGAATCTAGTGCTCTTTTTTTAAAATTAACAATATATAAAAAAGGTAAGGTATAAAACACACAAAGATGGCACTGTAAGCCGTGCTAGCTGAAAACACCTTTCAGAGACAATAGGTCTCAAGATGGCCGCGATGTAACGTCAATATGCAGGCTCCGTCCCCTAGACGCGTGTCGTCAAGGCATTGACTTCTACTGGTATTGCAAGGTCATATCTGGCAAGTTTATAGCTACATCCATCTACCCTTGTCAAGCCCTGCTTTCCTGATTTTGTTTATCCATTGAAGATGTTTGTGCATTCCTAGGCTCATTTCTTAATGCTTGTTATGTACAGGTATAGCTATTATACCATTTGAAGACTTTCGGATTGCAATAAGCACCGCTGGTTTTATTGTTGAACATCAGTCTTGCACAGTTGTACAGCCTTCTTTCCTGTACTGAAAACGCTTACTCTGATTTCATTGCACACTGTCAGCTTCTTACAGTATGCAAAAGAAGTAACAGCAAGCCAGACATAGCCCTTCTCATTGCCTGGATAGGGGGGGTGTCTACAACCCCTGGCAAAAATTATGGAATTATGGAATCACCAGTCCCTGAGGATGTTCCTTCAGTTGTTTATTGTTGTAGAAAAAAAGCAGATCACAGACATGGCCAAAAACTAAAGGCATTTCAAATGGCAACTTTCTGGTTTTAAGAAACACTAAAAGAAATCAAGAAAAATAATTGTGGTGGCCAGTAACAGTTAGATTTATAGAACAAGCACAGGGAATAAATTATGGAATCACTCAATTCTGAGGAAAAAATTCTGGAATTACCCTGTAAATTTTCATTAAAAACACTAAGGCCCCTTTCACACTGGGGCAGTAGGGGGTGTCGGCGGTAAAACAGCGCTATTTTTCTGTTTTACCGCGGTATTCGGCCGCTAGCGGTGCGGTTTTAACCTCCCCCTGTCGGCCGGCTATAGCCGCGGTATTGCCGTGGTATAGCCGCGCTGTCCCATTGATTTCAATGGGCAGGAGCGGTTTAGGAGCGGTGAATACACCGCTTCTTCACCGCTCCAAAGATGCGGCTTGCAGGAGATTTTTTCTTCTCCTGCCAGCGCACCTCTTCAGTGTGAAAGCCTTCGGGCTTTCACACTGAACAAACAGCGGAGGCTGTTTAGGGGCAGTTTGCAGTCGGTATTTTTGGCGCAATAACACCTGCAAACCGCCCCAGTGTGAAAGGGGCCTTACACCTGCATCAGATTAAATCTGCTTGTTAGTATGTAGGTAAAGAGGGTAAATCATCACGCAGTGTTGCACAAGATGTTGGTTGTTCACAGTTGGCTGTGTCTAAAACATGGACCAAATATAAACAACATGGGAAGGTGGTTAAAGGCAAGCATACTGGTAGACCAAGGAAGACATCAAAGCGTCAAGACAGAAAACTTAAAGCAATATGCCTTGAAAACAGAAAATGTACAACAAAACAAATGAGGAACAAATGGGAGGAAACTGGAGTCAACATCTGTGACCGAACTGTAAGAAACCGCCTAAAGGAAATGGGATTTACATACAGAAAAGCTAAAAGAAAGTCATCTCTAACACCTAAACACAAAAAAACAAGGTTACAATGGGCTAAGGAAAGGCAATCGTGGACTGTGGATGATTGGATGAAAGTCATATTCAGTGATGAATCTCGAATCTGCATTGGGCAAGGTGATGATGCTGGAACTTTTGTTTGGTGCCATTCCAATGAGATTTATGCAGATTTATGCAAACATGCACATTTCCACAGTCAATTATGATATGGGGCTGCATGTCAGGTAAAGGCACTGGGGAGATGGCTGTCATTAAATCTCCAATAAATGCACAGGTTTACATTGAAATTTTGGACACTTTTCTTATCCCATCTATTTAAGGATGTTTGGGGATGATGAAATCATTTATCAAGATGATAATGCATCTTGCCATAGAGCAAAAACTGTGAAAAAATTCCTTGAAGAAAGACACATAAGGTCAATGTCAATGTCATTGCCTGCAAACAGTCCGGATCTCAATCCAATTGAAAATCTGTGGTGGAAGTTAAAGAAAATGGTCCATGACAAGGCTCCAACCTGCAAAGATGATTTGGCAACAGCAATCAGATAAGGCTGGAGCCAGATTGATGAAGAGTACTGTTTATCACTCATTAAGTCAATGCCTCAGAGACTGCAAGCAGTTATAAAAGCCAGAGGTGGTGGTTTCATGATTCCATAATTTTTTCCTCAGAGTTGAGTGATTCCATAATTTATTCCCTGTGCATGTTCTATAAATCTAACTGTTACTGGCCACCACAATTATTTTTCTTGATTTCTTTTAGTGTTTCTCATGCCGCGTACACACGGTCGGACTTTTCACCTGCAAAAGTCCGACGGACGCCGCCGGACAAAGTCCGGCGGAAAGTCCGACCGTGTGTGGTCTCCATCGGACTTCCGACGGACCGTTTCGGTCGGATTTTTGCGGAAATCCGACGTACTTTAGATTTGAAGCCTGCTTCAAATCTTTACGTCGTACCTCCGCCGGACTCAGTTCCTGACGGAAAGCCCGTTCGTCTGTATGCTAGTCCGAAGGACCAGATACGACGGAGGAGCAGGTTACTGCATCTCGCGCTCGCTGCAATAGGAAAAACAAATCTTCCTATTGCGGCGAGCGCGGGGCATACCAGGCCCTTAGGTCTGGTATGGATTATAAAGGGGAACCCCTACGCCGAAAAAACGGCGTGGGGTCCCCCTAAAATCCATACCAGACCCCGATCCGAGCACGCAGCCTGGCCGGTCAGGAAGGGGGGTGGGGACGAGCGAGCGCCCCCCCCCCCCCTCCTGAACCGTACCAGGCCGCATGCCCTCAACATGGGGGGTGGGTGCTTTGGGGGAGGGGGCGCCCTGCGCCCCCCCCCAAAGCACCTTGTCCCCATGTTGATGAGGACAAGGGCCTCTTCCCGACAACCCTGGCCGTTGGTTGTCGGGGTCTGCGGGCGGGGGCTTATCGGAATCTGGGAGCCCCCTTTAATAAGGGGGCCCCCAGATCCCGGCCCCCCACCCTATGTAAATGAGTATGGGGTACATGGTACCCCTACCCATTTACCTAGGTAAAAAGTGTCAGTAATAAAACACAACACAGGTTTTTAAAATAATTTATTAAACAGCTCCGGGGGGGGGGTCTTCTTCCGTCTTCGGGGGTCCCTCCGGTTCATCTTCTCCCGGCGTCCGGTTGGTTCTTCTCCGCTCTCCGGCCTCTTCTCCCGGTGTCCCAGGTCTTCGGCCGGCCCCTCCGCTTTCTTCAGGTAGCTCTATTGCCAGCGGAGGTCCGGACTTCTGGGCTTCTTGGCTTCTTGGCTTCTTGTGTTCTCTTCTCTTCTCTTCCCCCAGATGTTGACACGACGCTCTCTCCGGCTGGACTGGTCTCTGAGGGCTGCGTTGTGACTTATATAGGCGGAGACCCCGCCCCCATATGATGTCACAGTCCCTGGGCATGCTGGGACTGTGACGTTTTAGGGGGCGTGGTCGACCATTGACTTCTACTGGTATTGCAAGGTCATATCCGGCAAGTTTACAGCTACATCCATCTACTCTTGTCAAGCCCTGCTTTCCTGATTTTGTTTATCCATTGAAGATGTTTGTGCATTCCTAGGCTCATTTCTTAATGCTTGTTATGTACAGGTATAGATATTATACCATTTGAGGACTTTCGGATTGCAATAAGCAAGCAGAGTACCGCTGGTTTTAATGTTGAACATCAGTCTTGCACAGTTGTACAGCCTTCTTTCCTGTACTGAAAACGCTTACTCTGATTTCATTGCACACTGTCAGCTTCTTACAGTATGCAAAAGAAGTAACAGCAAGCCAAACAGAGCCCTTCTCATTGCCTGGATAGGGGGGTGTCTAGCATCATCTTGTCCTTTCCTCAGCCTCACTGTTGCTGTCCTGTACCTATTATTCATTAGATTTCAGCTCCTTCGATCGTGGGGGTGCACCATCATATGTGGGCATTACCAAGGGCAGTCTGCATTCAAATGCAGTCTGCCTAAGTACTCCCAAACCACCAGACTCACACTCACCCATTAAGGCATGCAAGAGCCTCCCCACTGCTTGCATCAGGGCTGAGGGCACTTGAGAGGAGTGCTGAGGCAGCCAAAGCAGAAAGTATTTTACCAGCACACCAGGGATCTCCAGGACGGGTCCAAAGCTTTATTCAGCAATCACATCATAGTTACAGAAGCAACATTTCAGAGCCTCACAGGATCCCATTCATCTGGTGCTCTGTGGTGCATTTCCTCTGAGCGGGGAAGATTTGTTTGCTGTGGGGATCAGTAGACGAAACGTAAGCGGTGGGCATTCATGTACGGAGGGAGCAGCAGGAAAACACAAAGCGGCAGCAGTCACAGTGTGTACGGAGGAGTCATCCTTTCATGCTGATTCGAGGTGATTTAATAATATAAATTGAAGATCATATTTGAGGTGGAGGTAGAGCATCCTTAGATGCTCCTGAAGTTTTCTTGGTTGTCTAAGATTATGCTCCCATTTCTATGTTGTAACCATTGTACATTATTCCTAGCCGCAATGTTTTAATATTTTTACCATTGTCTAATAAAGTTTTGTATTTTTTTATATTTCCTGGAGCATATTGTCTGTGTTGCCATTCATAAAGTACTACAAAATTGGGGGGTATTCCTTCTCTCTATGTATTGGGATGAAGGCACTTCCATCGTTCCACCATATTCCCACATCTAAATATATCTCATAGTTTGTAGACGCTATAAACCACTAAAACCAATCAATATACTCTTATTGGGATTTTGTAGCAGAATACATATTTGCCAAAATTTATGAATATATTTGATTTTTTACATTTTTTTATTGGATGTGTTTTATAGCAGAAAGTAAAATATATTGGGTTTTTTACCAAAATTGTCTGCCTTTTTTTTGTCTATAGTGCAAAACATAACAAAACGCAGAGGTGATCAAATACCACGAAAAGAAAACTCTATTTGTGGGAGAAAAATGACATCAATTTTATTTGGGTACAGTGTTGCACGATCGTGCAATTGTCAGTTAAAGTGCCGTATCAGAAAAAATGGCCTAGTCATGTAGGTGGGTAAATCTTACAGAGGTCAAGTGGTTAAAATACATCTCATTATATGGACTATTAACAGACAAGGAGTGGCAATTTATATTTTTCATGGAATTTTTTGGTGTAAGCGCTAATTAAAATATTCACATAAAATTTGCACAGTGATAAAGGTTGCGCTGCACTAGTTTTGTACATAGACAGGTAAAGATGTTGTTTCTTAAAAGAAAAGTATGGACTTGCTTTTTATTTTGTAATCATACTTACCTAGGTAGATGCAGTATCGGTCCCCCGCCGGCTCTAACACTGAGAACTGAGTGCACTAATACCGCTAATCGCTCTGTTCTCACAGCTCCCTGAGCAGTCAGTCATGGCTCTCTGCTCGCTCACTGGAGTGCTGGACTGTGAAGGGGACAGTAGCGGCCAGTTCAGGCTCTAAGCGGCTCGCTGAGAGGCTGAGCCATGTGCCGGTATTGCGCTGAATATCGGCCAAGGCTAAAAGGGATGCAGAGTGCAGGGGTTGAGTTGTAAGTGATGCAGAGTTCAGAGGTCAGTAGTAAGTGATGCAGAGATCAGTAGCATAAAAAGGACGAGAACAGTTTGGGACTTTGAATGAGCCATGACCTGGTAAGGTACAGTGCCCCCATCCCTGTCTAAATGAAAAAGGGAGAAGGAAGTGGGACTTTGAATGAAGCACGCAGGTGTAAAAACAGTCAAATATATTTTATATGTCAGTAATAAGTTGCAAATAGTAGTCATGATTCATTATAAAATCAAATACAATACATAAATACAAAAAAGAAACAGCACTCAAAATGCCTCATCCGTAAATTTGTGAAGAAATAAAGAAAAAGAATTCCAAAAAAGGAAAACCTGTGGTCGGACTTTAAAGGCACAACAAACAGTAGAAATATGCAAAAATATTAGCATTTATTGAAATATATATATAATACGAACAACAGGAACATGAAAGAAACATCGATAAAAATCATATATACAAAAAACAATCTATATATGATATGAGCCCTAATGCGTCTACGCGTTTCGTTGTACACTTCTTCAGGACACATTTGGGGTTAATCAATCAGTGATCGACAAAGTAATTTCCAACAAAGGGAAAGAGCAAGGTGGCGCAATGAGGTCAGAGCGAATCACCAGGCAAACAACACCCAGGAACCACCTGTGAATCGATGATCATGAGTGTCTAGGTATGATACATTCAAATAGGGGATGCCGTATCAAAGTGAATATTCATAGAAGACTGGATATAATCATAGATTGTTCATATCAGAAATTATAGGAATCCCTCAGTCAGAGGTAGCCACAGACTAAGAAATTTGGCCATATATCAAAAGTAATGAATCCAGATCTGGGCTGTTATCATACAAGATATATAAAGATACGGCAATGTAACGAAAATCCCCTGGGAGAGAGCAGGACACTCTTCCTGCTCTCCTGCTCTCTCCCAGGAGATTTTCGTTACATTGCCGTATCTTTATCTATACTACTGAACCCCAAATGTGTCCTGAAGAAGTGTACAACGAAACGCGTAGACGCATTAGGGCTCATATCATAGATTGTTTTTGTATATATGATTTTTATTGGTTTCTTTCATGTTCCTGTTGTTTGTATCATATATATATATATATATATATATATATATATATATATATATATATGTAGCGCTGACAACTGTTGTTTCTAGCTTTATGTATATTATTCAGTACAACAGTTGTGTTAGTGCCATCTTGTGGACAATTGATATAGTGCAGTAAGTTTACGTCTCAGGCCTCAGTGACATGGAAGTGATTCATTGTTTACTTCGGAACTGTAGCTCTGACCCACCCACAATGCTCCTGGACAAAGTCAGCACTGAACTGCTTTGTGGGAGGATATAAAAGGGTAAGCAGCGGCCATTTTAGGTCTCTTGTTCCTGGGACGCGTGGCCTGCCAGCAGGACTCTGTGGGTGTGTGTGTCCGACGGGGTTGCGGCCTAGAGAGTATCACATCCAAATAGACTTCAGCATTCAAGAGCGGATGTTAGATGTTTGTTTCTTCATATAAAGACACCTAGTCACTCATTTGGATTACAATAATTTAGTCCGTTACACTATACTGTGAAACCCCCCTATACGGATTACAATCATAAAAGCTAGGGAAGACTGAAGACGTCTGGACTGCCTTTTTCATTGCAGGGCCCTGCGCTTTAGTATATTGACTTAAAGGTTTAGATTAAGGGGAGCTCCCAGGTATAGGCCTATACCACTGTACATACATATATTTCTGTGATTGTTATTGACTGTCATTATCATTCCTTATACTATCACACTATGTTGGTGTGATAGTATATTCATTGAAATAACTCTTTATATAAATATATTACTTACTCAAAGAAAGAAGTTATTTTTGGTCATTATTGAAGTTTGCGTGCAGTGTTGTCATTTCTCCTACAGGTGGAGTTACCAGCACCCAGGCAGAGGTAACCATAATTGTAAGTGTATATTGTGGGTAAAGTTAATGCTCATATTGTTACAACACTGCACTACAGTTGTGTCAAGGGGAGTGAACAATTTAAGAAGGGTGTAGAGCAAAGAGGACAGGCCCACTTAAACCAGCAGCTCCACCGAGAGTTATTGCTACATGTGGGGGTGTCGTCCGGGATCACTGTCACTCTAAAGCAGAACACCTTCTTAATAACCCTAAGATGGATCCCCTCACTGCGGCACAGTGGTGTGAGGCAGAAGGCGTCCGCTCAGAAGGGAGCGTAGCCATGGAACTCTGAGGAGATATCTGGGAGAGGGAACACATTAATCAAGTGGTGAAAACACTATCCCCAGGTCAAAGAGCCAAGGTGGTCGCAGTAAGACCTGACCATGAGACATGCCGCACCTATGCCTTATTAGAATGGAGGAAGGGAGTTCCGGAAAACTTCAAGGGTGATAGTGTTGAACTTGCTGACAAAACAAAATTTCACCTGACCCACCCAAGAGAGCAGGGGGAGGACCCTGTTACCTTCTCTCAGATGAGTTTAACATGAACAAGGGGTCCGTCGCAGGCAGCACCGACTGCAATTTAACCCAAACTCATCACAGCCCTTGGAAACTTGGTACCCCAATGTCAGAAAGGGAACTCAACCTATTCAGGGATTGGGTACCGAAAACTGGGCATCTTCTCGGGCCAACAGCCTGTACCCAAAGGAGAAGATACTTTCGAAAAATAGTTGGAGCAGACCACACAGGTGCTGGATGAGTGGGATATACCTGAAACACAGAAGAAGCAGCGGATCACTAAGAGCCTCAAGGGGCCTGCTTCCGAGGCCATTCGAAATTTGAAACTCAGTAAACAAAACTGTGTAGCCCAAGACTATCTAGATATCCTGCAAGATGTGTTTGGACATACTGAAAAGGTTTCCGACCTAATTTACCAATTAGAACACACCTATCAGGAAACTGGAGAGAAGTTATCAGAATATGTGAGGCGGCTGGATAAGGTCATTCACCAGATGTTACTGAAGAAGGGGCTAGATCCTCGTAGGGTGGATGAGATTCGAGCCAAACAAGTCCTAAGGGGTGCCCAGCCTTTGGACCCCATCACCCTCCAGTTAAGAACCCGCCAGGATGGAGGCATACTAAAATACCCAGACCTGATTCGGATTGTGCGGGAAGAAGAAGCTATTCTGGAGAGAAAGAAGGAGAATATCCCAGAGTCAAAGCACACTGTTGGAGTCCGAACAGTTAATGTGATGGAGGATGATCCCCAGATTGAGCTTCTTAAGACTCAGGTGGCTCAGTTAATGGAAATGGTGGCTTTACTGACCAAGAGACCCCCAAACCCGCCTAATGAAGGGACAGAAAAATTGAAGAAGGTACCAGACTCCACCTTCAGGAACAGATCTGGACGTTGTTTCAATTGTGGAGGGGTTGGACATTTCGGGAACGTGTGCCCAAGTCCGAGAGCAGCCATAAAACGTCAGAAGCCGGCGGAAAACTTCAGAGGGCCCCAGTGAAGGAGTCAACTGGGCGCCCTGTAACTGCCATCAACTCCAACAAAACCCAAGTTCCCAAAGTTTGGAGAGAAAAGGGAAGGATGAAGTTGAAAAAGCGTCCATGGAAACGAGGAGTCAAGGTGCACTCTGGTAGGCAGAAGAAGTCGAACACTAAGGGTGAATTTCCCCGCAACTTGGTGGGACCCTCTCCGATTATCCCAATCCAGATAGAAGGGATCTATGACAAGGCACTGCTAGATACCGGAGCTCAAGTGACCTTATTATACAAAGACTTTTACATGAAGCATCTTAAGCATCTGCCCATGTAAAAGTTAGTAGACTTGGAGATATGGGATCTAGGTACCCAGAACTTTCCTTATGAAGGGTATATTCCTATCAAATTCACCTCTGACCCAAGTGTGGCTGGAAAGGTGGAGACTTTTGACACCCTGGCAATTGTGTGTCCCCGGCCACCTGGGGCCCACAAAAGTTCCCTCATCATCGGAACAAACAATGATCTGGTCAGAAGACTCCTGATACCCCTTGTACAGAAGGAAAGCTGCCCGGCCATGAAGGTACATCCCATGCTAACCCAAGTGTACAAGGACGTAGTCCATGAGCAGAAAGCCCCAACAGAAGGAGTGGGAAAAGGTTGGCGTTTAGACCGAGGTGAACAACTACTACACCCGGGTGAAGTGGTGTGCATGAGGGCCTCTGTTAAATTGAGTTGGAAACGACCTGGTCCTTTCATTGTCTTGGAAACGGACACCCAGGAAGAGAATGTGGGTCTGGAGATACTTCCAAAAGTGTTATCGACTAAGGCACTTAAGAGAAGCAGGGGGAGAGTCTCAGTCAGTGTTCGGAACACGGCAGCCTTAGCTGTGAAGATACCAGCAAGAATGCTGCTTGGGCAGGCGAATCAAGCAAGTTTAAATCAATGATGGGGTGTGGCGCTCCCTATATAGGTTTGTAATGGGGTGGATAACTGTAATATGGTGGAGGGCTAACTTGCTACCCCTCTAGTGAGCGTGACCCACCTAAACCCAATTGTGTGGTGATTACAAAAGAATAATAGACAAAAAATAATAATAAAAATATAAATACCATCAATAAATTTAGTATTCAGATTTCTCTGTGTGTTCAGAATGTACCGTAATGATACCATAAAAAATGCCATATGGTTCCTACCAAAATGTTGGGTAAATATAGGACTAAATGGCTATAATAGTACCCTATATGTATGCTAGTGATATACCTAAACCTCAAAAATTACAATCCACATAAATAATAATAAAAGTAGTACGCTTAAATTAGGCTATTCAAAGGCCATAAGCTGCAAACAGTTCAAAAACAGTTCAAAAGATCCGTGGGCATAACACCAGAAAAAATCATATAGTGTTCATATAACAGTCCAAAAAATTGTGTATTAGGTTTCTCCAGACATTGTGAAAAAAAAACTTTTTTCTCAAAAAACGTGACTGAAGTGCTCTCAGTATTCTTGGTGACTTTTGTGCTCCCCCTCAAGGGTCCCCACTCACCAAATCCAATCACCCCAAAGGGGCAATGTGCGTATGGGTATAGCCTCAGCGGTCCTCTCGCCACAGTGGTTGGTAGGGCTCCCAGGATAATCTCCGGCTTCCGTGTAGGTAATTAAAGCTTATTCATGGTAATTCCCTCATGGAAAAAAAGGGGAATGAAGGCTCCCATAGTGTGGTATGTTAAGTTTATTAAAAATAAATTCTAATTAAAAATTCCAATTTGGTAAAAACAAGTCCAGCAACAATGTACCAGATGCATATACAAATCCAAGGTACAGCTAGAGTAGAATAAGCTGCACCCACAAACCAAGCAAGTAAGATACTGGCATACGTGATGCTAGATGGAGACAGTGCCGAGTGTTTGCACTCCACCTGCGTTCCAACAGCCCGTATCCCGGAAATGACGTAGCGTGTGACGGCGCCACGCACGCTACGTCATTCCCATTTTCTACCCAAAAAACACCTCTCTTACGCCTGCTTGGAAGGAGAGGGCCAAAGCCCAGCTCATGAGATGGAAGGAAGTTTTCTCAAAGAGTGAGTTTGACATGGGGTATGCCAAAAGTGCAGAGCACAAGATCCGGCTGGAAGAAGACAAATCCTTCCGGGAAAGGGTGAGGAGAATTCCATTGGGAAACCTTGAAGATCTCCGAGAACAGCTGGCTGAGCTAAAAAGGACTGGGATTATCAAAGAGTCCAGGAGTCCATATGCCCTACAGAGCTTGTCAGGAGCAAAGTGGTTCAGTGTATTAGATGTGAAGAGTGGCTATTATCAGATCTCCATGAGTCCTGAGGATAAGGAGAAGACTGCTTTCATCACCCCCGTGGGGTTCTATGAATTCAACAGGATGCCACAAGGTCTGTCTGGGGCACCAGCAACTTTCCAGCGGCTCATGGAGAAGACAGTCGGCATGAATTTTATTGAGGTCTTAGTATACTTAGTCAATATCATTGTGTTTGGCCGAACTATTGAAGAGCATGAAGAGCGACTGGAAAAAGTTCTAAAGAGGTTACGTGAAGAGAGTTTGAAACTTTCAATGGAGAAGTGTCAATTCTACCAATCTTCAGTAAACTATCTGGGGCACATTGTGTTTGAAGAAGGGATAGCAACTGATCCTGAGAAATTGGAAGCTGTTACCTCTTGGCCAAGGCCCACGAATGTAACTGAGCTCAGGTCCTTCCTAGGATTCTGCTCCTACTACCGGAGGTTTGTGGAGGGGTTCGCAAAAATAGCTCACCCACTCACAAAACTACTAAAGAATCAGGAAGAGGCTGGATTCAGAGAAACCTGGGAGACAAAAAGAAGGGCCCCGGAAGAAAAAGGAATCTATTCTGGATCAGTGGACTCAGGAATGTGAGGAGACATTCAGTCTATTGAAGAAGAGTCTTACAACTGCTCCTGTGTTAGCCTATGCGGATTCTACCAAGCCCTATGAACTGCACGTGGATGCCAGCCGAGATGGGCTGGGTGAAGTGCTCTCTCAGGATCACAATGGACAATTAAGGCCTGTTGCCTATGTGAGCCGAAGCTTGTCTCCTGCTGAGAAGAACTACCCAACTCATAAACTTGAGTTTCTGGCATTGAAGTGGGTTGTGGTAGACAAGCTGAGGGCTTATCTTTATGGTGCCGAATTTGTAGTGAAAACAGATAACAACCCCCTCACATACTTATTCACTACTGCAAAATTGGACGCCACAGGCCATAGGTGGTTGGCTGCCCTCTTAACATTCTCCTTCAGCCTGAAATACCGACTGGGAGCGGGCAACAGAGATGCAGATGCGCTGTCAAGAAGACCCCACAGTCCCCTGAGCTTCCAAGAGGATTGGACTCAACTTGCCCCAGATGGGGTAAGAGCCCTTTGTGAAGGAGCCGTTAAGCAGGAGAAGGGTGGAGCCAGAGCTGAAGAGATTGGAGTGACTATGGCAGGAGTACCCAGGTATTAATGCAATGTCTCCCAGATTGCTGCAGAGGGTTTACCTAAAATATCAAGGAAAGATCTTAGGAAGGATCAACAAGAGGATCCACTCTGCAGCCTGGTATTGGAAGCTCTGGAGGGAAAACACCCTGACCTACTTTTGGAAAGCGCCCGAAAAGAAGCTCTGTTGTTACACAAAGAGTGGGATCGGTTGCAGTTGTTGCAAGGGGTGGTCTACCGAAGGGGCCCCTCTGAAGATCCGGAGGAGAAGTGGCAACTGTTACTACCAGAGAAGCACTGAAAGACAGTGTTGATCACTTTACATGATTGTCATGGACATTTGGGGTCAGAAAGGACTCTTCAATTGATAAGGGATAGATTCTACTGGCCTTATATGAGAAAAGAAGTGGAGAGTTACTGTCACTCCTGCCATAGGTGTATCCAGAGGAAGACTCTGCCACAACGGGCAGCCCCAATTGGACACTTATCAAGCCAAGGTCCCATGGATCTAGTGTGTATAGACTTCCTGTGCCTAGAATCTGACTTAAGTGGACAAGGAAATATTCTGGTAGTCACGGACCATTTCACCAGATATGCTCAAGCTTTCTCCACGAAAGACCAGAAGGCAGTCACAGTGGCTAAGACATTGGTGGAGAAGTTCTTCGTCCATTACGGCTTACCACAGAGGATCCACTCAGATCAAGGAAGGGATTTTGAGAGTACACTCATCTGGAGGTTGCTGGATCTACTGGGGATTAAAAAATCCAGAACTACACCCTATCATCCACAAGGAGACCCTCAGCCGGAGAGGTTTAATAGAACTCTTCTTAATATGTTGGGGACATTAACCTCCGAACAAAAACCCAACTGGAGTAAGCATATTGCCGCTCTAGTACATGCATACAACAGCACCAAGAGTAACGTCACAGGATATTCACCTTATCGGCTGATGTTTGGGCGTGAGGCTAGGTTGCCAGTGGATCTGGCCTTTGGAACTTCTCTGGATCACACATCAGAAGCTTCCCACCGTGGATATGCAAACAGGCTGAGGAAGAGTCTGAAGGTTGCTCATGAGAAGGCCCTGACCATGTCAGAAAACAGAGGGGGCAGGAATAAAAGAAACTTTGACATTAAAGTAAGGGTCCAAGATCTTCAACCCGGTGACCGAGTCTTACTAAGGAATTTGGGTATTCCTGGCAAACACAAGTTGGCAAATCGATGGAGGTCACAGCCATACGTTGTGTGTAAACAGCTCCCAGGGCTCCCAGTATTTGTGATCAGGCCAGAAGGAAGTGCTGGACCAACTAAAACTTGGCATCTTACTGATGCAGTCAGGATAATTCCCGAAGAGGAATCATCATCCACATCAGAAGTTGCACAACGGCCTGTAACTAGGTCCCAGTCTGGAACTTCGGCATCTGGAGACAGTGAGGAGGGAGAGATGGACATTAGCTGGTTGTGGTCATCTAATACACCTGAAACTGAAGCTAGTGTTTCATCACCCACAGCCGAGGAGAGTAGTGAGGCCCTCAGGCCAGAAGCTCCAGAGTTTGTGCCATTGTCGGGACGACCTGGAAAGTGTTCATCTCCTACTGGAATAGAAGAAAATGGTGTCCAGCCAGAAATAGGGGACACACCAAAAGAACAAAGGGAAAAGAGAAACATTCGCCCATCTAAGATGTGTAGCAGAAACAAGGTCTTACATATCTTTGGGGACCAAAGATTTAGAGCAGGGGGAGTATGTAGTGCTGTCAACTGTTGTTTCTAGCTTTATGTATATTATTCAGTACAATAGTTGTGTTAGTGCCATCTTGTGGACAATTGATATAGTGCAGTAAGTTTACGTCTCAGGCCTCAGTGACATGGAAGTGATTCATTGTTTACTTCGGAACTGTAGCTCTGACCCACCCACAATGCTCCTGGACAAAGTCAGCACTGAACTACATTGTGGGAGGATATAAAAGGGTAAGCAGTGGCCATTTTAGGTCTCTTGTTCCTGGGACGCGTGGCCTGCCAGCAGGACTCTGTGGGTGTGTGTGTCCCACGGGGTTGCGGCCTACCTTGCGGAGGAGCAGAGTAGCTGAAGTATCCTGCCATCGTATCGCAGTGAGCTGGACAAGAGACGTGATTGTTCCAGAGGACCCGTGGGGAGTTAACCGAGGACTCGTGGTCGTTTGTGAACGGAACAGTGTGATGGCGTGGTGGTGCCTCTATATGGAACTGAGAACTGCTGAACCGGAGACATCCACCTGCCTGGATTTCATGTGGTGAGAGGGTTGACACCCAGAAGTTTATTTGAGTATTACACACACATCTTTAGAACTGTACAGAGTATTGCTGGGACTGATAGTCCCACGGAACAAGTTAAGTCTGAGAGTATCACATCCAAATAGACTTCAGCGTTCAAGAGCGGATGTTAGATGTTTGTTTCTTCATATAAAGACACCTAGTCACTCATTTGGATTACAATAATTTAGTGCGTTTAGTGCGACTGAAGATGTCTGGACTGTCTTTTTCATTGCAGGGCCCTGCACTTTAGTATATTGACTTAAAGGTTGAGATTAAGGGGAGCTCCCGGGTATAGGCCTATACCACTGTACATACATATATTTCTGTGATTGTTATTGACTGTCATTATCATTCCTTATACTATCACACTATGTTGGTGTGATAGTATATTAATTGAAATAACTCTTTATATAAATATATTACTTACTCAAAGAAAGAAGTTATTTTTGGTCATTATTGAAGTTTGCGTGCAGTGTTGTCATTTCTCCTTCAGGTGGAGTTACCAGCACCCAGGCAGAGGTAACCATAATTGTAAGTGTATATTGTGGGTAAAGTTAATGCTCATATTGTTACAACACTGCACTACAGTTGTGTCAAGGGGAGTGAACAATTTAAGAAGGATGTAGAGCAAAGAGGACAGGCCCGCTTAAACCAGCAGCTTCACCGAGAGTTATTGCAACACATATATATATATATATATATATATATATATATATATATATATATATATATATATATATTAATTATACAGAAATGTGTAGCGCTAAAATGACAAGATACCTTAAAACTAATAAGTTAAAAAGGCCTATACCCAAAGTGTAATATACATATAAAGTACATGCAAGGTCTGATTGAAAATCAAAAGTGTATCAAAAGGACAGTCAATGAGTTGGAACTGAATGGGTCGCTACCCCAAACGTGAGGTGAGGAGCGCCTTCACCAACATACAGCAGAAAAGTTTCAGAAGGTGATATTCTGCAGTCACTTAAAAGTCTCATCGATACATTGGATAATCCATCTTTAAACCAAACTCATATAACACACCACTGTGTCTTCAAAACATGCAGTGCACTTAGATGTTATAGATGGGGGCTTACCGGAGGGTTTGAACCCGAAACAGCGTATACTGTAAGGGTCAAACCAGCTTTTATTGCACCCTGGCAATGGTGAGAAGATCTTAGCAGCCTGAAGATATTGAGAGGGGCTTTTCTAAAGGTGTATCTTCTCCACACGTAATGTTGGATCTCTCCACGCAGGGTTCATAAAGGGCACAAAAGGGACTTGGGGCAGCTTTCTTCAAGTGTTTCTCCCTCATTCGTCTGCATGGAAAAGAAAAATCAGTGTGCAAAATGGTGCAGAATCACACGCAGATATTGTCTTCGCCAACTCCGCGCTCCCCTGCCTGACTGCACCACAACCTGCTCCGCCCTCTGGCAGCAACACCACCACTATATATATTATAATAAATGCTAATATTTTTGTATATTTCTACTGTTTGTTGTGCCTATAAAGTCCGACCACAGGTTTTCCTTTTTTGAAATTCTTTTTCTTTATTTCAAATACAATACATATTTCTCTTTCGTTCATTGACAGACACAGCCTTCTTTATTCAGAACCATAGGGTTATATCGCCCCCTACAGGAGTAGGACACTAGGCAGACAAAAGACTTGGCTACGCCCATGGGCAGTCCTAGGTGATATACACCCCCCCCCCCCCTTTTTCTGACTAGTCAGGAGTAAGGACCTAGTTCCCTGTTGGGATCTCTTGTCCTGGCAATTTTTATTTATTTATTTATTTTTCCTGTATTTTTCCGGTGAGATCTACAATCAACTGCCGGGCTGGGCGATGGGCTGGACATTCGATCCAGAGGTCACCCCAGTCTGGCCAGCGAGCGCGTGCAGACCACAGCTACGTGCTAGGTCGGCCGTGACATAGCCCCACTGGACGGGGGCTGGCCCTGCGAGTTAAACGTCTCGCGAGGTCGCATACGACTGGGTCTCGGCTCGAGCAGCAGCGTCCCTCATGGCCCTACTCTATTAATCTTTAAATAAAATAATATTTTCTATGGCTAAATTTGAACGTTCCTCCTAGTTTGAGATCATGTCCCAATGCTCTTAATCTTAGATTCACTGTCACCATTGATGGAGCATTATTTTCCACTGATACCAACGATGGGGCACTGTCTCTCCCACTAACACCAACGATGGGGCATAATTCCTCCCACTGACACCAACGATGGGGCACTGTCTCTCCCACTGACACCAATGATGGGGCACTGTCTCTCCCACTGACAAAAACGATGGGGCACTGTCTCTCCCACTGACACTAATGATGGGGCACTGTCTGAGAAGGTACCATTCCTGCCACTGACCCAACATGGGGCATAATTCCTCCCACTTACATCAACCATGGGGCACTAGTCCTCATACTGATACCAATGATGGGGCACCAGTCCTCCCACTAATACCAATTATGGGGCACTATTTCTAATCCCACTGACCACAGGTGCTATGCAATTTATTTACTTCCACTGGCTAAAGGCTGCCTCCCCTTAAAGTGGTTATAAAGGCTCAAGGTTTTCTACCATCATGCATTCTCAGTGGGGCTGAGTCACGTCTCTGTGTGTGAATGGACATGCAGAGCAGCGGCTCACATGTCCCTCACAAGCTTTTTGCTCAGGGGGATTTGGCAGGAGAGGGGCCAGAAGCGCCGGCGGGGGAAGAGGAAGATGGGGGATGCTCTGTGCAAAACCACTGCACAGAGCAGGTAAGTATAACATGTTTGTTATTTAAAAAAAAAAAAAAAAAAAAACTTTCCTTTAACCAGTTTCCACCTGGCCTAAAGCAATTTGAGATCCTCCCAGAACAGGGCGCAATCTGTCACTGGAAAAAATAAAGGCAGATAGCCATTGGCGCACTGCAGCTGTATGGAAAGGGCATAACAAGGTGGCCAAGCCAGTGTATCAGGTTTGTATGTGTCTTTAACCACTTGCCGACCAGCCGCTGCAGTTTTACTGGGGCAGAATGGCACGGCTGGGCGAAACGACGTTATGTAATGTCGCTTCGCCCTGTGGCCCTGTGCTGCTCACCCCCGGAGCCGATGCGAGTGCCGGCAGTTGCGATGACCGCCAGGTTCCCGTGATCGCTCATGACACACCGAGAACCGGGATCTGTGTGTGTAAACATACAATTTCCGATTCTCTGAGGGGAGAAGAGACTGATTGTGTGTTGTCTTGTGTACAAAGTATGAACAGCGATCTGTCATCTCCGATAGACAGTCTCCTCCCCCCTTCAGTTAGAACACAGAGAGGGAACACAGTTAACCCCTTGATCGCCCCCTAGTGTTAACCTGTTCCCTGCAAGTGACATTTTTACAGTAATCAGTGCATTTTTATAGCACTGATCGCTGTATAAATGACAATGGTCCCAAAAATGTGTCAAAAGTGTCCGATGTGTCTGCCATAATGTCGCAGATTGCCACCATTACTAGTAAAAAGAATAAATAATAAAAATGCTATAAATCTATCCCCTATTTTATACGCTTATTGTGATTTTCATTACCAAAAATATGTAGAAGAATACATATCGGCCTAAACTGAGAAAAAAATTAGCTTTTTAAAAAAAAAAAAAATGGGGATATTTATTATAGCAAAAAGTACAAAATATTGTGATTTCTTCGAAATTGACGATCTTTTTTTGTTTAAAGCGCAAAAGATGAAATTCATTGCTATAAGCAATCATAATATATAAAATAAAAAAATAAATTCTGATCACTTCTCCAGAGTAGTACAATGTTATTATGGTAACTAGGGTTGTCCCGATACCGATACTAGTATCGGTATCGGCACCGATACCGAGCATTTGCCCAAGTACTTGTACTCGGGCAAATGCTCCCGATGCCTCCCCCGATACCTTGACTGTCAGCTGTGATCGGCGCGTGGGGGAGTTACAAGATTCTCCCCCTGCCGGCTTTCAGCTGCTTTAGTGACATACAGCGGTGATCGCTCACCGCTGACTGTCACTGCATCCTCCTCCATGCCCCCTCCTTTCCTCTGTGCCTCTCAGCTGTCCCCTCCGTTCTGCTCTTATCTGTCCCTCTCAGCTGTCCCCTCGTTCTGCTCTTATCTGTCCCCTCTGTTCTCCCCCTCAGTTCCTCCGTCCTCCCCCTCCTCCTTCCTTTGTGTATGGATAGAGTCAGCTGACTCTGTCCATTCACATAACTGAAACATTGTAATCTTCTGTGATTACGATGTGTCAGTTTATGAATGGAGAGAAGCTGCGGTCTTCTCTCCATTCATTGTCAGTGCAGCTGACGCTGCAGAGAAAGGGACTGGGGATTCTCTATCCTCTGTCTCTTTCTCTGTCTCAAGGGGGAGATATCAGAGGTCTGTTAAGACCCCTGATATCTCACCAAAGCCCCCCAAAAGGGCTGATTAAAAAAAAAAAAAAAAAACAATAAAGAATAAAAGAAATATTATTGTAAAAAATAAAAATTGTAAAAAAAAAAAAATAACACACACATACAACGTTCACCCCCTCCCCCCCCCCCCCAAAAAAAAAGCAAGCACTGTTAAAAAAAAAAAAAATGAAAAAAAAAACACTGTCACGTGACATTAAAAAAAAAGTATCGGTAATCGGTATCGGCGAGTACTTGAAAAAAAGTATCGGTACTTGTACTCGGTCCTAAAAAAGTGGTATCGGGACAACCCTAATGGTAACATTATTTTGCTCTGGTCACAGTGTGTAAAAAAAATTGTAAAAAAAAGAAAAAATGTAATAAAAAAAAAAGTAAAAAAAAAAAAAAAAATTCCCTGATCACTGCCACATCCATTATAAAATGACGCTTTACTGCACTGGTGAAAGTATGTACAAAAAAAAAAAAAAATTGTGAACACTTTTTTTATTTCTTAATTTTCCCAAAAAAATTATGATAAAAAGTTTTTTTCCTTGGGATCATATCATAAATCATAAAGTGCAATGACTTGGAAATGATGACAGTCGAATAAGGAATTTTCTTTTTTTGATATGTATATGCACAAAGTTATCAGTGATGGAACACTGGTATTAATAATTGAAATGTTTTCACAGCATCTTCGTGGGGTTTTTTGTGGGATTTTTTGTGGGATTTTTTGTGGGATTTTTTTTGGTGTGCGTTTTTTGTTTTTTTCATTGCACAATAGTAATTATCACATTATTTTAATTTTGAATGTATATGTATTAAGTTATCACTGATAGCACACTGGCATTTAACGAAAAAAGTTTTTTTTCACAGCATCTTTCTGGAATTTTTTTTGTGCGATTTTTTTTTTTGTGCAATTTTTACTGCATTTTGTTTTGCGTTTTCTGTTTTTGTTATTGCACAATAGTGACTATTACAGTGGGTGTAATCTTGTTTACCTATCGCATGCCAATTTTAGGATGTATGTAGTTTAATTAATGCCTACTTTATATTTTTTGTTTGATTTATTAGTGTGATTCACACCTAAAGGGCCAGCTGTTACACGTATCCACATAGGGTTGGCACCTTTTTATATTTTGAGATAATTTCATGTTTTGTGAATGTCTGCTTTGTTTATGTGCTGAAGGAAACTTGAGTGGGATGGGGACTGGAAGTCTGGGGACTGAGGTCACATCAATCTGATTAATTGTTTTGTTTTTTCCCTAGAAAGAACTACAGTGTTTTGAGAAACCAGCTGTATGGCTCTACAGACACCACCACCACCAGATTAGACAACCAGCTCATCTAACAGTAATGCCGCGTACACACGGTCGTACTTTTCGTCTACAAAAGTCCAACGGACGCTGACGGACTAAAGCTGGCTGGTAATCCGATCGTGTGTGGGCTTCTCCGGACTTTCAACTGACTTTTTTAGCCTCAAATCCGACGTACTTTAGATTTGAAACATGCTTTAAAACTTTACTTCGTAACTACGACGGACCCCGAAATCCGCTCGTCTGTGTGCTAGTCCGACGGACAAAAAGCCACGCTAGGGCACCTATTGGCTACTGGCTATGAACTTCCTTATTTTAGTCCGGTGTACGTCATCACGTACGAATCCGACCGACTTTTGTGTGGTCGTGTGTAGGCAAGTCCGTTCGTTAGAAAGTAGGCCGCAAGTCCGCCGCAAGTCCACCGAAAGTCTGCCGGAAGTCTGTCGGACAGGCTGTCTGACTTTTGTAGACGAAAAGTACGACCGTGTGTACGCGGCATAAGTGTTTATCTTTCACACCAATACAGCACACATACATTTTGTCTTTGCAGCCTACTGCATAACGCAAGTGGGCAACACAGAAAAGCAACATTATTTTCTTCTTTCTTTTTTTAAACTTGTACACACATAACATTACAGTTTGGTTTATGAAAATATTGGTTAGGGTTACGACCACTCTTAGTGGAACAGGCGGTGAGGGAAAACCTGCACATGGGGACATCTGTTCCACTGAACACTGCTGCAAGGTGGTTTAAACAAAATATATTATTATTTTAACAATGCATTACTGTCTGTTTGGTAACTGCAATATCACTTGCTTATTGATGCCTCTGTGTCCCAGATGGGGAAATTTGCCCTCTATTTGCCCTGTTTACCATTATCACGAAATCCAGAACAGAAATTAAGGAGACCTTTTTTTCTATTGACCTTGGTGGCTACCTGAGATTTCCTCTCACTTTCTGTGTTGGTGGCTATTTGGCATTGGACCTGAAATTGAAGGTATACCTCTCCAGTTGGACACAGGTGACAAAACTGCTGGGTTATATTAACCTGACCTTCATGTAAATGGAGAATTTTTTTTTTACTTTTGTTATGCCTTAAACACATTGTCAACAGCACTATCCACACGTTTGTAGCTTAAATGTCGATATCTGCACTGAAAACAGCCATTTTATGGACTTATTTGAAGTGACAGTTAAAAATTTGGTTCTGTCAATACATTTCGTCATTTATGTCAGTAAAAAAAAAGTTGATGTCAGTAAATTTTTGGCATCCTGTCAGTAAATTTCACTTTGCGAGGTTGGCAACATTGCTTCTGAAACCCCGTTTTTCGCCCCGATTCTTTAGATATGTCATGTGCCACCATGCATCCCTTTGAATAATTTCAGACCAGGCTTAGGACAGTTAACAAAGTTTAAAGCGGAGTTCCACCCAAAAGTGGAACTTCCGCTTTAAGCACTCCTCGCCCCCTGACATGCCACATTTGGCTTGTAATTTTTTTTTTTTTTGGGTGTGTACCTTATTTTTAGTGGGACTTCCTATTCCACTTCCTCCTTCCTCTTTTTGACTGCTAGGCAACTCCTCCTCTCGCCCTAGGCGGCCCCTCCCTGCCAGCGATCTTCTGGGACACAACGCAGGTCCCAGAAGATTGGCTGGCCAATAGCAGAGCACAACGCGAATCGCGCATGTGCAGTGCGCGCACGGCCGTGAAGCCGTAAGCTGTCACGTCCGGGTGCCCACAGTTACTATTACGGCGCCAAGGAGAGGAGGGGGAGAGGAGCGAGCCTCTGGGCGGCCGCATCGTTGGACCATGGGGCAGGTAAGTTTCAGTTTATTAAAAGTCAACAGCTATGCTTTTTGTAGCTGCTGACTTTTAATAAACTAAAAACGGATGGAACTCCGCTTTGACTGAAGTTCTCGTGGCATCACAAACTCATAGCACAAGAATCACAGTCTCATAAATACTGTTCATCAACATTTCTGCTGCTAACTAACTAGTTCTCAGCTGCCTAGGTGTAATTTTACAGGTAGTAGTCCATATTTGGCAAAATCTTTGTAGGTGAATTCCCTTAGGGTGGTAGTCGGGGATGGCTCCAGGTTACATCTTCCTCTAGACTGGACCTTCTCTTCTTATGTGGTCTTGCTCCTTCCCAAGCCCAGCCTTTCCCCTAATTTATAGGCTGACAGTGCCTTGGCAACCGGTGGACCTGAAGCTTAACCCTTCCTTTGCCAGGGGAGCCCATGTTCTCTAGCTACAGCAATCCTCCATGTAGGCAGCTGCCTACAAGCAGTCTGTGAGTAAAATCGACATTGCTGATGACACTTTACCGTTTCTCCCAGATGCTAAAACTGGACACTTTTAATCAGGGGTCTCAAACTGGAGGCCCTCCAGCTGTTGCGAAACTACAAGTCCCATCATGCCTCTGCCTGAGGCATTCATGCTTGCAACTGTCAGCCATGCAATGCCTCATGGGAATTGTAGTTTCGCAACAGCTGGAGGGCCGCCAGTTTGAGACCCCTGCTAATAAAGCACAAGGTTGTCATTGTGATATCTATGATACTATAGCAAAAAAGTTACTAAGGGGAGGGTGTACAGTGTTAGTTCATATTTTTTATATAAAGATGAACTAACACTTTAACCACCTCAAAACCAGACCGTTTCCCCCCTTTTCCTGGCAAGGTCATTTTCAGCACTGTCACATTTTGAATGACAATTACTCAGTCATGCAACACTGTACCCAAATGGATTTTATATTATTTATTTGAAACAGATAGAGCTTTCCTTAGGTGGTATTGAATCTTTTTTTTTTTTTTTTTGCTATATAAAGGAAAAAAGATAAAAAATTTTGAAAAACGTGTTTTTCTTAGATTTTGGTATAAAATTTAGCAAATAACTAATATTTCTTCATACGTTTAGACCAGGGGTCCTCAAACTACGGCCCGCGGGCCACATGCGGCCCGCCGAGGACATTTATCCGGCCCACCCCACCCAGGGCCGGATTCCCGACAGGCCAGGCTCGGGCCGGGGCCAGGTCGGCTCAGCTTGGGCAGGTCCACTCTGCTTCAGCAGGGAGCATATCCGCTCCGCTCAAGCCGCCTCCCCCACCCCAGTAATGGAGGGCTCCGTGTGCCGCGCTGCATTCTGGGAAGTGTAGTTTCCAGCACAGTCCCGCGCGGATTCACGTCTTCCTCACGCTGACAGGAGGCGCGGAGGGTGACAGCGAGAGCGGAGGCTTCAGGCAACAGCCTGCTAACAAGTGAGGACCCCTGTCCATCCCACTGTCCCCCTGTCCATCCCACTGTCCCCCTGTCCACCCCTCTGTCCCCCTGTCCACCCCTCTGTCCCCCTGTCCACCCCTCTGTCCACCCCACTGTCCATCTGTCCACCCCTCTGTCCACCCCTCTGTCCCTCTGTCCACCCCTCTGTCCCCCTGTCCATCCCACTGTCCCCCTGTCCATCCCACTGTCCTCCTGTCCACCCCTCTGTCCCCCTGTTCAACCCCTGTCCACCCCCTGTCCCCCTGTCCACCCCACTGTCCCCCTGTCCACCCCACTGTCCCCCTGTCCACCCCTCTGTCCCCCTGTCCACCCCTCTGTCCCCCTGTCCACCCCACTGTCCCCCTGTCCATCCCCCTGTCCACCCCTCTGTCCCCCTGTCCACCCCACTGTCCCCCTGTCCACCCCTCTGTCCCCCTGTCCACCCCTCTGTCCCCCTGTCCACCCCACTGTCCCCCTGTCCACCCCTCTGTCCACCCCTCTGTCCCCCTGTCCATCCCTCTGTCCCCCTGTCCACCCGTCTGTCCCCCTGTCCCCCCCTCTGTCCCCCTGTCCATCCCACTGTCCCCCTGTCCACCCCTCTGTCCCCCTGTCCACCTCACTGTCCCCTGTCCACCCCTCTGTCCCCCTGTCCACCCCTCTGTCCCCCTGTCCATCCCACTGTCCCCCTGTTCACCCCTCTGTCCCCCTGTCCACCCCACTGTCCCCCTGTCCCCCCCTCTGTCCCCCTGTCCATCCCACTGTCCCCCCCTCTGTCCCCCTGTCCACCCGTCTGTCCCCCTGTCCACCCCACTGTCCCCCTGTCCACCCCACTGTCCCCCTGTCCACCCCTCTGTCCCCCTGTCCATCCCTCTGTCCCCCTGTCCACCCCTCTGTCCCCCTGTCTACCCCACTGTCCCCCCCTCTGTCCCCCTGTCCATCCCACTGTCCCCCTGTCCACCCCTCTGTCCCCCTGTCCACCCCACTGTCCACCCCTCTGTCCACCCCTCTGTCCCCCTGTCCCCCTGTCCACCCCACTGTCCCCCTGTCCACCCCTCTGTCCCCCTGTCCACCCCTCTGTCCCCTGTCCATCCCACTGTCCCCCTGTCCCCCCCTCTGTCCCCCTGTCCATCCCACTGTCCCCCTGTCCACCCCTCTGTCCCCCTGTCCACCCCACTGTCCCCCTGTCCACCCCACTGTCCCCCTGTCCACCCCTCTGTCCCCCTGTCCACCCCTCTGTCCCCTGTCCATCCCACTGTCCCCCTGTCCACCCCTCTGTCCCCCTGTCCACCCCACTGTCCCCCTGTCCACCCCTCTGTCCCACTGTCCCCCTGTCCACCCCACTGTCCCCCTGTCCACCCCTCTGTCCCCCTGTCCACCCCTCTGTCCCCTGTCCACCCCACTGTCCCCATGTCCCCCCCTCTGTCCCCCTGTCCATCCCACTGTCCTCCCTCTGTCCCCCTGTCCACCCCTCTGTCCCCCTGTCCACCCTTCTGTCCACCCCTCTGTCCACACCTCTGTCCATTCCACTGTCCCCCTGTCCATCCCACTGTCCCCCCCTCTGCCCCCCTGTCCACCCCTCTGTCCCCCCCTCTGTCCCCCTGTCCACCCCTCTGTCCATCCCACTGTCCCCCTGTCCATCCCTCTGTCCCCCTGTCCATCCCCTATATATATTATTATTTATTATTCATTCTTTTATTCTTTTGCACTACAAAAAAGATGTGTGCATAGGAATTTAGGAATTAGTTCATATTTTTTTTATACTATAGTGCGGCCCCCCAACAGTCTGAGGGACCGTGAACTGGCCCCCTGTCTAAAAAGTTTGAGGACCCCTGGTTTAGACCAAGATGTATTCTGCTACATTTCTTTGGTAAAAATAATCCAAATTGGTGTATATTATTTAGTCTGGGTGAAAGTTCCCCCGTATCGTCTACAAACTATGGTAAACATTTGAAAATTGATCAGTCCTGATGTACTGACGGCTTGCCTCAATTCTTGAGGCCCTTAACCGCTTGCCGACCAGCGCATGCCGATGTACATTGGCAGAATGGCGCTGGTAGGCAAAAGGCCGTACAGGCACGTCCCCTTTAAGAAGCGTTGTCGCAGGCGTGCACCCATGGCTGGCGGATAGTGCCCGCCGTGGTCTCTGTGACCGCGGGTCCCGCGGACTCGATGTCCACCTGGTGCCCGCGATCGTGTCATGGAGAGAAAGGACAGGGAGATGCTTTTGTAAGCAAAGCATTTCCCCGTTCTGTCTAGTGACAGGACACTGATCACAGCTCTCTCCCATCAAGAGCTGTGATCACTGTCCTGTGTGTTGAAGTCCAGCCCCCTAACAGTTACAATCATTCCCTAGGACACACTTCACCCCTTCACTGCCCCCTAGTGGTTAACCCCTTCACTGCCAGTGTCATTTACACAGTAATCAATGCATTTTTATAGCATCGATCGCTGTATAAATGACAAGTGTCAAAAATGTCCAGTGTGTCCGCCATAATGTCGCAGTCCCGAAAAAAATCGCACATCGCTGACATTACTAATAAAAACAATTAAGAAATAAAAATGCCATAAAACTATCCCCTATTTTGTAGACGCTATAAATTTTGCGCAAACCAATCAACATACGCTTATTGCGATTTGTTTTTTTAACCAAAAATATGTAGAAGAATACATATCGGCCTAAACTGAGGAAAGAAATTGTTTTTTAAAATATTTTTGGGGGATATTTATTATAGCAAAAAGTAAAAAATATTGCGTTTTTTTTTAAATTGTCTCTCTTTTTTTGTTTATAGCGCAAAAAATAAAAACCACAGAAGCGATCAAATACCACCAAAAGAAATCTCTATTTGTGGGAAAAAAAGGACGTCAATATTGTTTGGGTGCAACATCGCACGACCGCGCAATTGTCAGTTAAAGCGGCGCAGTGCCGAATCGCAAAAAGTGCTCTGGTCAGGAAGGGGGTAAAATCCTCCGGGGCTGAAGTAGTTAAATGGCAAGACAGTAAAATACCTCTCAAATGACTGCCTTTTCGAAAATAGACAGTGTAAGGTAGTTAGTAACTGGCAGGGTGAGTTTTTTTAAGTTGTAATTTTTTTGTCACAATTCTTTGAAAAATCAAGAAATTAAATATTTTTTCCCATAAAGCTGTCATTTTAATAAGTTATTCCTCACACACAGCATAGACATGCTTACAATTACACCCCAAAACACAATTTTCTATGCCCCCAGAGTTTGGGCATACCACGTGTGAGACTTTTTCACAGCCTAGATCAGGGGTGTCCAAACTTTTTTCAAAGAGGGCCAGATTTGATGAAGTGAACATGCTTGAGGGCTGACCATTTTGCCTGACATTCTTTAACCATTAAAATTCGGTCTAAGTGTGTTCGTCCGAGCACTAATACACTGCCCAACAAGAATTCTCTTGCCTTTGTGCTGTGTGTGGTGAATAGATGAGCTTGGGCGTGTTATTTGGATATACCATATTTATCGTCTTATAACACGCAAAGTAAGTTTCAGGAAAAAAATCTTAAATTTTAAATAAAGAACTGTGAAGCAAAATAAGGGTCAGTGCCCATCAACGCAGCCTAATCAGTGCCCATCTGCAGCCTCACAAGTGCCATGAATGCAGCACCCACCGTATTGCCATGAATTTAGCACCCACCGTATTGCCACGAATGCAGCACCCACCGTATTGCCATGAATTCAGCACCCACCGTATTGCCATGAATGCAGCACCGATCGTATTGCCATGAATGCAGCACCCACCGTATTGCCATGAATGCAGCACCCACTCCATAGCCATGAATGCAGCACCCACTCCATTGCCATGAATGCAGCACCCACCGTATTGCCATGAATGCAGCACCCACCGTATTGCCATGAATGCAGCACCCACCGTATTGCCATAAATGCAGCAACCAACTCCATTGCCATGAATGCAGCCCCCACTTCATTGCCATGAATGCAGCCCCCACTCCATTGCCATGAATGCAGCCCCCACTCTATTGCCATGAATGCAGCACCAACTCCATTGCCATGAATGCAGCCCCCACTCTATTGCCATGAATGCAGCACCAACTCCATTGCCATGAATGCAGCACGCACCGTATTGCCATGAATGCAGCACCCACTGTATTGCCTTGGAGGAGACAGGGAGGCGGCGGGACGAGCGCCAACAGACATACAGGAGAAACTCCTGTTTTTATCGGCGGCCTCTTTAATTGAAAGTTCCGCCTCCTATGATGGACAGAACAGTTGTCCAATGGCAGCGCAGGAGACGGGACTTCATTTTACACAGGACGCTGGGTAAACAGGAAATACTCCTCTCCTGTATGCATGGCACTCATCCCGCCCCCTCCAAGGCAGCCAGCATATCTATCTTTTGTGGCCCCCGGTGGCTTGGGGATTCGTTTGGGGCCACAAAAGATATATATGTCAAAATTACCAGGCAGGCTGTCCGAAACCTGAACGCGGGCTGCGACTGGCCCGCGGGCCAGACTTTGGACATGCCCGGCCTAGATGCATAGAGAGGCCCTAAATCCAAGGAGCATCTTTGGGCTTTCAAGAAACATAAATTACGCATCTAATTTCCTGACTACCCATCATATCTTTTGAGCTCAAGAAGTGAGTGTTTTAAATTGAAATTTTTTGCCACAGTTTTTTGGAAAATGCATGAAAGAAAAAAAAAATGTATTTTTTACACAAAGTTGTCAATTAATATCATTATTAATAATAAGATATTTTTAACACACCATAGCCATACATAGAATTACGCCCCAGTGAATACCTTACAGTGAATATAGGGTGGACTCGTACTTGTTTCATAGACCTGTACAATAGGTCTAGGAATGCTTTTATCACCAACTTCGGGGTGGCCAGGTGTATAAGCCATCCAGGGATGCTCAAAGGACATTCCCTTTAAGATAAACCTCAGCTGTCTCCTCTCCCTCTGCTCCTCGCTAGCGTAGGCTGTAATATTCTGAGGGTTTCTGTGGACAGAGCTCAACACCCTATACAGACTGCCATAGTGTATGTAAATGTCAGTCACTTTATTCACACATTAAAATAACACTCACTAGGTAATATCTTGTTACAATGCATCCAGATAAAAACATCCAGCGTGTGTCAGAACTGCAGCTGTCGCTACTCCTCGATCCTGGTCCATGACATCACCTGGCTCCTACCTACACGTATCGTCACGTGACTTCATCAGAGAACATCAGTGGTGTTGAGCTCTGTCCACAGAAACCTTAGATCATCCCTGGATGGCTTTTACACCTGACCACCACGAAGTTGGGGATAAAAGTGTTCCTAGACCTATTGTATAGGTCTATGAAACAGGTATGAGTCCACCCTATATTCACTGCATGGCGGTGCTTTGGAGAAGAGTTTTGATTTGCAGCACCGAAGATTGGGGATTCAATCACCAATAAGATTTCACATCATGTTTAGTTTTTTGTGGTGAAGGATAATATCGTTTGGAGGAATTCACTCCCATTGATAGGATCACATTGTGTGGACTATAAAATTGGCACTCAAGTGGAAGAGTTTTGTTTGATTGTAGCAGTTGTTGTTTGTTTCACATCACTGGACTTTAATCTTGTGCAGCACTGGGAATTCCGTTTCACTGCAGCACAGGATTGCCAGTCACTATTCTGGGAGTGATTCCCATGTATGTGTATCATTACTATTTTGTGTATATATTTATTACTGTAGTTTCTCAATTTTATATTAGTGCGGCATTATTTATAATTTTCCACATTGTATATGAAAGATTTTATCACAGCAGAGCAACAGATTGTTATTTTATTTTTCACCTATAGCAGTCCCCATGCATTCAACATGCACAATTTCATTCTTTCTGATTATTCTTGTTCAGGCTTGTACACTCAGTAGCCCCATGCTCAAGAAATTACATTAACTTTTTTCAGGCGTTTTTGGTCCCGGATATTTCAAAAAGGGCACCTGTATATGTGCATTTTTGTATATTTTTTTTTATTTGCTCAAAAAGGAATATACTCTGCTCAGGTGTGAATGTAAGCCAGTCCAAATCATTAGGTGGAGGGGGGATTATGGTGTGGGGTTGTTTTTCAGGGGTTGGGCTTGGCCCCTTAGTTCCAGTGAAGGGAACTCTTAAGGCGTCAGCTTACCGAGACATTTGGGACAATTTCATGATCCCAACTTTGTGGGAACAGTTTGGGGATGGCCCCTTCTTGTTCCAACATGACTGCTCACCGGTGCACAAAGCAAGATCCATAAAGACATGGATGAGTGAGTTTGGGGTGGAGGAATTTGACTGGCATGCAGAGTCCTGACCTTAATCTGATAGAACACTATCGAAGACTGCGAGCCAGGCCTTCTCTCGAAAATCAGTGCCTGACCTCACAAATGCGCTTCTGGAAAAATGGTCAAACATTTCCATAGACACACTCCTAAACCTTGTGGCTAGCCTCCCAGAAGAGTTGAAGCTGTTGTAGCTGCAAAGGGTGGGCCAACTCAATATTGAACCCTACGGACTAAAATTGGGATGTCATTAAAATTCATGTGAGTGTAAAGGCAGGTGTCCCAATACTTTTGGTAATAAAGTGTATGCTTTTTTAACATTTTTCTGGAACCTTTGTGAATTTAGTACTTCTTGGACCTTGGAGAAGGGGACATACCCAAAAAGCTTGTCTTGAAATACTATATGTAAGTGCAAAAAAAAAATTACCATGGACAGTACTGAATTGTTTATATTAAAACTTTCTAATTCATTGGTTGTACTGCTCACTATTTTGCTCAATGTTTATTAATTCTTCCACCATAACTTGTGAAGGCATTGTTACCTACTCCTGTTGCCTTCACAGGCTCTTTGTATTTTTTTTGTTTCTTTTCTTATTCTTTGAAAAAAAAGTAAAAAACTTAGTTTGTTAAAAACGATAAGTGGCGATTCACACTGGGGCAACCTGTCAGGCGACTTAGCAATATGTAATACACTCCTTGGCAGGCCCCCAGATGCGCCCATAGAGATAGAAAGATGTCACAGGGCCCTTAGGCCTAGAGGACGGGAAGGTGAGCCACCAAGAGATACAGTCTGTAATTGAAATGGAAAGACACTCACAGGAGAAAAGAAATGGCTGCACACCCCGGATAGTATTATAAGAATAAGGGATTGTCCCCGTGAGGGGTTTTCTAGGCAGCAAAAAAGGTAAAAAGGTACTGCATAAAGTTACATAAATGACATTTTTAATGGTAACAAAGTATCAAAAGAGGTTGTAAGCACAGTCAATCAAAACATGAGCTGTGGTGCAAAAGCTAAAAACGGCATCACTGACATGACAGTACAGAGTAATATACAGTATTCAAATATTAAGGATGAAATTAATACATGAATCGTGTGTATGGATGAATCGGTCACGGCCCGTAATTCACTGCGGCATCGCAGTGCATTGCTGGCTGATGATTGGCCAAGCATGCACTATGACCCGCATGCTTGGCCAATCACAGCGCCGTCAGTAGAGAGAGCTGTAATTGGCCAAAGCCAGGGTGGCTTTGGCCAATTATGGCTCAGGGGATTTAGTACACGCCCCACACTATATAAGGCCGCCTGCACGGCGGCCCTGTGTAGTGTGTTCCGGTGTGCTGATAGAGAGAGAGACAGACAGTGTCATTTGATTTGAGTTAGATAGATTAGGCTAGATCTGTTCCTGCTATTTACATTTAGTGCAGTGCGTCCTGCTCACAGTGTTCAGCTAGATCCGTTCCTGCTATTTACATTTAGTGCAGTCAGTGCGTCCTGCTCACAGTGTTCAGCTAGATCCGTTCCTGCTATTTACATTTAGTGCAGTGCGTCCTGCTCACAGTGTTCAGCTAGATCTGTTCCTGCTATTTACATTTAGTGCAGTGCGTCCTGCTCACAGTGTTCAGCTAGATCCGTTCCTGCTATTTACATTTAGTGCAGTGCGTCCTGCTCACAGTGTTCAGCTAGATCTGTTCCTGCTATTTACATTTAGTGCAGTGCGTCCTGCTCACAGTGTTCAGCTAGATCCGTTCCTGCTATTTACATTTAGTGCAGTGCGTCCTGCTCACAGTGTTCAGCTAGATCCGTTCCTGCTATTTACATTTAGTGCAGTCAGTGCGTCCTGCTCACAGTGTTCAGCTAGATCCGTTCCTGCTATTTACATTTAGTGCAGTGCGTCCTGCTCACAGTGTTCAGCTAGATCCGTTCCTGCTATTTACATTTAGTGCAGTCAGTGCGTCCTGCTCACAGTGTTCAGCTAGATCCGTTCCTGCTATTTACATTTAGTGCAGTGCGTCCTGCTCACAGTGTTCAGCTAGATCCGTTCCTGCTATTTACATTTAGTGCAGTCAGTGCGTCCTGCTCACAGTGTTCAGCTAGATCCATTCCTGCTATTTACATTTAGTGCAGTGCGTCCTGCTCACAGTGTTCAGCTAGATCCGTTCCTGCTATTTACATTTAGTGCAGTCAGTGCGTCCTGCTCACAGTGTTCAGCTAGATCCGTTCCTGCTATTTACATTTAGTGCAGTGCGTCCTGCTCACAGTGTTCAGCTAGATCCGTTCCTGCTATTTACATTTAGTGCAGTCAGTGCGTCCTGCTCACAGTGTTCAGCTAGATCCGTTCCTGCTATTTACATTTAGTGCAGTGCGTCCTGCTCACAGTGTTCAGCTAGATCTGTTCCTGCTATTTACATTTAGTGCAGTGCGTCCTGCTCACAGTGTTCAGCTAGATCCGTTCCTGCTATTTACATTTAGTGCAGTCAGTGCGTCCTGCTCACAGTGTTCAGCTAGATCCGTTCCTGCTATTTACATTTAGTGCAGTGCGTCCTGCTCACAGTGTTCAGCTAGATCCGTTCCTGCTATTTACATTTAGTGCAGTCAGTGCGTCCTGCTCACAGTGTTCAGCTAGATCTGTTCCTGCTATTTACATTTAGTGCAGTCAGTGCGTCCTGCTCACAGTGTTCAGCTAGATCCGTTCCTGCTATTTACATTTAGTGCAGTCAGTGCGTCCTGCTCACAGTGTTCAGCTAGATCTGTTCCTGCTATTTACATTTAGTGCAGTCAGTGCGTCCTGCTCACAGTGTTCAGCTAGATTCGTTCCTGCTATTTACATTTAGTGCAGTGCGTCCTGCTCACAGTGTTCAGCTAGATCCGTTCCTGCTATTTACATTTAGTGCAGTCAGTGCGTCCTGCTCACAGTGTTCAGCTAGATCCGTTCCTGCTATTTACATTTAGTGCAGTCAGTGCGTCCTGCTCACAGTGTTCAGCTAGATCTGTTCCTGCTATTTACATTTAGTGCAGTGCGTCCTGCTCACAGTGTTCAGCTAGATCCGTTCCTGTTATCTTCCTACTGACAGGCAGGCTTGTCTGGTTACAGTATATAAAGCTACCTGAAGAAAATTACAGGTGTTCTATCCCAGCTTAGTGCAGCTACAGGCCATTAGTATGTCTGGAAGGCCAAGAAGGAGAGGCAGACAGTCACAAGCCAATAAGAGAGGGCAAGCAGGCTCTGTGTCTAGTGCTGGTCGTGGAGACGGTGCATCCTCATCAGCACGTGGCCATGGGACACGCTTGGCCTTTTTTTCGGCAGCTGGCCGTGTTGAGCCGCAACATGCGGAAGACTTGGTTGAGTGGATGACCAAGCCGTCCTCATCCTCCTCATCCTCTCTCACCCATGCCCAGGGTGCTTTGTCTGGCAAAGCAGCGGCCTCTTCCCTCAGCTCAATGTCATCAGTGACTCCTTCCCTAGCTCCACCATGTCCTCCTGAGGATTCCCTCGAACTGTTTGACCACAGTGTTGGGTACATGCTCCAGGAGGATGCCCAGCGTTTGGAAGGCTCTGATGATGATACTGAGCACGATGAAGGCAGTAACATGAGCACGGACAGAGGGGGTGCCCAAGAAGGACAGCAATCTGGCAGTCATGCTCCCCCTGCTGCAGCATACTGCCAGGTTTGCTCCAGTGATGAGGAGGGAGGGGATGATGAGGTCACTGACTCAACGTGGGTGCCTGATAGGAGAGAGGAGGAGGAGGAGGAGGAGGAGGAGGAGGCGGCACATCACCAACGAGGCAGGATGCCCTCCAGGGGCCAGCCTAAGGGCAGCACATTGACTGCAGCACACCCCAAAGCTCCACATGTGCAGGGCGCTGCAGTCTCTGCGCGTTATTCAAAAAGTTCTTTGGTGTGGGCCTTTTTTGAGACGAGTGCATCAGATCGCACCGCTGCTATTTGCAACATATGTCTCAAGCGTATCTCGCGTGGCCAAAACATCTCCCGCTTGGGTACCACATGCTTGACCAGACATATGTTGACCTGCCATGCAGTTCGTTGGCAAGCATATCTAAAAGACCCACACCAAAGAACAAAGAGGATCTCTCCTTGCTCCTCATCAGCTGAGATTTCCAACCCCACTAGACCTTCAGTCCTCTCTGAGACCTGCAGTGAGAGGAATGAAGGTGTAGAATTAGGTGTGTCACAGCCAAGTACTTGTGGGCAATCTGCTTTTGGTACACCGACGTCAGATTGTACCAGGCAAATTTCCCTGCCCCAGCTGCTGCACCGCCGAAAGAAGTTTGCTCCCAGCCATCCACATGCCCAGCGGTTGAATGCTAGCTTGGCAAAATTGCTAGCACTTCAACTGCTGCCTTTTCAGTTGGTAGACTCTGCCCCCTTCCGTGAGTTTGTGGAATGTGCGGTTCCTCAGTGGCAGGTACCCAAACGCCACTTTTTCTCACGGAAGGCGATTCCGGCTCTCTACCGGCATGTGGAAGGCAATGTCCATGCCTCGCTGGACAGGGCGGTCAGCGGTAAGGTGCATATTACCGCTGACTCATGGTCCAGCAGGCATGGACAGGGACGTTACCTAAGTTTCACGGCGCATTGGGTGACTCTGCTGGCAGCTGGGAAGGATGCAGGACAAGGTGCAGTAGTGTTGGAGGTTGTTCCGCCACCACGCCTCCAAAATGCTGATTGTGACACACCTCTCTCCTCCACCCCCTCCTCTTCTTCTTCCTCCATGGCCTCTTCCTCGGAACCAGCGGTGCTCCGTAGGCGTTCAAGGGGCTACGCAAGTACGCAGGCCAAAAGATGCCATGCGGTGCTTGAGCTGGTGTGCTTGGGGGACAGGAGCCACACTGGGGCAGAGGTTCTGTCAGCTCTGCAGGGGCAGGTTCAGAGGTGGTTGACGCCACGCCAACTTAAGGCAGGAATGGTGGTTTGCGACAATGGCACCAACCTCCTCTCTGCCCTCCGACAGGGACAACTGACCCATGTGCCCTGTTTGGCTCACGTCCTTAACTTGGTGGTGCAGCGGTTCTTGGGCAGGTACCCGGGCTTACAGGATGTCCTGAGGCAGGCCAGGAAAGTCTGTGTGCATTTCCGCCGGTCATATAATGCCAGTGCTCGGCTGACGGACCTCCAAAAGGAGTTTAACCTGCCCAAGAACCGCCTAATCTGTGACATGCCCACCAGGTGGAACTCAACGTTGGCCATGCTGCAGCGGCTGCACACGCAGCAGAGGGCCATCAATGAGTACCTGTGCGACTATGGCACCAGGACAGGGTCAGGGGAGCTTGGTTTTTTTTCCCCACGCCAGTGGGCCATGATCAGGGATGCATGCACTGTCCTGTCACCATTCGAGGAGGCCACGAGGATGGTGAGCACTGACAGTGCATGCATCAGTGACACTGTCCCCCTTGTCCACCTGTTGGAGCACACGCTGCGTGGAATAATGGACAGGGCACTTGAGGCAGAACAGAGGCAGGAAGAGGAGGACTTCCTTAGCTCTCAAGGCCCCCTTTATCCAGACAGTGTTCCTGCGTGCCCGCCGATCACACAGGAAGAGGACGAGGAGGAGGAGGAGGAAGATTGTGTCAGTATGGAGGTGGAGCCTGGCACTCAGCATCAGCAGTCTTTAAGGGATCAGTCCCAAGGAACACATGGACTTGTACGTGGCTGGGAGGAGGTGGCTGCGGACGTTGTTGTCCTTAGTGACCCAGAGGACTCCGGACCGAATGCCTCAGCAAACCTACGCTGCATGGCCTCCCTGATCCTGCAAAGCCTGCGTAAGGATCCTCGTATTCGTGGTATCAAGGAGAAGGACCAATACTGGCTGGCAACCCTCCTTGATCCACGTTACAAGGGTAAGGTTGCGGACCTTATCTTGCCATCGCAGAGGGAGCAGAGGATGAAACATCTTCGGGAGGCCTTGCAGAAAGGTCTGTGCAACGCGTTCCCAGAGACTGGGAGGTTACAAACTCCTGTTTCTGGACAACGTGTTGCTGAGGCTTCGGTCAGTCAAAGAAGGAGCGGTGGAGAAGGTGGCCGTCTGACCGATGCGTTCAGACAATTTTTTGGTCCGCAGCCCCAAGGTATGATCGGTTCCAGCAACCATCGCCAGCGTCTGTTTTACATGGTGCAGGAATACCTAGGGGCAAGATCAGACTTGGACACCTTTCCCACCGAAAATCCTCTGGGTTACTGGGTCTTGAGGATGGATCACTGGCCAGAGCTTGCACAGTATGCAATTGAGCTACTGGCCTGTCCTGCATCCAGCGTTCTTTCGGAACGCACATTCAGTGCTGCTGGGGCGTGGTAACCGATCACAGGGTGCGTCTGTCCACCGACTCGGTCGATCGGCTGACCTTCATAAAAATGAATCAGTCTTGGATCACCACCAGCTACCAAGCACCTGATGCTGATGTAACCGAATAATTTTTTTTGAAATCTCAGATCCCTTCAAAGACTGCCTATGCTGATGCTGAGTGACTATCCCTGAGTAATTATCCTCTTCCTCCTCAATCATCACGCTGATAGCTTGTAAGAACATTTTTGGTTCTGGGCGCCACCACCAGTGCCTAAGGCACAATTTTTCAGCCCCTGTTTAACAGGGGCGTGTAATTACAATTTTTGATGTAATACTTTGCAGCAGGGCTCGTTCCTGCATTCCAACTAGAGTGTCTGTGAGGGGTTGCAGTGTTGTGGCACCAGCACCAGTGCCTAAGGCCCAATTTTTCTGCCCCTGTCTAACAGGGGCGTGTAATTACAATTTTTGATGCAATACTTTGCAGCAGGGCTCGTTCCTGCATTCCAACTAGAGTGTCTGTGAGGGGTTGCAGTGTTGTGGCACCAGCACCAGTGCCTAAGGCCCAATTTTTCTGCCCCTGTCTAACAGGGGCGTGTAATTACAATTTTTGATGCAATACTTTGCAGCAGGGCTCGTTCCTGCATTCCAACTAGAGTGTCTGTGAGGGGTTGCAGTGTTGTGGCACCAGCACCAGTGCCTAAGGCCCAATTTTTCTGCCCCTGTCTAACAGGGGCGTGTAATTACAATTTTTGATGCAATACTTTGCAGCAGGGCTCGTTCCTGCATTCCAACTAGAGTGTCTGTGAGGGGTTGCAGTGTTGTGGCACCAGCACCAGTGCCTAAGGCCTAATTTTTCAGCTCCTGTTCAACAGGGGCTTGTAATTACAATTCTTGATCTAATATTTCACAGCAGGGCCCTGTGAGGGCTTACAGTGTTGTGGCCACAGCAACACCTAAGGCCCAAATTTCTGCTGAGTATATAGGGCAGGACCCTACTTTCAAACATCTAACTTACAAACGACTCCTACTTGCAAACGGAAGGAGACAACAGGAAGTGAGATGAAATCTACCCCTAGGAAGGGAAATTCTCTCCTGTAAGAGTTAATATGGGAAAACAATTTCTCCTTTCCACTGATGCTTTCCAATCCTTGTTCCACAAAAAAACCCAAATTTTCAAAAAACATTTTTCATTGGGACAAAAAAGTGAGGTGAAATCTTCTGAAGAGGAGGAAAGACAGCAAAACAAATGTCACAGGGGTGATAACCCTTCCCTATGTTTTCCAAAAAGCTTAAAAAAGATTTTTTGGCTGGAGCTAAACACGTTAAAAATGTACCCGTTCAAAATTACAAAGAGATTCTACTTAACAACAAACCTACAGTCCCTGTCTTGTTTGCACCGCCTGTATACTGCTGTTCAGAGTATATAGGGCCTGGTGGCCCCACACCTTTCCTTATTTTAATTTGGGTGCGGGGTTCCCCTTAATATCCATACAAGACCCAAAGGGCCTGGTAATGGACTGGGGGGTACCCATGCCGTTTGTCTCACCGATTTTCATCCATATTGCCATGACCCGACATTACATTAAACCCGCAAGCAGTTTTAAATGAGATTTTTTCCTTTAAAAATGACATTTGGTGCAGGGACTGTTCTAAACATGGGAAACACGCGTCACTTTACAGGCATACTATAGACACCCCCCAGGTACGATATTTAAAGGAATATTTCACTTTTTTTTTTTTACTTTAAGCATCATTAAAATCACTGCTCCCGAAAAAACGGCCGTTTTTAAAAGTTTTTTTTGCATTGATACATGTCCCCTGGGGTAGGACCCGGGTCCCCAAACCCTTTTTCGGACAATACCATGCAAATTAGCCTTTAAAATGAGCACTTTTGATTTCGAACGTTCGAGTCCCATAGACGTCAATGGGGTTCTAACGTTCGTGCGAACTTTCGGGCCGTTCGCGGGTTCTGGTGCGAACCGAACCGGGGGGTGTTCGGCTCATCCCTAATCTTCAATATGATGAAAGGCAGCAGTCAGTACCTCCAGAGCTTTCGCATGGAACACCATTTCGACGGTGACAATTTCTTCAAATATTTTCTTTAGGTCTTTAATTTTTTGCTTTTCAAAATTATTAATCGTTTCCTCAAGTTGGCGGCTTATTCGTGCAGCATCCATCGTGGCTCTTTGTAGCTCTGTCTCAGCCTGTGAAATGATTTGCCGATCTGATGGATTTCTCTGGCGAGTTTTCTCCAGCTGAGACATTTGCTTTGCTTCTCTATTGCGAGCAGTTAGCGTCACTTTAAGGTCCTCCCTTTTAAGATAATAATGGAACCATAGCTTTTCAATGGTTCAACCACTTTGGCTTCAAGTCTTTCAACCTTTCCTTGGCGATAATCCTGAAGTTTGGCAAGTTCATCAGCAAAGCACTTCAACCCACGTTTAAGGTTTGGTATTTCAGTGTCCCCATACGCATGGACCTCTCTCACCAGGAGATCTGCCCTGTCCCGCAATCTGGCAGTTTTACGCACGTAACCAGCATAGATTTGGCACAGGTCACCAAAGTGCTTCTCCACATTGGTAACCGTTTCTTGAATTTGCCTTGTCTGATTGTCCCTAGCCCTGGCCATTACTACTGTTGTATGATACTTAATTTTTTAATTTTTCGCAGTGCTGGTGCCTTTTGTAGCTTTGAATAGGTCTGCCATCATAGAGGTAATATTGCGCACATGCTAACTGGGGAAAATATAGCCCGCTTCATGTGACTCATGGCAAATCATGGGCCACACAATTCAGTGGACAAGAAGGACTGTCCGACAATACAGTAAAGTTGCTGGTGGAGATGTCACTGTTCTACTCAGGGCCTGATTTTACTCCCGTTATGGAGGTGGGCCCTACGGGATCTCAGGGCGGGCTATTCTGGCTGCCCGCCCCTCTTCCCGGGGGACTGAATTGCCAGAGGTACAATTGACTCCCTATACTACTGTGGACATTGACATCTCTGCTTACAACTCCTCCATGGAGGCAACCGGACGGGTAGGCTAGGCTGTTTGTACATTGTAATTGTCAGGGAAGCTCCCGAAATAGATCCAGTACTGGGTGCCCTGGGGTGCGCCGGCGCACGGGGGCACACGGCTGTGCACGCCATTGTGCGGGCACGCGCGGGTGTGCGCGTGCACTGCGTTTGGCGCCAATCGCCCTATTTAAACTGCTGGAGCACTTTGCTCTGTGCTGTCCGATCTGCAGCTCCCAGTACCTGTGCTTCCTGTTTACCTGTCTGAACGTTTGATCTCCTTGATACCCGGCTTGTCTATTGGATTAGTCTCTGCTATCTGCCTGCACCTGACCCCAGCCTGCCTTTGACCTTGAATCTGCCTGCTCCCGGTACTACGCTGCCCGCCTGTTGCCAAACCCTGCCTGTGACCTGGACACTGAATCTGCCTGCTCCCCTGTACCGTGCTGACTGCCTGCTGCCAACTCTGCCTGTGACTGGACCTGCCTATCCTGCTCTGCATCTGCTGCCTGTGCTTACCACGGACTTCCAGTCTGCTTGCACTGGGATCCTGGGCATTATTGCTGCAAGTCACCCGCCAGGCTCTCATACCACTCTGTGCTCCCGTGCCTTCTGTTTATACTATCAGGGGCCGGGAACCAGATATGTAAGGGAGACCTTCCCCTGCTGTATCGGGCTCGTCAGTCAGGTACATGAAAGCCTGACAGTAATGTTCGTTAACTATGGATGTAAGTGAGCTGAACTTCAGGCAGTTGCGAGGGTATCACGGCCACAACCCAGCTTACTGATGTGAAAGCCAGTGCTCGAGGGCACCTACCTCTCAGCTGAAGAGAGCTAGAGGGAACTAATCCTCCAACAGTCTGAACTTCCGAATCTCCTTTATAGAGTATATCTTTAGCTTTGGGGCTTAATGAGATTGGACTAGGAATTAAACCTACTAACTTGAGAGAACTCCCTCCTGACCTTCATGGCTCATGTTTGTTGATGCTGTTCTGTATGTTACTTTTTTTTTCTGGTATGTTAGCCGTGGTTTGTCGATACTATTAATCCGGTGTTAGACTTCTATCCCACCTCAGAGTGGCTGGTTCCCCTTTGAAAATCTCTGGGTCCCCATCCTCTTATCCCAATATTACCCTTTCCTGGTCTATTTAGGTGGAAGAGCAGGCCTGTCTCCACCTCCGGAAGTTTCTCTTTGAGGTCTCACTCCTCGCTCTCTATAAGTGGTTTTTCCCCCTTTTTTTATCTCCTCCCCCCTTCCTTGTCTCTTTCTCTTTTGCCCTTCTTCTCTTTTCTTCTTTTCCTCCCTTCGCCTCCTCCCCCACTGCCCTCTCCAGCACATAACGGCTTGGGTAGTCCACTAATAAGCTCATCCCAGTGTACTTACACCTCAACACCTACCATGTCGCTTAATTCGACATGCTCAGACCCCTCTCTCTTAAAGTATATTCTCTGAACGCTAAAGAACTAAACATCCCTAAAAAGCATCCTAGCAGAAGCACACCGAGCACAAATCCTTTTTATTCAAGAAACGCACTTTAAATCTGGCTCTGCCCCGCACTTCCATAATAATTTATTTCCCAAAGCTTACCATGCCATCTGCCCTAACTCTAAGACTAAGGAAGTATCCATCCTACTGTCTAAAGGGTTAACTTTAGACATTGAAGACCAACTAATAGACCCGGAGGGAAGATTTATTGTCCTGTGGGGGGTGACCTCAACGTACCTCTTGACCCCTTGCTGGATACGTCCACTGGCACCTCCTCTCTCCCCTACTCTGCCCTTCGCCAAATCAAGCTCCAGCTTGCATTCCTAGCATTACACGACTCCTGGAGGACCCTTTACCCCCAAGACAAAGACTATAACTTTTTTTCATCTCCACACAACAAGTACTCAAGACTGGACTACCTATTTATAACACAAGCAGACTTACCTTATCTTCACAGTGCATCGATCGAAAACATGATGCTGTCTGACCACCACCCCACCACAATTGCTCTACAATTACTCAATATGGTCACCTCCACTCCATTCTTTAGTCGCAATAATACGCCGGATGTCTCTCCCATGACACAATGGGAGGCCCATAAATGTGTTATTAGAGGCCAGTTACTTTCGTCCTCGTGTCAAGCACTAATAGTAGCGCTGTCCACCAAAATATGTACCTTAGAGGCTCAGCACAAACGCACATTAGCACTTAAAACATCACAAGAACTGACGAAAACACTCTTACTAGAAGAACTTTTCAAAAGGGCGCACAGGCGCAATGTCCTATCCCAAAAACTCTTCCTTGAGCAGGGTAACAAACTGGGTGGGCTATTGGCTAGAGCCACTCAGCAGCGTAAACTGGCTTCCACAGTCCATCGCATTGTAGACTCCACGGGTAGGATACACACTAAAAATGAGGACATAGCACAGCAGTTTCATTGCTTCTACAGCAAACTATATAACTTACGCCCAGGAGACACAAATTCTGTTGCGTTCTCGAAATGCCAGGAATTAATTAGAGATTTCCTAAGTCAACACAGCCCTGCAGCTCTGTCATCTGATGACTCCCTGGCTTTATAAGCTCCCTTGACCTTGGAAGAATTCCTAGAGGCACTTAAAACCACAAAATCAGGCAAGAGTCCAGGTCCAGATGGTTTTACGGCCCTGTATTATAAAATTTTTGCAGACGTCTTAGCGCCGAGCTTGCTTAAAGCATTTAATTCACTCTCCACCGACTCTTGTAGCTCAGATAGATTTGTATCTGAGCTTATATCTGTAATTCCCAAGGCAGGGAAGGACCCTACTAATGTAGCCAGTTATCGTCCAATCTCTCTGCTTAATGTGGATGTTAAGCTTTTTGCCAAAATTTTGGCAACTCGCCTGTCTCAACATGTACCAGCCTGGGTGGGACTAGACCAGGTGGGGTTTGTCCCTGGAAGAGAGACCAGGGACAACACCATTAAGGCCCTGAACCTGCACAACTGGCTTACTACTTCCCAACAACAGGAGGGCTTTTTTTCTGGCAATGGACGCGGAGAAGGCGTTCAATAGGGTGGCCTGGGACTATATGGAAGCAGTCTTGACCTTGCTGGGGCTTAGGTCCTGCATGCGGGCCTTCATCTTTTCATTATATGCTAACCCTAAAGCTAAGGTAAACGTTAATGGCCATCTTTTGAACGCCTTCTCCATCCATAATGAAACTAGACAGGAATGCCCCCTCTCTCCCTTACTGTACATACTTACGCAAGAACCCCTTCTCTGTTGCATTCGAGCCAACCCAGATGTTAAAGGCACAAGGATTCAAGACCGAGAATTTAAGACTGCGGCCTTTGTGGATGACGTACTATTGTTTCTTTCTTCACCACTTACGTCCTTACCCAATCTCCTGCAAATTTTGGAGCATTTCAAACGAATGTCCAACCTAAAAATCAATTACTCCAAATCCTTCGCGTTGAATGTATCCCTACCCACGACACTGGCCAAGCATTGTCAACTTAATTTTCCTGTTCAATGGAAAACGGGAGCCATAACCTATCTGGGTATCCACTTTCCTACTGATCTAGCAGAGCTTTACAGCAGAAACTTCCAAACGAAATTACATAATATACGTCATGATCTCCAAAAATGGGATAAACCCACCATTTCCTGGTTTGGGCGTGCGTCCATCATTAAAATGACGATTCTCCCCAGGCTGCTTTACAAACTTCAAACACTACCTATACGCCTACCACCTTCCTTTTTTGAACTTTACAAAGTCCATATGTAGAACCTTCCTCTGGTGTAATAAACCCCCACAGATAAGCTGGAAGAAGCTGGTGCTTCCTAAGGCATGCGGAGGAATAGGCCTACCTGACCTGCAACGCTATTATCGGGCAGTAGACTTAGCGCAAATTGTCGACTGAAAGGTACATAGCAGATGTAAAGATTGGGTGACTTTAGAATATCTAACAGCGAACTCGGATTTATGCCACACCCCTTGGCTCTCAAAGGCGCATATATCTCCAGTTGCTTTAACCCACCCTATAATTGGTGCCACCCTTCAAGAGTTTGACAGGGCTTGCGCTGCTCATGCAGTCTCGGCTAAATCATGTCCCATCACTCCGGTAAGAAACAACCCGGATTTTTTCCCAGGCTTATCCGGAGCCTTTTTAATATGCGAATGGCCACAAACTGAAATGCTAGCAAAACATTTTTTTCGAAGGGGCCGCTTTATGCAGCAAGCTGAACTTGCTGAGCGCTCTGACACAGGCTCATTCCCATTCTGGCCCTATATCCAGCTTAAACATTTCCTAGATGACCCGTCCCACAAAAAGGGTTTCACAAAGACCCCTACAGTTTGTAGTCACTCTGTGCTAGCTCGACCCCCCAAAGTCATGTCATATCCATGCTCTATGCCTCCCTATTGGGAGAGTCCTCTGCACTTTTAAGCTCAGAATGCTCCTATTGGAATTCTGTCTTGGGTGCTGAGATAGAAGAGGAGAGCTGGGACCGCATACATTTATACATTCACAAAGGGTCCCTGAATGTTTCTGTCCAGGAAAATAGGTACAAACTATGATTCAGCTTACTGTGTAGAGATGTTTAAACATATTCTATTTTTTATTTTTTTATGTTCTGTTGAAATCTACCTGTATAACTTCCTGTTTGGGCTCACGCAATCATTTTTGTTTGCTGATGTTATCTGCAAATCTTTTCAATAAAAGTCTTTATTGAAAAAAAAAAAAAAAAAGAAGGAGAAATAAAAACGAGAGACTAATAACAAAAAACAAAAAAACAGCACTGGTGTGAACTAGAGCCATTTGAATACATAGAAAACACTGTGCATGCATTTTTAGTGCAGAAAAAAGTGCACAGAACTGCATCTGGTGTGAACTAGCACTAAAACATTTGCTCCATAGCTTATCTTTCCCATAAAAAAAAATATTTTCTGCGTACACTGTACGGCTCATGTGCTGTTGTTGTAAGATAATGGGAATGGGTCAGGTGTTGGGGACAATGTAACTCCTGTAAGCATGCCTAAAGGTGAAAGGTGGGGCAGAATGTCCCCATCCCAACACCTATGGGATCATGGCAGACAAAAAATAAATTGGATTCAAGTTTAATTTAAAAAAAAAAAATATATATATATATATATTTACCTTATTGGCAGTTGATTGACAGTTAACCAATTAAAGACTGGCTGTCATGAGCAGGTATCTATATAAAGAAAAGAGATACGTCACTAGCAGGCAGAAGGAGAGAAGAAGACAGAAGATAACTTGTGCTTGCTGTACCTGCTATTATGGAATCCTTGTTGCGCAGGATGATGGATGGCGCCGCCGCCAATGATGGGGATGCTTGGATGCGTCGCTGCCTGTCAGTGGCCATGTCGGCTCCATTGCCTGATGTCGGTGGAGATGTTTTCCATGCTGCCATGGACGTCGTTGATGCCTGCAGGGATGGTATTCTACCTTCTGAACCTGTAATGTCTTCCGTTCGTATGCCCGCCCCTTCTGATTCTTGTTCCAGGTTAGGCTTACAGGCGTGTTTCTCTCCTGCAGGTCTGCCTTCAGCCAGCGTCACTTCGGGCCTGTCTTTATCGGTTTGATGGACAGGGCAATGACTCAGATTGGCCTGGAAGAAAGTTAGGCTGGATTCACACCTATGCATGTTTAGTGCTATTTGCATTTTGCAGATTTGCACTACAGTCCATTTAGCATGGTTTCCTATGGAACACGTTCTGTAGTACAAATCTGAAAAATGCAAAAAGCAGTAAAAATGCAAAGGTGTGAATCCAGCCTTACGGAGGACGCTTAAGAGACCTCACCGATTCGAATCCCCTGTAGGTCGTGTAACTGGGGATAAAGGAAAAAAGAAAAAAGGTAATTTAATTATTTAATTACAAAGAATTCTCAGAATGATTCTTATGCTACAAGATTGTTTAACAAAAAGAGTAGTGCATCTTCTTCTATTCTGCATTCATCTTTGAGGAGTGTTGATTGTAATCATTCTGAGTATAATATGTTTTCAGACATGGGCCGTGTTCCTAGGGAATCAGATGTGATGGCATTGCACCCAGTAATTCCTGAGGCTAAGAATGCATCTATCCCTACTGCTATTCCCGCAAGTGGTGAGTCGGAGGATTTGTCGGCTATTTTTTCTTCTTTTAAGGATTTAATTAATACATTTTCAGAGACAAAAAATGTTATAACACAAAATGACCAAATTAACACAGGAGCTGCTCAGGTATGGCTTTCTCCCCCTGAGGGTGATTTGCTTAGGCCCTTGGCGACTACGGCAAATGTTGGTTTTGAGCCGCCTGTTGCTTCTAATTCTTCTTTAATTCCTGAAACGTATTTGCGGGAAGATATTACATGTGAATTGTCACCTTTGAGATTCCATTTAAATGGTGCATTGAAAGAAAAAATTTGGAGGGGTGATTATGTCGACATTCTAAATCTACTCCCTTTACATAAAGAATTTAGGAGGGAAGGTGATAAATTTGATGATAAACGGAAGTCGCCACCTTGATCATTTAACAATTGAAAAGCGCCCCAACTTATGCTGCGGTTTATTTCAACATGTTGAGATAATACTTGAGGTTTATATGAATTTTCCGAGCCTGTCATGGTTCGCTTATGACGAATCATTTCGCCAAAAGTTGTCGGTACATAAATCATTGAAGTGGGGTGTTAAAGACATGGGTTTGTGGCTTAATCTTTTACTTCCACAAAAGCAATTTCCAAAACCATAAGTATTTAATACACATACTTATCGCCGTGGAGTTTGTTTCCACTTTAATGATGGGCAGTGTAAATGGCCCAACTCCTGCAAGTATAAACACGAGCAGGGGTGGACTGATAACTCATGGGGCCCCCGGGCAATAGGAGATTATGGGGCCCCCAGGCAATCAGAGATTATGGGGCCACACAGTATACACACACACAGTATACAATCACCCAGTATACACATACATGTACACACAGTATACACAGACAGATGTAAAAAAAACACAGATTTATACATACTGTTCCTGGTTTTACTGAGGCTGGCAACCCTGATGGGGCCCCCTAGTGGCCCAGTGCCCGAGTGACTCAATGGTCAGTCCGCCCCTGAACAAGAGTGTAATTTTGGTGCGGATTCTGATCCTGCGTCACATTGCTTTAAAATATCTTCTTCTAATATATCAGTCTCTTCTAAGGAGCCCTTTCTCAAAAGCAGCCTCTCCGGTGAGGCTCAAAAATATGTTGCCTTGGCTTCGTCAGTACCCAGAACGTCAGAAGGCGGAAATTTTGCATGATGGTTTTTTGTTTGGTTTTATTCTGCCTTCCTTTACAGGCTCTAGTTGTGTGGTTTTTGAGAATCTGGGGTCTATGGTGCAACATTCAGATATTGTGAGAGCTAAATTATTGAAGGAAATTAGTGAAGTCAGGATTGCTGGTCCTTTCCAAGAACCTCTTTTTCCGAATTTTAGGGTATCCCCTTTAGGAATTGTACCTAAAAAGGAACCTAATATTTATAGAATGATACACCATTTGTCTTAACCATACGGGCTTTCATTGAATGATGAAATTGATCCAATTTTTTGCTCAGTTCATTATTCATTTTTTGATGATGCTTTACGCATAATTAGAAGCTTGGTAGTTCAGCTTTACTGGCTAAAGCTGATATTAAGTCAGCATTTTGTCTGCTTCCCATACACTCTTTGGCCTTTAATTCTTTAGGTTTTCGAATTGATAATAAGTTTTATTTTGATCGCTGTCTCCCAATGGGGTGTTCTCTGTTCTGCCATTACTTTGAATTGTTCTCTTCCTTTATTGATTGAGTAGTTCGCCGGTTTGGACTCAGTTTTACATTATCTTGATGACTTCTTGTTTATTGGTAGATCTGATTCTAATGATTGTTTCTTTTTACTGACAAAGAAAAAGAAAGTCTGAAGACTGTTCCCTAACACGAAACACCTCCATCCCTAAATATCTATAGCAGAGAAACAACAGTCGCCCCTGGGACTTTAATTGAAGTGTTCATGATGATCAAAAGGTAAACAAATATATGAGTAAAAAAGTAACAGTTTATTTAATTGGTGACAATATTATCCAACATAGAACATGAGCATGAGTGAGAAATTCATAAAAAGCAACATAGCATAATGGTCCTCTAAACACAGCCATAATATTATAACATCACAATGTATTGATAGTACAGATATGCATAATACATCTCTAATCCGACACGTTTTGCGAGCTTTCCTCACTTTCTCAGGGGCTGATGTGCATACCTGATGTCTGTAAACACAAATGAAGTATATATTAAAGTATAGGTTATGATGGGAAAGAGCATAAGGCCTGAACCGAACATCCCATACTTACTTGTCAGACGATTGGCTTCAGAGGCTGATCCCAGGAAGGGGTCAGCGGAGGACATCTCCCCCGGGAGCTAAAGGGATGGAGACCAAAGCAAGGAGGACCGGGGCCAGACGCGGCGCAGGCATGGCAGAGATATGGAAAGGGAAATGTGGACCCAAACTTCTCCCATATTTCTTGCAGGGTGTAATCACTATATGAGATATACGAATGTAAGTATGTGTATACATCTGAGATAGCTGAAGTAGCAAAGAGTACCTAAGAGTATGAGCATAAGTACAAAGTATACAAAGGTGTCCTACAGACGATATCTGAGGTATCTAGAATAACAATGTCCTAAAGGTAAGGTTATATAGTTGATACAAGATGTTCAAAGGTGTCCTGCAGAGCATGGGGGGAGATGGTGAGAAGTAAAAGAAGAAAAATGAGAAGGGGGTGAAAAAGAAAGTAAAAAGAGAAGTGAAGCAGTAGGGAAATATAACAGAATGAGAAAGTGAAAGGTGAAAGTGAAAGGTGAAAGGGGGTGAACTAGAGTATAGCGTAAAAACCAAGAGAAAAAGAAAAATTAAGGGGATGTGTATAGGATGTGAATGGTATGCCACAGGGTATACATGTGGAGATAAATAAGTGTACTAGTGAAGTAATGTATGAAAGAAAGAATAAGGGGGTGTATATAGGATGTAGGGGACACCGCCAAATGCAGAAGTCTCCTGATGGGTGCATAGGCATGACGCCGATGCACTGGTGGCTCCGCCCATCCTAGAAAACAGAGAGACGGAGACAGCAGGGGACAGAACTCCCCATTTGTGCATTACAGCTCCCGGGGGAAAAAAACGAACCACCACCCCCAATGCGAGGGAACAATGAAGAGGAGCCAGGTCTGCAAGTAAGAAGGTTATAAGTGAACCACATGTCTGTTATGGATCTATGATAAAGCAATGTTGACCCTCAATATCTGGGCGCAGCGACAGACAAGGGCATTTAGGTGTCTTTCACCTGGGTTACATAGACAAAGAAAAAGAAAGTCTGAAGACTGGCCCCTAACACGAAACACCTCCATCCCTAATCATCTATAGCAGAGAAACAACAGTCACCCCTGGGACTTTAATTGAAGTGTTCATGATGATCAAAAGGTAAACAAATATATGAGTCAAAAAGTAACAGTTTATTTAATTGGTGAGAATATCATCCAACACAGAACATGAGCATGAGTGATAGATTCATAAAAAGCAACATAGCATATTGGTCCTCTAAACACAGCCATAATATATATTCTTTTTACTGAGTTTCGGATTGTTTGCAAGGACTTTGGTGTTCCTTTGGTGGACGAGAAGTCTGTGTATCCTACTTCGTGTCTAGAATTTCTGGGCATTCAAATTGATACAGTTGCCATTGAATTTAGATTGCCGATTGAAGTTTTGCGCATTCAAAAGTTGTTGGTTTTTGTCATGTCTAGGACGAAAGGTGCATTTGAAGATTTTGCAATCGTTGCTGGGTTTGCTGGCCTTTGCTTCCAGGATTATGCCGTTTGGTCGGGTTTTCTCTAAACGTCTTTATCGCACGATTTCCGGTTGTTCTTCTCCATCTCATTTTGTGTGTGTGTTACTTCTGATGTTGTTACAGATTTGCGTGTTTGGCAGGAGTTTATACGTACGTACAATGGTTGTTCCATGTGGCAATTTCCTTTTTGTTCCACATCTGCTTTACATTTGCATACTGATGCGGCTGGCTCGTGTGGATACGGTGCATTTTTGAATGGTCATTGGTCAGCTGCTTTTTGGCCTGATGTATGGAAATGTAAGGGTTTGACAAGTAATATTGTATTATTGGAACTGTTTCCAGTTTTAGTGGCTCTAGACCTTTTGGGTTCTCTGTTGGTTAATAGACATAATTAATTTGGATAATAAAGGCGTGTTTTTTTGCTATAAACTGTTTATCGTCAAAATCATTACCTGTTATTTCTATTCTACGACAGATTGTATTTAGGTGTTTGAAGTTTAATATTTGGTTGAAAGCTAAATATATACCTGGTATTGAGAATGTTATAGCGGATTCTTTGCCCTGTTCACAGATTCAAGACTTTCGGAGGTTGGTGCCGGATGCAGATCAAGTGGGTATGGATTGTCCTCCTCACTTGTGGGCAGTGGTGTGACCTCAGTCGCTTTGGCAATTAGAAGTTCCATTGCCTCTTCTACCTGGTCATCTTACTGTTCAGCGTTGAATTTTTGGCATTCCTTTTTAGCCTCTTCCAATTTAGTTTGTGATTCTTTCTCTGAGAATTTGGTATTGTCATTTTTGGATTATTTGATGTCAGCTTCTTACCCTTACTCATACATAGTGAAGACGTTGGCTGGGATATCCTTTTTTAAGCATTTGACCGGAGCTGCTTCTTGCATGCAATTTTTTGCTGTCAAATGTGCGTTAAAGGGATATCGAAAGAACCATGCGTATACTGATTCAAGATTACCACTATCACCTGATTTATTGTTTAGGATTGGTGATTCTACCAGCAATGTCTGTTTCTCTCCATTTGAGGCTTTACTGTTTAAATTGGCATTTTACTTGTGTTTTTTTCAGAGCTTTTTGTGTTTCTGAGCTATTACCCGTGAGAATTGGGGATGGCTATGGTATTTAGATCCATGATGTTTATTTGGAGTTTGACTCTCTTTCTATCCTGTTGAGAAAGAGCAAAACTGATTCAGTCGGGAAAGGACATTGGATCAAGTTGCAAAAAAATGTAGGATCTGATGTTTGTGTTCTGGATTTAGTTTGTAGATATTTACAGCTGTGTCTGCCTACTTCCTCTTCCTTTCTGCTACATGAGAATGGAAATCCTTTGACTGTTTATCAATTTAAGGCTGTATTGAAGGAATGTCTGTTGCACTTGAAGTTAGGTAATCTACATATCACTTCTCACTCATTCCGCATAGGAGCAGCCACCGAAGCAGCTAAGCTAGGTTTAAATGATGAGATAATCTACCAATAACATATTGGTAGGTGGAAATCTGACTGCTTTCGTTCCTATGTTAGACCCAATGTTTCTTTTTAATTACAGGTCGAGTTGTTAATATCTGGATAATCGGCCATTCTTTTGTATTTTGGGCCAAACATAGAGCTGTTTGTAGGAACTATGGTTCTAACCTGAGTATGGCGTTTAATTTGTTTAAAGTTCATTGGCTTGGAAGAAAAGGAATGCAATGGAAAATGCTTTGCGACACATTGTCTCGCTTACATGAGCAGTGGCCAGTGCCTGATGTTATTATTTTACATTTATCAGACAATGATATTCGTAGATGTAATACGTTGGAGTTAATTGCTACAATTAAATTGGACTTACAATGCATACATGCTGTTTTATCTAATACGATTTTAGTTTTTTTCCAATATAGTCCTTCGTTTGGCTTGGCTTATTTGTTTGGAGTTTCGTTACTTCAAAAAAATTTGCAAGGGAGTGAATAGAGCAATGGCTACATTTATGTCTTCTGTAGTTGGTTTCTCTTTCCGGCATGGGTATATGTGGTGCTGCGCTAATCCTTTAGATAGGCAATGGTTATACGTGTAATAACTCAGTGATGGTGGGTGCCTCCAAGCACAAATAAAATAAATATTTTTAAATATAAATAAATAATATACCAGTAAAAAAGTAATTCAATGTGACAGTGGTGAGAGTATGTAGTGATGATATGTATGACTATATACTGACTATATACTGTGTATATACTGTGTGTATGATATATACTTATCATACAGGTGCTCTGCTAGTGCTAGCAATAAAACACACACAATATGTGAAAAGTGATTAGTGCTTATACATCATAATACACGGAATATATATAAGTATATAAAAAATATATATATAGCAGCTAGCTTTAAACGTAACCAGTCTCTGACTGGCTTGGCATATACCTGGTGTAACTCAACACACTCCTAGGTGTGTGTATATGCAAAGTGCTTATGTGCTCTCTTATGGGGGCGTCTAGTCCTTTCAAGTAGCGTCCCGGGGTCACCCAGATAAATTAGAAAAGGAAGCCCACAATAGTATATTATTGTATGGAAAACGTACCACTTTTTTTTAAAAGAATCATATGTACTCACATAACAATCATTAAAAACCGGGTGGAGATCCGACGAGCGGCGAGCTCGTAATACAACAATAAATAATAGAGTGCCTGTCCCGTCCCTACGCGTGACGTCGGTCACGTGACTTCTTCAGGGGATCTTGAGTACATATGATTCTTTTAAAAAAAAGTGGTACGTTTTCCATACAATATTATACTATTGTGGGCTTCCTTTTCTAATTTATCTGGGTGACCCCGGGACACTACTTGAAAGGACTAGACGCCCCCATAAGAGAAGTGACCAGGATAGGACCACATCTCCACCATCTCTCACAGCTGGTTGTTTCCACGGTTTCTACAAAGGCTGCCATGCCTCAAAGTGGCTAAATGCGAGTACCCCATTACCTTCAGGTAAGGGGCCACTGCCCACCAGTGTGTGCGTTGCTGCATGAAGATTTACCACCACCGTCACTTATATTTTAGCACCAAGTGGATCACTCATATTTTGTGGACTTTGAATAATTGATCATTTCCAAGCGGAGCACTATTTATTTTGTTGCATGCGTTATTTGCATGCATCTGAATGAACCTTTTATCACTCTAGCCATATTAAGATTGTCACTGTATGTTATGCACTTTAAGCACGATTCACTTTGCATATACACACACCTGGGAGTGTGTTGAGTTACACCAGGTATATGCCAAGCCAGTCAGAGACTGATTACATTTAAAGCTAGCTGCTATATATTTATTTTTTATATACTTATATATATTCCGTGTATTATGATGTATAAGCACTAATCACTTTTCACATATTGTGTGTGTTTTATTGCTAGCACTAGCAGAGCACCTGTATGATAAGTATATAGTCATCCATATCATCACTACATACTCTCACCACTGTCACATTGAGTTACTTTTTTACCGGTATATTATTTATTTATATTTGAAAATATTTATTTTATTTGTGCTTGGAGGCACCCACCATCACTGAGTTATTACACGTATAACCATTGCCTATCTAAAGGATTAGCGCAGCACCACATTTTACTAATTTCTACTCTAGCCGGGGACAGGCTGTACCCTATTCGGTGTAGGCTGCTTTTCCTTGTTTTACTTTGATTTGGGCTTCTCCTTTTCTCCCTCACCCCATCTCACGATAGCGCAGGAATACCCCATAACCTTTTTGATACGTTTCTCTTTCCGACATGTTAACTTGGAAGGAGGACTGTCAGGCTTCTACAGATATGATAATGTCCATTTATCTGACAATGCTCTGGACATTTTCAACCTTGATATGCAGACCTGTGTTGAGTTGGCTGTCACCCGGGTGGTGTACCAGGCTCTTTAATTATGTTGTTGTTTTATTGAGTTATATAATAGCTCAAGCTTATATATAGCTGAGCTATATATTTTGTAGTATATACAGTGGGGACGGAAAGTATTCAGACCCCCTTAAATTTTTCACTCTTTGTTATATTGCATCCATTTGCTAAAATCATTTAAGTTCATTTTTTTTTCCTCATTAATGTACACAGCACCCCATATTGACAGAAAATCACAGAATTGTTGAGATTTTTGAAGATTTATTAAAAAATAAAAACTGATTAAAAAACTGATTAATTACATCAAATTAAATATTTGATGTAAAAGATGTTGATAATAATTTTAAATATATTATACCTATAATATAGGACCACGGCCTATTACACCACAGGTGCTGCAGTAATGTGTTTCATTAGTATGAATGTTCTGTCTATGATCCCATAGGAGTTACATCATCAGTGGCCACCCAGAAAAGTCAGCAGCTGAGATGGCAGCGGTGGGGCTGGGAGGGGAAGAAGCAGGACACAGTAGTGACAGGTGAATCGTCCATTATCACAGGGGGACATGACTTTTTTAACAAAGGACATGTGAATGTAATGTTTTTATCTTTGACCACTTCACATCCTGCCCATCGTCAAATGACTTCCGCAGGAGGGATCTCCGATCCTAGGCGGGCGTCATAGGACGTCCTTGGCTTACCGGCCATCTGGGGGGCACGTGCGCATGCCCGCCGTGTCCCTCGAGAGCCGATGCGCGTGCCCGACGGCCGCGATGTCCGCTGGGCACCCGCGATTGCTGGTAACAGAGCCGGGACGTGGATCTGTGTGTGTAAACTGCCCAGTATTGAAGTGGTTAATAAATAACGTTTTTAGGTGGTGAAAATGCCCAGTATTGAAGTGGTTAATAAATAACGTTTTTACGGACTACACTATGAGGGGTTTTCTGTTCTTGACCTTGACCTATCTGTAGTGGATGGTCAACTCTTTCTGGTAAGCCTTGCGTGTGGCCACTTGGTGAAGGGCTTCAGATCCTAGCTACCACATCACAGGATATATGTTGCACGCATGTCTTTACTGACCCATTTTTTCAAGATCTACATTTTTATGTGAGAGGCTGTTAGTCTCTCCTTGAGTGTACATGAGATATTGGCACAACATTTTTATTTTCATTTTTGAACTGTGTTTCTATATCACATGGTATGTTGCTGCTTTACTATTTTTGTTGAATTTGTCTACGCTGAGTGCGATATACGTTTTCTAGTTTACATGGGTGTGTGTCACAAGCTGCCAATATGCAGACTGCGGCCAAACTTGCTCTCACAGATGAAGTTTATTTCTGCTTTAGGCTGGATTCACACATCTGCATTTTGCAGATTTGCACTACAGAACGGGTTCCATAGGAAACTGTGTTAAATGGACTGTAGTGCAAATCTGCAAAAAGCACTAAAAATACATACGTGTGAATCCAGCCTTAAACTGCAAAGGAAATGAGCAGTAGCTTTCTGGTCAGACAGGAAGCCGTGGCCTGGTGGCTGAGAACCACTGATGTCAAGATATTTTTTAGCAGTGACATTTTTTTCAAATATTATAGGGTTGGGCTGATTATAATGAAGTGAATTTTGTTCAATTCATTAGTGTACGGCTAGCTCATTATTAGCGACGCTTGGATGTGTTTATGCATTCATAGCCAGTATGACCAGTTCAAGTGTATTCCTGTGTGCCAACTTTGTGAGAGACAGGGAAGGCTAGATATGATAATCCACTGTACCATTTTCTTCTGACTACAAGTTGATGTAAGCTTGAAATACACTTTATTACCAAAAGTATTGGGACACCTGCCTTTACACACACATGAACTTTAATGGCATCCCAGTCTTTGTCCGTAGGGTTCAATGTTGAGTTGGCTCACCCTTTGCAGCTATAACAGCTTCAACTCTTCTGGGAAGGCTGTCTACAAAGTTTAGGAGTGTGTCTACGGGAATGTTTGAGCATTCTTCAGGTCTTCTGTGAGGTCAGGCACTGATGTGGACTAGAAGGCCTGGCTCGCAGTCTCCGCCTTAATTCATTCCAAAGACGTTCTATCAGGTTGAGGTGCAGGCTGTTCAAGTTTCTCCACCCCAAACTCGCTCATCCATGTCTTTATGGACCTTGCTTTGTGAACTGGTCCAAATAATTTGGTGGAGGGAGGATTATGATGTGGAGTTGTTTCTCAGGGGTTGGGCTTGGCCCCTCAGTTCCAGTGAAGGGAACTGTTAAGGCGTCAGCACACCAGGACATTTTGGACAATTTCATGCTCCCAACTTTGTGGGAACAGTTTGGGGATGGCACCTTCCTGTTCCAAAATGACTGAGCATCAGTGCACAAAGCAAAGTCCATAAAGACATGGATGAGCAAGTTTGGGGTGTAGGAACTTGACTGGCCCACACAGAGTCCTGACCTCAGCCAAATAGAACACATTTTGGATGAATTAGAGTGGAGACTGTGAGTCAGGCCTTCTCATCTTACATCAGTGCCTGACCTCACATATGGGCTTCTGGAAGAATGGTCAAACATTCCCATAGACACACTCCTAAACCTTGTGGACAGCCTTCCCAGAAGAATTGAAGCTGTTATAGCTGCAAAGGGTGGGCCAACTCAATATTGAACCATATGGACTAAGACTGGGATGCCAATAAAGTTCATGTGTGTGTAACGGCAGGCGTCCCAATACTTTTGGTAAAATAGCATAAGCAGTGCATGAGATAAAATGAGATCATTAAGGATCAACCCCACTATGTTACATGTTACACCTGTATTTAGGGTGTGATGCAAATACAACCCCCCCCCCCCCCACAGACCAGACAGACTCGTAGCTCTCAAAGGAACACGATTGGGGTGATCACCCCACTCGTAGTCCTTTGACAATTCCTCCAGCTCTCCAAATAAAAGCCTGTACCTCAATACAGACAGGAAGCTAGAGCAAGAGTCTGCAAGAGTCCAGCATTGCACCATTGCACCAGCCTTCTCCCATGAACTTCCTATTTAAGCCATGCCTTTGCACTTCCTGTTTTCCAGATTGTTGTGCTCTCCCCAGCCAATTATTGCTCTTGTCTTTCCTGCTGCCGTCTGTATCTTCACTACTATTTACTATTGACCTTAGCTTGCTCCTTGACTATGCTTCTGCTCAAACCCAACCTGCAAACATTTGTTACTGACCTTTGGCTTGTTCCTTGACTTTGCTTCTGTTTGATCCCAACCTGCAATTACTTTAATTTTTTCCAGGTACTTATATAGCGCAGTCAATTTATGCAGCGCTTTACATGTACATTCATATCAGTCTCTACACTCAAGGAGCTTACAATCTAAGGTCCCTAACTCACATTCATACATACACATCCTAGGGCCATTTTAGACAGGTTCAAATGAACCTACCAGAATGTCTTTGGAGTGTGAGAGGAAACCCACACAGGCACAGGGAGAGCATGCGAACTCCAGGCAGGTAGTGTTGTAGTTGGGATTTGAACCAGTGACCCTTTTTGCTGCTAAGCGAAAGTGCTACCCACCATCATCCAGTCTGACCTGCAGTAACCCTGACCCAGATTCAGACTCATTTTACCATGAGTCATTACATTTGCCTGCACTATTCTAGTAGCACACTAGAGGGTGCTACATATTTATTAAAATTCTTGCTTCAGCATTTGGTTTACAACTTTCAATGACGCATGCTCCTGCTCTCTCTGTGCTGCTTCCCTGAACTGCTGATCTTCACAGGAAAGAGTTAACAGTGGACAGTGCAGGCTCCAGTCAGTCTGTTAGCTTGGAGCTGGAGGGATGAGGAGATGAGTGCCTTGCCATCCTAGGCTGCAGGGCTGTATGTTTCTATTGATCGACACAATTCTAGTCAGTGCATGCAAGGGTGACTACTTAAGAAGCTGCAAGAGATAGGCGCTACCCTGAAACAGAAATACTGGTGTGAGTGGTGGTAAAGGCAGGGGATTTTTTTATCTTACTGCAAAGTACAAAGTACAAAAAACATCTGTATGCAGCTCCCCCCCCCCCCCCAAATACATACAGTACCTGAGCCCGATCCCAATCTAGCAAAGTGCAAGAGTCGAGGCTCTCTTGGCCCTCTCCATCCTCAATGGCACAGATTCAGCAATGGGAGCCATTGCCGTTGCCGCAGGCAGTGAGAAGGGAGGGGGGCTCGAGAGCAAGTACGCACGAGTGCCCCTATAGCAAGCGGCTTTCTATGAGGGCATTCAGTGGGGGGGAGTAGCCAGGGGTGCCAGAGGTGGACCTGAGAAGAGGAGGATCGGAGGATGTTCGGTGCAAAACCATTACACAGAGCAGGTCAGTATAACATGTTTGTTTGGTTTTTTTTTAACAAAAAACCCTGAGATTTTACAATCACTTTAAAAAATAAAGAAACTGCATACTCATTAAGGGATTAACTGCTGAAAGTATTTAACTTTCAATTTAAATCTGATAAATACATTCCAGGGGCATCAAAATAAAATGTGTTCCATTTTTGTTTTCCTTCTAAAGCAGCCACAGCCTGGGTAGAAAAGTCTCTTGCCAGCAGCTCTCTCTAGGAAAGCAGTGGTCTCAATGCAGAGAACTGGCACACACTTTGCTGAGTCAGACCAATAGCTCTGCAGTCCGCTCATGTTCCCTTCTGATTGAAGAGCTCTAGCTCAGCAAGGGGTGTGCTAGACCTGTGCAGAGAGATCACTGCTTCCACACAGAGTGCAAGTATCCCACTTTGGCAGATCACAGGCATTTCTACTCAGGTTGTGACTAATTTTTAAACTAAATAAACATAGTTTTTTTTTTCGCTTTGAAACACCCCGAATGTATATAACTTATTCAATATGAAGGATCAGAGGGGCTTTAGCCCTCATTTAAATTTGCAGTTGGGAGTTGTTTGTTATGTTGGAAACTGGATTTGCACTGTCACTGAAATGGTTTAACCTCTTATGGACCGCCCAATGCCCCATGCAGATATACTGTGGTAGGGCGGCCCTCCTGCCCAAAATCACGTACCTGTACGTGATTTTGTGCACTGGGTCTGGGGCGCGCTCACGTGCCGCCAGTGACCCACTCCCGCTGTAATTAGACACAGCAGGAGCCAATCAGCGGGTCCGGTGGACACGATGTCCGCCGGGACATGCCGATCGTTATCAGTAGGGATGGGTTTGATGTTCGAGTCAAATGTAAGTTCGACTTGAACATAGGGTGTTCGTTTGTTCTTTGAACAAAAGAACAAATGGGGTGCTCGTGGGAAGTTTGCCCGCCGCCGAGCGCCCCATAATACACTACGAGATCGCAGTGCATTGATGGCTGCTGATTGGCCAAAGCATGCACCTGACCTGTATGCTTTGGCCAATCACAGCGCAATGTGATTGGCCCAAGGCAGGGTGAGGTGTATATAATACAGTGTAGTGCAGAGTGTATGGTACAGTGTAGTGCAGAGTGTATGGTACAGTGTAGTGCGGTGTATATAACACAGTGTAGTGCGGAGTATACTGTATAACACAGTGTAGTGCAGAGTATATTATACAGTGTAGTGCGGTGTATATAACACAGTGTAGTGCGGTGTATATAACACAGTGTAGTGCGGAGTATATAACACAGTGTAGTGCGGAGTATATAACACAGTGTAGTGCGGTGTATATAATACAGTGTAGTGCGGTGTATAAAACACAGTGTAGTGCGGTGTATATAACACAGTGTAGTGCAGTGTATATAATACAGTGTAGTGCGGTGTATATAGCACAGTGTAGTGTGGAGTATACTGTATAACACAGTGTAGTGCGGTGTATATAACACAGTGTAGTGCAGAGTATATTATACAGTGTAGTGCAGTGTATATAATACAGTGTAGTGCAGTGTATATAACACAGTGTAGTGCGGAGTATACTGTATAACACAGTGTAGTGCGGTGTATATAACACAGTGTAGTGCGGTGTATATAGCACAGTGTAGTGCGGAGTATACTGTATAACACAGTGTAGTGCGGTGTATATAACACAGTGTAGTGCGGTGTATATAACACAGTGTAGTGCGGTGTATATAATACAGTGTAGTGCGGTGTATATAACACAGTGTAGTGCAGTGTATATAATACAGTGTAGTGCGGTGTATATAGCACAGTGTAGTGTGGAGTATACTGTATAACACAGTGTAGTGCGGTGTATATAACACAGTGTAGTGCAGAGTATATTATACAGTGTAGTGCAGTGTATATAATACAGTGTAGTGCAGTGTATATAACACAGTGTAGTGCGGAGTATACTGTATAACACAGTGTAGTGCGGTGTATATAACACAGTGTAGTGCGGTGTATATAGCACAGTGTAGTGCGGAGTATACTGTATAACACAGTGTAGTGCGGTGTATATAACACAGTGTAGTGCGGTGTATATAACACAGTGTAGTGCGGTGTATATAATACAGTGTAGTGCGGTGTATATAACACAGTGTAGTGCAGAGTATAATATACAGTGTAGTGCAGTGTATATAATACAGTGTAGTGTGGTGTATATAGCACAGTGTAGTGCAGTGTATATAATACAGTGTAGTGTGGTGTATATAGCACAGTGTAGTGCAGAGTATATTATACAGTGTAGTGCGGTGTATATAACACAGTGTAGTGCGGTGTATATAACACAGTGTAGTGCAGAGTATATAACACTAGTGGCGGCCCGTCCATAGGGGGCGCTCGGGCGCTGCCCCCCCCCAATCTGTATTAAAAAAAACAAAAAAATGATCACTTTAAGAGTGACCGGGCGCCGGACATGCGGCGGTCTATGGGAAGCTTCCCAGCCTGCAATCAGCTGATTGCAGGCTGGAAAGCTGATTTGCCCACGTTTAGGGAGTGTCCGGGGCACAAGAGATGCGCCCACAAACACTCCCCTATTCTCCAATGTCCAGTAAATTGCCATTGCAGCTCCTGTTCTTTTAATTTATTGGCCGAGACCGGAGGATGGTGGGCGGTGCTTTTCACGGCACCGTGTGTCACTTCCGGTCTCTCAGCTCACTGTGTTTGGAGTGAGACATGAGTGGAGGAGTGGACAGAGACGGAGCCAGGCGTGGTGTGACTGTGTGGAGTGAAGAAGCAGCCAGGCCTGACTGACTCGGGCTACCGAGCTTTGCTGCCGCAGCTTCTGGTGGGTAAACCGCAGCAGTCTCTCTCTCTCTCTCTCTCTCTCTCTCTCTGTGGCCGTGGCACACGAGCGGGGCTCTGCTCCGCACACACTAATCCCTGGAGGCCTAGCTGGACCCTTCGTTCCCTTCCCTGCGCTTCTCTGCAGTGCTCTGCCACTCTGTCATTCTCTCCACTCTCTCAGTGAGTGACTGGGGGGTCTGTGCTGATGATGGGGGGGGGATGGTAATTGAGCAGATGGGGGGGTAATTGTGCAGACTGGGTGGGGGGTGGTAATTGTGCAGACGGGGGGCTGGTAATTGTGCAGACCCCCCTATCTGCACAGTTACCACCCCCGTCTGCACAATTACCCCCATCTGCACATTTACCACCCCCCGTCTGCACAATTACCCCCCCGTCTGCACAATTACCCCCCAGGTAATTGTGCATGGGGGGGTAATTGTGCAGATGGAGGGGTAGTAATTGTGCAGACGGGGGTAATTGTGCAGACTGGGGGTGGTAATTGTGCAGACTGGGGGGTGATAATTGTGCAGACAGGGGTAATTGTGCAGATGGGGGGTGGTAATTGTGCAGACGGGGGGTGGTAATTGTGAAGATGGGGGTAATTGTGCAGATGGGGGGTGGTAATTGTGCAGATGGGGGGTAATTGTGCAGATGGGGGGGTAATTGTGCAGATTGAGGTGGTAATTGTGAAGATGGGGGGTGGTAATTGTGCAGATGGGGTAATTGTGCAGACTGGGGGGTGGTAATTGTGCAGACGGGGGGGTGGTAATTGTGCAGATGGGATAATTGTGCAGATGGGGGGTGGTAATTGTGTAGACTGGGGGGTGGTAATTGTGCTGACTGGGATAATTGTGCAGATGGGGGTGGTAATTGTGCAGATGGGGGTAATTGTGCAGATGGGGGTAATTGCGCAGCTGGGGGTGGTAATTGTGCAGACTGGGGGGTGGTAATTGTGCAGACTGGGGGGTGGTAATTGTGCAGACTGGGGGTGGTAATTGTGCAGATGTGGGTAATTGTGCAGATGGGGGGTGGCAATTGTGCAGATGGGGGGTAATTGTGCAGACGGGGGGTGGTAATTGTGCAGACAGGGGTGGTAATTGTGCAGACTGGGGGGTGGTAATTGTACAGACAGGGGGTGGTTGTGCAGATGGGGGTAATTGTGCATATGGGGGTGGTAATTGTGCAGATGGGGGGTAATTGTGCAGATGGAGGGTAATTGTGCAGATGGAGGGTGGTAATTGTGCAGACTGGGGGGGTGGTAATTGTGCAGACTGGGGGTGGTAATTGTGCAGATGTGGGTAATTGTGCAGATGGGGGGTGGTAATTGTGCAGACAGGGGGGTGGTAATTGTGCAGACTGGTGGGTGGTAATTGTGAGACATGCTATATACCAGGCTTTGTGAGAAATGCTATATACCAGGATTTGAGGTCTGATGGGACAGGAATTGGATTGATGGGCACAGTGGCTGCATTTGATGGCACAGTGGCTGAGTTTGATGGTACAGTGGTGGCAATTGATGGGTACAGTGGTTGCATTTGATGGTACAGTGCCGGCAATTGATGGGCACAGTGGCTGCGTTTGTTGGGGGTTTTTTTCACAATTTTTCAGTTTGGTTGCGCCCCTCCAAAAAAAAAATTTGAGCACTAGCCCCCATTGAAAAGGAAGCTCTATTTGTGTGAAAAAAATATAAAAATGACAAATGGGTGCAGTGCGACAGCGCTGAAAGCTGAAAATTGACCTGGGCAGGAAGGGGGTATAAGTGCCCCGTAACAAGTGGTTATTATTTATACCTCTTCTATAAACGATGACTTTCCAGTGTCACTAACTTAAGAAACTAGGGAATACTCGCACATACATCATCCCTAGGAACCAATGATGTCATGGCACAATGCCCACCCCCTTCCCTCCTCTCCTGGACATGTCATACTTACCTGCTCTGTGCATTGGTTTTTGCACATAGGAGCCCCAAACCTCTTCTTCAGTTGTCCCCTGTCGGTGTTCCTGGCTCCTCCTCCCTTCCGAGTGCCCCCAAGCTGCTCGCTATGGGAACACTCGTGAATGCTCACTCCTGATCAGCAATGTGTGCATCTACTGACGCACACAGAGCGTCACGCCCCCCCCCCACCCCCTCCTTACAGGATTTGATTGCCAGCAGTAGGCGATAAAAGCTTCCACTACTGCCTCCATGTTCAGTGAGGAGGGAGAGAGAGAGCAGTTCTCCAGCTCTTGGGCACAGCGCTGGATCAAAATCAGGCTCAGGTAAGTATTTAGGAGGGGATGGGGGAGCTGAGCACAGAAGGTTTTTTATCTTAACCACTTCGTATTCAGGCCAATTTTGACACTTTGCTCCTATATGTAAATATGTAATATGTTTTTTTGCTCTAAAATTACTTAGAACCCCCAAACATTATATATTTAAGCAGATGCCCTATATAATAAAATGGTGGGTGTTGCAAAATACACTTTAATGAATTAAAAAAACAGCAAAGTAAGCCGAATTTTTTTGTATAATGTGAAAGATGATGTTACATCGAGTAAATAGATACCTAACATGTCATGCTTTAAAATTGCGTCTGCCCGTGGAATGGCGGCAAACTACGGTGCTTAATATTCTCCATAGATGACGCTTTAAATGGCTTTACAGGTTACCAGTTTAGAGTTGCACAGGAGATCTGGAGCTACAATTATTGCTCTCGCTCTGATGTTCGCAACAACTCCTCACATGTGTGGTGCGATCACCGTTTACATATGCGTGTGGGAGTAACGTATGTGTTCGCAATTGCGCGTAAGCACGGTGGGACAGGGCTTTACATTTTTTTAAATAATTTTTATTCAAAGCGGCCAGGTTAACAAAGAAGTGTAAATACTCATTGCTCCCGGTTTCCAGGGTCACAGAGAGAGAGGAACGACGTCAGCTTCTTTCTCTTTGTTCAGTGCAGCAATCGCCTCAGGCCGCATCACTCCCGGGGCTCCACGATGGGACAGTAGAGCCCGCGAAAGGTGGCAGTGGCGGGAGGAGGGAGGGGAGACCACTCCAATCACTTCTGCTACAAAGGGAATCACCGACTAAAAAGATCCATACTGGGATGATGCCTATAGGTGCAGGCATCATCCCGGTATGACTATTGAAACCCGAGGACGTCCATGGATGTCCTACGGGTGGCAAGTAGTTAATGCAGAGAATGCATTAAGGTTAACAAAAAACTTCTGCCTTTACTATTACTTTAACTTCTTCTTTTTATCCCTTTTGCATAATAAAAAGACTTGACTATTTTTACATCATGTTATAATGGGTGGAGCCATTCCATTTTTAAAGGTTTTTTTCTGAAAACAACAACTTTCTAACAAATTTATACAGGTGGAAGGTTCAGCTTTAAAAAATGAATAAAAATAACACACATGTCATACTTACCTGATCTGTGCAAGGGTTTTGGGTGGACTAATCGCTGTGTGTGATCGGATTGTGAGCTGCAATATTGCTGGGACTGGTGAGCTGCCGCTGCAGTGATTTACCATCTGCTGCTAGACAGAATGAGCCCTTGAGGAACTGACTACACAGCCATCTAACAGATCACGTGCACCACCAGGAAAATTGGGCCCCAATGCTAGTCGGCTGAAGAGATAGGATTAAGGATTGCCTTCCCCATAGCTGATCCACAGAGACCTTTTCTTGTTGCTTCTATTGAGAGGTACCTCCTAGGGGACATGGTATCAGATCTAAGTGATTTTTCCTGGAGTGCACTCTAAGTTATAGTATTCTTATTTACACTGCAGTTATTACTTCTATGCGCTGTTTACTGTTGACGGTTCTAGTTAACCACTTCAGCCCCCAAATATTTTACCCCCTTCCTGACCAGAGCACTTTTTACAATTTGCGCGGTCATGCAATGCTGTACCCAAACAAAATTTGTGACCTTTTTTTCCCCACACATAGAGCTTTCTTTTGGTGGTATTTGATCACGTCTGCGTTTTTTATTTTTTGCGCTATAAACAAAAAAAGAGCGACACTTTTGTAAAAAGAACTATATTTTTTTACTTTATGCTATAATAAATATCACCAAAAATGTTTTTAACCAGTTGCCGACCACCGCACACCGATGTACGTCAGCAGAATGGCACAGGCGAGGGGTCCAATCGGGTCCCCCCGGTGCCTGCGGCGGCCGGATTCGTTACAGGAGAGATCTGTGCTGAGGGGGAGGCCACTGATTCATGGCCAACCCCTCGTGATCGCTCCTGACAAATGAAAAGCTTCCTCTGCTCCTGTAATGTAAACAGAGGCAGAGGAAGTGATGTCATCTCTCCTCGTGTCAGTCTTTTTGTTTCGGTGCCGAAGAGAGAAGACATCAAATAAGTCTGCACCAAGACTACACTAACAGTAGAACACTCAGGCACACTAATCACTCCCCAATCAACCTGATCCCCCCCCCCCCCTGCACCCCCTGTCACAGTGACACCAATAGCAGTTTTTTTTTTTTTTTTTTTTTTTATTGATTACTGCATTGGTGTCATTTGTGACAGTTATAAGTGGTAGGGCAGTTAGTGGTAGGCCCCTTTAGGTCTAGGGTACCCCCCTAACCCCCCCTAATAAAGGTTTAACCCCTTGATCACCCCCCCTGTATAAATGTTTAAATATTTATTTATACTTATGTTTTTTGCATCTTTACCTTCAATTTAGATGGGCTTTCTGTTCTTCCCAGTCTATTACCCTTCTCTATGATGCTCCCAAATGACCCTGCTTGCCCTTCCTCCACAATTGATGACTGTATTTTTGAAATTTTGAAGGTTGGTGCCATGGTTAGAACATGCTTACTGTTCATTGTTTATCAGTCTATGATACTAAAATCTCTATGGATTGTTGTTTGCTGCTTTGTATGTTCTTTTTTCTATATTGTGTTTTTTGATGTGTATACTTTTCTATTACAGCGATCAGTCTATACACACAGAGCTTATTGTAAGAGAATCTCCTGAAGAAGCCGGGAACGGCGAAACATGTAGAGAGACAATTTACTTCTGTTGATATTTGTTACTGATGTACTGTGGTATTACCCATTTTTCACATATGTATTTTTAATTCAATAAATATTTTCTATTTTTCTAAATTTTGTATATGTGTGCGCTTTAAAAGTCCCAATTTCTCTCCTATGTTATTCAGTTAGTTTCACTGTCAGATTTTTATAGCGTCAGGTACCCCCATATATTACCTAATAAAAGTTTTAACCCCCTGATTGCTCCCTAGTTAACCCTTTCTCCCCCTGTCACCAGTGATCACCGTATTAGTGTTACGTGTGACGCTGGTTAGTTAGTTTGTTTGTTATAGCATCAGGGCACCCGCCGTATATTACCCAATAAAGGTTTAACCCCCTGATTGCCCGGTGGGTGATATCAGTTAGGTCTTAGTGTCAGTCAGGGTCTGTGTCGCCCCAGGCAGCGTCAGATTAGTGCCAGTAGCACTAACACCCACGCACGCACCATACATCTCCCTTAGTAGTATAGTGTCTGAACGGATCGATATCTTTGGTCTGATCAGAACATATTAGCATCCCCAATAGCTTAGGGTTCCCAAAAACGCAGCGTTAGCGGAATCAGCCCAGATACCTGCATTTAGCCCCTCTGTCCAGCCCAGCCCAGCCCACCCAACTACAGTATCAATTGATCACTGTCACTTACAAAAACACAACACACATAACTCCAGCGTTCGCAGAGTCGGACCTGATCCCTGCGAACGTTAACAGTTTTTTTGGTAGCGTTTGAATCACTCGCTGACAGTCAGGAGCTCCTTTTCCTGTGAGTCTCACTACTAGGGATGGACTGTCTGTTCGGGTCGAACATGAGTTCGACTCGAACATTGGCTGTTTGCCCCTTCACCAAATAGCGAACAATTTGGTTTGTTCGCGGCATTTTTGAAAGCCGCAGAACACCCTTTAAAAGTCTATGGGAAAAATCAAAGTGCTAATTTTAAAGGTTAATATGCAAGCTATTGTCATAAAAAGTGTTTGGGAACCTGGGTCCTGCCCCACGGGACATGTATCAATGCAAAAAAAAGTTTTAAAAACGGACGTTTTTTCTGGAGCAGTGATTTTAATAATGCTTAAAGTGAAACAATAAAAGTGAAATATTCCTTTAAATTTCGTACCTGGGGGGTGTCTATAGTATGCCTGTAAAGTGGTGCATGTTTCCCGTGTTTACAACAGTCCGAGAGCAAAATGATATTTCTAAAGGAAAAGAAAGTCACTTAAACGTACTAGTGGTAGCGCCGGCAGCTATAATGAATTGTCGGGTCTCTGCAATACTCATAAAAGTCTTCGAAAAAACGGCCTGGGATTCCCCCACAGTGCATTACCAGGCCCTTTGGGTCTGGTATGAATATTAAGGGGAACCCCAAACCAAAATTTAAAAAAAAAAATACGTGGGGGTCCCCCCAAATTCCATACCAGGCCCTTCGGGTCTGGTATAGATAATAAGGGGAACCACGTGCCAAAATTTAAAAAAAAATGGCATGGGGGTCCCCCTAAAAATCAATACCAGACCCTTATCCGAGCATGCAACCTGGCAGGCCGCAGGAAAAGAGGGGGGACGAGAGGGCGCCCCCCCTCCTGAACCGTACCAGGCCACATGCCCTCAACATGGGGAGGATGTCCCTATGTTGATGGGGACAAGGACCTCATCCCCACAACCCTTGCCCGGTGGTTGTGGGGGTCTGCAGGCAGGGGGCTTATCGGAATCTGGAAGCCCCCTTTTAACAAGGGGACCCCCAGATCCCAGCCCCCCCTGTGTTAAATGGTAATGGGGTACAAATTTACCCCTACCATTTCACAAAAAAAGTGTCAAAAATGTTAAAAAAGACAAGAGACGTTTTTTGACAATTCTTTTTCTTTCCCCGCTGCTTCTTCTTCCATCTTTTTCTGGTCTTCATTCGGTTTTCTTCCTCCATCTTGTTCTTCCCCTGCTTCTTCCTACGGTCTTCTCGTCCGCATCTTCCTCCGCCTCCTTCTTCCCCGCTCCGTTCTTCGGATGATCTGCATCCATGGGAGGTTCCCGCTGTGTGACGCTTCTGTTCTTCTGACACTTTTTATATAATTGAGGGTGGGGCCACCCATTGACCCCGCCCCCCTCAGACGCACGGGGACTTCACGGGGACTTCCCTATGGCTTTCCCTGTGATGTCAGAGGGGGGCGGGGTCACCCGGTTACATGTATGCCCATCATTAGAAGTGGGTGGATGAAGGGCGGTATTCTAATGGTGGGCATATCCACCGATCAATCTCTTTTTTTTGTTCAGCCCACAAGCTGCATGAAAAAAAGAACATTACAATGTTTGCCCAACAAGGACCAGCAACGTACTGGTATGTTGCTGGACCTTGAGTGGTTATACCAGAATGATGCCTGCAGGTTTAGGTATCATCTTGGTATCATTATTTTCAGCCAGCGGGCGGCTTTCATGTAAAAGCAATTCTAGCGGCTAATTAGCCTCTAGACTGCTTTTACAATTAGTGGGAGGGAATGACCCCCCCACCGTCTTCCATGGATTTCTCGGGCCTTCCTGTCCCAACAGGGAACCCGAGAATGCAGCCAGTGGTTCCGCAAGCTGACCATAGAGCTGATCAGAGACCAGAATGGCTCCAATCATCTCTATGGCCTAAGAAACCGGAAGCTACGAGCATTTCATGACTTAGGTTTCGCCGCATATAAACAGCGCCATTGGGAAATTGGCAAAGCTTTTTATCACACCGATCTTGGTGTGGTCAGATGCTTTGAGGCCAGAGGAGAGATCTAGGGTATAATATCCCATTTTTTTAAAAAAAGAGTACCTGTCACTACCTATTGCTATGATAGGGGATGTTTACATTTCCTGAAATAACAATAAAAATGATTAAAAAAAATAAATGAAAGGAACAGTTTAAAAATATAATAAAAAAGCAAAATAAATAATAATAAAAAAAAAAAAACACTCCTGCTCACGTGCAAAGGCGAACGCAAGCGTCGGTCTGGTGTCATATGTAAACAGCAATTGCACCATGCATATGAGTTATCACCGGGCAGTAATTTTAGCAGTAGACCTCCTCTGTAAATCTAAAAAGGCTTTTAAAGGCTTTTAAAAATGTATGTAGTTTGTCGCTGCTGCACATTTGTGCACAATTTTAAAGCATGTCGTGCTTGGTATCTATGTACTCGGCATAAGATCATCTTTTTTATTTCATCAAACATTTGGGCAATATAGTGTGTTTTAGTGCATTAAAATTTAAAAAAGTGTGTTTTTTCCAAAAAAATTGCTTTTGAAAAATCACTGCGCAAATACTGTGTGGAAAAAAAAATGCAACACCCACCATTTTAATCTGTAGGGCCTTTGCTTTATAAAAATATATATATATATATATATATATAATGTAATGTTTGGGGGTTCAAAGTAATTTTCTTGCAAAAAATATTTTTTTATGTAAACAAAAAGTGTCAGAAAGGGCTCTGGGGGGGGCGTGTCCAGACTCTGCAGTGATAGGACGTGTTGCTTGATAGCTCCGCAGAGATATCTGCTATCCACCGCCATCCTGCGAGTTTTAAACCTTGGTGAGCCTCAAAACTTCACACAACCATTACTGGGCATCTGCTACACCAAGCTCTGGGGAATCTGCCTGGCCGATCAGACTGCGGCCGGCTCCTTACCACAAGAGACTCGCCGCCATCTTGCGGCCTACAGGCCCTCAACATCCCCAGGCTCCAGTGCGGTGATCGGCCGAACACAGGGAAACAGAATAGCCCACATCTGCTGCTTCTGTTGCGGGGGAGGATCGGACGGTGTACAGGCACTGTAAAAGCTAAAAAACTGTGCAAATAGCTCCGAACGCTCGCGTCCCGCCGCCATCTTGCGGCCTGTAAAGCCTCAAGCGTCCCCAGGCTCGAGTACCGCAATCGGCGGTACGAGCGATCGCTAGTCTGGCCCTTGCTACTGCAGACACCTACAGAAGGTAGGTGCTAGATATACAGCCCCTAAAAGCTGAAAGAAACTCAGGAAAAGCCTGCCTCACACTCCTCAGGTCACAGCCCAGGAAAGAAGGAGGCTCTAGCCTACCTGTGGATGACGGTGGCCATCTTGCCAATCCAGGAACACCTCAGCTAACCTTTCTTCCACTCTCCCTCTTACCCAGTTTACCCACATACCACTATACGTGGAAGATGGCCATGTAAAGGAAAAGCTCCCACCATTATCAGTCTTGCAACTCACTACCAGAGTTCTTTTTTTTTTTTTTAAACAATATAACTCGCTCATTACCATGGGAACAGCCTCCAGACAATCCTCTACCTCACGATCCAGCTCCCCGAGAGAGCATCCAGGAGGAATCAGCCACAATATCCCAGAGATGTTCCGGTCACAAAGGGGCAATTTGGCATCCTCCCGCCACAGACCGCCTCAATCCGCGGATTCACAGCCACCGGATCCCCTTCTCCTTCCTATATCTCAAACTCATACCTCACCGCCTATCGATGCCGGAGCAGCTCCCGCTCAGCCGTATCTGAACATCAATGATCTCCGGTCCATAGCTGCGGACATCAAGGATACCCTATCAGCTGCAATTGCTGAGCTGCGTATAGATATACACACGCTGACTGACAGGGTCCATGAAGTAGAACAGGCAACAACTCAGCATGATCATGTCCTTTGCAAAGCTACCAGGCGGATCGACACCCACACCATCCAGTTAAGAGACATACAGCGCCATGTTGAAGACCTCGATAATAGGGGCCGCCGCCACAACATTAGGATCAGAGGTATACCAGAGACCGTCTCCGCAGAAGACATTTCATCGGCAGTGACTAGCCTATTCAATGATCTTCTAAACAGGCCACCTCAAACTCAAATATCTATGGAAAGGATCCACAGAGCTCTACGCCCCAAGGGTAGGCATACAGACCCGCCAAGAGATATCATATGCTGCATTGTGGACTATAGGCTAAAAGAAGAAATTCTCCGACAAGCCAGACTCAGGTGGCAGTTGCAATATGCAGGAACTTCAGTCCAAATCTTTCAGGACTTATCCAGTATAACACTGCAGCACCGCAGAGATCTCAAACCACTATTAGATATGCTGCGCACAAAGGGCATCCAATACCGCTGGAAGTTCCCTTTCTGCCTATCAGCTACTCATCAGGGGCACATTGCCCTGCTAAAAGTCCCGGAGGACCTACGTTCATTTTGTGACACTCTGGATATCCCTCTAGTGGACGTTCCACAATGGTATGCGGAATTCCTCCACACGGCAGTAAAGAAAACCACACCTCTGGCAGAACCGATGGAAACCCAGGAAGGACGAAACCGCAGACGAAGATCTTCATCTGGATACAGGAGGCGAAATCCGCAACATGATCCTCCACTTGGCTCCTACCCCGCGGACTCCCCGAGGTCCCGGAGAACCAGGAGAGATTACTGAACAGCATCCTACTGACACCGTTCCCGTCAGTGTTTAGCCATGTTCTGGAACTATTAATAACTTCATTTTATTCTGGATTTACATCCATACATTCACTCTCTCACTGTCGCAACATGTCACTTGATGAAGGAGAGTACTCCATTGGACGCCATGCACGATGCTGCCTTTACGGCACTCTCTCCCCCCCCCTCACCCCTCACCAGACAAAGGACATCAGGTCGCCCAATCCACTGATGACCTCCGTGATCTATACCCAACATTATAGATCTTCCACCGTTCACTACCATGTTTACCAGGACCAACTTCCTCACCGTCATGGATACTCTGCCTTTACGGACGGGATCGCTGTGTACTCTGTGTACACTGCTTACCACCTCGCCTCCTGTCCTTGAATACTGTCTCTTACATGATCCTACATGAACTACAGTATTACTAACCTTACTAACAATTATCAATCTGGGTAACGTATGGCAAGATGTGTTCTACAGATTTGTTCCATATTGCACTGTTTAATATACTGTACACAATGATGGGAAGATGTGCCCCCACTATGGCCAAGCACTAGGTGTCCCAGTTTGCCCCACACAACTACATTTTGAGTATGCTAAATGCACTCCACTTATGCAGCAATAGGAGATCACTTCTGCTTAGTCTACGTCTGAACACATGTCTTACGATTTTAGTACAGATGATCGACATCTATCCCTTTTCTCCACTAATCACTCCAACTGCCCGAACCTGACATCTTACTTTATGTATAGACCGCCCTAACACAACACCTCAAGGGAACCTGTAGATGTTGAAACATTGCTGAGGGTCTTGGCTACTATGGATGACAGCTTTACTACCTCTCTTCTCCTGTTTAGAATGTAGCTTGATACGCTTTTGTATTAGTTACCACACGCGACAACAGTTCATTCCCATGACCAATATGCGGGCTATATATATTCCGCATGAACATGGAGGCGGTGTATCCATGAGGGTGAAACTACCTCACTTAAAGCTCATATTCTCAGATCAGCTGGAAATGTTTTCCCTCCCCCTCCCACCATTACCCATTAATGGGTTTAAAACTTCTTCCTTAAATAACTGATAGGGAATCCTTAATCTCCTCTCCCCACACATAAGGTAATGGCTATAAAAAATTGACCATTATCCACTCTTCTATACCACGTATGTCGCTTGGGCATATATCACATACATCACATATATCACATAGGCTGGTGTGTGGGGGGGGGGGGTGATGGCCGAGAGATGGATATGCTGCATTGCTTACACAATATACCATGCTCAGCTCCTTTATGGAGTCTTTGAAAGATACAGATTCTTTGTGACAAACAACTCCGACTACATCAACTTGAGGAATGTATGGTATAAGTTTTGAATTGTGTTATATGCTGTTTCACTTTTGCATTTATTCATTTTCCAGAACAATACTATTCCTTCACTCCAATACTCAAGAAGCCTGGTTCACATTATATTATTCCCATAAACATATTCACTTACTAGATCTAACTTACGCACACTACTACTGACGCACACACACTAAATACAAGTCCCCTCCGCTCCCATGTACAATAATTGACACACTTGAACTCAACCTCGTCTTCACACTCCACTACCATCTCTCATTTTCTGGTGAATTCCGTGCTTATCATATAATCTCCTGTTAACCCTTCTCATGTCTAACCTCCCACTGCCCCATCTCCTCCTATACTTCATATTTGCCAACCTCCTCTCATGTGCTACTAAGACTGGTAACGGTGGGCTAGCTCTATTGAGACTCTATCCTCTCTGCTAAGTTCTACCCGACCCCCACACGGTGCAGTGGAGCAGTCTGGTTCTTAACTCCAGGCTGATTCCCTTGACCCTATCTTCCTCTCCCAATAAGGGAAGATACTTAAATACTCCCCACCCTTTCTTCCCCATCCTTTTACATTCCGAACAGACACCAACTTTACACACGTTTTCTATACCCACTTTTACTTTACCAGTTACAACTGAGACCCTTTTTAGCCCCAAGGATGGCGGACGCTCCTACACGCGACACAAAGACTGGTACTGGAACAACCCACGTTTCACAGGTAAAACTATGCTCCATAAACATGCGTGGGCTTAATGTGCCTGAAAAAAGATCACAACTGCTACACACCTTAAGACAAAACAAAACGCAGATCGCCTTCATACAAGAAACGCATTTCCGCTCAGACAACATTCAGAAACTACACGATATACACTACCCTACGGTATATCATGCCACTAATGATGACTCTAAATCAAAAGGGGTAGCTATATTAATAGCAAAAAACTGTCCTCTACAAATTTCAGAAGTTAAACGAGACGTTAAAGGTAGATTTCTTTTTCTCAAAGGGACTCTTCACAACAAACCCATAACGTTAGCAAACCTATACGCTCCTAATACGAAGCAAGTTCTATTCTTTCGTGAAACCCTACAACTATTGACTGAATTTTATTCCGGCATTCTTGTTGTGGGTGGGGATTTTAACGTAGCACTCTCTCCATCACAAGATACATCCACAGGCACATCCTCTATGCCTTACAGAGCTCTTCGGGCCATTAAAAAACACCTTAGAGATCTGACCCTCCACGACGCCTGGCGAACACTACACCCGACTGAGAGAGACTTCACGTTTTACTCCGCACCTCACAATAAATACACAAGAATTGACCACTTTTTCATATCCCAAGCAGACTTATCTCTCCTTTCAAAGGCCTCCATCAATCCTATGGTGTTATCGGACCATAGCCCCATATCCATCACTCTAGATATACCGGCAACTAGATCCCACAAAATGATTTGGCGTCTAGATAATTCCATCTTGACAGACATAGACATCACTACCAAACTTAACACACGACTCAAACATTATTTTTCCGAAAACACCTCAAAAGATTCAAAACAATCCAGCATATGGGCAGCGCACAAATGCATAATACGTGGAGAAATCATATCCCTGACTGTACACAGACGTAAACTCAAACGAGATCGCATTAACACACTATCGGAAAAAATCCTCACGCTGGAACAAGCCCACAAGCTCTCATTAGCCACAAAATCTCTTGTTGAACTGATCAAAGCTAGAGAAGAACTCCTAGAAGAACTCGGTAAATCCTTAAAACGCAAATATGTCTTAACACAAAAACTATTCTATGAACTTGGCAACAAATCTGGAAAATTGCTTACCAGAGCATTACAATCCCGAAAAGCAATGAATACCATACACGCTATTAAAAACTCGTCTGGCACCTCTCTTGTCTCTTCCGAAGCTATTGCCGACCAATTTGTTCAATATTTTTCTGCTCTTTACAACTTATCTTCCTCCACCGAACTGGGCAATGCTCCTGAAAGACAAGCGACAATCTCAGACTTTCTGAAAAATTTTTGCTCATCTTCTATCTCGTCTGAGGATGCAGCAAATCTTTCTACTCCCATTACTGCAGACAAAATTATATCAGTGTTGAAACAAATTAAAACAGGTAAAAGCCCTGGCCCTGACGGTCTGACCGTGAGTTACTACAAAACTTTCCAGGATATACTTACCCCTCAACTAGCTAAGATTTTCAATGACCTCTCCTCACCCTCTTCAGTAAATACGGATCTATTAGAAGCCCACATCACGCTCATTCCCAAACCAGGTAAAGATGAAACTTTAGTGACCAATTATAGACCCATTTCCCTTATCAATGTTGACATGAAAATTTATGCCAAAATCCTTGCCAACCGAATGCTCCCTTTACTCCCCAAACTGATCTCATTAGATCAAGTTGGCTTTATCCCTGGGAGGGAAGCAAGGGATAATACCATAAAAGCAATCAACATTCACCATTGGCTCTCCACTTCACCCAAACAGGGTTTTTTTCTGTCCCTTTACGCGGAAAAGGCGTTCGACAGGGTGGCATGGGACTACATGATAGCAGTTCTACAGGCAATGGGATTCCCAGCACGCTTTACCCAATTAATTTTAGCTCTATATACGTCCCCCACAGCCAGAATAAGGGTTAATGGCCACCTGTCGAACGCCTTCCCAGTGTCAAATGGAACCCGGCAAGGTTGCCCCTTGTCCCCTCTTCTTTTTTGTTCTTTCATTAGAACCTTTCCTACACAAACTTAAAGTCAACCTGGATATCATGGGCATTGATATTAGACAAAAACACTACAAACTAGCAGCATATGCTGACGACATTCTTCTTTTCCTTTCCAACCCGTTAATCACCATTCCAAACCTCTTGCAAGATTTCACCCTCTTCCGCAAATTATCCAACTTGAAAATAAACTTTACAAAATCCAAAGCCCTAAACATCTCCCTCCCGTCACAGATAGTTTCTCAATGCCAAACTAACTTTCCATTCAAATGGAAACCACACTCCCTTACGTATCTTGGCATTCAAATATCATCTAAACTTACTGAACTATACGAAAGAAACTACTCTCCCATTCTTCGAACTATACGGAAGGACCTTACGAAATGGTCCTCAGCTCAATTTTCCTGGTTTGGGAGAATTTCCATCTTAAAAATGAACATCCTACCCCGAATACTTTATGTCTTACAAACAATACCGATCAAACTTCCTTCAAAATTTTTTACAATCTATAAAAGAGTATCCAGGAACTTTATATGGGCCCATAAACCTCCAAGACTCAGTTGGAGCAGGATGGTCGTCCCCAAGCTTAAAGGTGGACTAGGCTTACCTGATATTCATAAATACTATAATGCTTGTCATATCACCAGACTAATAGACTGGCACATACATTCCCACTCTAAAGATTGGATCAAAATTGAAGATTCCTGTGCCCAAACACCCCTCTCCCACTCGCCATGGATTGACACCAAAGCGACCCCTAAAGAACACTTAACACATCCACTAACGGGACCTACATTGAACTGCTTCAGGAACACTTGTTCTTCTCTTAAAATGACTCCATCTCCAGGACCATTGACCCCCCTAACTGGCAACCCCGCCTTTACCCCTGGCCTTCCAGAAAATAACCCGAGTTTGGTCTCCATGATATCCACTTTGAGAGCACATGACCTTTTCCATAATAGGTCAATTATCCCATACACCGATCTACCCACTAAAATCCAGAATGGAAACATTCCCTTCTTCTCGTACTTACAAATCAGACACTTTCTCAACACCTCCAAACCCATCTCTCAATGGTGCAGAGATATGACTCCTCTTGAAGCACTATGCTCTGGCACAAATCCTCAACACCACTTAATCTCAACTGTATACTCCTTGCTTTTCGGTGAAACTAACCTCACATCTACCACAGTTAACCAGAAATGGGAAAGAGAGCTCAACCTGGACCTATCTCTGAAAGACTGGGAAATATCTATTCTCATATCCATAAAGGCTCTGTTAACGTCTCAGCACAAAAAACCAATTACAAATTATACTTTAGATGGTACCGCACCCCTGATCGCATTCATATGTTTCATACAACTGTTTCTCCTTTGTGCTGGAGATGTAACTCTGGAGTGGGCTCTCTTCTCCATATATGGTGGGATTGTACACTCATAAAGCCATTCTGGGAAATGGTACACAACATGATCACTCGAATCACTACTTATACTCTAGACTTTACACCTGCCCAATATTTGCTACACCACACCTCACTTCATCAATCCACTTATAGGAAATCTTTAATGCTTCACCTCATAAATGCGGCCAAGCAATGTATTCCGTTACGATGGAGGGACACTAACCCTCCCACCTTATCAGATTGGTTAAAACGTGTGGAAAAAATAGCAGTCATGGAAGACTTAATACATCAAGCAAAAGATAACCCCACAAAATACAGTCATACCTGGGCTTGTTGGACACACTATCGTAATTCGACTGAATTTCACACACTACTTACTGAACCACAAGCCGGAACATCCTTGGCGCCACGTTGATCCTCATAACAGGTACTAGTCTGGGACCGAAATAGGAGCGTCCGCCATCCACCCCCACCCATCTACCCCCACCCTAATGCTCCCATACCCACATACCCACCCAAGTTAGTCTCCACCCCTTCATATTAAATATATACACAGTAGAGCATATCTAATCCAACATCTCTCCCCCTATCCTATATACGCACCACACCTTCTGAACTCAAATACACCACATACACTATAAAACCGCTAAGAAATGCTAATCCACGTAAAAGACCTTTTTCACTACCTCCATATATTTGGTCTTTCTGACCCTCCCACCCAGTACAGTGTGCTCCCGTTGGGGTACTGGGATGGGGAGATGTATGGTTTAAGGTCCTTATCCCACACTCCTCTTTTGAATTCCACACCACAATCACGACATGGGATGTTTAAGATTTCAATTGCTGACTTCAATGTTTCTAGAGCGGTTAAAAACTGTCTAAGGTGACTGGACACCTCAAATATTTACTTATGAAGGTTTTAAATGTCTTAATTGTTTGCATATTGATGCTTTCACACACCCAAATGTTCTTTTACATTCAACGTTATTATTTGTATCACTACGTCTACTTGTTAAATGTACGAAACTTGTAACTTGATGATGTATCTCTGTAAACCTGGGAGAAATACCATTACCTGTTTTGTACATTTTATCTTTTATCAATAAAAAATTTATGAAACAGAAAGGGCTCTGTCTTCAAGTGGTTAGAAGAGTGGGTGATGTGTGACATAAGCTTCTAAATGTTGTGCATAAAATGCCATGCCAGGACAGTTCACCCCTCCCCCCTTCCAATGACCCCTTTTTGGAAAGTAGACACCCCAAGCTATTTGCTGATAGTCCATGGAATATTTTATATTTTGCCACAAGTTTCGGGAAAATTACACACTTTTTTTGCGCAAAGTTGTCACTAAATGATATATTGCTCAAACATGGCATGGTTATGTGTGGAAATACACCCCAAAATAAATTCTGCTGCTTCTCCTAAGTACCGGGATACCACATATGTGAGACTTTTTGGGAGCCTTGCCGTGTACAGGACCCCGAAAACCAAGCACCACCTTCAGGATTTCTAAGGGTGTACATTTTTGATTTCACTCCTCACTACCCATCACAGATTTGAAGGCCATAAAATGCCAAGATAGCACAAAACACCCCAAATGACCCCATTTTGGAAATTAGACACCCCAAGCTATTTTATGAGAGTCATGTTGAGTCCATGGAATATTTTGCCACAAGTTGCGGGAAAATTACAATTTTCTTTTTGCACAAAGTTGTCACTAAATGATATATTACTCAAACATGCCATGGGCATATGTGAAATTATACACCAAAATACATTATGCTGCTTCTCCTGAGTACAGGGATACCACATGTGTCAGATTTTTAGGGAGCCTAGCCGCGTATGGGACCCCGAAAACCAATCACCGCCTTCAGGCTTTCTAAGGGCGTAAAATGGTGATTTCACTTCCTCACTACCTATAACAGTTTTAGAGGCCCTAAAATGTCAAGATAGCACAAAACCCCCACAAATGACCCCATTTTGGAAAGAAGACACTTCAAACTTCTTGCTGAGAGGCATGTTGTCTCCATGGAATATTTGATATTTTGCCACAAGTTTCGGGTATTTTTTTTTTTTTTTTTTTTTACACAAAGTTGTCACTAAATGATATATTGTTCAAACATGGCATGGTCATATGTGAATTACACCCCAAAATACATTCTACTGCTTCTCCTGAGTACGGGGATACCATATGTGTGAGACTTTTTGGGAGCCTAGCCGCATACAGGACCCCAAAAACCAAGCCCCGCCGCCTTCAGGCTTTCTAAAGGCGCAAAATTGTGATTTTATTCCTCACTAGTACTACCAATCACAGTTACGGAGGCCCTGAAATGTCCAGATAGCACAACCCCCCCCCCCTCCCAATGACCTAATTTTGGAAAGTAGACACCCCAAGGTATTTGCTAAAAGTCATGGTGAGTATTTTGCAGATCTCATTTATTTTTGAAAATGAAGAAAGAAAAGAAAAATGTATTTTCTATTTTTCTTTTTTCAATTTTTAAAACTTTGTGACAAAAAGCGAGCTCTGCAAAATATTCAACATGCCTCTCAGCAAATAGCTTGGGGTATCTACTTTCCAAAATGGGGTAATTTGGGGGGGGGGTGGTTTGTGCTATCTGGGCATTTCATGGCCTCCGAAACTGTGATAGGTAGTGAGGAGTGAAATAAAAAATGTACGCCTTTAGAAAGCCTGAAGGCGGTGATTGGTTTTCGGGGTCTTGTACGCGGTTAGACTGCCAAAAGGTCCCACACATGTGGTATCCCCATACTCAGGAGAAGCAGCAGAATGTATTTTGAGGTGTAATTCCACATATAACCGTGCCATGTTCCATGGACTCAACATGCCTCTCAGCAAATAGCTTGAAGTGTCTTCTTTCCAAAATGGGGTCATTTGTGGGAGTTTGTGCCATCTGGGCATTCCATGGCCTCCGAAACTGTGATAGGCAGTGAGGAAGTGAAATCACCTTTTAGGCCCTTAGAAAGCCTGAAGGTGGTGATTTCGGAGTCCTGTACATGGCTAGGCTTCCAAAAAGTCTCACACATGTGGTATCACCGTACTCAGGAGAAGCAGCAGAATGTATTTTGGGGTGTAATTTCACATATGACCATGGCATGTTTGAGCAATAGATCATTTAGTGACAACTTTGTGCAAAAAAAAATAATAATAATTTTCCCGCAACTTGTGGCAAAATATAAAATATTCCATGGACTCAACATGCCTCTCAGCAAATAGCTTGGGGGGTCTACTTTCCAAAATGGGGTCATTTGGGTGGGTTTTGTGCTATCTTGGCATTTTATGGCCTTTGAAACTGTGATAGGTAGTGAGGAGTGAAATCAAAAATTTACACCCTTAGAAATCCTGAAGGCGGTGATTGGTTTTTGGGGTCCTGTACAGGGCCGATCCTGGCCGGGGTGCACGGGGTGCAGTGCACCCAGGCGCCACAGAGGTGGGGGCGCTGAAGTGCCAGAGTGCTCCCCTCCCTCCTCCTATTGTCGATAGGCGGCTCTCTCTGCCGGTCACCGCCACCGCCGTGCCCATCCCCCCTCCCTCCTACTGTCAGAGGAGGAGAGCGAAACAGCCGGAGACTGGAGCGACTGTCTCTGTGTGCAGAGAGAGACCAGCCGCGGCTGCACAGTGACATCACGGGGGCGGTCCGAGCCCGACGTGTTCCACTTCTCCTCCTGTGTGTAACTCCCGCCTGCTGCCCAAGCCTGACACGCTCTGTTCTCCACCCGGGCGGCGCGACTGCACACCGTCCTCTCCTCTCCATCTGCTGCCCGGGTGTTTTTAATTAGCCTAATGGAGGGGGGTCTGTACTAATGTAGGGGGGTGGTTTGTCCTGGGGGGTCTGTACTAATGTGAGGGGGGTGGTTTGTCTTGGGGGGGTCTATACTAATGTGGGGGGTGGTTTGTCCTGGGGGGGTCTATACTAATCTAGGGGGGATGATTTGTCCTGGGGGGTCTAAATTAATGTAGGGGCTGATTTGTCCTGGGGGGTCTATACTAATGTAGGGGGGGGGGGTGATTTGTCCTGGGGGTCTGTACTAATGTGGGGGGGTTTGTCCTTGGGGGGGTCTATACCAATGTAGAGGGGGTGATTTGTCTTGGGGGGGTCTGAACTAATGGAGGGGGGGTGATTTGTCCTGGGGGGTCTAAACTAATGGAGGGAACTGGTTTGTCCTGGGGGGGTCTGTACTAATGGAGGGGGGTGGTTTGTCCTGGGGGGGTCTGTACTAATGGAGGGGGGGTGGTTTGTCCTGGGGGGTCTGTACTAATGGAGGGGGGTGGTTTGTCCTGGGGGGGTTTGTACAAATGTAGGGGGTGGTTTGTCTGGGGGGGGTCTGTACTAATGGAAGGGGGCAGGTGGTTTGTCGCAGGGGCCTGTACTAAAGGAGGGAGTGGTTTGTCCTGGGGGGGTCTGTACTAATGGAGGGGGGTGGTTTGTTCTGAGGGGTCTGTACTAATGTAGGGGGTGTGGTTTGTTCTGGGGGGTCTGTACTAATGGAGGGGGGTGGTTTGTCCTGAGGAGGGTCTGTAATAATGTAGGGGGGTGGTTTGTCCTGGGGGGGTCTGTACTAATAAAGGGGGTGGTTTGTCCTGGGGGAGTCTGTACTAATGGAGGGGTGTGGTTTGTCCTGAGGGGGGGTCTGTACTAATGTAGGGGGGTGGTTTGTCCTGGGGGGTCTGTACTAATGGAGGGGGTGGTTTGTCCTGCAGAGTCTGTACTAATGGAGGGGGGTGGTTTGTTCTGGGGGGTCTGTATTAATGGAGGGGGGTGGTTTTTTCTAGGGGGTTCTGTACTAATGGAGGGGGGTGGTTCTGTACTAATGGAGGGGGTGGTTTGTCCTGAGGGGGGTCTGTACTAATGGAGGGGGGTAGTTTGTCCTGAGGGGGGTCTATTCTGATAAAGGGGGGTGTTTTGTCCTGGGGGGGTCTATACTGAGGGAGGGGTTTATACTTAGTGGGGGGTCTGCACTGACGGAGGGGGGTCTATAGTTAGTGGAAGGGGGTCTGTACTGAGGGGCAACTATAGTTGGTGGAGGGGGGTGACACCATGTTTTACCGCACCGGGTGACACCAACCCTAGTGATGCCACTGCAGCCGCGGGCTCTTGTTTCCCCTCTCCCTCTCCTCCTCGTGCGCGCTGCTGTACTAGTAAGCGGTGCACTATGTTTCTTCCCCGCCTTCATATCGGCCAGGGAAGAAAAAAAAAAAAGAGGAGCAAAGAAGAGGATTGTGGGACATGTAGTCCCAAGAACTGGCAGCCCCACTGTAACACAGAAACTGCAGCCCACACAGCATGCTCAGCTGAATGGGAGAGAGAGAGCCAGGAGCCCGGGAAAGCTTTCAGAGAAGTACACCCAGGACTCCAGAGGGAGAGGACAGTGATGAGGGAACACCATCAGAGAGAGAACCCCGCTGACCTGCACCTCATGAGGGAAAGCCACACAGCCTAGCGCCATCCCTGGCGGAGAAAGGAATGGAGTTGTTGCCAGAATACAAATCTGGGCTCTACCCAGCGGAGTCGCCACGGGCAATTCAGAGTGAGCTGGCTCCTGATCAGAGGAACCGTTGTTTGCTGTATCGCTGTATCAGGTGAGAAGGTCGATCGGCCATTATTTACTAACGTCCATAGGAACTGCAGTCTCTGACCATCTCTTGTAACATGTCTGCAGTCTCTGACCATCTCTTGTATCATGTCTGTAGTCTCTGACCATCTCCTGTAGTATTTCTGCAGTCTCTGACCATCTTCTGTAGTATGTCTGCAGTCTCTGACCATCTCCTATAGTATATCTGCTTGTCTCTGACCATCTCCTTTAGTATGTCTGCAGTCTCTGACCATCTCCTGTAGTTTGTCTGCAGTCTCTGACCGTCTCCTATATTATATCTCCAGTCTCTGACCATCTCCTGTACTATGTCTGCAGTCTCCGACCATCCCCTGTAGTATATCTCCAGTCTCTGACCATCTCTTGTAACATGTCTGCAGTCTCTGACCATCTCTTGTAGCATGTCTGCAGTCTCTGACCATCTCTTGTAACATGTCTGCAATCTCTGACCATCTCTTGTAACATGTCTGCAATCTCTGACCATCTCCTGTAGTATGTCTGTAGTCTCTGACCATCTCTTGTAACATGTCTGCAGTCTCTGACCATCTCTTGTATCATGTCTGCAGTCTCTGACCATCTCTTGTTTCGTGTCTGTAGTCTCTGACCATCTCCTGTAGTATTTCTGCAGTCTCTGACCATCTTCTGTAGTATGTCTGCAGTCTCTGACCATCTTCTGTAGTATATCTCCAGTCTCTGACCATCTCTTGTAACATGTCTGCAGTCTCTGACCATCTCTTGTAACATGTCTGCAGTCTCTGACCATCTCTTGTAACATATCTGCAATCTCTGACTATCTCCTGTAGTATGTCTGTAGTCTCTGACCATCTCTTGTAACATGTCTGCAGTCTGACCATTTCCTGTACTATGTCTGCAGTCTCTGACCATCTCTTGTAACATGTCTGCAGTCTCTGACCATATCTTGTAACATGTCTGCAGTCTCTGACCATCTCTTGTAACATGTCTGCAGTCTCTGACCATCTCTTGTAACATGTCTGCAGTCTCTGACCATCTCTTGTAACATGTCTGCAGTGTCTGACCATTTCTTGTAACATGTCTGCAATCTCTGACCATCTCCTGTAGTATTAGATGAATTTAAAGCGTATCAGCGCATAGTGGTCATGCGGATACGGACTAGGTTACAGGTGCCACGTCTTATTTTAATAGTTTAGAGAACATAAGGCAATGGTGGGCTCAAGACTTTATAGGCACAATAATAGTTAGATGTATAACTAAAATTCTGATTTATTTAGAATTTTTTAAAAAAAAATAGAAGATAAAACAAAGAAACATCCATAGTTCAATTCCTAGTTACACAGTTTTACAAATTATGCACTCCATACATAGCTGAATGGTTTAAATAATATAGATTGAACAAACTTTAGAATCAAAAAAAAGAGGAAACTTTTTGATCAATATAGTTACAGTACGTTGCGTTGAACCAAAAGCTATGCAGTGGTGACAATCAGATTCTGTCTAGGCTCGACATGTTACGCGCCACATGCGCTTCTTCAGGAGCACAGAATTGAATACTGTAATGAACAATACATTTGTGATAAATATATCATGATATAATGTAGTTGAGTGAAAAAATATATATATATGGAGACAATATGATAGAATAGTGAGAAGAGACTGTTCCTAAAATTCCAAGGAGGTATGTCCGTCCTAGACTGTCCCGGCGGAGCGTAGGCAATGTGGGGACGAATGTAACATTATAAAAATTAATCATAGGGAAATGGGGTAAAGTGTAGAATGCAAAGTAAGCCATATAGTCAGGTAGGGGAGGGATAGGGAAAGGGAGGGGGAAAGGGGAGGATGGGGGGGGGGGAAGCAAGGGGGGAAACAAGGAAGGACTGGAAGGGGGGGGAGGGAGGGGAAAGGGGAAGGGAAGGGAGGGGGAAGGGGAAAGGAAAAGGGGGAGGGAGGGAGCAGGGAGGACGGGGGGGGAGAGGGGGAAGGAGGGGAAAGATCCAAATTACGAGTAGTTTATACAGATATCAGTGTATAAGTAGGATCACGTTGTAAGATTAATTAGTAGCCATCGGGATTAATAATAAAGGAGGACTCAAAATATTTATAGCAATGAAGTAGTAAAGTGTATTATAGAGTCACGTGTGGCCTATGGTGTATCCCTTGATATTCCATATTCAAGATTAGAATTAGTTTTAAAGTATAAAATAAACTTACCCTGGTAGGTTTTGTAGCTATACTTAAAAGAAGGGAGGGGGAAAGACCCACAAACAGTCTCATTAATCAGTATTGGTGACTCTCAATGGTTGATCATCAGCCGTTCTAATTTGATAGAAGGGGATCTGATATCAGTCAGAGGTTACATCAGAGTGCGTATGGGATTTGTTCCTTAAGGAATTGCTATTTCTGAACCCCAATCCTGCTGAGTCTGTTATAGGGATAAGGCATGTTGTAAGGATAAGCCAATAATAAAATCATCTGAAGGGTAGTTAGGATCCCAGCTTACCTGAGTCTGTAAATGAAACTGGTAGTCAGAAGGGTTGATAGTGTAGAGCCACACAGCCGTCTCGTGGAGAGCGGCTGGTAGTGTGGATAGTACAAGGGGAGACGCCGAAGGCGTCTCTTGTACATCCGCCCCGCCTGTAGTCACCAATCGGCGTAGCCGACGTGACGTCATTCAGGCCGGCCGCTGACGCGTACTGCGCATGTCTCAATCCCCGGCGTCATCCGAACAGCTGACGGCGCATCGGGGAGAGAGGAGGCAGTTGCGTCCTGGTATCCCGGCAACCGAGCGGGCACTGGGACAACTGCGCATGCTCCCCATCTCCAGCGCGAGCTGCACAGCCGACGGCGCATCGAGGGGAGAGAGGGCAGCCGCGTCCCGGTATCCTGGCAACCAGAGATACAGAGAGGCAAACCGCTCAAGTGACACCCCCCAGTGTGGTCCGACAGCTGCCCGCCCGCCATGGAGGAGTGGGGGGATGGAAGCAGCCGCATCCATGCCGGCATGGCCACCAAGGGACACCTAGTGCGCCAACCATCTAGAGATAGATGTGGCGCTGGGCGGCCGCACATTGCCAAATTACCCCGCTAGACAGTGCAGTGGAGGGGCACACCCCATGGTGAAGGGACAGCCCCCGGGTGTGATAATCGTTAAATAAAAATAAAAATAAACCACATTAGTTGAGGACATGGTAATATTTAACAATAAACGACTTAAGGGTATTATAACAACAATTGAGATGAGAAAGAAAGGAAAATAGTAAAAGGGTAATCAATAGACGTTTACTATTATTATTGAATAGCAATAGGTAGTTTACATTATTTTTACCTACGTGAGGGGGCATGGGAGGAAAAGTTATTGGTTGACCGTATAGTAACTGAAAAGGGTTAAGATCTCAACTCTGTTGGTGAACACCAATAGATTAGTATGTGGATAATTATATGGTTAGACATGAATGACCCAAGAAACAAAACAATATGATGGCCAGAAAGAAGTAAGTTAAATTGTAATTAAAGAAAAGGTTTATAGGTCTGAGCTTCATTGATACCAGGGGGGGATGTGGCACCTAGACGTTCTATCCACAAGGTTTCTTTTTGACATACTATTTTGTCCCAATCTCCGCCCCTGGGGTCTATTGGGACCACTGCCATTACAATAAATGAGATAAGAGAAACATTGAATTTGTGGTAGAGGTCAAGGTGCCTACTTACTGCTGTCACCATTTTCCCCTCCCCCGAATAATATACATGGTCCCTGATTCTGCAGCGTAGGTGTCTGATCGTTTTCCCTACGTAGAACGCGCCACATTGACATAGCATAAGGTATACCACTCCTTTAGTATCACAATCTGCATAGAATTTAGGTGTAATTTTTTCTCCATTAGGTAGTGTGAAGGAATTCCCTTCTTTCACCCATGGGCAAAAAGAACATTTGCCACATTGGGCCATTCCTAGTTTAAGTTGTTTAGGTTTAGGAGTGGTAGCAAAGTGGCTTGAAGTTAGTTGATCCCCTAGGGACCTAGTTCGTTTAAACGTAATTTGAGGGGAGGGGCTAATGTATTTGTTAATAATGGGGTCCTCTTGGAGGATGGGCCAATGTTTATTAAGAATGTCCCGAAGTTTCTGGTGCTGTTGCGAAAATGTAGTAATGAATCTTACTGGGGCACTGGTAGGGATATTTTTTTGCTTGAAGAGTAGGGAATTTCTAGGCTGGCGGATGGCTTTGTTGTATGCACTCCATAGTATGGTCTTATTGTAGCCTCTTGCTAGTAATCTATTGCGGAGCGCCTGTGCTTGGAATTTAAATTCCTCTAGATGCGTACAGTTGCGGCATAGTCTGAGATACTGTGCATAGGGTATACTTTTAATAAGCGATCTAGGGTGGGCGCTTTCCACGTGCAGTAAGGTGTTTCCTGCCGTTTCCTTTCTGAACAAGGTAGTTGCTAGACAGTTCTCTTGATCTTTAAAAATCGTTAAATCTAAGAAAGTTATTTGATTTGGGTGAGCAGACGTGGTGAATTTGAGATTCATCGAATTATGATTGATGGTTTGGATAAAGTCATCCAAAAGATTTTGGGTACCTGTCCATACTAAAAAAATATCGTCTATATACCTGCGCCATATGAGGGCGTGGTCAGTATAGATGGTCAAGTCCTCATTAGAAAAAATATTGCGTTCCCACCCCCCCAGGTACAGATTGGTGTAGGCCGGTGCACAGCATGTGCCCATGGCCACGCCCTGTACCTGGAGGAAGTGGGAATCCTTAAAGCAAAAGTAGTTGCGAGTTAGTACAAATTTAAGCAATCCCAAAATGAATTCACAGAATTCCCAACTATACTGATCTTGTTCTCTTAAAAACATGCGTGCCATCTCGATGCCCTGCTCGTGTGGGATGCTGGAGTATAGTGACTCCACATCCAGTGTCACGAGGAGGGCATCGGGAGGGACAGGCAGTCCCTCTATTTGTTTCAACAAATCAAGTGTATCACGGGTATAAGACGGAAGGCTCAGTACATGTGGCATTAAAACAAAATCTATGAGGCGGCTGGCGTGTTCAGACAGAGAGCCAATACCGGAGACGATTGGGCGGCCAGGAGGCGTTGTGGGGTGCTTATGTATCTTCGGTAGGGCATAAAAAGTAGCCTTTTTAGGTTTTTTAACATTAAGATAATTATATGTATCTTGGTCAATTAAGCCAAAGGCCAAACCAATGGTCTCCAGGTATTCTTGCTTGAATTCTTGAATCTGTGTCTCAGGTAGATGGCGATAACAGTGTTTGTTCGCTAGAATCCTATTCACCATGGATTCGTAATATGTTTTGGTCATCAGGACGATGTTACCTCCTTTGTCCGACGCTTTAATTTCTAGGTCTGGGTGATTTTTTAGGGCTTGGATGGCTAGTCTTTGGGGATAAGAGAGATTTCCTGGGGTTGCTGACATAGTAATTTCTTTAATATCTTTAATAGTTCCTGTAAGAAAAGCCCAAATGTGTGAGTTAGTGGTCAGTTCTGGAAAGCGTTGTGATTTGGGTTTGAATTTTTTGGTGTTCGGTGTGTGTCTGGTAGATGCCACTGTCTCCTGTGGGAGATTTAATTCTTGTGACGATTCATTTTCCTCCAGTAGGAGTATAAGGTCTCGGAGGACTCGAAAGTCCTCCATAGAGAAATGTTTCACTTGTTCTGATATAGCTTTATCTTGTTTAGATTGTATCACTTGTTTATCGAAAAGAAATTTGTATGTTAAATTACGCAAGAACACGTAAACATCTTTTATTGTCTCATATTTGTCAATGTTAGTAGAGGGGCAAAAGCTTAATCCAAATTTGAGAACATCTAGTGTCTTTGTCAAAATGATAGGGCATTAAATTAATAACTTCCAAATCTGTGGTTACGTCGGTGTCGTCGTATTCGTGAGCAATTGAAAATTTGCCTGTGTATGGGGTGTTTGGATATGTGCATCCAGTGTGCTTTGTCTGGTGTTGGGTGCTCGTTGTGTCAAAGGTGGGAGAGTGGTAGGGGGATTATATCCCTGATTGTTCATCGGATCAGTGGGGTTCGGGTTTGTGCGACCCACCTCGGTAGAGCCCGAGGTGTTGGGTTGTGTCATATGAAGTGTTTGTGATTGATTACTCAATATCTGTATTGCTTGTAGGGCTGTCGCCCCCAGGTATTTGGGTTGTGTTAATGATCTTTCATTAGATTGTGTCATGTGCCCTTGTGTTTGTGGGTGTGACAATAATCTGATATCTGCATTAGGGGGGCGTTTTTTAGAGAAAGGTGTATAGGAGTTCCAGAAAAAGGGGGAAGGGGGGGGGGGGTTTAAATACCCAGGAGAACGAAACAGATGGACTTTGTAGGCACCAATCATAAAAATCAATGTAAACTTTTATTTATACACAAATTTAAAAAGAATCACAAAAACGTAAACTTTTTTTAAAAAACGCAGTACATTGCGGAAATTGGTATTAAATGTCACTACATAAATGTATGAGAACGGATCGGGGAATAGCCCCTATACCAGAGGGAGGGATAAACCCCTTCCGTTCCCATTGAATAACCTCAAACTGATATAGCTCGGTATGGCTCTACATGTTTCGCAAATTTGAATGCTTCTTCAGGAGCTTGTTTGGGTTACCTGTAATGGGAAATAGAGAAGGACATACACCAAAAAACAAAAACAAACATACAGTAGCATATTAATATTATTTTTGCATAAAGACTTTTCAAAAGTGCGTCTCAATCAGAACCACTGAGTACTGTGAGGAAGCGATCCCAAAGGCCCAAGATTCAACACGCATATGGTGACCTGTGATAACATGCGGGGACGTGTCTGGTAAAGAGATTTATATCACCAGTAGACTCAAGGGGGGTAGTGAGCTAGAGAATCCCAACTGTCCAAAAAAGGGGGGGGTAAAAATAACCAATGTACATCTGTGGTAAAACCAGAACATTCATATGTAGAGGAGAGCATAAGGCACAGCTAGATGGGGGGTGGGGGTCAGGGAGGGAAAGAAAGAGAGAGGGGCAAGGGGGGGGGGAAGGGGAAGGAAAAAGGGGGGGAGGAAGGGAGAGAGAAAGGAGAAACCAAACAGGGGGGAATAGACAGAGGAACTGGGATATAGAAAGTAATGTACCAGCCAGAGTAACTGAATCCGTCTTCAGATCAGGTAGAGGTTATGGATAATTGAGAAGCCATGCATTCAGAGACACAGCCTCCAATAACCAAGGTGCATAAGGTAATCCAGAGACTGTAATCTGAAGATGTAGATAATATCTAATTAGCCAATATTGAGACCAGCTCCTTATAGTGTGCCGTTATACCAATAAATAAAATGGCATAAACAGATCCTCATATACATGCTAAGTACAGGTATGCCTATAGGGTTAAATAATTGCACATGAAGGGCTGCTCCTACCTTGTAGGGTAAGACAGGTGAGCAGGTCTTGTAAACAGCATCAATCAGCTACTTGCTTGTAAACCTGGCACAAAATAGATCTTGACTGACATGGCTGCAATAGAGCTCTGATCCTATCCCAGCAAGGAGCTATCTAATAAGCTCCCAGGACTGCCATCTATATTAGGGAGTGAGAGAAACATCAGGTTTCATCTAGTTGCACAAACAGAGTACAGCTACAGAGCATTTAGTTTAGATTTGTATAAATCCAGCATACTCTTACCAGACAGCTTGTGTTGTTAAACAGGTAACACCCAGGCATCAGAGCGCCCTGGAGGGTAGTGGCGTGGTATGAGGCTGTTGCTGACAGCCTTAAATACACGTCCCAATCAGGTGTGTAAGACAAGCATCACCTGATTCGGCCAAAAGGAGCTGCACACTCTCACATCCCATCGCACATGCTCAGTGGTCAGATAGGCCTCTGTCATGGAAAACGATGTGAGGAGGAAGAGCAGTCCTATAGGTAATAGATCTGTAAGCTCCCCCTAGTGGTTCCTCCTAGATACAGCGTATGGAGCGCTGTAAAGGCTGGGACCAAAGGATGGGAAGTCTGGAGATATCAATGCACACATCATGGAGTGTGCATTGTAAATCCAGGGGGAGAGGAGTAGATCTACACCAAACGCCGCAGACACCATCCCCCAAAGAGTAAGGGGAGGGCAGAATGCGGCTTACCGGCCGCACATGTGATCAAGACACCAGCAAGTTGATAGGGACCGGGGTCAGCTTACCTCAGTACTTGTAACTGGCCTGAGACGCAAGGCCAGTATACATGATTAAAATGTTCGTTACCATGAAGGGAATTACTCCATTCATGGTGGTACAACTTACAAATGCATACTAATAGTTAATGCTGATAGAAGAATTACAATACGCATATACATTTTGCAAATAACAGTGTGATTACAAGTTTGCGATTTCCTGCGATTAAACAATATTTAAACTCGGTAAAACCACTAATATCCATACACAACACTAGCAAGGAGTATAATAGACTGTGTTTAGCTGCAGAAGTGCCCGTGATGGGCGGAGCAGTGGACAGGGGGATCTCCTGTCCTGAAGAGGGAGGGGCCAGTGGATTGATAGTGCAAATTTCTAGGGACTATAGACTATGGTAAACTACGTGTTACCTAATTGCTATGAATCATTCGGCCTTAGTTGGTTGTCATATAGGTCAACCTTAAATTCTTATCCAAGAAAGGATTTATAGGATTGTACTTCGTTAATGCCTGGCCACCGTGTGGCATTCAGGCGTTCAATCCACTTGGCCTCTTGTTGGAGTATCCTCCTGTCCCAGTCACCCCCCCTTGGGTCTTGAGGAATTACTGCTAGGACAATAAAAGTCGCAACAGAGGTGTCGAATCTGTGGCATAAATCGAGATGTCTACTAATGGGACTAAGCATTTTCCCATTTGTTGAGTAATATACGTGGTCACGTATCCTTTGCCATAGGTGGCGGATGGTCTTACCCACATAGAATATCCCACATCTACACGTCATCAAGTATATTACACCTTGGGTGTTACAGTCTGCCCGAAAACGTGGACAGAATGTCTCACCGTTGGGCAATTGGAATTTGTGACCTGTGGAAACCCAGGGGCAAAAAGAGCAGTGTCCACACGTGTATATACCCATTCTATTGGTCGTTTGAGCCTGTGAGGATGCAAAATGGCTCCTAGTCAGCTTATCACGCAAAGATGGTGCTTTTTTAAAAACGATCTCAGGGTGGTCAATGACATATTTCTTTAGGATGGGGTCCTCAGATAAAATATGCCAGTGTTGCTGTAGTATATTGCGTAATTGGTACTGTTGGTGCGAGTATTGTGTGATGAATTTCGTCGTTGAATGTTCCTCCCCCCTGGGTTCCTTGGAGAAAAGGAGTGCATTTCTAGATTGGTCACAGGCTTTATTGAAGGCTTTGCGGAGTAGGGACTTGGAGTATCCCCGTTTAAGGAGACGTTCCCTCAGTAAGTCCGCATGGTGTTTGAAATCATTATCAGTAGTACAATTCCTCCTAAGGCGGATGTACTGTGCATAGGGGATACTTCGTACCAGGGTGGACGGATGGGCGCTAGAGGCATGAAGTATCGTATTCCCTGCCGTCTCTTTGCGGTAAAGTGTAGTGGCCAGACATAGATTGGCGTCCTTGTAGATCGTTAGATCTAAAAACAAAATTTTGTGTAAATCGCTATTGTAAGTGAACTTTAAATTAAACGTATTGCTATTTAGATGATCTACAAAAGAAGCCAGTGTCTGTTGGGACCCGGTCCATATGATGAAAATGTCATCGATGTATCTTAACCATACCAACACCTCATTGGTGTGGCTGCTAAGTTGCTCGTTTGAGAAGACATAACGTTCCCACCCCCCCAGGTACAGATTGGCGTAGGCGGGGGCACAACATGTGCCCATAGCCACGCCCTGTACCTGGAGGTAGTGGGAACCATTAAATAGAAAGCAATTGTGTGTCAGTATAAAGAGAAGTAGTCTCAACACGAAGTCATTAAAGGGTCATAAATGATGGTCTTCCTCCATGAGGAACGAGCGGACCATCCCGACACCCTGCTCGTGAGGGATGCTGGAGTACAAAGCCTCCACATCCAAAGTCACGAGCAGGGCATCGGGAGGGGCCGTCACCCCTTCAATCTGTTTAAGGAGGTCTAGGGTGTCCCGCACATATGAAGGTAGTCGCCGGACATGGGGAGTCAGAAAGAAATCAACAAACCTGCTTGCATTTTCTGTCAATGAGCCTATTGCCGACACTATGGGGCGACCAGGGGGGGCTTTCAGGTTCTTATGGACCTTTGGTAGCGCATAGAATGTAGCCATGCAAGGAAATTTGTTATCCAGAAAGTTGTAGGTGTCCTGGTCTATCAAACCCATATAATATGCCTCCCCTATAAGAGATTTATATTCGTTAGCAAACCGGTGACTGACACTCGCAGAAATTCTGCGATACCATGTTTTATTGTTTAAAATATTGAGGCACATTTTGATATATTGTTGTTCCGTCATCAATACAATATTGCCCCCTTTGTCTGATTGTTTAATAATCAGGTCAGGGCAGTTACGTAGTTTTTCTAGGGATTGTAGTTGGTCAGATCGTAGATTTTTTGGTAATGGATCTAGTGTCAGTCGCCTAAGGTCACTTGTGGCGGCTATAAGGAATGCCCAGATGTGTGGATTGCTCGTAAGGTCTGGAAATTTTTTAGACTTAGGTTTAAATTTTTTGGGTTTTGGTACCGGTACCTCCAGGTACAGGGCGTGGCTATGGGCACATGTTGTGCCCCCGCCTACGCCAATCTGTACCTGGGGGGGTGGGAACTAGACATGTGCATTAGTTTTCGTCCGAATGCATTTTCGTCCGAATTTCAGGTATTTTCGTTATCGTTTTAACAAACGATAACGAAAGTGCAGAGTCCGAAAAACGAAAGATCCAATATAAACAAATGCTTTATTTTCGTTTTCGTTGCTACAACAGTTCGATATAGATAGGAGATTCGACATGATGATGACAATAACAATCTGTCCATCAAACCTGTGGTCGAATGTGCCTAACCTTAGCTCTATTAGTCCAAGATTATTCTACATAGAGAGAAAAGATTCGACGTAGAGAGGAAAGATTCGACGTAGGGGAGGAAAGATTCGACGTAGGGGAGGAAAGATTCGACGTAGGGGAGGAAAGATTCGACGTAGGGGAGGAAAGATTCGACGTAGGGAAGGAAAGATTCGACGTAGGGGTGGAAAGATTCGACGTAGGGGAGGAAAGATTTGACGTAGGGGAGGAAAGATTCGACGTAGGGGAGGAAAGATAAATAAAAATAATGATGATGATGAATGTTATTGGCTGATTGTAACCAAAGAGGAGGAGCAGTAAAATAGCTAGAACTAAGTACACAGTACTTTGGCTTATGGTGTCTGTTGAAAGTTCTAAGAAGATTCGACGGAGCAGGTAAACTATATGGCGTCGCACAGTTTAGCTGCTCCGTCGAATCTTCTTTGAACATTCGACAGACACATAAGCATTCAATGACAGATTCGACCTTAATTAGAATTTTCGGACGAATGCAATTTTTAACGAAAAACGAAATAAATAACAACGAATTTCGGGAGTAACTAAATAAATGTATTTTTTGGACGAAAACGAAATTCCGAAACGAAATATTTCAGTGTTCACATGTCTAGTGGGAACGTTATGTCTTCTCAAACGAGCAACTTAGCAGCCACACCAATGAGGTGTTGGTATGGTTAAGATACATCGATGACATTTTCATCATATGGACCGGGTCCCAACAGACACTGGCTTCTTTTGTAGATCATCTAAATAGCAATACGTTTAATTTAAAGTTCACTTACAATAGCGATTTACACAAAATTTCGTTTTTAGATCTAACGATCTACAAGGACGCCAATCTATGTCTGGCCACTACACTTTACCGCAAAGAGACGGCAGGGAATACGATACTTCATGCCTCTAGCGCCCATCCGTCCACCCTGGTACGAAGTATCCCCTATGCACAGTACATCCGCCTTAGGAGGAATTGTACTACTGATAATGATTTCAAACACCATGCGGACTTACTGAGGGAACGTCTCCTTAAACGGGGATACTCCAAGTCCCTACTCCGCAAAGCCTTCAATAAAGCCTGTGACCAATCTAGAAATGCACTCCTTTTCTCCAAGGAACCCAGGGGGGAGGAACATTCAACGACGAAATTCATCACACAATACTCGCACCAACAGTACCAATTACGCAATATACTACAGCAACACTGGCATATTTTATCTGAGGACCCCATCCTAAAGAAATATGTCATTGACCACCCTGAGATCGTTTTTAAAAAAGCACCATCTTTGCGTGATAAGCTGACTAGGAGCCATTTTGCATCCTCACAGGCTCAAACGACCAATAGAATGGGTATATACACGTGTGGACACTGCTCTTTTTGCCCCTGGGTTTCCACAGGTCACAAATTCCAATTGCCCAACGGTGAGACATTCTGTCCACGTTTTCGGGCAGACTGTAACACCCAAGGTGTAATATACTTGATGACGTGTAGATGTGGGATATTCTATGTGGGTAAGACCATCCGCCACCTATGGCAAAGGATACGTGACCACGTATATTACTCAACAAATGGGAAAATGCTTAGTCCCATTAGTAGACATCTCGATTTATGCCACAGATTCGACACCTCTGTTGCGACTTTTATTGTCCTAGCAGTAATTCCTCAAGACCCAAGGGGGGGTGACTGGGACAGGAGGATACTCCAACAAGAGGCCAAGTGGATTGAACGCCTGAATGCCACACGGTGGCCAGGCATTAACGAAGTACAATCCTATAAATCCTTTCTTGGATAAGAATTTAAGGTTGACCTATATGACAACCAACTAAGGCCGAATGATTCATAGCAATTAGGTAACACGTAGTTTACCATAGTCTATAGTCCCTAGAAATTTGCACTATCAATCCACTGGCCCCTCCCTCTTCAGGACAGGAGATCCCCCTGTCCACTGCTCCGCCCATCACGGGCACTTCTGCAGCTAAACACAGTCTATTATACTCCTTGCTAGTGTTGTGTATGGATATTAGTGGTTTTACCGAGTTTAAATATTGTTTAATCGCAGGAAATCGCAAACTTGTAATCACACTGTTATTTGCAAAATGTATATGCGTATTGTAATTCTTCTATCAGCATTAACTATTAGTATGCATTTGTAAGTTGTACCACCATGAATGGAGTAATTCCCTTCATGGTAACGAACATTTTAATCATGTATACTGGCCTTGCGTCTCAGGCCAGTTACAAGTACTGAGGTAAGCTGACCCCGGTCCCTATCAACTTGCTGGTGTCTTGATCACATGTGCGGCCGGTAAGCCGCATTCTGCCCTCCCCTTACTCTTTGGGGGATGGTGTCTGCGGCGTTTGGTGTAGATCTACTCCTCTCCCCCTGGATTTACAATGCACACTCCATGATGTGTGCATTGATATCTCCAGACTTCCCATCCTTTGGTCCCAGCCTTTACAGCGCTCCATACGCTGTATCTAGGAGGAACCACTAGGGGGAGCTTACAGATCTATTACCTATAGGACTGCTCTTCCTCCTCACATCGTTTTCCATGACAGAGGCCTATCTGACCACTGAGCATGTGCGATGGGATGTGAGAGTGTGCAGCTCCTTTTGGCCGAATCAGGTGATGCTTGTCTTACACACCTGATTGGGACGTGTATTTAAGGCTGTCAGCAACAGCCTCATACCACGCCACTACCCTCCAGGGCGCTCTGATGCCTGGGTGTTACCTGTTTAACAACACAAGCTGTCTGGTAAGAGTATGCTGGATTTATACAAATCTAAACTAAATGCTCTGTAGCTGTACTCTGTTTGTGCAACTAGATAAAACCTGATGTTTCTCTCACTCCCTAATATAGATGGCAGTCCTGGGAGCTTATTAGATAGCTCCTTGCTGGGATAGGATCAGAGCTCTATTGCAGCCATGTCAGTCAAGATCTATTTTGTGCCAGGTTTACAAGCAAGTAGCTGATTGATGCTGTTTACAAGACCTGCTCACCTGTCTTACCCTACAAGGTAGGAGCAGCCCTTCATGTGCAATTATTTAACCCTATAGGCATACCTGTACTTAGCATGTATATGAGGATCTGTTTATGCCATTTGATTTATTGGTATAACGGCACACTATAAGGAGCTGGTCTCAATATTGGCTAATTAGATATTATCTACATCTTCAGATTACAGTCTCTGGATTACCTTATGCACCTTGGTTATTGGAGGCTGTGTCTCTGAATGCATGGCTTCTCAATTATCCATAACCTCTACCTGATCTGAAGACGGATTCAGTTACTCTGGCTGGTACGTTACTTTCTATATCCCAGTTCCTCTGTCTATTCCCCCCTGTTTGGTTTCTCCTTTCTCTCTCCCTCCCCCCCCCCTTTTTCCTTCCCCTCCCCCCCCCCCTTGCCCCTCTCTCTTTCTTTCCCTCCCTGACCCCCACCCCCCATCTAGCTGTGCCTTATGCTCTCCTCTACATATGAATGTTCTGGTTTTACCACAGATGTACATTGGTTATTTTTACCCCCCCCTTTTTTGGACAGTTGGGATTCTCTAGCTCACTACCCCCCTTGAGTCTACTGGTGATATAAATCTCTTTACCAGACACGTCCCCGCATGTTATCACAGGTCACCATATGCGTGTTGAATCTTGGGCCTTTGGGATCGCTTCCTCACGGTACTCAGTGGTTCTGATTGAGACGCACTTTTGAAAAGTCTTTATGCAAAAATAATATTAATATGCTACTGTATGTTTGTTTTTGTTTTTTGGTGTATGTCCTTCTCTATTTCCCATTACAGGTAACCCAAACAAGCTCCTGAAGAAGCATTCAAATTTGCGAAACATGTAGAGCCATACCGAGCTATATCAGTTTGAGGTTATTCAATGGGAACGGAAGGGGTTTATCCCTCCCTCTGGTATAGGGGCTATTCCCCGATCCGTTCTCATACATTTATGTAGTGACATTTAATACCAATTTCCGCAATGTACTGCGTTTTTTAAAAAATGTTTACGTTTTTGTGATTCTTTTTAAATTTGTGTATAAATAAAAGTTTACATTGATTTTTATGATTGGTGCCTACAAAGTCCATCTGTATCGTTCTCCTGGGTATTTAAACCCCCCCCCCCCTTCCCCCTTTTTCTAAGACTTAAAATAGGACGTTGGCACTGCTCTACATATGAGACCTCCACAGTCCATCCTGTGATGAGATCTAATAACCCTCCAATCTTTCTGTATAGGAGTTCCCTCCATAGTCCCTTTTTCGTGCTATAGAATTGTCTCGGGGGTTGTGTTGACTTTGTCTGGGGGCAGAAGACGTTGATCTGAATGAGGAGTCTGATTCAGTATCCTCGTCTGTAGCCCCATAGTTGTTATTGGTCTTGGTTGCACGGTGAAAATTTCTAGAGCCCTTTCTTTGCATGGCATTCTGCCAATGGTATGCGAAGCCTTCAGAGAAGGCTAACCGGTCTTTTGATATTTTGTTTTGTTTTTTATAAATGATGTCTTTAGTAATCCTTGTTATATAGTCTTTAGTTTCCTGGACTCGTTTAGAAAAAAGCGTATGTTCCCTGATGGTTTCATTCGATGTTTGTAGTAAAAGAATCTCCTGATCTAGTATATTTAATTCTGTCTGGTAGTAGAATATCAGGAGTCTCATTAGATCCACACTGCATTGGGTCAGTATGTTCTCCCATTTAAGGCCTCTTTCTCACGGGGCGGATCAGTGATGATCCGCCCCGTGAACATCCGCTGGCTCAGCGGGGATCGCTCCGCCGATCCCCGCTGAGCAGGAAGATGACAGGTGCATCGCTGCATGCTGTGCAGCGGCGGACCTGTCAGAGCGCCGCTCTCCCCTATGGGGGGATCGGATGACGACGGACCGTAGTGTCCGTCGTCACCCGATCCGATCCGAAAACGGATGGAAAAGTAGGTTTTTCCCCTGTTACACTTTTCGGATCGGAGCGGGGTCGGATGTCAGCAGACATGTCACCGCTGACATCCGACGCTCCATAGGGATGAATGTATGTCCGTTTTTCATCCGAAAACGGAAGGATGAAAAACGGACATACGGATCGTCCATGTGAAAGAGGCCTAAGTCTAAATTATGGGGACGTTACTTGAAAGGAGGGGTAAAGTTGAATCCTTAGACCTAGGGGGCTAATGTTTTCCCGTACATATTTCTGTAAAAACTCAATGTGCCAATGCAAATTAGCTTTCTTTTTAAGAACACGTTTAAGTTTGGTCATATATTGGTTTATTCCGATTTCTTGTTCGGTGTCTGTATTGCAATTCGTTTGGATCTCTGTCATATAGCCCAGCCAGCCAGTACCGACAAAGTCCATAATGGATGTGGGTATGCAAATGATTTGCTATTCAATACTACTAGGAGGGAAAGAACAATAAAGCAGGGGGGGGGGGGAGTCGGAAAGATGGGGAGAGGGGGAAAGAAGGGGAGGGGAATTCCTCAATTGTTGAAACCTATGATAAGATAGCCGTGATAATTAGGAAATTTGTAGGAAAAAAGAAAACCGGGGGGTACAATTAACCACTAAAATTGGATTCGATGTGCCCAGGTGCTTCCACCCATATTAGATTAGATGAATTTAAAGCGTATCAGCGCATAGTGGTCATGCGGATATGGACTAGGTTACAGGTGCCATGTCTTATTTTAATAGTTTAGAGAACATAAGGCAATGGTGGGCTCAAGACTTTATAGGCACAATAATAGTTAGATGTATAATTAAAATTCTGATTTATTTAGAAATTTAAAAAAAAAATAGAAGATAAAACAAAGAAACATACATAGTTCAATTCCTAGTTACACAGTTTTACAAATTATGCACTCCATACATAGCTGAATGGTTTAAATAATAAAGATTGAACAAACTTTAGAATCAAAAAAAAAAAGAGGAAACTTTTTGATCAATATAGTTACAGTACGTTGTGTTGAACCAAAAGCTATGCAGTGGTGACAATCAGATTCTGTCTAGGCTCGACATGTTACGCGCCACATGCGCTTCTTCAGGAGCACAGAATTGAATACTGTAATGAATAATACATTTGTGATAAATATATCATGATATAATGTAGTTGAGTGAAAAAATATATATATATATGGAGACAATATGATAGAATAGTGAGAAGAGGCTGTTCCTAAAATTCCAAGGAGGTATGTCCGTCCTAGACTGTCCCGGTGGAGCGTAGGCAATGTGGGGACGAATGTAACATTATAAAAATTAATCATAGGGAAATGGGGTAAAGTGTAGAATGCAAAGTAAGCCATATAGTCAGGTAGGGGAGGGATAGGGAAAGGGAGGGGGAAAGGGGAGGATGGGGGGGGGGGGGAAAGCAAGGGGGAAACAAGGAAGGACTGGACGGGGGGGGAGGGGAAAGGGGAAGGGAAGGGGAAAGGAAAAGGGGGAGGGAGGGAGGGAGCAGGGAGGACGGGGGGGGGGGGGGGGGGGAGGAGGGGAAAGATCCAAATTACGAGTAGTTTATACAGATATCAGTGTATAAGTAGGATCACGTTGTAAGATTAATTAGTAGCCATCGGGATTAATAAAGGAGGACTCAAAATAATTATAGCAATGAAGTAGTAAAGTGTATTATAGAGTCACGTGTGGCCTATGGTGTATCCCCTGATATTCCATATTGAAGATTAGAATTAGTTTTAAAGTATAAAATAAACTTACCCTGGTAGGTTTTGTAGCTATACTTAAAAGAAGGGAGGGGGAAAGACCCACAAACAGTCTCATTAATCAGTATTGGTGACTCTCAATGGTTGATCATCAGCCGTTCTAATTTGATAGAAGGGGATCTGATATCAGTCAGAGGTTACATCAGAGTGCGTATGGGATTTGTTCCTTAAGGAATTGCTATTTCTGAACCCCAATCCTGCTGAGTCTGTTATAGGGATAAGGCATGTTGTAAGGATAAGCCAATAATAAAATCATCTGAAGGGTAGTTAGGATCCCAGCTTACCTGAGTCTGTAAATGAAACTGGTAGTCAGAAGGGTTGATAGTGTAGAGCCACACAGCCGTCTCGTGGAGAGCGGCTGGTAGTGTGGATAGTACAAGGGGAGACGCCGAAGGCGTCTCTTGTACATCCGCCCCGCCTGTAGTCACTAATCGGCGTAGCCGACGTGACGTCATTCAGGCCGGCCGCTGACGCATACTGCGCATGTCTCAATCCCCGGCGTCATCCGAACAGCTGACGGCGCATCGGGGAGAGAGGAGTCAGTTGTGTCCTGGTATCCCGGCAACCGAGCGGGCACTGGGACAACTGCGCATGCTTCCCATCTCCAGCGCAAGCTGCACAGCCGACGGCGCATCGAGGGGAGAGAGGGCAGCCGCGTCCCGGTATCCTGGCAACCAGAGATACAGAGAGGCAAACCGCTCAAGTGACACCCCCCAGTGCGGTCCGACAGCTGCCCGCCTGCCATGGAGGAGTGGGGAGATGGAAGCAGCCGCATCCATGCCGGCATGGCCACCAAGGGACACCTAGTGCGCCAACCATCTAGAGATAGATGTGGCACTGGGCGGCCGCACATTGCCAAATTACCCCGCTAGACAGTGCAGTGGAGGGGCACACCCCATGGTGAAGGGGCAGCCTCCGGGTGTGATAATCGTTAAATAAAAATAAAAATAACTCACATTAGTTGAGGACATGGTAATATTTAACAATAAACGACTTAAGGGTATTATAACAACAATTGAGATGAGAAAGAAAGGAAAATATATATATATATATATATATATATATATACATACATACATATACAAATTACAGTTAAAAGTGGAACAATCATCAAGACCAGTCCACTTATTGCTATGGTGATATATATTGCCAGAATAAGGAATAATCAAAGAATTTTACTTCAAAGTATGGAAGACATAAACATGTTCAAAACTTTATTAACGTAACATAAATAAATTGCCTGCACACCACTCTGTCCCTTAATGCCCACCTCCTTGTTATAGGGCACACAGTGTATAGGAATGTATAATGTAAAACATGGTGGGATTTCCCCACCCAGGGGAAATACAACTGGGCAGTGGCGGTGCGTCCATTGCACCCGTCAATCTTCAATAGCCAGATTCATGCATTGCATGAATCTATCTATTGTCGCTGCTGCCGCCCCCTATTCAGGTGTCCAGCCCCTTGTCGGGCATCGGGCATCTGAATTACAGCGGTGGGCATGTCGGCTCTAATAGGCTTCCAAATTGGTAAACAGGGGGCACACTGCTGTGCGTTCGCTGCTTATACAGTGCTGTGTTAGGAAATCAAATAAATCGCTTCCCTAACACTGACCTGCCTCTCAGCCAATCAGGTGCACTGGGTCTGGTTACCTGTTACCTGACTGGCTGAAGCAACAGGCGCTGTGATTGGATGCCTATCGGAGGGAGCGTGGAGCAACGCGCTGACCTGAGACAGTGCCGGGCGGGGGGGACACTGGCAGGATTTAATGGGCAAACCGGTGGCAATTGATGGGGCAAACCAGCGGCAATTGATGGGGCAAACCGGCGGCAATTGATGGGGCAAACCGGCGGCAATTGATGGGGCAAACTGGCGGAAATTGATGGGCACTGCGTTTGATGGGCACAGTGGTTGCACTTGATGGGCACAGTGGCTGCGTTTGATGGGCACAGTGGCTGTGTTTAATGGGCACAGTGGTGGCAATTTATTGGTACAGTGGCTGGGCTTGATGGCACAGTGGCTGCGTATGATGGTACAGTGGCAGCGTTTAATGGGCACAGTGGCTGCAATCGATGGGTACAGTGGCTGCGTTTGATGGGGCACAGTGGCTGCGTTTGATGGGCAGGGCACAGTGTTGGCAATCTAAGGGCACAGTGGCAGCGTTTGGTATACAGCTTTTCAAAGATAATCTGGCACTTGAACAAAACATGAGAGAGAGAGAGGGGAGAGAGAGAGGGAGGGGGAGAGAGAGAGGGAGAGAGAGAGGGAGAGAGAGGGGGAGGGGGGGAGAGAGAGAGGGGAGAGAGAGAGGGGGAGGGGGAGAGAGAGAGGGGGAGGGGAGGGGGAGGGGGGGGAGAGAGAGGGAGGGGGGAGAGAGAGAGGGAGAGGGGAGAGAGAGAGGGAGGGGGGAGAGAGAGAGGGAGGGAGAGAGGGGAGAGAGAGAGGGAGGGGGAGAGAGAGAGAGGGAGGGAGAGAGAGAGAGAGAGGGAGGGAGGGGGAGAGAGGGAGAGAGAGGGAGAGAGAGAGGGAGAGAGAGGGGGAGGGGGGGAGAGAGAGAGGGGAGAGAGAGAGGGGGAGGGGGAGAGAGAGAGGGGGAGGGGGGGGAGAGAGGGGGAGGGGGGGAGAGAGAGAGAGAGGGGGGGGGGGGAGAGAGAGAGGGGGGGGAGGGGGGGGGAGAGGGGGGGGGGACAGAGAGAGAGGGGAGGGGGGGAGAGAGAGAGAGAGAAAGGGGGGAGAGAGGAGAGAGAGAGAGAGAGAGGGAGAGGGGAGAGAGAGAGATTTTTAGTACCTTAGTTCTTGTGCTGCAGGGCCGGCCATTCACTTCAATTCTACTCGTGCAGATTAGTGGGCGGTGCTGCACGGGACGAGTCATGAAGGTAAATAATCAAGCAGCACAGCGTTCTCCTGCTCCTCCCCTCAGGCACACAGACACGGCGCCGGAACGGAGGAGGAGACAGTGACACAGGCACACAGCCGTTGCATGGTGCGGCGGCCGCCGCTGCGCTGCTCTTTACATTGCTGGCACTGTGACATAGGCTGGCAGCCAGCCAAGCTCCGAGGCGAAAGCGGCCCCAGCGGTACTTAGTGCAGCCAGCCTACCGGGATATTTCCCGGTGTCCCGGTAGGCCAGTCCGGCCCTGCACACAGACACGGCGCCGGAACGGAGGAGGAGACAGTGACACAGGCACACAGCCATTGCATGGTGCGGCGGCCGTCGCTGCGCTGCTCTTTACATTGCCGGCACTGTGACATAGGCTGGCAGCCAGCCAAGCTCCGAGGCGAAAGCGGCCCCAGCGGTACTTAGTGCAGCCAGCCTACCGGGATATTTCCCGGTATCCCGGTAGGCCAGTCCGGCCCTGGGGGCATGGGAGGAAAAGTTATTGGTTGACCGTATAGTAACTGAAAAGGGTTAAGATCTCAATTCTGTTGGTGAACACCAATAGATTAGTATGTGGATAATTATATGGTTAGACATGAATGACCCAAGAAACAAAACAATATGATGGCCAGAAAGAAGTAAGTTAAATCGTAATTAAAGAAAAGGTTTATAGGTCGGAGCTTCATTGATACCAGGGGGGGATGTGGCACCTAGACGTTCTATCCACAAGGTTTCTTTTTGACATACTATTTTGTCCCAATCTCCACCCCTGGGGTCTATTGGGACCACTGCCAGTACAATAAATGAGATAAGAGAAACATTGAATTTGTGGTAGAGGTCAAGGTGCCTACTTACTGCTGTCACCATTTTCCCCTCCCCCGAATAATATACATGGTCCCTGATTCTGCAGCGTAGGTGTCTGATCGTTTTCCCTAAGTAGAACGCACCACATTGACATAGCATAAGGTATACCACTCCTTTAGTATCACAATCTGCATAGAATTTAGGTGTAAATTTTTCTCCATTAGGTAGTGTGAAGGAATTCCCTTTCACCCATGGGCAAAAAGAACATTTGCCACATTGGGCCATTCCTAGTTTAAGTTGTTTAGGTTTAGGAGTGGTAGCAAAGTGGCTTGAAGTTAGTTGATCCCCCTAGGGACCTAGTTCGTTTAAACGTAATTTGAGGGGAGGGGCTAATGTATTTGTTAATAATGGGGTCCTCTTGGAGGATGGGCCAATGTTTATTAAAAATGTCCTGAAGTTTTTTTGATTCTAAAGTTTGTTCAATCTATATTATTTAAACCATTCAGCTATGTATGGAGTGCATAATTTGTAAAACTGTGTAACTAGGAATTGAACTATGTATGTTTCTTTGTTTTATCTTCTATTTTTTTAAAACATTTTCTAAATAAATCAGAATTTTAATTATACATCTAACTATTATTGTGCCTATAAAGTCTTGAGCCCACCATTGCCTTATGATCTCCTGTAGTATGTCTGCAATCTCTGACCATCTCTTGTAACATGTCTGCAGTCTGACCATCTCCTGTACTATGTCTGCAGTCTCTGACCATCTCTTGTAACATGTCTGCAGTCTCTCACCATATCTTGTAACATGTCTGCAGTCTCTCACCATATCTTGTAACATGTCTGCAGTCTCTGACCATCTCTTGTAACATGTCTGCAGTCTCTGACCATCTCTTGTATTATATCTACAGTCTCTGACCATCTCTTGTATTATATCTACAGTCTCTGACCTTCTCCTGTAGTATGTCTGCAGTCTCTGACCATCTCCTGTATTATGTCTGCAGTCTCTGACCATCTCCTGTACTATGTCTGCAGTCTCTGACCATCTCCTGTACTATGTCTGCAGTCTCTGACCATCTCCTGTACTATGTCTGCAGTCTCTGACCATCTCCTGTACTATGTCTGCAGTCTCTGACCATCTCATGTACTATGTCTGCAGTCTCTGACCGTCTCCTGTACTATGTCTGCAGTCTCTGACCATCTCCTGTATTATATCTCCAGTGTCTGATCATCTCCTGTACTATGTCTGGGGGCTCTTTCTAACAGACTCTCTAAGAGAAGCCCTCTCTGTGTGCATCAGAGAGACTCCGCTCCAGGTCTCATTAGTGTACGCTCTTCCTGTATTTTCTTTATTGTTAAAAGATCATGGGAGGATCCTAGGGTAACAAAGAGTTCTTAGGGGAACATCTCTGTGTTTGAGTCGTTGCCATAGAAACATTTGTAAAGGGGAGGAGTTGGTAAGATGACCACGCCCACGTGGGGGCGCCAAAAATATTTCTGCTCCCAGGCGTCTGTGACCCTAGGATCGGCCCTGGTCCTGTACATGGCTAGGCTCCCAAAAAGTCTCACACATGAGGTATCCCCATACTCAAGAGAATCAGCAGAATGTATTAATAGTCAATGGGCTCAACATGCCTCTCAGCAATTTCCTTGGGGTGTCTACTTTCCAAAATGGGGTCATTTGGGGGGGTTGTACTGTAGGGTTGCCACCTTTTCTTCAAGTCAAACCCAACACTTCAGCGAGGCACAGCAATTTTTTTTCATAGTATGCCTAGATAAACTATGCATAGATGTTGCTATTAAATAACATTTCTAATCATATGAAGTTAATCACAAGAGTCCCCCTTTACATCAGCGTCCACAGAGTTCCCCCTTTACATCAGCGTCCACAGAGTTCCCCCTTTACATCAGCGTCCACAGAGTTCCCCCTTTACATCAGCGTCCACAGAGTTCCCCCTTTACATCAGCGTCCACAGAGTTCCCCCTTTACATCAGCGTCCACAGAGTTCCCCCTTTACATCAGCGTCCACAGAGTTCCCCCTTTACATCAGCGTCCACAGAGTTCCCCCTTTACATCAGCGTCCACAGAGTTCCCCCTTTACATCAGCGTCCACAGAGTTCCCCCTTTACATCAGCGTCCACAGAGTTCCCCCTTTACATCAGCGTTTCCGATTTACATCAGCGTTTCCGATTTACATCAGCGTTTCCGATTTACATCAGAGTCCACTGAGTTCCCCCTTTACATCAGAGCAGAGGCGGCTCTCCAATTAGGCAAATTAGGCGATCGCCTAAGGCCTCGCGATCACAGGGGCCTCGCCATCGCCGCATTTGCCTGATATGTGTAAGCAGGTGCCGTGGATCCCCATTCCGCTTGCTCTCCCCGCTGGCCACCGGCAAATGACAGGAGCGGGTCCGAGGAGACCTCCTTCACCCCCCTGTTCGAGACACCGCTAAAAGACTGGAGGGCTCTCTCTGCTTCCTGCCCATTCCCCCTCCTTCCTCCTGCCAGAGTTGAGCAGAGCAGAAGAAGATTGGAGGAGCGGCTCTGTCTGTGTGGAGAGAGAGAGAAGCTGCTGCGGGCTCTTCTCTCCCCCCTCTCCTCCTCTCACCACTGTACTCGTGTTTCTTCCCCCTCCATCTTATTGGACAATGGGAAAAAAAAACACTAAAATGAAGCAGAGAGGAGGATTGTGGGAAATGTAGTCCCAAGGGCTGGACATTGCAACACTAAGGGAAGTAACTGCAGCCCCCAGCATGCCCAGCTGAAGAGGAGGGAGAGAGATCCAGAAGACCGGGAGAATTTTGGGGAAGTGCACCCAGGACTCCATCAGAGAGAGAATCCCACTGCACTGCACCACCAGAGAGAAATCCACACAGCCTAGCACCATCCCTTCTGAAGAAATGCATGAAGTTATTTCCAGAATATAGATCTGGGCACTACCCAGCGGAGTCGCCATAGGCTACCCAGAATGAGCTAACTCCTGATCAGAGGAACCATTGTGTTGCTGTATCCCTGGGTCTGGTAAGAGGGCCGGTCGGCCATTATCTACTGCCATCTATAGGAACTGCCCACCCTGTTATTCTTTGGCCCTAATACTGCCCACAGGCCCTATTCACAGCTGCAACATGCACCAGTGATTAGAGAGGAAGATTTAGGACTTAGTGCTAGTTCACACTGCAGTGATGTTCAACATTGGATTTGTACCACACTGCAATGCAAATCACATGCAATCTCTGCAATGCAATTTCAGCCATACAGATTGTCTGAATTTGAATTGCATTTGGACCAAACTCGCACAGGACCTCTATTCTGATCTGCAGCAGAATCAAAACCCATGGGTGTTCACACCCATGCGACCCGATTCCTGTCCGAATTTGCAGTTCACACTGCGATATGCAAACTGATTTGGGGGTGTCATTAACTTTGTATTGACACTCCCAGCAGTTCGCATAGGGCAGTGTGAACTGCCACTGGGAGACATGCGATCACATCGCTGCAGTGTGAACCAACACTTAGGCTCGGTTCACACTGGTGCGATGCGAGATTCCTGCAAATCCACTGCGGGTTCCCACATCACACCTGACTCGCAGGCGGTTCACACTGCCTTACTGCCGCTGGAAGTGGCAATACAAAGTTAATGACACCTCCAGATCGGTTCACATATTGCTGTGCAAACTCTCAATTCAGACATGAATCGGATCGCATGGGTGTGAACACCCATGCAATCTGATTCTGGTGCGGACCAAAAAAGGGTCCTGCATGACCTTGGTTCAAATGCGATGCAAATTCAGCCATACTATCTGTATGGCAGAAATCGCATAGCACAGACTTCACATGTGATTTGCACTGCAGTGTGGTGCGAATCACATGTGAGGTTGCACAGCACACTGGTGTGAACCGAGCCTAAAGACTGCCCTATAACTGTAGTGGCCCCAGGGCTATGGCCGGCACTACCATATGGCGGCTTAAGCAGTCACCTCAGTTCGCCAGGATAGGGGGGCAGTAAAATCCTAATCCCCAGCCACTTACTGGGGATTCTGATTTTTACAGTGCTAAATTTTTTTTTTTTTTACACACTCCCAGCCCCTATATAGCAGCTGGGAGTGTGTGTACTTTAGAAAAGCTGACTGTCGCCTTTCATCTGGAAGTGTTACAAGTGGCTGGGAAGCTGCCTATCACTTCCACCACTGACACCCACTTCACCATGTTTACCGGGCACCACTGTCCCACCTGCGGGCCCGGTACTGTCATGGTGGGTGGCACTGGGAAGGGCAGCGGTAGCTCAGCAGACCTTCGTCCACTCAGCCACCCTCCTGTACACAGACCGGGAAGTATCATGTATGACATCTGGGGCGGGCTGGGCCGGGGGGCAGAGTGGCAATTGCCCCCTAGGCTACTATCTATGTTGAAAACAGCCGGCAGCCACTGCCCGCTGCCTTTTTTTTTTTTTCTGTAGGAAGTTGGGCCGGCAGCCCAGCCGGCCGCTGTTGCATTCCGGGAGTTGTAGTCCGCGCTCAAGCTCTTGAGCAGGGCAGAGGAAACTACAACTCTGGTCAGCCTGCATTTATGGGCACTGGTGAGTCTGCATTGATGGGCACTGGTGAGTCTGCATTGATGGGCACTGGTGAGGCTGCATTGATGGGCACTGGTGAGGCTGCATTGATAGGCACTGATGAGGCGGCACTGGTGAAGCTGCATTGAAAAACCAGGTGGGCATGGATGAGCTGATTCGGTGGTTCAATGGGCCACTTAACTGGACAGGCTGCCAGCCCTCCCCTGTATGGCGTCACTTCTTGGACCAGGGATAAGTAAACAAAAATCCTTGCACCGGCCCTGCGCAGTTTGTTGTTGCCATTTAAAGGGGGACCCCACCTTCTCTCATTTTTTCGAGTGCACTCGAAAACCACTAGGAAACTGCTATTCCTTCAGACAGGTTTGGATTACAGTTGTGTTGCTAAATATTGATTTACCTATTCTCGTATTGATTTTTTTGCTATTGATATGGAGCTGCTTTTATAGATATATTTGTTTACCTTTATTACCTGAGGGCAGTTCTACTCTGCTTTGTGAACTGCACTTTTTGTCATTTATGCCAGTTCCTAATTCTAGACAAATAGTGACTACCACTAAGCATGTGTGTAATTGTTTATTGCCTATATCCTACAGTAAGGTGAAAGGTACTATACGCTACGTGTGTCTGTAGTGATTCAATCAACCAGGTGTGTCAGAGGGGCTGAGGGTGTTCTTGGAGTTGAGGCGCAGAACAGGGAACCCAAAATTACCAAGCAGCTCCTTCAGGGGTAGTGCGACACACATTACCCCAGTTTTGATTGACAGGGGACCTCAACACTTCTGTGCTCACGCAGCGTTAAGAGCCCTGTCTCATTTAAGCGTGCCGAACATCTGATCTGCAGCATTTTATTTTAGAGGTGACAAGACATCTTAATGCCGCTGTGTGCAGGCAACGTTAAGAGCCCTGTTACACTCACTTCTCGCGTAACCTAAGACTCCTGATGTTCTGCCTGCCAGCCAATGAGGAGTGATATTGCGTCTGCGCACGTCACTTTTCCCATCCACCGCATGAGGATCTCAATCTGTGAAGGACTGCTGCGTAATTCAAGGGCATCAGTGGGGCCTCATGTCTAAGTTTTGCCTAAGGCCTCACAAAGCCTAGAGCCTCCTCTGCATCAAAGTCCACAGAGTTCCCCTTTACATCATAGTCCACAGAGTTCCCCCTTTACATCATAGTCCACAGAGTTCCCCCTTTACATCATAGTCCACAGAGTTCCCCCTTTACATCATAGTCCACAGAGTTCCCCCTTTACATCATAGTCCACAGAGTTCCCCCTTTACATCATAGTCCACAGAGTTCCCCCTTTACATCATAGTCCACAGAGTTCCCCCTTTACATCATAGTCCACAGAGTTCCCCCTTTACATCATAGTCCACAGAGTTCCCCCTTTACATCATAGTCCACAGAGTTCCCCCTTTACATCATAGTCCACAGAGTTCCCCCTTTACATCATAGTCCACAGAGTTCCCCCTTTACATCATAGTCCACAGAGTTCCCCCTTTACATCATAGTCCACAGAGTTCCCCCTTTACATCATAGTCCACAGAGTTCCCCCTTTACATCATAGTCCACAGAGTTCCCCCTTTACATCATAGTCCACAGAGTTCCCCCTTTACATCATAGTCCACAGAGTTCCCCCTTTACATCATAGTCCACAGAGTTCCCCCTTTACATCATAGTCCACAGAGTTCCCCCTTTACATCATAGTCCACAGAGTTCCCCCTTTACATCATAGTCCACAGAGTTCCCCCTTTACATCATAGTCCACAGAGTTCCCCCTTTACATCATAGTCCACAGAGTTCCCCCTTTACATCATAGTCCACAGAGTTCCCCCTTTACATCATGAGTCCACAGAGTTCCCCCTTTACATCATAGTCCACAGAGTTCCCCCTTTACATCATAGTCCACAGAGTTCCCCCTTTACATCATAGTCCACAGAGTTCCCCCTTTACATCATGAGTCCACAGAGTTCCCCCTTTACATCATGAGTCCACAGAGTTCCCCCTTTACATCATGAGTCCACAGAGTTCCCCCTTTACATCATGAGTCCACAGAGTTCCCCCTTTACATCATGAGTCCACAGAGTTCCCCCTTTACATCATGAGTCCCACAGAGTTCCCCCTTTACATCATGAGTCCCACAGAGTTCCCCCTTTACATCATGAGTCCCACAGAGTTCCCCCTTTACATCATGAGTCCCACAGAGTTCCCCCTTTACATCATGAGTCCCACAGAGTTCCCCCTTTACATCATGAGTCCCACAGAGTTCCCCCTTTACATCATAGTCCCACAGAGTTCCCCCTTTACATCATAGTCCCACAGAGTTCCCCCTTTACATCATAGTCCCACAGAGTTCCCCCTTTACATCATAGTCCCACAGAGTTCCCCCTTTACATCATAGTCCCACAGAGTTCCCCCTTTACATCATAGTCCCACAGAGTTCCCCCTTTACATCATAGTCCCACAGAGTTCCCCCTTTACATCATAGTCCCACAGAGTTCCCCCTTTACATCATAGTCCCACAGAGTTCCCCCTTTACATCATAGTCCCACAGAGTTCCCCCTTTACATCATAGTCCCACAGAGTTCCCCCTTTACATCATAGTCCCACAGAGTTCCCCCTTTACATCATAGTCCCACAGAGTTCCCCCTTTACATCATAGTCCCACAGAGTTCCCCCTTTACATCATAGTCCCACAGAGTTCCCCCTTTACATCATAGTCCCACAGAGTTCCCCCTTTACATCATAGTCCCACAGAGTTCCCCCTTTACATCATAGTCCCACAGAGTTCCCCCTTTACATCATAGTCCCACAGAGTTCCCCCTTTACATCATAGTCCCACAGAGTTCCCCCTTTACATCATAGTCCCACAGAGTTCCCTTTCACTGTAAGGGGGGACTCGGCAGACTCTGATGTAAAGGAGAACTCTGGGGACTGTAACATAAGGGATGCTCTGGTGTACAAAGAGGAGTAAGGTCTGATGTAATGAGTGCTCTGAGAACCCCGATTTACCTTAGCGTACTCACTTAGAGACAGGAGAGAGAAGGGGGGAGACTTAATCCAGTCTGAATAATGTGTCCGGGTCTCAGACAGTCTGAAACCCGGACGCATGATTCCAAACCCGAACTGTCCGGGTGAATCCCGAACAGGTGGCAACCCTATTGTACTGCCCTGCCATTTTAGCACTTCAAGAAATGAGATGGTAGTCATAAACTAAAAGCTGCGTAAATTCCAGAAAATGTACCCTAGTTTGTAGACGCTATAACTTTTGCGCAAACCAATAAATATACGCTTATTGACATTATTTTTTACCAAAGACATGTGGCTGAATACATTTTGGCCTAAATGTATGACTAAAATTGAGTTTATTGAATTTTTTTTATAACAAAAAGTAGAAAATATCTTTTTTTTTTTTTCAAAATGTTCGGTCTTTTTCCTTTTTATATTGCAAAAAAAATTGCAGAGGCAATCCAACACCATCAATAGAAAGCTCTATTTGTGAGAAAAAAGGACATCAATTTTGTTTGGGTACAGCATTGCATGACCGCGCAATTACCAGTTAAAGCAGCGCAGTGCCATATTGTAAAAAGTGCTCTGGTCATTGAGCAGCCAAATCTTCGAAGAAGTGGTTAATCATAATTTCATACTTTCATTTAGGGAAAGTTCTGGTTCACTTATTTACCTGCAGGTTTAGCACAATATCCTGTTTGGGAAGGGCTATTTGCCACAACCTCCCCAAAAGAGGGCTACAATGGCTTTCACTTTTGTAGGTTATGCTGCATAGATTGGTGAAGAAGGATCCGTTCCCAGCATACAACCAAAACTTTATTTCTCCTTTTTGAATTAGCCATTCTTTTCATATCATAAGTAACAAATTTGCAAAAAAAAAGACATGGTTCCCTTATGCTTATCACAGAAAAAACATTGCATGCTAAAACATATTCGGCAGCGCTCTTTAAAGGAAGTTAGAAGATGTGAGTGCTCTGTACAATGATTCTAGTGCAAAGTGTGAGAAAAGTGCGAGAATTGTAATCTGTAAAACTCCTCCCTGATCCTGTCTATAAAATACAGAAGCTTCGAGGTTATTAGCATTGCACGAGTTCTGTCTCCAGACAGAGAACTTCATTCAAATCTGACAGCACAAGGTAAGAGATCGAAGCCAGGTACATTTCACTGATAAATTATTACCTTTTATTAAGTTTGAGAAATCGCTGAGCAACTTATTTCTTTTGGCTGTTCAATTTGTGTGTGTGTGTCTGGGGCAACAGGTTCATTTTGAGGTATGATTTTTTTTTCCCCTTTTTTTTATTTACGTGTATATTATAATACATAATCTAAATAATAGTATTGATATATATTTATTAGTATTATATATATATATATAATTAGAGTGTAAGCTCCTTGAGGGTAGAGACTGATGTGAATGTACAATGTGTATATGTAAAGCGCTGCGTAAATTGACAGCACTATATAAGACATGCTGGTAGGTTAATTGTATCCTGTCTAAATTGGCCCTAGTATAGGTATGAATGTGAGTTAGGGACCTTAGATTGTAAGCTCCTTGAGGGTATAGGGACTGATGTGAATGTATAATATATATGTAAAGCGCTGCGTAAATTGACGGCGCTATATAAGTACCTGAAATAAATAAATAAATAAAATAAGTACCTGAAATAAATAAAATAAATAAAATATATTGTATGGAAAGAAGATGAAATGAGGATACAGATATTTAGTAGTAGATTGTAATATAGTAGGGAAGAGATAAAGTTTTAAAGTTTTTTTTTTTTTAATAAAGTTTAAATTTTTATATAAAGCATTGCCATGTATGCCCTGCTGGGAATATTCGATTTACTTCTGCAGCAGAAAATCTCCCCAAAGTGAGTGACATTCCGATCTTAGAGCGATATCATAGGAACAGGTGTCACCCCTTCACCTTTTGCTCTGACAACCACCACAAATGTTTGGATTTTCCCTCGCTTTTTGTCCCTGTTACAGTAATCACCAAGCAGGGCTGCAGATAGGAAGGTACCACCGGTACTCCTGCATGGGGCCTGGGCACACAGGGAGACCCAGGCAGAACAGGGAGGGTGTTTGGTGCAGGGGGGAATTACAAGAACGATGCCCTCTCTGCTGTAGATGAAAGCTGGTTTCTCCCCCTCTCCCTCCCGCTGGCTTTCAGCTGCTGCAGGGAGAGACACAGGGCATTGTTCTGTAATTGCAACCCCCCGACGCACCAATCCCCCTCTCTGTCCTGCCAGTATCTATTTTTCCTGCTGCTTGTCCCCCTGTGTGCCTGGGCTCCCACCCAGAACACTGCCAGCTTCCCTCTCCCGTCGACTGCTGCGGGTACAGACAGTGATGTTTAGGATGGAGAGTAGGGAAGGGCTGGTAAATATGTGATTTATGGGCCCCTTCCTTTAGTGAATGAACACAGTGAACTGAACTGAAAGCAGACCTTCAGTCATTTTTTCAACTTTCCATTTATTAAATCATCTGCCATTGTTATTTTAACTTTGGATAATAAAACATTTTTTTCTGCCAGAAAATAACTTTTACAGCCCACTTCCTCTTTCTTGTCTGGTCATTAGCCTAAGCTTATGACATCATGCACAGCTCTCTCTCTCACTCTCGTGAGAGTTTGCCAGGAAGGGAGGGGGGATGAGTCATAAGAGTGCCAATGAGAGCTGCAGGGCTGCAAAGCTGGAGGTGTGCCTCTGTGTAAATACAGGAAGTGAACAGGCAGCAGCTTCAGTTGCCCACAGTTAAAATGACTGCAGCCAGACTCAGTGGAGGGAGATTTCTGCGGGATATTTGGCAAGGGCAGAATCACAGTATATATAAAATATTATGCAAAGCGGTTGGAGGGAAGATTCAGAATAATAAAGATGTTTTTATTACAGATTATGTGAGCAGACTGTAGTTCCTCTTGAAGCATTGTAACCTCTGTGTACTATGCTTCAGTTTATGAATGGGGTGGAGCATCTGTATCCTGTTCATTTAACTTCAGTGCAGCTGAGGCTACAGAGAAAGCAACTGAAGAATCTGTTTCCTCAATTCCTTTCACTGTCTCAAAGGTGTGATGTCAGGGGTCTATTTAGACCCCTGATATTTCACCCAAGCCTACCAACAGCATTGTAAAAAGAATAAAAATAAAAAATAATTAAAAAAAAAAAAAGAAAAAAAATAATTAAATTTTTAAAAAAAAACTGTTTAAAAAAAAATGTTAAAGATAATTGAAAAAATTAAGGGCTCATTTACACAGGTTCTCTGGCCCATACATTGTGCATGAGTGGTTTGATTGCGTGACCGAAGCCACCTCTTACTCTATGAGAATGCAGCAGCTGTCTAAACACAGCCGCAGGTCCTAATTTGTTAGGTATGTAGGTCAAATATTTTGTATCTGCTGCACTTAGTAAAAATGTTGGTAAATCACTGAGTTTAGCTGCTCACACGATATTGATGAAAGGTCAACAAAGTCAATAAAAGGGGTAAAGGCGCAGCGCTTAAACAGAAATTAACCACTTGCCAACCAGCCACCGTCATTTTACTGCGGCAGGTCGGCACGTTCCTGCGAGCCGTCATAGCTGTACGTCGGCTCCTTTAAGCGGGATAGCAGGCGCGCACGCCGCTGCTCTGCGGGGGGGGGGGCTGATGCTCGTGGCCGACGGTCGTGATGACCACCGGCCACAAGCGATCACAGACACGAGAGGCAGAACAGGGACGTGTGTGTGTAAACACACAAATCCCTGTTCTGTGAGGAGAGACAGATCGTGAGTTCCTAATAGCTAGGAACTACGATCTGTCATCTCCTATAGTCGGTCCCCTCCCCCTACAGTTAGAACACACAGTCAGGGAAAACATTTAACCCCTTGATCGCCCCCTAGTGTTAACCCCATCCCTGCCAGTGACATTTATACAGTAATCAGTGCATTTATATAGCACTGATCTCTGTATAATTGTCAATCGTCCCAAAAATGTGTCAAAAGTGTCCGATGTGTCCGCCATAATGTCGCAGTCACGGTAAAAATTGCAAATCGCCGCCATTACTAGTAAAAAAAAAAAATAATAATAAAAATGCTATAAATCTATCTCCTATTTTGTGGACGCTATAACGTTTGCGCAAACCAATCAATATACGCTTATTGCGATTTTTATTACCAAAAATATGTAGAAGAATACACATTGGCCTAAACTGAGGAAAAAATTTGCTTTTTTTAAAAAAAATTGGGGATATTTATTATAGCAAAAAGTACAAAATATTGTGTTTTTTTTCAAAATTGTCTGTCTTTTTTTTAGCGCAAAAAATAAAAACCACAGCGATGATCAAATACCACCAAAAGAAAGCTCTATTTGTGGGAAAAAAAGGACGTCAATTTTGTTTGGGTTCAGCCGGGCTCTACTGCGCAATTGTCAGTTAAAGCGACGCAGTGCCGTATCGTAAAAAATGTTCTGGGCATTGAGCAGCCAGATCTTCCAGGGCTGAAGTGGTTAAAGAATATGATAGTCCATAGAGAAAGTCCACAGGAAATATCCCTAAAAGGGCTTCTGTAGTAAAGTGCAGCTAAAAAGCACACATGTGAGGAATCCACCACCAGCATCCAATCACACTGCCTCTTACCCTCCTCTTAGACCTTCATTACCAAGCTCAAAAACGCATTAGGCAGCACTCAAGTATAGCGTCGGTCTTTGTGGGTTAGCAGGTAATCCAATCGTATCCTCCATAACTCGATCAACCACATAGTGGGACAAAAGAGACACTCCTCATGGTGCAGAACCTCAATCCAGTTTATTTGTGAGATGTAGAGTAATACTCACATAACAGCAGTTAAAACACGCTTGTCTCAGTGTAAGAACAGCATTCCCAACCAGCAAGATGGCCGCTGCGTCCCGGCATACACAAGAGTCTTACGTTGTTTTGGATTCAGAATAAAAGTTCTGAAATTATTATATCTACCCCTTTATCAAATTAAAGCATGCATGCCATTAAGAAGTAATCACGCTCTGACACTTAGTTCAGAATAAGAAACTTCTAGTTTATTTCCGCTCTCTTAGTTGTTTTTTTTTTACCCTCGCAAAACAGTACAGTATAAGCAAAGCATGTCGTTAGCTGTCAGCAGTTTTAGTAACTTTAGCAATAATTTCAACAAACTTAACAATTAATCAAAGCTATCATTATATGTTGACGTCATGTCTGGTCTTGATGCAATTTCTGGGAGATGAATGAGAAAGCAGCAGAAAGCTACAGGAAGCTACAGTCTATTGATAACTCAATGTGGTCTGACTCCAGACAGAAAAAGAGGAAGTAGCAAAATATCTGGAAAGTATTAAGTTTTTTAACATTCAATGTTTCTGATACAGATATAAAGCGTTTGGAATAGACATTTTAATATACCTCACCTAGTAACCTAGTAACACCTGATATCATTATTATTCACATCCATTACCACGTCTCCAGTTCCTACCTACGCGTTTCATCATCAGATGGCGTCGTCAGGGGCATCGAAGTGCGGGTGAGGAAAAAAAATGTTAATTCAGACCTAGGAGGTACACGATGGGAGAGACACAAATGTGTGTAATCTGTCCACTAGACAAGTCCGCAGAAGACAAACAATGTTCCAGCCGTCTGATACAGTGGAATTAATTTATCTTCATAAATTTCTTGAAGGATATTATTGATAATATTTCTGTCCTGTGAAGTGAAGGAGCCTCTACAACCCGGTCTGCTGGAGGGTCAACATATTCTCTCTGACCATTAACCTGTACAAGATTAATATTACACCTTTCCATCCACTCCAGAAGGGAAGCTTTATTGTCCTTATTCAGAGAATTAAAGTGGGGTTGTAAACCTTTGTGTTTTTTCACCTTAATACATCCTATGCATTAAGGTGAAAAACACCTGGCAGTGACCGCCCCCCACCCCTGTTTTACTTACCTGAGCCCTGGAACTTGGCCCGCCGGGGACACGCTGTCTCTCTGCACGGGGTCCGGCTCTTGATTTGATAGATTGATAGCAGCACAGCCATTATCTCCCAGTGCTGTCAATCAAATCCAATGACGCAGGTGCCGGGTCCGGCATTTGTGTCTATGGACGCAAATGCTGGACTTGGGAGCACACCCGCAAGGTAACCTCTCGGGGGTAAGCGCTTCTCCGAGGGGGTTATCTGATGTGGGGAGGAGCCGCGAGAGCTGCCAGGGGACCCCAGAATTTGAGGATCGGGGGCCACTCTGTGCAAAACAAGCTGCACAGTGGAGGTAAGTATGATATGTTTGTTTTTGTTTGTTATTATTGTTTGTTATTATTACGTGGTTGTCAATCATTAGAGAATGATCTGCTCTCTCAAAAGCCAGGGCCCATAGTCAGTAGGCAAGAGGCCACCTTGCAGTCCCCTCCAAAAGCCCATGTCCTGGTGAGGTCTGTCACACAGGTATTTCTATAGCGCCAATAAATTACACAATACTTTACATATTGTACACTCACATCAGTCCCTGTCCTCAGGGAGCTTACAATCTAAGGTCACTAGATCTTACATACATATACTGTAAATACTAAAGTGTCCGGAAACGACGTGACCAGAAATGTGTGCACTGCCATAGAGAATATGAGGCACAAATATTGTGTAATAGAATATCATTTATTTAAAGAGATAAGTGAATAAATGTAAACGCACCTCCATAATACCAATCCAAACAAACCAGATAAGCAAACAAAGTGTGACACACGATGAACAACTGCCCAAACGAAGTATGTACAGCAAGCAGGGAATGCAAAGAGTGGCTGTAACAGAGCAAGGGTCATACACAGACATCCCAACATGCAAAAACTTGTTTCCGGGAGGGGACGCGCCGGATCAGTGCCAATTAAAATTCACAGTTTTTGACATACAAAGGCACTCTGTGTCTCTTATTTTTCTTTTTTACTAGTAAATGTTTTTTGAATGACTACTGCCTGCTTCAGAGAGAAGGGAGTGTGCAAAACTGTAAGTGCTGGAACATGGAAACTTTAAGTTACAGTGATTGTAAGGGTTTGCTTTTTTTTTTAAATGACAAACATATCATACTTACCTCCACTGTGCAGCTCGTTTTGCACAGTGTGGCCCCGATCATCATCTTCTGGGGTCCCCCGGTGGCTCGCACGGCTCCTCCCCACATCAGATAACCCCCTTGGAGAAGCGCTCTGGATTTAATAAGTCCATAATAAAAATCATAAGAGACAGAACACCATAAAAAAAAAAAAACGAAGAGAAAAAAAAAAACACGAGGATCCTTGTTCTCAACAGTCCAATAATAATATTATGAAAGTCCATAATGCCAATCTGGTCATGTTGCCCTTGGTTCTGGGACAGCCTTCCATGGTGATTCCTATTGGATACTGCATACATTAATGACCTTTTGACCAGCTTTCCTGGCTTTCTGAGATTATACTTTATTAATGTAAAGAAGGGAGGGGACACAGGGAAGAAAAAAGAGTGCTGCTCACCCCTAATGATTGAAACAAAAAAGAAAAACAGATTCCCCAATTGGGGTTTTTAGGCAGCAAAAAAGAGAGGGTAGAAGGCCAATATGTAAAAATATATCTTTATTGTACAAAGAGTGGCTTCAACACACTGATTAAAAAGAATGAGCTCCAATAAGGGTGTTTACCAATACATGACACTCAACACATACACTGTATACATATGTTCATAACAACATGGCATATGCGTTGACGTATGACAAAATTTGTGGACCTGATGCGTTTCGACCTATATATTCCAGGTCTTCTTCAAAGGTCAATTTGCTAAAATTATACCACAAAAATGCATGTGTCAAAAATTAAATATGTATATTTGAAAACAGGTACATCACATATCAATACAGCATATTTACCCAATAATGAGTGTCCTAAACCCAGGAGCTTTCTGTTGGATAGATCCCTTTAAAATCGAAAGATTGCCCGTTCACCTTCCCCCAGAGGTCTCATGGCATCACCGCCGCAGCCCCTATTCCCAGGGGGAGATCCCAAAAATGTGGCTTACAAGAGATCACACTGTGAGACGCCCCCTATGCGCAGACCACTCAGCTGGTCAGATAGGGAGGACACCTGCAGCAACAACCCAGGGAGGAAAAAATAACAAAGATCGGAATAATGTATATTATATATTAGTATGCACTCCAACGTAAGGTCTAAAAAGTGTATATGTGTTTGTATCTGCTTGGTTGTAAAATACCATAGATACATATATACACCCATTACATTGGCCTTGGCCAATGCATACTGGGTGTATGTGTCTGTGCGTAGAAAAGTCCACACACACATATACATATGTGTGTACACACATATATATATGCCATACTTATGGTTTAAGATACCTATTTTAGTATAAAAGATATAACGGAGTGCATACAAGGGTAAGAAAAATACAAGAATAGAGAAGGGAGTGATAGATTGCAAATTAGTACCTCGACCATGTAAAAGAAGGGGTGTGAATAGAATAAGGAATGTGATTAATGAGGAATAGCGCTTAGGAGTGGAAGAAAGTGTAGGAACAAAAGACGTGAATCCCTGATGTGGACAACAAGTGTATATGAAAGGTGAACACACAAAAATGTGAAAAACAAAGACCACTTAAGGGTAATAGATGTGAAAACGGGTGAAAAAGTGCCCACGAGTGGGAAAAAAATATTAAGTGTACCAAGTATATTACCTAATGAACAAGGTGAAGGTAGTGCGGAGACCACACTATGTTGCCCTGTGTGCTTGCACTTAGGTGTGACCTGGCCCGGGATTGGTCACTACCTTGAACAGGCTAAGTAAACGCCTGTCCAGGTTACCATTTGGCAAGTCTGAAAATATAAAGTAAAGTAAAAAAGTATTGTATACATTTGAGTATTTAATATGTATATATGGTCATTGTAATAGACCAAATGTTATATATAGGGCAACAGAAGTGCAATGACGTAAAAACAAAGTGGTGTACTTACAATGTGAAGCTGCAGGAGAAACTGTCAGCTGGACAGAAAGATGTTCAGGATGGTCAAGAGAGGCTGAGAGAGTGTATATAAGCCCTTGATTTAGGGCGGGACTCCGACGTAGATTGATTGATAACAGGTGCCAGCATTCCACTAATAAGACCGCTCCGGGGAGACCGCGCTTGGGGGCATGGCGGCCGAAAGGCGGCCTCGTGTGGTCCCCTCGGCGTTCAGGGCGAGCGAAAGCTCCGTCCGCTGACGTCATCACCGTCGCAATTGCTTTCGCTCGCCCTGAACGCCGAGGGGACCACATAGGGGTCGTCTCACAGTGTGATCTCTTGTAAGCCACATTTTTGGGATCTCCCCCTGGGAATAGGGGCTGCGGCGGTGATGCCATGAGACCTCTGGGGGAAGGTGAACGGGCAATCTTTCGATTTTAAAGGGATCTATCCAACAGAAAGCTCCTGGGTTTAGGACACTCATTATTGGGTAAATATGCTGTATTGATATGTGATGTACCTGTTTTCAAATATACATATTTAATTTTTGACACATGCATTTTTGTGGTATAATTTTAGCAAATTGACCTTTGAAGAAGACCTGGAATATATAGGTCGAAACGCGTCAGGTCCACAAATTTTGTCATACGTCAACGCATATGCCATGTTGTTATGAACATATGTATACAGTGTATGTGTTGAGTGTCATGTATTGGTAAACACCCTTATTGGAGCTCATTCTTTTTAACCAGTGTGTTGAAGCCACTCTTTGTACAATAAAGATATATTTTTACATATTGGCCTTCTACCCTCTCTTTTTTGCTGCCTAAAAACCCCAATTGGGGAATCTGTTTTTCTTTTTTGTTTCATACTTTATTAATGTGGACAAAGGTAGAGAAAGAAAAACACGAGTACTTTTAAGACATATGCATTCAAATGAATGCTCATCTTGTCATTCTGGATATTAAGGACCCTTGATTAGAATTGTTATAGATATACTGCGACATAATAATGAGACCAGGGGCGGACTGACAACTCATGGGGCCCCCCGGACATTAGGAGATTATGGGGCCCCCAAGCAATCAGAGATTATGGGGCCATACAGTATACACACACACAGTATACAATCACACAGTATACACATACATGTACACAGACATGTTTCCATTGGCTGAGAAGGTACTGTAGAGGTGGGGCAGCTATAATCTTGGGATTTTTAGGCCAAAAGGATGTCGGTAAGGGACATTTCAGAGACAGATGTAAAAAAAACACAGATTTATACATACTGTCCCTGGTTTTACTGAGGCTGGCAACCCTGGTGGGGCCCCCTAGTGGCTCAGGGCCCTCAGGCAGTGCCCGAGTGGCTCAATGGTCAGTCCGCCCCTGAATGAGACCCTTTTCCATTGACACGTTTAACAATTTGAATGGTTACGCCCTTCAGCCAGGCAGTGTCAACTAAGGCCTCATGTACACTGCTGCTGCTAAACGGAGGTTTAGGAGCAGTTGGGCATTTATTTCAACTGCTCCTGAACTCTCCTCTATGTTATCTTATCAGTACATGTACACAGGGTCGTTTATAGTCGTTTCTAGGCAGTTGAGTTTAGAGGCCTTTTTTGGAAAGCAAAAAATGAGTTCAGACGCTGAGTTTATAGGCATTTCCAGCGCCAGGCGCTTCTAAACGCGGCAAAACTTGGCTAAACGCAGTAACTCGCGTTTCGTTTATAGGCGTTTTTTAATTTTTGCCCATTTAAAAAAAAAAACATTTTTCAAACGCTTATAAACGCAAACGCAGCAAAACGCGGTATGTAAATGCGGCAAAACGGGCGTTTTAAACGTGGGTTACTATCTGTCAAGTTAAATCGTTCAGGAGAGGTTGTAAAAATGTCCTGTGCTCTCCACAAAAAATAAAAGCCGCATGTACAGCGTCTCACGACCACGCAATTGTCAGTTAAAGTAACACAGTGCCGTATCGCAAAAAGTGGCCTGGTCAGGAGCTGAAGTGGTTAATTTATCCATTGCTATACAGTATATACTTCAACATGGGGCCCCCATAGACTAGAGGTGGAGCTGTACTATACAGAGGCAGTGAAGCTTCCACATATATTTGCGAATGTTTTGAAACTAAAACTTCTCTTTTTATTGCTGTTTTGATAACGTTTAACCTTTGGCCAGCCAGGTCATAAATATTACAGAAAGGTCAGAGACTCACAGATATACTATCTTTGGAATTAATTAATTTATTTGAAATTAATAAATATTTTTGGTTAATACATTTTATTGGGTTTTCCAATAAGTATTTACGTAAAAAGAGAGGAAGTGTATGGGTACTTACAACTAGGTTGTAAAACACAGAGGACATATTGCATACACAATGGCAGAAAGAGCAATGAGTAGAATATGTTAAGTAAAGATTAAACAAATGAACCACATCTGGAAGATTTACCCCCTTCATGACCAGGCCATTTTTTTTGCGATACTGCGTCATTAACTGACGATTGCACGGTCGTGCGACGCTGCACCCAAATAAAATTTGTCATTTTTTTTCCCCACAAATAGAGCTTTACTTTGTGATATTTGATCACCTCTGCATTTTTTTTCTTGAAGAAATCAAATTTCTTCATCAATTTAGGCCAATATGTATTCGGCTACATGTTTTTGGTAAAAAAATCCCAATAAGCGTATATTGATTGGTTTTGCGCAAATGTTACAGCATCTACAAACTATAGGATATTTTTATGAACTTGTTTTTTTTTTATATATATATACTAGTATACTTGGCGGCAATCAGCGACTTATAGCGAGACTGCGATATTACGGCGGACATTCTGACACTAACTGAGACTTTTGACATTGTGCCTGGAACCAGTGACGCTAATACAGTGATCAGTGCTAAAAAATATGCACTGTCACTGTACTAATGATGCTTCTGCCCCTGATGACATCATGTATGATGAAACTAGTAGGGCGGAGTTTATGTCCAGCGATACCACACTACTCTGATCTGCAGATTTTTATGTGAGAACCTTTTTAGCCATTTGTTGCATTTTATTGGACCTGTGGTCACTTTTATGGCATTTTTTCAATAAAACCAGCCTGGTTTTACGCTATGTGGCGACTTTGTGACTTTTTTACATAAACCGCCATGAGAAAAAGTGATTGACCAGCACCAGCAGCCATGACGCCACCCTTTTCTACCTCTAGTGGCTGGATCCTTCATGATGTGTGATTCCATACGTGATTAGACTCCTATATTATGGAGTCTGGCTATCTGGTAAGGGCACATCTTGTATTTATATGGTGGAAGGCGCACCTGGGTTTACGATCGCTCACTATCATTTGGACATGTGTTGCATCAATATATCACTTAATTTCTGTATGGACTTATATGGAAAGCCTATAGACTGACTACTGTCACTTTATTTTATTTCACATGTTATATGTCACTTTATTTAATTTCGCATGGTATATTATTAGTTTTGTATTTATCGCAGCAATTGTTGTTTATATGTATTTTGACACAATTTGTTCTGTTGTGTAATTGCAAGCAGCTCGCTTCTTCATGTTTTTTTGTTTTTCATTTTTTCACTTTCACCTGCGTAATCATAACCTCTTCCCGTTTCTTACCACTGTACTAATGACACTGGCTGGGAAGGGGTTAAAGAGGCAGTAAACTTCCTCTACTGACTTTTACCTATAACAGGGGTAGGCAACCTTCGAGAGATAGAGATCTTCTTGAACAACACTAATGAAGTCAAAGATCAGTGCCCCCCCCCCCCCCCCCCAAAAAAAAAAAAGATAGTAAGCCTCACTTTTTTTTAATAAAATATTTTTACCCAGAACTAAAATAAAATAAGTATTACATGAGTGCAGGGTTTAGGAGTGCATTATGCAGAGAATGCAGGGTTCACCAGTGCGTTAAGCTCAGAATGCAATGATCATGAATTTGTTGCGCTCAGAATGCAGGCTTAAGGAGTGCGTTGTGCTCAGAATGCAGGGTTAACCGGTTCCCGACCGGCATCACGTCTATATACAGGGGCAGAATGGCATGGTACGGAGTTCCTTTAAGAGCCATCAGAGGCTGCATGGCGGGGGACCCGATGCGCATGGCTGGCGGTTGCGATCGCTGGCGGCCACGCGCGATCATGTGCACGAGCGCCAGCCAGGGGATTTGTGTGTGTAAACACACAAATCCCTGTGCTGTCATAGGAGAGGAGACATGTTGTTTGTTCCTACTATGTAGGAACAGCGAAATGTCTCCTCTCCTACTCAGTCCAATCCCCATACAGTTAGAACACACTGAGGGAACACACAATTAACCCCTTGATCGCCCCCTAGTGTTAACCCCTTCCCTGTGCATACACCTCAATCATTGTAGTAGTATGGACATATACATATCTAGATCTGAGAGATCTAATGCCCCGCACACACGTTTGGACATTCCGACAACAAAATACATGGATTTTTTCCGACGGATGTTGGCTCAAACTTGTCTTCCATAAACACGGTCACACAAATCTTGTCGGAAATTCCAAACGTCAAGAACGCGGTGACGTATAACACGTACGACGAGCCGAGAAAAATGAAGTTCAATAGCCAGTGTGGCTCTTCTGCTGAGATTCCGAGCATGCGTGGAACTTTGTGCGTCGGAATTGTGTTCACACGATCAGAATTTACGACAACTGATTTTGTTGTCAGAAAAATTGAGATCCAGATCTCAAATTTTGTGTGACGGAAATTCTGATGGAAAATGTCCGATGTAGCCTACACATGGTCGGAATTTCCGACAACAAGCTCCCATCGAACATTTTCCGTCAGAAAATCCAACCGTGTGTACGGGACATTACACAAAAGAGGTAGTTTCATCCGCAATACACATTTATTGATAGGGTTACATAATATATACAAATTACACACCAGACTGTATTTACAACACAATGTATAGTGTAGGTCCCCTGACTTACATGATATTTACAAATACAATATAAGATGCAAGTATAGCGTTAGATTACCTGTTAACTTCAGGTCAGCCCATGGTGACTGCTCTCTGTCCTCACACCAAAGAGGCACTTAGCTTGGTCACAAAGCATTATATCCCCCCTCCTTTCTGTACTGTGGCTAATATAATTCTCCCTAATTGGTCACCATACCTAGTAAATGTTTATTGGGCACAGCCTGATTGGATGAGTCAAAGAAGGTTGTTTTTTACTACCCAGGTGAAATGTTATTAGGGAAAACAAAAAGCCAACCTTTGAAGTTGAACTAATTACCTTAAAGTGGATGTAAACCCGATTTTTTTTTTAATATATATATCATAATGTAGAGTATAAGATTTCCTATCATTTGAGCCCAGTCTTGCCACAAAGAGTTAATCCAGCTCTGAGCAATCCTCTTTTATTGTTCAGTGAGATAAAACTTGACAAACTGAGAAAAACTTTGTCAAATCCTCCCCCTTGCTGTGAGTGACAGGTGATTTACATATCTCGTGCACTAGCCTAAGACATGCATTATTTTTTAATTCCCACCCCCACTCCTTTCTTCAGCAACTCTGCAAGGATTGGCTGCTCCACACCTCAGCATGATTTGGCATGCTGAAGTCATGTGGTTACTTTCCTGTCTTTTCACTGAATGTTAGAGATCATAGCAGAAGTTCAGTGTAAGAAATACACAGGAGAAAATATATATTGACAAGGGGAGTGTAGAGGTGGGCGGGGAGTCTAATGACATCACGACTCCACCCACCGAGCTCCAGACAACAGACCCACCCACAGAATCTGCAGTTTTTCGGGTCTCATAACAGACAGAGGGGAGACATTTGACAGGTAAAGATACATGCAGGAGGCATGTATATCCTTATAGATAACCCCTATGGCAGTAGTTTAGAAAGGATGATATTGGGTTTACATCCACTTTGACCTCCCTGGCGGTATGATTATTTCGGATTTTAGGTGCTGAAAGCGGTACAATTATTTTGCATGGAAATTTGGCGTTTTATATTGTAGGCCTCTAATTCTTAACAATAACACACTTAGATCTGTCCACCAAGAGTCTAATAGATATCCGGGGTTTGATGAAGTTTGAAACACAAAAACATAAATTATAATATAATAAATAAATAATTAAAAAATAATTTAAAAAAATAATAATATAATAATAATAAAATAAATTCCCCCACAATTCACTATCGCTCAATTCTGCAAGTGTTCTAGTTTACTATCGCTGTATTCTAGCTGGTCTAAAGCCACTTTTGACGTGAAGGGACACTTTTTGGTTGCTATGGACAATCTCCAGTTTCCAGGCAGAAAGAACAGTATATATAATCTAAAACTGCATGCAGGACACTGGACAAAGCATTAGGGACAAAAGGAATGTGAAATAATTTCATACAGTGCTGTAATCTGTAAGATTACAGTACTGTATGTGTTATGATTTTTACTTTTTTTCAATTTGCCGCCAGACTCCGCCCCCGTGGGTCGCGACGCTCGCAGGGAACGGAGCCTGGCACAGAGAGGCTTCGGAGGAGACAGAGCCCGCGGACACAACGGGGGGACATCGCAGGATCCTGGGGACAAGGTAAGTAACGCCGCACCAGGATCCTGAGATGTAATCTCGAGTGTGGCTCGGGGGTTACCGCTAATGGTGCTGAAATTTAATCCCGAGCCACACTCAGGAAAACTGTCAGGGGGGCTACCACCAACACAACACCCAATACTTTAAATATATTTCCTTCTAACTGAAATATATTTCTAATTGCAATAATATTTATAGCTGTTAATGGAGATTTCACATAAACCTATTAGGTAGCAGTCGGCCCCTTGTGGCCAGTGAAAACTAAGGCCACACATAAAATAATGGCTTATGGGTAATCTTTAATATTTGGAACTTTTTGCTATGCCTTATGAAATAAAAACTCTTTGAGAAAAAAAAAAATGTAACTCTCCATCTCTACAGTCCACATTTCTGGATCCCAGTATCGGTAGTCATCACTTGTTCTGGATGTAATAAGTCCATAATAAAAATCATAAGAGACAGAACACCAAAAAAAAATGAAGAGAAAAAAAAATAAAAAATCATGAGCAGCCTTGTTCTCAACAGTCCAATAATAATAGTACGAAAGTCCATAATGCCAATCTGGTCATGTTGCCCTTGCTTCTGGGACAGCCTTCCATGGTGATTCCTATTGGATACAGAATACATTAATGACCTTTGGACCAGCTTTCCTGCCTTTCTGAGATTATACTTTATCAATGTGGACAAAGGTAGAGAAAGAAAAACACAAGTACTTTTAAGACATATGCATTCAAATGTCATTCTGAGTATTAACCACTTAAGGACCAGCCTCGTTTTGAGATTTTGGTGTTTACATGTTTAAAACAGTTTTTTTTTTTTTGCTAGAAAATTGCTTTGAACCCCCAAACATTATATATTTTTGTTTTTTAACACCCTAGAGAATAAAATGGCGGTCATTGCAATAATTTTTTTCACACCATATTTGTGCAGCGGTCTTAAAAGCGCACTTTTTTTGGAAAAAATTCACTTTTTTGAATAAAAAAATAAGACAACAGTAAAATTAGCCCAATTTTTTTTATATTGTGAAAGATAATGTTACACCGAGTAAATTGATACCCAACATGTCACGCTTCAAAATTGCACCCGATCGTGGAATGGCGACAAACTTTTACCCTTAAAAATCTCCATAGGCGACGTTTAAAAAATTCTACAGGTTGCATGTTTTAAGTCACAGAGGAGGTCTGGGGCTAGAATTATTGCTCTCGCTCTACTGATCACGGTGATACCTCATATGTGTGGTTTGAACACCGTTTTCATATGCGGCCGCTACTCACGTATGCGTTCGATTCTGCACGCGAGCTCGTCGGGACGGGGCGCGTTTAAAAAAATTTTTTTTATTATTATTTATTTTACCTTTCATTTTTTATTTTTACACATTTTTTTAAAAAAAATGTCACTTTTATTTCTATTACAAGGAATGTAAACATCTCTTGTAATAGAAAAAGCATGACAGGACCTCTTAAATATGAGATCTGAGGTCAAAAAGACTTCAGATCTCATATTTACACTAAAATGCAATAAAAAAAAAATTGTAATTTAAAAAAATTATTTAAATCAAACAGCCCTTTAAGAGCTGTGGGCGAAAGTGACATTTTGACGTCACTTCCGCCCAGCAATTGTATGGAGACGGGTGAAGGCCATCTTCCCCTCACTCGTCTCCATACCTGACAGGAGACAGGATGCGATCGCCTCTGAAGCTGTCAATGGCTCCAGTAAGCAACGGAGGGCACAGGATCGCGGCAGGAGGGGGGGCCCTCTCCCACCACCGATAAAAGTGATCTTGTGGCAAATCCGCTGCAGAGACCACTTTTATCTTGTAGCGGACCACGCACTAAAAACGAGGATACCGGGGGTTATGGCAGCTAGCTGCTGCCATAACAACAATATCCTCCTTCACACAGCCGCCGTAAAACATTTTACAGCAGGCGGTCCGTAAGTGGTTAAGGACTTTTGATTAGAATTGTTATAGATATTCTGCGACATAATAATGAGACCCTTTTCCATTGACACGTTTAAATGGTTACGCCCTTCAGCCAGGCAGTGTCAACTAAGGCCTCATGTACACTACTGCTGCTAAACGGACGTTTAGGTGCAGTTGGGCATTTATTTCAACTGCTCCTGAACTCTCCTCTATTGTTATCTTATCAGTACATGTGCACAGGGTTATTTATAGTCGTTTCTAGGCAGCTGAGTTTAGAGGCCTTTTTTGGAAAGCAAAAAATGAGTTCAAACGCTGAGTTTAGAGGCATTTCAAGCGCCAAACGCTTCTAAATGCGGAAAAACGCGGCTAAATGCAGTAACTCGCATTTTGTTTATAGGCGTTTTTAATTTTTGGCCATTTAAAAAAAAAAAAAAAAACATTTTTCAAACGCTTATAAACGCAAACGCAGCAAAAAGCGGCAAAACGCGGGCATGTAAACGCGGCAAAACAGACGTTTTAAACATGGGTTACTATCTGTCAAGTTAAATCGTTCAGGAGAGGTTGTAAAAACGTCCCGTGTACATTAAGCCTAAGCAGACAAAAATAACTTGATTTCAGAATACGGATAAGTGTGATGTCACCAGTTACATGTGGCTTTAGGAACAATCAAACTAAATTACTCTTAAAGTGGTGTTCCGGCCGAAATTATACTTTTTAAATAACAATACCCCTATAATACACAAGCCTAATGTATTCTAGTAAAGTTAGTCTGTAAACTAAGGTCTGTTTTATTAGTTTATAGCAGTAGTTTGTTATTTTATAAACTTACAGCAGGCCGTGGCCATCTTAAGTGTGGGCATCTGAAGCCAGACTGTATTTCTTCCAGGATCTCATCCTTGCAGATCACGCAAATGCTCAGTGCAACACAAGCAGTGTAATAGGTTTCAGGTCAGGTTTCCATAGCAACGGCAGTGTCAGAGGAAGTTGCCGCCCCGTCCCAGAAGGCATTGCAAACAGGAAATGATGCAATGGCCACGGCCAGGGAGGAGGAAGTGAAAAATGAATACAGCAAATATACAGTAGGTGCTGAGAAAAAAAAAAAAAAAATATCCAATTAGTTTACAGTGCACAGTTTAGTGAGGGATGCTGAAGAGTTGTAAAAGTGGGTGGAACTCCACTTTAAGTACAATTGTACTATACTCCCTGCTATTTGCCAATCACTATGAGTCTCACAAGTCCCAGTATATCTATATGATATTCAAGCAATGCTCTTTGAACTTAGTTATGGCACAAAAAAGAAAACTGACCAACCAAAAAAAAAATGACCAATGACCACATATGATGACTGCCACAAATTAGGACTGTAGAGAGGATTGTGTGTCATATATACCAAGAAAATAGTCACATGACTGTTGCTAAACCCTGGTGTTACTGTTATGCCCTGTACACACGGTCGGACTTTCCGACCGAAAAAGTGCAAACGGATTGTGTTGTCGGAAATTCCAATCGTGTGCAGGCTCCATCGGACTTTTTCCGTTGGAATTTCCGACATACAAAGTTTGAGAGCAGGCTATAAAATTTTCCGACAACAAAATCCGATCGGTTAAATTCTGATCGTGTGTACACAAATCCGACGCACAAAGTGCCACGCATGCTCAGAATAAATTAAGAGACAAAAGCTATTGGCTACTGCCCCATTTATAGTCCCGACGTACGTGTTTTACGTCACCGCGTTCAGAGCGATCAGATTTTCCGACAACTTTGTGTGACCGTGTGTATGCAAGACAAGTTTGAGCCAACATCCGTCTGAAAAAATCCATCGATTTTGTTGTCGGAATGTCTGACCGTGTGTACAGGGCATTACTATTGTTATAGTTGGTAATAGCTAAAATGAAATAAATTTATTTAAAACAATGATCCAATGTCGAAAAAAAAAAAGAAACAGAACTGTTGGAACTTGGCCCAATCCCCAAAATGCTATAGGGAAGCTTAAATATTCTATATCAACATTTTTAACTTTTTTTAATGTTCTCCATATAAGGTTCCCCATACTTCCCTCTTTTTTTTTTTTACCGTGGCGAAACCAAACTCAAGAATCACCAAAAAATAAAGGTGATATCGGATCAAAAGAAAAATAGTTAACATTAAAAGAAAAAAAAAATGTGAAAATAAAAATGTACAGATTTAATGCTGCCTCAACCTGAGATTCTCTTTAAATTGTTAAAGAGCATTGAATCTGTATTTTGTTAAACCAAAAAAAAAAAAATTGAAACTGCCTTCAAACATTGCAGCTATACAAAAGGCAACGCCCTCTCTAGGTAGTGATTTACATAATAATTGATTCTCAGTGAAGATCAATTTGCACGTCAAGCAGGCCACAAGAAGTTGTATTAGAGAGAGGACAGAAACTCTGTTTAATGAAACAGACCATCAAAAAATATATTTATATTTTAGAATTTAGTTAGGCCTGACTGTGATTAATTCCATTCAAGGCTTCTCCTTAAAACAAACAGAAAAACTATGCTTTAAGGTACTCTGTGTTTCACAGTAATTTGCCCAGTCTGGGTCCGCTCTGGATTATCCATCCATGTTTGTGTATTTACCCTAAAACTCAAAAACCATTATTAACCGCTTCCCGACCGCCTCATGCAGATATACTGCAGCAGAAGGACATGTACAGGCAGATTAACATACTTGAATGCTGCCCTTTAGGAGGCGGCTTGCGGGCGCCCGCTGGGAGCTTCGTGAGTGGGATCGCGGGTTCTGCAGACACGATGTCCGCAGGGATACCCGCAATCATCTCACGGAGAGGAGGAACGGGGAAATGCTGATGTAAACAAGCATTTCCTTGTTCTGCCTAGTGACAGTGTCACTGATCACAGCTCCCTGTAATCGGGAGCGTTGATCAGTGCCGTGTCACACACAGCCCCTCCCCCCCCACAGTTAGAATCACTCCCTAGGACACACTTAACCCCTACAGCGCCACCTAGTGGTTAACCCCTTCACTGCCAGTGACATTTTTACAGTAATCAATGCAATTTTTTAGCATCTATCGCTGTATTAATGCCAATGGTCCCAAAAATGTGTCAAAATCGTCCGATGTGTCCGGCATAATGTCGCAGTCATGATAAAAATCACTGATCGCCGCCATTACTAGTAAAAAAAAAAAAAATTATTAATAAAAATGCCATAAAACTATCCCCTATTTTGTAGACGCTATAACTTTTGCACAAACCAATCAATAAACGCTTATTGCGATTTTTTTTACCAAAAATATGTAGAAGAATACGTATCGGCCTAAACTGAGGAAAAAAATGTTTTTTTATATATTTTTTGGGGATATTTATTATAGCAAAAAGTAAAAAATATAGCTTTTTTTTCAAAATTGTCGCTCTTTTTTTGTTTATAGCGCAAAAGATAAAAATCGCAGAGGTGATCCCATACCACCAAAAGAAAGCTTCTTTTTGTGGGGAAAAAAGGACGTCAATTTTGTTTGGGGGCCACGTCGCACGACCGCGCAATTGTCAGTTAAAGCGACGCAGTATCGAATCGCAAAAAGTGCTCTGGTCTTTGGCTAGCCAAATGGTCCGGGGCTGAAGTGGTTAACACCTCACTCTACCTCTCTGAGAGGTTTCCAATAACTACACTAATTATGATGCTTGGAACCACCTTCCAGCAGAGATAATGAGTCCATCAACAGTAAGTACAGTCAAAAGTGCACAAACACCCACATTTCTTTACTCTGACAAACAAAAAGTTATAGGAAAACTTTGTGGGTTTGTAAGTATTTAAAGTTTAAGAAGACAACATGTAGACATAAAACCTTCACATATATTAACAGGAAATGAGTCAGTTTGGAAGGAAAAACAAAACACAACACATACTGAATCCATAAGATGCCACAAGTTGCAAAATAATGTATTATTATGTACTTTCCCAGTGTCAGAGTGAATATAACTTCACTCCAAGCCCCAGGAAAGGAAAAAGAAACAAAACAAAATCCCTACAGTTTCTCAGAGTTATAGGGATCGAGATCTCATATCTAGGGTTGCCACCTTTTCTTCAAGTCAAACCCGAACACTTCAGCGAGGCACAGCAATTTTTTTTCATAGTATGCATAGATAAACTATGCATAGATGTTGCTATTAAATAACATTTCTAATCATATGAAGTTAATCACAAGAGTCCCCCTTTACATCAGCGTCCACAGAGTACCCCCTTTACATCAGAGTCCACAGAGTTCCCCCTTTACATCAGAGTCCACAGAGTTCCCCCTTTACATCAGAGTCCACAGAGTTCCCCCTTTACATCAGAGTCCACAGAGTTCCCCCTTTACATCAGAGTCCACAGAGTTCCCCCTTTACATCAGAGTCCACAGAGTTCCCCCTTTACATCAGAGTCCACAGAGTTCCCCCTTTACATCAGAGTCCACAGAGTTCCCCCTTTACATCAGAGTCCACAGAGTTCCCCCTTTACATCAGAGTCCACAGAGTTCCCCCTTTACATCAGAGTCCACAGAGTTCCCCCTTTACATCAGAGTCCACAGAGTTCCCCCTTTACATCAGAGTCCACAGAGTTCCCCCTTTACATCAGAGTCCACAGAGTTCCCCCTTTACATCAGAGTCCACAGAGTTCCCCCTTTACATCAGAGTCCACAGAGTTCCCCCTTTACATCAGACTCCACAGAGTTCCCCCTTTACATCAGAGTCCACAGAGTTCCCCCTTTACATCAGAGTCCACAGAGTTCCCCCTTTACATCAGAGTCCACAGAGTTCCCCCTTTACATCAGAGTCCACAGAGTTCCCCCTTTACATCAGAGTCCACAGAGTTCCCCCTTTACATCAGAGTCCACAGAGTTCCCCCTTTACATCAGAGTCCACAGAGTTCCCCCTTTACATCAGAGTCCACAGAGTTCCCCCTTTACATCAGAGTCCACAGAGTTCCCCCTTTACATCAGAGTCCACAGAGTTCCCCCTTTACATCAGAGTCCACAGAGTTCCCCCTTTACATCAGAGTCCACAGAGTTCCCCCTTTACATCAGAGTCCACAGAGTTCCCCCTTTACATCAGAGTCCACAGAGTTCCCCCTTTACATCAGAGTCCACAGAGTTCCCCCTTTACATCAGAGTCCACAGAGTTCCCCCTTTACATCAGAGTCCACAGAGTTCCCCCTTTACATCAGAGTCCACAGAGTTCCCCCTTTACATCAGAGTCCACAGAGTTCCCCCTTTACATCAGAGTCCACAGAGTTCCCCCTTTACATCAGAGTCCACAGAGTTCCCCCTTTACATCAGAGTCCACAGAGTTCCCCCTTTACATCAGAGTCCACAGAGTTCCCCCTTTACATCAGAGTTCCCCCTTTACATCAGAGTTCCCCCTTTACATCAGAGTTCCCCCTTTACATCAGAGTTCCCCCTTTACATCATAGTCTACAGAGTTCCCCCTTTACATCATAGTCTACAGAGTTCCCCCTTTACATCATAGTCTACAGAGTTCCCCCTTTACATCATAGTCTACAGAGTTCCCCCTTTACCAGTACAGGGCTCATTACCAGGGGGAAGCAAAAATACAAAGCACAAGCGTTAATGTGGTCACATTTCTTATTGATGGCCATCCAACAATGGTGTGTACACACCCCTGAGGAAAAAAAATCTTTGTTTACACATGGACAGTTTATACACATCCAGACACACACCTTAACCACTTGACAACTGGGCACTTAAACCCCCCTCGTGACCAGACCAATTTTCAGCTTTCAGCGCTCTCACACTTTGAATGACAATTACTCAGTCATGTAATACTGTACCCAAATGAATTTTTTGTCCTTTTTTTCATACAAATAGAGCTTTCTTTTGGTGGTATTTGATCACCTCTGGGTTTTTTATTTTTTGCGCTATAAATGAAAAAAGACCGCAAATTTAAAAAAAAACAACGCATTTTTCTTTGTTTCTGTGATAAAATTTTGCAAATTAGTAATTTTTCTTCATAAATTTTGGCCACAATTTATACTGCTACATATCTTTGGTAAAAATAACCCAAATTAGTGGATATTATTTGGTCTTTGTGAAAGTTAGAGAGTCTACAAGTTATGGTGCAAATCATAAAAAATTGATCACACCTGATGTACTGGTGGCCTATCTCATTTCTTGCGACCCGAACAAGTCAGGACAGTACAAATACCCCCCAAATGACCCCTTTTTTGAAAGTAGACATTCCAAGGTATTTAGTAAGATGCATGGTGAGGTTTTTGATGTTGTAATTTTTTCCCACAATTATGAAGATTTTTTTATTTTTTTTTCCCCACAAAATTGTCATTGTAATTGGTTATTTCTCTCACATGGCATGTGTATACCACAAATGACATCCCAAAATACATTCTGCTACTCCTCCTGAGTATTACGATACCACATGTGTGGGACTTTTTCACAGCCTAGCCACATACAGAGGCCCAACATGCAGGGAGCGCTGTCACGTGTTCTAAGAGCATAAATTACACATCTAATTTGTTGACTACCTATTACACTTTTGAAGGCCCTGGAGAACCAGGACAATGACACGTGACACTGACGTGGCACTGATGACAAATGGTACTGATACGTGGCACTGATGACAGATGGCACTGATACGTGGCACTGACACTGATGTGGCACTGATGACAGATGGCACTAATACATGGCACTGATGACAGATGGCACTAATACATGGCACTGATGACAGATGGCACTAATACGTGGCACTGACAGATGGCACTAATATGTGGCACTGATGACAGATGGCACTAATATGTGGCACTGATGACATGTGGCGCTGATGACAAATGGCACTGATGACAGATGGCACTAATATGTGGCACTGATGACACGTGGCACTGATGACAGAGGCACTAATACGTGGCACTGATGACAGATGCACTAATACGTGGCACTGATGACAGATGGCACTGATACGTGGCACTGATGACACTGATGACAGGTGGCACTGATACGTGGCACTGATGACACGTGACACTGATGACAGATGGCACGTGACACTGACAGGTGGCACTGATGACAGATGGCACTATGTGGCACTGATGGCAGATGGCACTTATACGTGGCACTGGGGACAGATGGCAGTGGGGACAGATGGCAGTGGGGACAGATGGCAGTGGGGACAGGTGGCAGGGACAGGTGGCAGGGACAGATGGCAGGACAGATGGCAGGGGCAGATGGCAGGGCAGATGGCAGGGGCAGATGGCAGGGGCAGATGGCAGGACAGATGGCAGGGCAGATGGCAGGGACAGATAACAGTGGGACACTTTTTTTTCATTTTTTTTTTTTTTACACTTACCGCCGCAGCGGTTCCGCTCTCCCTCCTCACACACTGTCTCTGTGTGAGGAGGGAGAGCCGGCGATGAGAGAGGATCTCATATGTTTACATATGAGATCCTCTCTCATTGGCACCGCCGATCGCACTGTAAACGGCCGCTGTCATTGGCCGTTTACGGTGATCTGTGACTGGCTGTGTCCAAGGGACACGGCCAGCACAAAACTTCCGTGGAGCGCGCAATGCGAAACTAAACAGGAGGACGTCCAGGGACGCCCTCCCGGAAAATGGAGTCCGCGCTGTAGCTGTCTTTCGGCTATAGCGCGGACGCCTAGTGGTAATTGAGATTGAATCCCATAGATTCTGGATAGAAGATCTTATGTAATTCCACATGAATTACTATGTGTTTCTGCAAACTGGAGAAAAAAAAAAAACAAACAACCAAGAACACCAACAAAAACAAAAAAAAAAAGCAAGAGTTATGCCGCGTACACACGGTCGGACTTTTCGGCTACAAAAGTCCGACAGCCCGTCCGACAGACTTTCGACTGACTTTTGGTGGACTTTTGGCGGACTTGCGGCGGACTTGCGGCAGACTTTCTAATGAACGGACTTGCCTACATACGATCACACAAAAGTCAGACGGATTCGTACGTGATGACGTACACCAGACTAAAATTAGGAAGTTGATAGCCAGTAGCCAATAGCTGTCCTAGCGTGGGTTTTTGTCCGTCGGACTAGCATACAGACAAGCGGATCTTTGGGTCCGGCGTAGTTACGACGTAAAGATTTGAAGCATGTTCCAAATCTAAAGTCCGTCAGATTTGCGGCTGGAAAAGCCCGCTGAAAGTCCGGGGAAGCCCACACACGATCGGATTGTCAGCCGGCTTTGGTCCGTCGGCGTTTTCGTTGGACTTTTGTAGACGAAAAGTCTAACCGTGTGTACACGGCATAAGCTTCTGTATTAAGCAATACTTGTACCTTTAAATATTTATGGCAGTCTTCTGATCCTTTGGGGAAGATAAACATATGTATTAATAATCATGTTTGAATACCTAGCCCAAGGATCCTCAAACTACGGCCCTCCAGCTGTTACGGAACTACACATCCCATGAGGCATTGTAAAACACTGACATTCACAGACATAACTAGGCATGATGGGAATTGTAGTTCCTGAACAACTGGAGGGCCGTAGTTTGAAGACCCCTGACCTAGCCTTTGTTAGGTTTGTATATTTATGTATATATTAGGGCTGTTACAAATTAAAATTTTCATGTTTGATTAATCGTTTTTTTTTTTTTAATCGATTATTCGACTAATTTCGATTAATTATAACGCACATACAGATCCAACTACTTTTTACATAGTTACATAGTTAGTAAGGTTGAATAAAGACACCAGTCCATCCAGTTCAACCTGAGTAAGTGTGCGTGTCTACAATTGTCCCTATCCCTATACATTGCATCTCATTAAGATGCTCATCTATTATATTATTATTTTATTTAAGGTACCCATATAGCACCGTCAATTCACACATACATCGCACACTCACATCGGTCCCTACCCTCAAGGAGCCCACAATCCAAGGTCTCCAACTCACATTCATATACAGTCAGGTCCATAAATATTGGGACATTGACACAATTCTAATCTTTTTGGCTCTATACACCACCACAATGGATTTGAAATGAAACGAACAAGATGTGCTTTAACTGCAGGCTTTCAGCTTTAATTTGAGGGTATTTACCTCCAAATCAGGGGAACGGTGTAGGAATTACAACAGTTTGTATATGTGCCTCCCACTTTTTTAAGGGACCAAAAGTAATGGGACAGATTAACAATCATCCATCAAACTTTCACTTTTAAATACTTGGTTGCAAATCCTTTGCAGTCAATTGCAGCCTGAAGTCTGGAACGCATAGACATCGCCAGACGCTGGGTTTCATCCCTGGTGATGCTCTGCCAGGCCTCTACTGCAACTGTCTTCAGTTCCTGCTTGTTCTTGGGACAGTTCACACAAATACGTTTTAAATTCAAACTGTAGCACTGACGTAAGTAATTTTTTTAATTAAACTTTAAGAAAAACGTAGAAAGTTGGTTTAACTTTAATTATAAAGCTTATCTAGTATATTGACTGTCAGTCACTTTATAGTAGGCTAAAGTAGACATCACTTTAGCCAGTCACGCAGAGAGACAGAGTGTTTACATTTTCTGGAAGCAGACATAATCGCATTTTATTGACTATATACCTTGAAGAACTGAACAGTCTTTCGCATGGAACAGATGTTGCCGGTACACAAAGAATTGTCTGCACAAAACTGCTTTGGACCGGAAAACGATGGTTATTAACACGGACCATAAACTTCTCTCACGTTTCCTTAGATCTCAGCAGGGGCGTTGCTAGGTGGCAAAAAGACCAGGGGCTTCAGCCCGAAGTCCGATGCTGGCACCGATGTGGGGGGGGGGTCGAGAGTGGTCATGGCACAGGGTTTTTTGGCTGAGCGGTGGGGTTGTATGGTGGGGGGTAAGCTTACTTGCTGGTTGCTGCCTGGGGCTTAGCAGTGCCCATCAATTTTGACCACTAATCTCAGCTACCTGACACACTGACCTACCTAACATACACTGACCTGACATGCATACACCTATCTAACATACACTGACCTACCTAACATACACTGACCTACATACACCTACCTGACACACATACACCTACCTAACATACACTGACCTGACATACATACACCTACCTAACATACACTGACCTGACATGCATACACCTATCTAACATACACTGACCTACCTAACATACACTGACCTACATACACCTACCTGACACACATACACCTACCTAACATACACTGACCTGACATACATACACCTACCTAACATACACTGACCTGACATACATACACCTACCTGACATACACTGACCTGACATACATACACCTACCTGACATACACTGACCTGACATACATACACCTACCTAACATACACTGACCTGACATGACATACATACACCTACCTAACATACACTGACCTGACATGACATACATACACCTACCTAACATACACTGACCTGACATGACATGACATACATACACCTACCTAACATACACTGACCTGACATGACATACATACACCTACCTGACATACACTGACCTGACATACATACACCTACCTAACATACACTGACCTGACATACATACACCTACCTAACATACACTGACCTGACATACATACACCTACCTGACATACACTGACCTGACATACATACACTGACCTGACATACATACACCTACCTGACATACACTGACCTGACATACATACATACACCTACCTGACATACACTGACCTGACATACATACACCTACCTGACATACACTGACCTGACATACATACACCTACCTGACATACACTGACCTGACATACATACATACACCTACCTAACATACACTGACCTGACATACATACACCTACCTAACATACACTGACCTGACATACACCTACCTGACATACACTGACCTGACATACATACACCTACCTGACATACACTGACCTGACATACATACATACACCTACCTGACATACACTGACCTGACATACATACACCTACCTGACATACATACACCTACCTGACATACACTGACCTGACATACATACACCTACCTGACATACACTGACCTACCTGACATACATACATACATACATACACCTACCTGACATACACTGACCTGACATACATACACCTACCTGACATACACTGACCTGACATACATACATACACCTACCTGACATACACTGACCTGATATACATACATACACCTACCTAACATACACTGACCTGACATACATACACCTACCTGACATACACTGACCTGACATACATACACCTACCTGACATACACTGACCTGACATACATACATACACCTACCTGACATACACTGACCTGACATACATACACCTACCTGACATACATACACCTACCTAACATACACTGACCTGACATGCATACACCTATCTAACATACACTGACCTACCTAACATACACTGACCTACATACACCTACCTGACACACATACACCTACCTAACATACACTGATCTGACATACATACACCTACCTAACATACACTGACCTGACATGCATACACCTATCTAACATACACTGACCTACCTAACATACACTGACCTACATACACCTACCTGACACACATACACCTACCTAACATACACTGACCTGACATACATACACCTACCTAACATACACTGACCTGACATACATACACCTACCTGACATACACTGACCTGACATACATACACCTACCTGACATACACTGACCTGACATACATACACCTACCTAACATACACTGACCTGACATGACATACATACACCTACCTAACATACACTGACCTGACATGACATACATACACCTACCTAACATACACTGACCTGACATGACATGACATACATACACCTACCTAACATACACTGACCTGACATGACATACATACACCTACCTAACATACACTGACCTGACATACATACACCTACCTAACATACACTGACCTGACATACATACACCTACCTAACATACACTGACCTGACATACATACACCTACCTGACATACACTGACCTGACATACATACACTGACCTGACATACATACACCTACCTAACATACACTGACCTGACATACATACACCTACCTAACATACACTGACCTGACATACATACACCTACCTGACATACACTGACCTGACATACATACACCTACCTGACATACACTGACCTGACATACATACATACACCTACCTGACATACACTGACCTGACATACATACACCTACCTGACATACATACACCTACCTGACATACACTGACCTGACATACATACACCTACCTGACATACACTGACCTACCTGACATACATACATACATACATACACCTACCTGACATACACTGACCTGACATACATACACCTACCTGACATACACTGACCTGACATACATACATACACCTACCTAACATACACTGACCTGACATACATACACCTACCTAACATGCACTGACCTGACATACATACACCTACCTGACATACACTGACCTGACATACATACACCTACCTAACATACACTGACCTGACATACATACACCTACCTGACATACACTGACCTGACATACATACACCTACCTGACATACACTGACCTGACATACATACATACACCTACCTGACATACACTGACCTGACATACATACACCTACCTGACATACATACACCTACCTGACATACACTGACCTGACATACATACACCTACCTGACATACACTGACCTACCTGACATACATACATACATACATACACCTACCTGACATACACTGACCTGACATACATACACCTACCTGACATACACTGACCTGACATACATACATACACCTACCTAACATACACTGACCTGACATACATACACCTACCTAACATACACTGACCTGACATACATACACCTACCTGACATACACTGACCTGACATACATACACCTACCTGACATACACTGACCTGACATACATACACCTACCTGACATACACTGACCTGACATACATACATACACCTACCTGACATACATACACCTACCTGACATACACTGACCTGACATACATACACCTACCTGACATACACTGACCTGACATACATACATACATACATACACCTACCTGACATACACTGACCTGACATACATACACCTACCTGACATACATACACCTACCTAACATACACCTACCTACCTAACATACACTGACCTGACATACATACATACATACATACATACATATACCTACCTAACATACACTGACCTACCTAACATACACTGACCTGACATACACTGACCTCACCTACCTGAACAGGAGACAGACTTCATGTGTCCAGGTGTCCTGCAGTTCAGTTCAGCCGTAGTGTGCGGTGTGAAGCCCACGCATCATGTGGCACAGCAGGCAGCCAGAGAAGAGGAGACTGCTTGAATTTCATCGCCTGGACCTTGGAGCTCCGGGCTTTGTCCTGCACGTAGTTATAAAAAAGTAGAGCCTGCCTCCCAGTCCCAGCACGGCCAGCAGGCACAAGGCGGTATGGAGAAGACTCTTCTGCCTCCTACTGCACACTCCGGTGCCCATGATCAGACACACCGAGATCCGGAGCTCTTCACTCTGCCGTCCGCCCCCAGCACAGCTTAGGTCACCAACACACCCCAGCACCGGGCTCCTCTTCAGGTTATCCTCATCCCCTCCTCTACAATCATCGGTGCAGTCCCTGGCACACCTCGCCAGATCGCTCCTCCGCTGCCCTGATCTATCTGAGCGCCGAGTGGGGATCTCAGTGATGTGGCGCGGCGGTTTGTAATTTCCGCCTTCTGGAGCCTGCAGCCAGCGCCTATGATGGACATCACACGTCCCGCGGTCCCAGCATTGGACCAGTGGGACGTCCATCATAGCTCCAGAAGGCGGGACTTGCTATGTCATTCGGCCACACTCGGCCGCACTCGGCAGGTCAGATCGATCCCCGCTCGTCAGCGGCCGGCGGCGCTCGGGGCTAACAATTGAACAGTGCCTTCTTGACACTCGTGGCTTTTCGGGGACCAATTCGGGGCTTCAGCCCCCCCTAGCCACCCCCTCCCGATGCCCCTGGATCTCAGCAAAGACACCAGGTCATGGGTAGAAAGAAAAGATCTAAGTGCTCACCGCTTAAGTATCAGATTTAATTTTTGTGTTCAAACACAAACTACTCACATAAAGATGATAAAGACACAGCATGTAAAGCTGACAATCGTGTTAGTTCCGTAGGGCAGCAGCGGGTGACGTCATGTGTAGCTCCTTCCCCCGTACGTGTTACGTTCAATTAGAACGTCACCCTACAGTCTATTTAAATAGCACTGTTGTTATGGCAACGGCCGAAGCCGGACATAGTGGGGCATGGCTAGGACGTCATGCGTCAATCAAAAGCAAGCGCCGCCGTCATGGCAACAGCAGAAGCCGATCCACACAGCAAAATATCACAGCTTATCAGCCTCTAAGGACAACAATGTTAAAAACGGAGGTTATCAAATTTGACTACACTTAGCTCACTAAATGATCCCAGTTAACCACATCCATATTTACCATCAATGTCCAGGCTGTCTGGTGACATCACGGACATCAACGTCCCCAGACTCCTCCCCCCTTCCCTTCGTTAGCAAACGGAGCCACTTGGGGAAGGGGGGGAGAGTCCCGTGACATTGATGTCCGTGACGTCACCGGATCTCCGACGGAACTCCCTGAAGACCCGGAAGCCGGCGGAAAGAATTTTGAACGATCAAAAAAATTAACGATTAATCGAGGAATTAATCATTCATTTCCGCAGCCTTAATATATCTACATCTATATACATAAACCTGCTTAATATGTAAATGCTTTTTCTTGAACTCACTGCACCTGGAAAATATAACTTAAGCCACGTACACACGAGCGGAATGTCCGACAGATAAAGTCAGACGGAAGCTTTTCATCGTGTGTGTGCCTCATCTGACTTTTTTTTTTTTTGAAAATTCTGACGGACCTAGAAATGGAACATGTTCTAAAAATTTCTGATGGAACCAATTCCTATCGGGAAAACCGCTCGTCTGTATGCTGTTCCGACGGACCAAAAACGGCGCATGCTCTGAAGCAAGTACGAGACGGAAGCTATTGGCTACTGGGTATTGAACTTCCTTTTTCTAGTCCCGTCGCACGTGCTATATGTCACCGCGTTCTGGACGGTCGGACTTTGGGATGACCGTGTGTAGGCAAGACCGCTTGAATGGAATTCCATCGGAGTTTATTCTGATGGCAAAACCGGTCGTGTGTACAGGGCATTATAGACAAAAGTTATTACCCTTTTCCCTTTCTTTGACACACAAAGAAAGCAAACACTGCCACGTTGTTACATTTACATATTTACATTGGTATATGTTCACTGACATTCACACTTGGATCAGGTGAAAATAAATTACTCAGATCATAGACATCTGAATGACACATTGGATTTGGTATTTCTTTCATTGTTTCTACATTGCTTATATTTAAGTTTTGTTCCCAGTAAGGGGAAGTCCTAGCAGATAACATAGATAGGTTGCCCCAAACCCCCCCCCCCCCCCCCCCCTGTATTTTCTGTTTGAATGGAACAGACGGTTTTCTGTGGGACCTTAACAATTTGATCAAAATGTTTTATTTCTTTCAGTTCTTTCCTACACTGTACCACATCTGCATGGCATGCTTCGTATTTTAGCTTAAGAACATGTTGTGATGTTTCCATTATTTTATTGGTATTTTCCCAATTATGAATATGCAACTTCAGTAGTTCAATCTCATTTTCCAGAGAGGTAATTGTGGTAATGAACTTAAAGTGGAGTTCCACCCACTTTTACAACTCTTCAGCATCCCTCACTAAACTGTGCACTGTAAACGAATTGGATATATTTTTCATTTTTTTTCTCAGCACCTACTGTATATCTGCTGTATTCATTTTTCACTTCCTCCTCCCTGGCCGTGGCCAATCGCATCATTTCCTGTTTGCAATGCCTTCTGGGAAGGGACAGCAACTTCCTCTGAAACTGCCGTTGCTATGGAAACCTGACCTGAAACCTATTACACTGCTTGTGCTGCACTGAGCATGTGCGAGATCTGCAAGGATGAGATCCAGGAAGAAATACAGTCTGGCTTCAGATGCCCACACTTAAGATGGCCACGGCCTGCTGTAAGTTTAAAAAATAACAAACTACTGCTATAAACTAACAAAACAGACCTTAGTTTACAGACTAACTTTACTAGAATACATTAAGCTTGTATATTATAGGGGTATTTTTATTTAAAAAGTATAATTTCGGCCGGAACACCACTTTAAGTATTTCAGAACTGATCTCCTGTGCTGAGATCGCTTTCCATGGAATTTACATTCAAAGGGGAGCATGAGGCTATTTGCCTCTGACTAGTAACTGCGGGGCCATGCCTATAGATCTTATCTTTGGAGGCATTGTAATTGTAATGTTTCCTCTTTCTGTTTGAAAAAGTGGCCGATTTACCAGTAGTATGACTTGCTAAACAGGTTTTGTTGTTTGTACTCTGGTGATATATCTTTGATTTTACATAATTATACCTTGTGACTACATGAAAATACTTGCCTATACAGTCCATGATGCATTGATATGAATCTTTAAGAGGATTTAGAAAAAATCCACATTTCATTTTAAATTTTGGTTGCGCCTTAGATATTAGGAGGGTTTTGTACTCTGGGTCCTCTCTGTGTCCGTTTCTCCGTTTGCCTACATAGTAAGCTGACCATAGCCTGTTTGCATAAAGAAGTGGATTCTCATTATTTTCCTGTTTTGTTCTATACACTGCTATTAAGCCTAGGTCTAAGGGATATAATATTTTTAGCAATTCATTTACAGTTTCATTGCAATCTGCTCTTCCTTCTTTAACATGGTCTGGTAGGGAAGACCTTGGGGGTTATTTACCAAAAGGCAAATCCACTTTGCACTACAAGTGCAAAGTGCACTGAAAGTGCACTTGGAAGTGCAGTTGCTGTAAATCTGAGGGGTAGATCTGAAATGAGGGGAAGCTCTGCTGATTTTATCATTGAATCATGTGCAAGCTAAAATGCTGTTTTTTATTTTCCTTGCATGTCCCCCCCCCCATGTGTCTAAGTTAACTGTTATTTGGAAAACTTTAACCTGATCTCTGGAGTTGGCAACACCCAGCAATTTATATTGTTGCAAGACATTATCTGCATTAAATGTTATGTGCACTCCTGGCAATAGGTTGCCAATATTGTTATCTACAAGTAGCACATTTTCTAAAGACTGTCTGCCCTTTCTATCCGTCTGTAGCACATTTCCTAAAGAATGTCTGTCCTCCCTATCCATCTTTTGTGCTGTGCTCTCAATTCCTGTTGGTATGCATACATGTACTTCATCTGCTGCAGGAAATATCTTTCAAAATATTTTAACTAGACTGAATCTTCATGCATAGAAACATTGGGCAACAGCTCTTTCAGTAGCCTCCCTATTGATTACACACTGTACATGAGCACATAGAGCATCCAATGTTCATTTTTAGCATTCAAATGAAAAATCCTTTCATAGTGTGCCTTTTATAGATATTGCAACCCCTTGAGATATTGCTGAAAGAGATCACCAAATTTTTCCGTCCCCTCGTTGGTAGCCATTTGTTGCCTAGTTTCTGTGATTATGTGCATACACCTCAATCATTGTAGTAGTATGGACATATACATATCTACAGTGGGGACGGAAAGTATTCAGACCCCCTTAAATTTTCCATTCTTTGCTATATTGCAGCCATTTGCTAAAATCATTTAATTTTTTTACTTCATTTTTTTCCTCATTAATGTACACACAGCACCCCATATTGACAGAAAAACACAGAAATGTTGACATTTTTGCAGATTTATTAAAAAAAAAACTGAAATATCACATGGTCCTAAGTATTCAGACCCTTTGCTGTGACACTCATATATGTAACTCAGGTGCTGTCCATTTCTTCTGATCATCCTTGAGATGGTTCTACACCTTCATTTGAGTCCAGCTGTGTTTGATTATACTGATTGGACTTGACTAGGAAAGCCACACACCTGTCTATATAAGACCTTACAGCTCACAGTGCATGTCAGAGCAAATGAGAATCATGAGGTCAAAGGAACTGCCTGAAGAGCTCAGAGACAGAATTGTGGCAAGGCATAGATCTGGCCAAGGTTACAAAAAAATTTATGCTGCACTTAAGGTTCCTAAGAGCACAGTGACCTCCATAATTCTTAAATGGAAGATGTTTGGGATGACCAGAACCCTTCCTAGAACTGGCCATCTGGCCAAACTGAGCTATCGGGGGGGAAAGGGCCTTGGTGAGAGAGGTAAAGAAGAACCCAAGGATCACTGTGGCTGAGCTCCAGAGATGCAGTCGGGAGATGGGACAAAGTTGTAGAAAGTCAACCATCACTGCAGCCGTCCACCAGTTGGGGCTTTATGGCAGAGTGGCCCGACGGAAGCCTCTCCTCAGTGCAAGACACATGAAAGCCCACATGGAGTTTGCTAAAAAAACACCTGAATGACTCCAAGATGGTGAGAAGAAGAGATGATAAGATTCTCTGGTCTGATGAGACCAAGATAGAACTTTTTGGCCTTAATTCTAAGCGGTATGTGTGGAGAAAACCAGGCACTGCTCATCACCTGTCCAATACAGTCCCAACAGTGAAGCATGGTGGTGGCAGCATCATGCTGTGGGGTGTTTTTCAGCTGCAGGGACAGGATGACTGGGTGCAATTGAGGGAAAGATGAATGCGGCCAAGTACAGGGATACCCTGGATGAAAACCTTCTCCAGAGTGCTCAGGACCTCAGACTGTGCCGAAGGTTTACCTTCCAACAAGACAATGACCCTAAGCACACAGCTAAAATAATGAAGGAGTGGCATCACAACAACTCCGTGACTGTTCTTGAATGGCCCAGCCAGAGCCCTGACTTAAACCCAATTGAACATCTCTGGAGAGACCTAAAAATGGCTGTCAACCAACATTTACCATCCAACCTGACAGAACTGGAGAGGATCTGCAAGGAGGAATGGCAGAGGATCCACAAATCCAGGTGTGAAAAACTTGTTGCATCTTTCCCAAAAAAACTCATGGCTGTATTAGATCAAAAGGGTGCTTCTACTAAATACTGAGCAAAGGGTCTGAATACTTAGGACCATGTGATATTTCAGTTTTTCTTTTTTAATAAATCTGCAAAAATGTCAACAATTCTGTGTTTTTCTGTCAATATGGGGTGCTGTGTGTACATTAACCACTTGCTTTCTGGGCACTTAAACCCCCCTCCTGTCCAGACCAATTTTCAGCTTTTAGCGCTGTCGCACTTTGAATGATAATTGCGCAGTCATACAACATTGTACTCAAATGAAATTTTTATATTTTTTTTCCCACAAATAGAGCTTTCTTTTGGTGGTATTTGATCACCTCTGCGGTTATTAGTTTTTATTAAAAAAATTGAAAAAACCGAATTTAAAAAAAAAAAATTATATTTTTTTTAAATTTTGTTATAAAATTTTGCAAACAGGTAATTTTTCTCCTTCATTGATGTACGCTGATGAGGTGGCACTGATGGGCACCGATAGGTGGCAGTGATGGGCACTGATCAGTTACACTGATGGCAGCACTGCTAGGTGGCACTGATTGGCACCACTGGTGGGCATTGATAGCTGGCACTTGTGGGCATTGATAGGTTGCACTTGTGGGCATTGATAGGTGGCACTTTTGGGCATTGATAGGTGGCACTGCTGGCACTGGCAGGTGGCAATTGCAGGTGGCACTTGCAGGCACAGATGAGGCATAGGTGCCTCCTTCCTCTTCAGACCGATGTCCCTTTAACATAAGCCGGCGATCGGCTTTTTTTTCCTCCTCACGCTATCAGCGTGAGAAAAAAAAAACGATCACCGAGCTTTTGTTTACATCATGTGGTACAGCCATGTGATCATTGGCTGACAGCTGAACACATGGTAAGGGGCCGGGATCGGCCCCTTACTCGGATCTGTGATCATCCAAGTCTCCGTGACTCGGTGATCACAGCGCGTGCACCGCGCGCCCTGCAGGGTGCGCGCAGTGCGCGTGCACAGGGGAGGAAGTCAGATGACGGCCTCCCGGAAATTGAGGTCCCCGCTGTGGCCGTCATTTGGCTATGGCCCGGACCTCAAGTGTTTAATGAGGAAAAAAATGAACTTAAATGATTTTAGCAAATGGCTGCAATATAACAAAGAGTGAAAAATTTAAGGGGGTCTGAATACTTTCCGTCCCCACTGTAGATCTGAGAGATCTTACACAAAAAGAGGTAGTTCCATCAGCAATACACATTTATTGAAAGGGTTACATAATATATTTATTCAAAGGGGTGAACAGCTCTGATCAGCAGACATAAATAGGACCCTCAGAGGCAAAGTAAAAACTTTTTTATTATAGTTAAATAAATAATAAAATGTTCACCAAGGCATACAGCAGTCAATTGATGGTCATGCAAAGACTTGGATTAAAAAACTGACAGTACCTGGAGGTTGGAGCCGCATGGATGACACAGGGGCTTAGGGAAACCCAGCACAAAGCCGTTGGACAAAAGAACACAGGAGCACCGCTGGTGGGGTGCCCATCCAGGACCATATGGCCAGGGGTCTGATGAAGGGGGAACCAAACTGCAGGCACAGGAACTGTTGGGGCCAGTATCCAGCGGCCGATCGCACTGTGTACGAAGCCCGGAAGTGGTGTCGCAGCCTGGCAGAAGTCAGCCAAGGGAATCTGAAGAGTATGGGCAAACCCTGCTGCTGGGGCCAATTAGGAACTGCCGATGCCAAGGGAGCAAAGTGAGTCACACATCACCGACTGGAGACACTACATGTTTCGGGGACACGCCCCTTCTTCAGGTTTTCTCCAACAGTTCCTGTGCCTGCAGTTTGGTTCCCCCTTCATTGGACCCCTGGCCATACGGTCTTGGACGGGCCCCCCACCAGCGGTGCTCCTGTGTTCTTTGTCCAACGGCTTTGTGCTTGGTTTCCCTAAGCCCCTGTGTCATGCATGCGGCTCCAACCTCCAGGTACTGTCAGTTTTTTAATCCAAGTCTTTGCATGACCATCTTGCTGTTTGCCTTGGTGAACATTTTATTATTTTTTTTAACAATAATAAAAAGTTTTTACTTTGCCTCTGAGGGTCCTATTTATGTCTGCTGATCAGCGCTGTTTACCCCTTTGATTATATCTTCTGTCCTCATTTGTGGCATGCATACTTGCACATTATGACTTTACCTTGTAGGGAAAAAAAAGTCCAGCGGTATACAACTCCTTTAAGCATCTAGGGAGATCAAGGGGTTAACTGTGTGCCTAGCCAGTGATTGTGTGTTAAAGCGATTGTGAATGACCACCTTGTAAAACAACCCATTCTGTTTAAAATTGAAATAAAAGGCAAATCATTTGTGTATAGATATAAAAAAAAACATATAAATATATTTCTCCCTTTCTTGATAGGTGACCACATACTCTCTTGCATATTCAGCTGCATACGAGCTGGGTGGAGAAGAAGCAGAAATTCACAGTGACTAGCTGGGCAGTGGGGGGGGGGGGGGGGGGGGGTTTAGGACGAGTCTGATCATTGGAGGAGAGCACACTGAATTCCCAGCATAGCTAATGAACTGACCATGCTGTGCTCTCATGCCTAGTGTGGTCAGTTTTAATAGTAAAGCAGAGGGACAGACAGGAACACCAGGGATTTCACACAGAGGAACCATTACAAAGAGAACAGGATACGTTCTCATACAAATATATGGTACAGCAGGCACATATCAGGAATATGAAAAGCTGGGGTAACAAACACTTTAACTGTGTGTTGCTTTTACTAGGGAAAGTAATGGATTCTAGTCTCTGCTTTGCAGGAACACAGAATCCATTCCTTCCCCCCTGTCAGAACTGAGATATGCCTTGTGGACATAGGCATATCTCAGTTTCTCTGTGTATTACCGACGATCGGCGGGTGCCGAAGGACATCGTGTGCCTGGCACCCACAGACTGGCTTTTGCTGTAAAATTATCATAGCAGAAACGGCCTGCGTGCACCCCCTGCAGGCGGAAGCCTCGAATCATGTATATATACGGGATCTAGGGTTGCCTCCTGTCCAATTTTGAGATTGACAGTCCGGTATTGACACGTGTCCAGTTTTCAGGCGGACTGAAAACCGAACACATACCTCCAAAGCAAACCTCCGTCCTGGGACAAATTCAATAACTCTTATTCTGTCCCGTGGACAGAAGCCAGTGCAGAGCAGGTTCCAGGTGCTCAATGCACCAGTGAAGATTCCTGTCAGGCTGGCAAAGCGGCACATCGCTCTTCTTTCTCCCTGACTCCCCCGCACTGAAAATAGAGTAGTAGAGTTGGCCTAAACAAGGGGAGGGCGGGGGAAGTCTTTTGCCCTGGGCACCACTGCTGACAGGAGTAGTGACAGTGGCATCACTACTCCAGTCAGTCCAGCGCTGGGATCGGCTCTTATAGATTCTTGTTCAGTCACCCGTAGTGGGTCGCCATTAGACCGGTGCCCGATGTGTATGACATGAGTGCAGAGGATGCTGCTGCGGCTGACAGGTGACATAAGGAGATCCGTGCTATACTGGTGCAGTGCTGGGACTTGTAGGTCTTTAGTAGATGGACACAGTGCTGAGACTTGTTGTTCTTCATCAGTCAGGGAACAGGGCTGGGATTTGTTGTTCTATATGAATCAGGGAATGTGCTGGGACTTGTTGTTCTTCAACAATTGGGGTAAGTGCTGGGACTTGTAGTTCCTCACTATTTGGATGCAATGTAAAATCTGTAGTTGCTCTCCAGATAGAGAGTAGCACTGGGACTTGCAGTTCCCCAGCAGTCAGTCACAATGCTGGGACTTGTAGTTCCACATCAGTTGCAGGGGCATCACTGAGACTTGCAGATCTCCGGCAGTCAGGTTCAGTGCTGGGACTTGTAGATTCTTACTATCTGAGAACAGTGGTGAGACTTTTAGTCCTCCAATAGGCAGGGCAGTGCCTGGACCTGTAGTTCCTCTCCAGTCAAGGCAATGCTAGAACTTGTAGTTCCTCTCCAGTTGGAGGGTACTGCTGAAACCTGTAGTTCCCAACAGATGGGAGAAGTTCTGAGACATTTAGTTCCTCACCATTTGGGGACAGTGCTGGGAAGCACTTGTTGCTCCCCAACAATCAGACACAGCACTGGGACTTGTAGTTTGCCACCAGAATGGGTGCAGTGAGACTTGTAGCTTACAATCAATTGTGGACAGTGATGGGACTTGTAGTTTCCCACTAGAATGGGTGCAGTGAGACTTTAGTTTACCACCAATTGGGAACTTGTAGTTTCTCAGGAGGCACAGAACACTTCTGGGACCTGGAATTCCTACACAACTGTCCAAGCATAGTGTGTTCTTTAGTGCATTACACAACCTATTCATATTAAGTGTATCAGTACTGTTTAATCTGCAGAGCTCTCAATCGGTTGAAGGAAAGATGAAGAAATCTCTGACAGAGGACCCTGCATCTCTCTTCTGGGAAATCCCATATTACACAGTGACACAGGTGGCTGACATACACCAAACACAACACCCCAGGCAGCATGTAAATATGAGGCAGAGCAGCACATTTCCCTTCATGTTCCTTCTGTATATTCAGTGAGAATGCGGAAATAACACAGCATGTCCAAGGGGAAGGAACATGTTGTATGAATGATGTCAGGAAAACGGGTCTCTGCATTTGGGGTGGTTGGATTGAAAGGGACTGCATGTCCATTTCCATCCGATTGTCATCCGATAGATGGCGAACGTATCCCCATACATCTGTTTTTATTGGACCGGATTGGATGCCCGGCAAACACATGTTTGCTGACAACCGCGGCCCCGTAGAGAACAATGGGTGGTTTAATCGGGTCCACCTAAAAAACGGACAGTTGGCCCTGATCAGTCCACTGGTGTGAAAGAGGGCCTCACATGTTCGGGTTTGGCTTGAAGAAAAGGTGGCAACCCTAATGTGATCCTGCACACCGCTGCCACCCTGTAGCAGAAAAACTGCTATGGGGCAGACGGTAATCAGTTAAATGGTGTGCACCGTGAGCTGTAGAGAATGGGGTAGGGTAAGATTAATGCCCCATACACACGATCAGAAATTCCATCAGAAAATACTTGGATGGTTTTTCCGATGGAATTCCACTCAAGCTTGCCTTGCATACACACGGTCACACAAAAGTTCTCTGAACTTTCGACTGTCAAGAACGCGGTGACTTACAACACTACGACGAGCCGAGAAAATGAAGTTCAATGCTTCCGAGCATGCGTCGAATTGTTTCCGAGCATTTTTTTGCGCATCTGAATTGCATACAGACAAACGCATTTTCAGATAGGAACTTTTTCCAACCGAAAAATAGAGAACCTGCTAGCAATCTTTTGCTGGCTGGAATTCTGCCAGCAAAAGTCCAATGGAGCATACACACGGTCGGAATTTCTGACCAAAAGCTCACGTCCGACTTTTGCTGGCAGAATTTCTGATCATGTGTATGGGGCATTAGGGTATATAGAGGGGGGGGGGGGGGGCAGGAAAAGGTTGAAACACCCTTATCTAATTCCAGGCCTACCTCATCCCCAGGAAAAAAAAAAGAAATAAAAGTAAATGCGCTTCTTCTTTGGGTTTCTGTTTGTGCTGGCTTAGAAGTTATTTTTGCTTTATTTTAGCTTTGCTAACACCAAAAAAAAGAAAAAAAAAGTCAGGCATTTGTTATGCAAATGTCTGGTTGAGACATTGATAACAAATTTTAACTCTGCAATTGCAGGAACAGATTCAAAGGACACAATCACTGTGTTTTAGGTATCCCTTCTGAAAATGTATTATTACATTCTTTTTTTATACAGAAGATAAGAAAGGAGGGGGTGTGAAATGTTATTAAAAACTAGCGAAAATAAATAATGTCACAGTTCACATGTCATCAAGAGTTGCGCAAACTAAAACCTTGAGAAAGGAGGAAGGGAGAGCGATAGAGAAAGTTTAGTCTGTGTGAAGGACTCGGATACATTTTAATACTGGCAAAAAAGAAGAAAAAACACCAGCGTCCCTTTGATGCGGGGAAGTTGTCATGTCCTCTTAGCAGAAAACCCCCCCAAAAAAATAATGTTTCCACCTCCATGTTTGACGGTGGAAATGGTGTTCTTGGGGTCATAGGCAGAATTCCTCCTCTTCCAAACACATGGCGAGTTGAGTTGATGAAAAGGAGCTTGATTTTGGTCTCATCTGACCACAACGCTTTCACCCAGTTCTCCTCAGAATCATTCAGATGGTTATTAGAAAACTTCAAACGGACCTGTACTATCTTGAGCAGGGGGACCTTGCGGGCGCTGCAAGATTTCAGTCCTGTAGTGTGTTACCAATTGTTTTCTTGGTAAATATGGTCCCAGCTGCCTTGAGGCCATTGACTAGATTCCCCTGTGTAGTTCTGGGCTGATTCCGCACTGTTCTCATGATCATTGAAACTCCATGAGGTGAGATCCTGCATGGAGCCCCAGACCGAGGGAGATTGACAGTTATTTTGCGTTCCTTCCATTTGCGAATAATCACCCTCTCAGGAAGCTGCTTGGCGATGGTCTTGTAGCTAATTCCAACCTTGTGTAGATCTACAATTTTGTCCCTGACATCCTTGGACAGCTCTTTGGTCTTGGCCATGGTGGAGAGATTGGACTTTGATTGCTTCTGTGGACAGGTGTCTTTTTCACAGGTAACCAGCTGAGATTAGAAGCACTTCCCTTCATCACTTGCTGCCCACCGGTTGTCATATGATGGCCAGGTGGCGCGGCTCTCGTTCTGGGAGGGCGTCATATGACGTCCCTCCATTTAAACAGGGAATGCACGCGATCGTGTGCGCGCATCCCTGTTCCTTCGGTGGCGGCGTGTCACGAAGACACCGCTCGCCACTGAGGGGGGTGAACAGCCATTGGGCATGGCTGTTTACCCTGTGATCGGCCGTGATGAAGTCATGGTCGATCACAGGTGGTACCGCCCCATTTTGCACGAAGCATGCGCGCGATCTCGAGCGAACTGCGCGTGCACGTCGGTGGCAGCGTGCTCCCGGGAACACTGTTTGTCACCGACGCTGGTAAACAGCCATTGGCCGGTGGCTGTTTACCACGTGATCGGCTGTGATCCTTTCACAGCCGATCACTGAATGTCAACAAACCGCGCTAACGAGATGTTACCGGGTTCTCGTCCTCACACACTGATCGTGTGTGAGGAGGAGATTGCGGTAACATCTCGTTACCGCTTACAATGTACACCAATCACACTGTTTTCCCCCCCAATAAAGAGAACCTGTCATCACCCATCATAGTACCTGCCACAGTTCATCTGAGTACCTGTCAGTCCATATGAGTACCTGTCACAGTCCATCAGAGTACCCGAGTACCTGTCACAGTCCATCAGAGTACCCGAGTACCTGTCACAGTCCATCAGAGTACCCAAGTACCTCTCACAGTCCATCTGAGTACCCGAGTACCTGTCACGGTTCATCTGAGCACCTAAGTACCTGTCACAGTCCATATAAGTACCTAAGTACCTGTCACAGTTCATCTGAGTACCTGTCACAGTCCATATGAGTACCTGAGTACCTGTCACAGTTCATCTGAGTACCCGAGTACCTGTCACCAGGCCATCAGAGTACCCGAGTACCTGTCAGCAGCCCATCAGAGTAACTGAGTACCTGTCACCAGCCCATCAGAGTAACCGAGTACCTGTCACCAGCCCATCAGAGTACCCGAGTACCTGTCTGCAGCTCGTCAAGTTACCCGAGTACCTGTCTCCAGCCCATCAGAGTACCCGAGTACCTATCTGCAGCCCATCAGAGTACCCGAGTACCAATTTGCAGCCCATGCCTCATAGAATATACGTTGGGGTGTTTGCTTTCCAAAATGGGGTAATTTATGCTCCTAGAACGCCTGAAGGTACTACTTCAATGTTGGACCTCTCTATGTGGCCAGGCCGTGTAAAAGTCTTACACATGTGGTATCGCCATACTCGAGAAGAGTAGCAGAATATATTTTGGGGTGTAATTTGTTGTATGCATATGCTGTGTGTGAGAAATAACCTGATAATATGACAATTTTGTAAAAAAAATAAATAATAAAAAAAAATCTTAATTTTGCAAAGAATTGTGGGAAAAAATGACAACTTAAAAAAACTCACCATGCTACTTACTTAATACCTTGGAATGTCTACTTTCTTTTTCTTTTTTTTCCCATTAAGATTTTTATTAAAAAGATTTGCAGATAACATCAGCAAACAAAAATGATTGCATGAGCCCAAACAGGAAGTTATACAGGTAGATTTCAACAGAACATAAAAAAATAAAAAATAGAATATGTTTAAACATCTCTACACAGTAAGCTGAATCATGGATGAGGCTGCGGTGTTTTGGCGTTTATATGCTAGGAGATAGGACATATAATAATAAAAGAAAATTAATACAAATAGGAAAATAAGAGAATAAAAAAAAAAAGAGAAAACAAAACAAAAAAAAAGAGGGGGAATAAATGGAAGGGGAATCAAGGGGGGAGAGGGGCGAGAGAGGGAAAGAAGGGGGAGGGGAAAGTAGGGGGGGAGGCGAAGGAGGGGACAAGGCTTAATGAGGAGAGGGGGTGCAGAACTCACCAACTACCCTCTCCAGCATCCAGTGGTTAGAACACTAAAGTGCGTCATGCCAGTAGCGTGAGCTTGATTCTGTATGAAAGGTCCGAGGTAATATGGCCCCAGTTCGGTATTAGTTTGCATTATCCAGGAGGTCTTGGTACGATTGAGAGCTTTTAAAGGTTGGCCAGGCTTCCCAAATAGCAGTGAATTTAGAAATATTATCTGAAGCCGTGTAGATCAGATCCTCCATCTCAGCGACACGATTAATTTGAGTAATCCATTCAGCCATGGAGGGCGGGGATAAAGACCACCAATGTACTGGTATGCACATCCTAGCAGCATTAATCATGTGCACTGCAACCGACTTAAAGTACCTCTTTTTCGAAATTTTAGTTAGATGTAGGAGATACTGTGCTGGGCAAAATTCCAGCGGGAGTAAAGACACCATTGTTGTCACATTGTGTACTTTATGCTTGAATGGTTGGAGCCTTGGGCAATCCCACCAAATATGGAAAAATGTAGCCGGTTCCTTGCCACAGCGCCAGCATTGATCAGAGACTGACGGGGAAAATTTATGGACCAAGTCCAGGGTTTTGTACCAGCGGGTTTTCAGTCTGTTTTGTCGTTTTCCTGGACAGAAACATTTAGGGACCCTTTGTGAATGTATAAATGTATGCGGTCCCAGCTCTCCTCTTCTATCTCAGCACCCAAGACAGAATTCCAAAAGGAGCGTTCTGAGCTTAAAAGAGACGGATCATCTAGGAAATGTTTAAGCTGGATATAGGGTCAGAATGGGAATGAGCCTGTGTCAGAGCGTTCAGCAAGTTCAGCTTGCCACATAAAGCGGCCCCTTCGAAAAAAATGTTTGGCTAGCATTTCAGTTTGCAGCCATTCGAATTTTAAAAAGGCTCAGGATAAGCCTGGGGATAATCCGGGTTGTTTCTTACCGGAGTGATGGGGCATGATTTAGCCGAGACTGCGTGAGCAGCGCAAGCCCTGTCAAACTCTTGAAGGGTGGCACCAATTATAGGGTGGGTTAATGCAACTGGAGATACATGCGCCTTTGAGAGCCAAGGGGTGTGGCATAAATCCGAGTTCGCTGTTAGGTATTCTAAAGTAACCCAATCTTTACATCTGCTATGTACCTTCCAGTCGACAATTTGCACTAAATGTACTGCCCAATAATAGCAATGCAGGTCAGGTAGGCCTATTCCTCCGCATGCCTTAGGAAGCACCAGCTTCTTCCAGCTTATCCGTGGGGATTTATTACACCAAAGGAAGGTTCTACATATGGACTTGCAAAGTTCAAAAAAGGAAGGTGGTAGGCGTATAGGTAGTGTTTGAAGTTTGTAAAGCAGCCTGGGGAGGATCGTCATTTTAATGATGGACGCACGCCCAAACGAGGAAATGGTGGATTTATCCCATTTTTGGAGATCATGACGTATATTCTGTAATTCCGTTTGGAAGTTTCTGCTGTAAAGCTTTGCTAGATCAGTAGGAAGTTGGATACCCAGATAGCTTATGTCTCCTGTTTTCCATTGAAAAGGAAAATTAAGTTGACAGTGCTTGGCCAGTGTCGTGGGTAGGGATACATTCAACGCAAATGATTTGGAGTAATTGATTTTTAGGTTAGACATTAGTTTGAAATGGTCCAAAATTTGCAGGAGATTGGGTAAGGGCATAAGTGATGACGAAAGAAACAATACTACGTCATCCGCAAAGGCCGCAATCTTAAATTCTTGGTCTTGAATCCTTATGCCTTTAACATCTGGGTTGGCTCGAATGCAACGGAGAAAGGGTTCTAGTGTAAGTATGTACAGTAAGGGAGAGAGGGGGCATCCCTGTCTAGTTCCATTATAGACAGAGAAGGCGTTCGACAGATGGCCATTAACCTTTACCTTAGCTTTAGGGTTAGCATACAATGAAAAGATGAAGGCCCACATGCAGGGCCTAAGCCCCAGCGAGTATAAGACTGCTTTCAAATAGTCCCAGGCCACCCTGTCGAACGCCTTCTCCGCATCCATTGCCAGAAAAAAGCCCTCCTGTCGGGAAGTAGTAAGCCAGTTGTGCAGGTTCAGGGCCTTAATGGTGTTGTCCCTGGCATCACTTCCAGGGACAAACCCCACCTGGTCGAGTCCCACCCAGGCTGGTACGTGTTGAGACAGGTGAGTTACCAAAATTTTGGCAAAGAGCTTGAAGTCCACGTTAAGCAGAGAGATTGGACGATAACTGGCTACATTAGTAGGGTCCTTCCCTTCCTTGGGAATAACAGATATATAGGCTTCGAGAAGTCTATCTGACCTATAAGAGTCGGTGGAGAGTGAATTAAATGCGTTAAGGAAGCTAGGCGCTAGGACGTCTGCGAAGATTTTATAATACAGGGCTGTAAAACCATCTGGGCCTGGACTCTTGCCTGGTTTTGTGGTTTTAAGTGCCTCTAGGAATTCTTCCAAGGTCAAGGGAGCTTCTAAAGCCAGGGAGTCATCAGATGACAGAGCTGCAGGGCTGTGTTGACTGTTGAACCTCTAATTCCTGGCGTTTTCGAGAACGCAACAGGATTTGTGTCTCCTGGGCGTAAGTTATATAGTTTGCTGTAGAAGCAATGAAACTGCTGTGCTATGTCCTCATTTTTAGTGTGTATCCTACCCATGGAGTCTACAATGCGATGGACTGTGGAAGCCAGTTTACGCTGCTGAGTGGCTCTAGCCAATAGCCTACCTGGTTTGTTACCCTGCTCAAAGAAGAGTTTTTGGGATAGGACATTGCGCCTGCGTGCCCTTTTGAAAAGTTCTTCTAGTAAGAGTGTTCGCGTTTCCGCCAGTTCTTGTGATGTTTTGAGTGCTAATGCGCGTTTGTGCTGAGCCTCTAAGGTACGTATTTTGGTGGACAGCGCTAGTATTAGGGCTTGACACTCCTTTTTTCCCGGGCCGGGGCCGAAAGTAACTGGCCTCTAATAACACATAACACATTTATGGGCCTCCCATTGTGTTATGGGAGAGACATCTGGCATATTATTGCGACTAAAGAACACTCCTATCTCTTGTTTAAGCCCTGCTAGGTCCCCAGGGTCCGCAAGAAGGGACGCATTTAGTTTCCAAAGTTTGGTGGAGGTGACCATATCGGGAAATTGTAGGGTAATTGTAGTGGGGTGGTGGTAAGACAGCGTCATGTTTTCGATCGATGCACTGTGAAGATAAGGTAAGTCTGCATGTGTTATAAATAGGTAGTCCAGTCTCGAGTACTTGTTGTGTGGAGATGAGAAAAAGGTATAGTCTTTGTCTCAGGGGTGAAGGGTCCTCCAGGAGTCGTGTAACGCTAGGGATTCAAGCTGGAGCTTGATTTGGCGAAGGGCAGAGTAGGGGAGAGAGGAGGTGCCACTGGAGGTATCCAGTAGGGGGTCAAGAAGTACGTTGAGGTCACCCCCCCACAATTAGAAGCCCTGATTGAAAGAGCATAAGTTTTGAGAGAACCTCCCGCACAAATGTAACTTGTCTAGAGTTGGGGCAGTACACATTAGCTAACGTTACCAGCCTGTTTCTCCATAAGCCCTTCAGGAAAATAAATCTTCCCTACGGGTCTATTAGTTGGTCTTCAATGTCTAAAGTTAACCCTTTAGAGAGTAGTATGAATACTCCCTTAGTATTAGAGTTAGGGCAGGTGGCATGGTAAGCTTTGGGAAAGAAATTATTATGGAAGCGTGGGGCAAAACCCAATTTAAAGTGCGTTTCTTGAATAAAAGGGATTTGTGCTCTAAGTCGGTGGGCTTCTGCCAGGACGCTGCTGCCTTTTTCAGGGATGTTTAGTCTTTTAGCATTCATAGAATATACTTTAAGAGAGAGGGGGACTGAGCGTGTCGAACTAAGCGACATGGTAGGTGTTGAGGCGTAAGTACACTGAGCTTATTAGCGGACTACCAAAGCCGGTATGTGCTGGAGAGGGCAGTGGGGAAGCAGGGGAAGGGAGGACAAGAAGAAAAGAGAAGAAGGACAAAAGAGAAAGAGACAAGGAAGGGGGAGGAGAGAAAAACAAAAAAAAAGGGGGGGGGGAACCCATTATAGAGAGCGAGGAGTGAGACCTAGAAGAGAAACTTCCGGAGGTGGAGATTTAGGTGCTCTTCCACCTAAATAGACCAGGAAAGGGTAATATTGGGATAAGAGGATGGGGACCCGGAGATTTTCAAAGGGAAACCAGCCACTCTGAGGTGGGATAGAAGTCTAACACTGGATTAATGGATAGTATCAAAAAACCGGGGCTAACATACCAGAAAAAAAAAAGTAACATACAGAACAGCATCAACAAACATGAGCCATGAGGGTCAGGAGGGAGTTCTCTCAAGTTATTACAGGTTTCATTCCTAGTCCACTCCCATTAAGCCCCAAAGCTAAAGATATACTCTATAAAGGAGAGAAGTTCGGACTGTTAGAGGATTAGTTTCCCTCTAGCTCTCTTCAGCTGAGAGGTAGGTGCCATCGAGCACTGGCTTTCACATCAATAAGCTGGGTTGTGGCCGTGATACCCTCGCTACTGTCCGAAGTTCAGCTCACTTACATCCATAGTTAACGAACATTACAATGTACAAACAGCCTAGCCTACCCGTCCGGTTGCCTCCATGGAGGAGTTGTAAGCAGAGATGTCAATGTCCACAGGAGTATGAGGATTCACTTGTACCTCTGGCAATTCAGTCCCCCAGGAAGAGGGGCGGGCAGCCAGAATAGCTCCCAGAGGGCCCACCTCCATAAAAGGAGTAAAATCAGGCCCTGAGTAGAACAGTGACATCTCCACCAGCAACTTTATTGTATTGTCGGTCCGTCAGGGGGACCTTCCTTCTCGTCCACTGAATCGTGTGGCCCATGATTTGCCATGAGTCACATGAAGCGGGCTATATTTTCCCCAGTTAGCATGTGCGCATTATTACTTCTATGATGGCAGACCTATTCAAAGCTAGGTAAGGTACCAGCATTGCGAAAAATTAAAAAATTAAGTATCATACAACAGTAGTGATGCAGCAAAGTCACAAAGCCAAACTGTAATCTAAGCAACTTGAACTCCCACATGTGGGCATTCTTAAACTTGGCTCGGTCAGGGCCTGGAGTGCAAAAGAAGTTAGTTACCTGAGTCAGGTCCTTTGAACCCTGGAGCATAGCACATTGAGAGCTCACTGCAGCTTAGACCGGGCAAAAAAGAAAAAAAAGAAGTATAATTATTGTGCGCCATGATCTAGAGCCTTAAAAATAGTTCATGGCAAAGGCCTCCTGTTTCATAGGTGTTATGAAGCCAAATGAGAGGAGGATGATCATCAGGAGGCAACAGCATGCAGGCTAGATACAATTATGGATGATGCGGCAGGATCCAACACACAAACAACATCAGTCTCACATTCGGTATCAGCAAGTAACACATCATGTAAATTTAGGCGTCTGCGTAAGTCTCAGTCCGAGGGGGCTTCATAGAGTTGAAAAGTATACAGGAATTGTAGGTGGTGACGAACATGCCAACAAGAATGTAGAGGGGTTCGAGTATATGTCTACTCACATAACCTGTTGCTTTAGGCTCAGTGACCTGTCTTCTGGCGAGCCGATGAGGGCGATGATCTGGGATCATGGTCAGTGATGTCATCTGGACCTCTAATCGGTGAGTTGGAGGCAGATCTGCGGCGTCTCTGGCGGTTGCGTTGCGAGCGGGGGGTCATCTCATGTTGGGTAGCAATCCAGGGTTCAGATTGCATGAAGGAGCTGTACCACTCTGGCACAGCAATCACAGGGATGCCCAGGGTGGCACAGAACGCTTGTAAATCCATTGGTGTATGCAATAAGGCTGTGCGATTTCCAGATGTTGCAGATAAACAAAAAGGAAATTTCCATTGATACATAATATGTCTGTCCCGTAAAGCATTGAAAAGGGGATGAAGCTCTCTTCCATTTCTATGGGCACATCTGGGGGCCTGCCAAGGAGTGTATTACATATTGCCCACACCGCTGGTTGTAACTGGGGGCCTTCTATTGTTTCAGGGATCCCCCTAATTCGCAGGTTGCGCCTCCGGCCCCTATTGTCGAGATCCTCAATGTGGCGATGCATCTCAATGAGATGCCGGGCATGTGTATCAGTAACTTTCTGTACCTGCTTTATCGCTGCTCCATGTGTCATGGCCTCCGATTCCACCATCTCTACCCGTGATGCCACAGCCTTGATGTCAGCTTTCAGGTCTGAGATTGCAGCGGTTAGTGTGCTTTTTATGTCCATCGCCACTAGTTTCGGATCTGCCATACTGAGGAACGGGGACGGCTGCGGGACGTAGCTGGCGGTGTTCGGGTGTCCCCCGAGCTCAGGTGCGTTGGGCAGGCTAATCTGACTAGCGGCAGCGTGGCTGGAGGCCTGGGTAGAAGCCTGCGAGTCCACCTGTTGGGAGCGGAATATCGCCAGAATAGTCCAGCTGAGCTGCATGGAGGGGTCCGCCTGGGAACGGGTGGCAGAGCTGCTTCTCCTAGCCATCTCCCCGTGCGTCTGCTGAAGCTGTCTCCCTGATGGAAGCTATTATGTCAGCCCTGGATGCCGGAACATGCTGTTCAAGCAGCCATCTCGGTCTAGTGCCAGGCCATGCCCCTGGAATGTCTACTTTCTAAAAATGGGTCATTTGGGGGGTATTTGGACTTTCCTGACTTGTTAGTGTCTCAAGAAATGAGATTCACCTGATGTACTGAAGGCCTGATCAGATGTGATCAATTTTCAGAGATTGGCACCATAGTTTGTAGACTCTATAACTTTCACAAAGACCAAATAATATACACTAATTTGGGTTATGTAGCAGTATAAATTTTTGCCCAAATTTATGAAGAAAAATTACTAATTAGCAAAATTTTATGACAGAAACAAAGATAAAGGCATTTTTTTCACAAAATTGACAGTCTTTTTTTATTTATAGCACAAAAAATAAAAAACCCACTAGTGATTAAATACCACCAAAAGAAAGCTCTATTTATGTGAAAAAAGGATGCAAGTTTCATATGGGTACAGTGTTGCAAACTGTGAGAGCACTGAAAGCTGAAAATTAGTCTGGGCAGGAACGGGGTGTAAGTGCACTGTATTGAGGTGGTTAAGAGAGTGCTCCTAATCTCAGCTCGTTACCTGTGTAGAAGACACCTAGGAGCCAGAAATCCTGCTGATTGATAGGGATCAAATACCTATTTCACTCATTAAAATGCAAATCAATTTACAACTTTGTGTAAAAAAAAAATGCGTTTTCATTTTTTTTTCACATTTTCCAAAAACTTCTGGAAAAAAATGAACCGTTCAAAAGACTCATTATGCCTCATAGATTATACGTTGGGGTGTTTGCTTTCCAAAATGGGGTCATTTTGTGGGCAATTCCATTGTCCTGGTGCTCCAGGGCCTTCAAAAGTGTAATAGGTGGTTGAGAAATTAGATATGTCATTTATACTCGCAGAACACCTGAAGGTGCTACTTCAATGTTGGTCCTTTGTATGTGGCCAGGCTGTGTAAAAGTGTAAAAGTGTGTAAAAGTCTCATACATGTGGTATCGACATACGCAGGAAGAGTAGCAGAATGTATTTTGGGGTGTAATTTGTTGTATGCATATACTGTGTGTGAGAAATAACCTAATTTTGAAAAAAAAAAAATCTTACTTTTGCAAAGGATTGTGGGAAAAATGACAACTTAAAAACTCACCATGCTACTTACTTAATACCTTGGAATGTCTACTTTCTAAAAATAGGTCATTTGGGGGGTATTTGTACTTTCCTGACTTGTTAGTGTCTCAAGAAATGAGATTCACCTGATGTACTGAAGGCCTGATCAGATGTGAACAATTTTCAGAGATTGGCACCATCGTTTGTAGACTCTATAACTTTCATAAAGACCAAATAATATACACTAATTTGGGTTATTTTTTTTTACCAAAGATATGTAGCAGTATAAATTTTGGGAAAAATGTATGAAGAAAAATTACTAATTAGCAAAATTGTATGACAGAAACAAAGAAAAAGACTTTTTTTTTACAAAATCTACGGTCTTTTTTTATTTATAGCACAAAAAATAAAAAACCCACTAGTGTTTTTTTTTTTTTTTTAACCATATCAGTGACCGTTTTCGGAAGGGCATGTTTCAACTTTACAGTTCAATCTTATGCCGACTCGTTTTCACATCATTGTGGCATTTTTATTTTTATTTTTTCATTTTTTCCCCTCTTGTTCTTAATTGCAAGTATTAATGTCCCCAGCCAAACAACCAATTCCTTTAATGGGACCTCTCCTCACTAGGAACAGTCAAAAAATCTAATACAAAGAGTAAAGGACTCCCCTAAATCCGTCCATAATTCTGCACCCCCTCCCCCCCGAATGACACCCCTCCCAACCCTACCCATCCACCCCACTCCTTGACACCTACCAGTTCTAGTCTATTCTTTTCTCCACTCCTTTTACTTCCTCCAGGTATTAACTGTTTAAGGGGCAAGGCCACTTTTTAAAAAAATTTTTTTTTTTTTTTAATTCCCATCGCCTCAACGCACCTTAATGAGCACTTGAACTCTAACCAATCCCTCCATTTTTCGTCATACGCTTCCATTCCCATTCCCTCACTATACTTCAGATATTCAAGGCTTTGGATTTCGTTTTGTTTTATTAAACCAGTCCTGCAATGTAGGGCACCTTCTTTCTTGCCAGTATCTGGGTATAAGGCTTTTGGCTGCGTTCAGGAGTTGTGGTAATAGTGTTTTCAGATATGTCCTAGTTGGCAATCTAAACCCATGAAATAAGCACGCCCATGGATCATCAGGGACTCCAATGTGAGTTATCTCACTAATAATTTGCCAGATTTCTCCCCAGAATTTTTTGATTTCCGGACAATGCCACCAAATATGCGCCATTGTCCCAATCTCTTTACATCCCCGCCAACAATATTGCGGGGTTTCACTCTGGTACTTATATGCTCTGTCTGGGGTAATATACCATCTCGCCAAGCACTTGTAATTTAGCTGGACATCTTGTAATTAACCGATGTTACGTGAACCCGCTTTAGTAAAATCCCGATCTCTGGTTCTTTGAGTTCTGAATCCAATTCCAACTCCCACTTCTTAATAAATGGAGGTATTTCTACTATCTTCAAATCTATTAACACTCTATAGGTCCTAGAAATCCCCTTCTTCCCTGCTTTATCAACACACAGTTTCTCTAAGGGGCGTAAATTTTTATCAGATCTGACGGGTTGAGGGAGTGTTTCGATAAAATGTTTTAATTGACTATACCGCCATCGGTCAATAACTATAAGTTCCCCTTTATTTTTTAACTCCTGGTATGTACACAGTTTGACCTGTTCCATCACTGTTCCATCACATCCTTTAATTGTGCTTCCTCTTGTAAAATCCATTTCCCAAACAATACCTCCATTCCTGGTGCAAAATATTCTGTGTCCTTCATTGGAATTAAGGGAGAGTTGTACCCATTTCTGCCTTTCGTGCAGGTTGTCCCAAACTTTTAATGCATATCTAGTGATAATATGTGTCTCTGTGCTTAGTTTTCTAAAGAGTGGAGGAATCCATATTATTTTTCCCATTTTTACTTTACAAATCATGCTGTCCATTTTCACCCAACGCTTTTCCTTGTTATTTTTTGCCCATTCTATAATTCGTGATAATATAATTGCCTCATGATAGCTTCTAATATCTGGTGCCCCCCAACCCCCCTTCTCCTTATCTTTAAATAGTAGTGTGAAACTTATACATGTTTTTTTTCCCTCTTCAAATAAACTTTAAAAAAAGTGTATTTGGAAGCATTTGCATTTTAAACAGAATTTTTGGTAAGATTGGCATCTTTAACCACTTCAAAACCAGCCTCGTTTTGGATTTTAGGTGTTTAAGAGTTTAAAACAGGTTTTTTTGCTAGAAAATTACTTAGAACCCCCAAACATTATATATTGTTTTTTTTCTAACACCCTAGAGAATAAAATGGCGGTCATTGCAATACTTTTTTTTGCACCGTATTTGCGCAGCGGTCTTCTAAGCGCACTTTTTTTGGAAAAAATTCACTTTTTTGAAAAAAAAAATAAGACAACAGTAAAGTTAGCCCAATTTTTTTTTATATTGTGAAATATAATGTTACGCCAAGTAAATTGATACCCATCATGTCACGCTTTAAAATTGCGCCCGCTCGTGGAATGGCGTCAAACTTTTACCCTTAAAAATCTCCATAGGCGACGTTTAAAAAATTCTACAGATTGCATGTTTTGCGTTACAGAGGAGGTCTAGGGCTAGAATTATTGCTCTCACTCTACCGGTCGCGGCGATACCTCACATGTGTGGTTTGACCACCGTTTTCATATGCGGGCGCTACTCACGTATGCGTTCGCTTCTGCGCGCGAGCTCGTCGGGACAGGGCGCTTTAAAAAAAATTTTTTTTTTTTTAATTATTTATTTTACTTTATTTTATTTATTTTTTCACTGTTTTTTAAAAAAAAAAAATTTGGATCACTTTTATTCCTATTACAAGGAATGTAAACATCCCTTGTAATAGAAAAAAGCATGACAGGTCCTCTTAAATATGAGATCTGGGGTCAAAAAGTCCTCAGATCTCATATTTAGACTATAATGCAAAAAAAAAAAAAAAAAAAAAAAAAAAGTCGTTTAAAAAATGACACAAAATAAATTGTGCCTTTAAGAGAAGTGGGCGGAGCCGTCGTAATGACGTCGCTCCGGCCGTCACATGGTATAGAGACGGGTGGGGGCCATCTTGGCCTCACTCGTCTCAGTACCTCAGCAGTGAAAGGACCCGATCGCCTCCGCCGTTACCGACGGCTCCGGTAAGCGGCGGAGGGTGCGGGAGAGCGGCGGGAGGGGGGGTGGCACCTCTCCCGCCGCCGATAACGGTGATCTCGCGGCGAACCCGCCGCATAGACCACCATTATCGTGTGTAGAATCGCCGGCCCTAAAGATGGATACCTCGGTTGTGGCAGCAGCTGCTGCCGTTACCGAGATATCCATCTTTAAAACACAGGACGTCAATATACAGTGGGCGGTCGGGAAGCGGTTAAAATATTGATTCTACCCCCCCCCCCCCCATGATAACTGTCCTCTTGTAAATCTGTTCAGCTCCTCCTTGATCTCATTAAGGAGTGGCACCAAATTGGACTGATAAAGTGCCTCTCTTGATCTAGTTAGCTTAACACCAAGGTACTTGAGCTCTTTTTTCCCCCACGCGAATAGGAACTCCTTTTGAAAAGAGCAATCCCCTTTTTTAACCTCATTTATCTCTAGTATTTCTGATTTGGTAGGATTTATCTTGAAGTTAGATATTTCTCCATATTCTTTGAAGGTTGAAAGCAAGTTAGGGTGGGTTATCTTCGGGCTAGTGATGTAAAATAAAATGTCGTCCGCAAAGGCCGCCAATTTATGAACCTCTTCTCCTTCATTTACTCCCCTGATATCCGGATTCTGCCTTATCTTTATTAGGAGGGGTTCAAGCGCGAGCACAAATAAAAAGGGGGAAAGTGGCACCCCTGTCTTGTGCCGTTGGACATTTCGAACGGCTCCGAGAGTGTTCCATTGACCTTGACCCTTGCAGTAGGACGTACGTATAATGCCTTTATCCATCTGGACATATTTGGCCCTAATCCTGTCTCCTCCAGCATACTATGCATAAAGCCCCAGTCAACCCTGTCAAAGGCTTTTTCAGCGTCAATTGACAGGAGTAGCCATGGGGCTCTGCTATCTTTAATTCTCTGTATTACCAAGAGTGTTCTTATGCCATTGTCCCTCCCTTCCCTGCCTGGTATAAACCCAACCTGGTCTGGGTGTACAGTGTTGTTCATTATATTTTTCAGTCTCCCTGCCAATACTTTTGCGAATAATTTTGTGCCGTATTGAGGAGTGATATGGGCCTGTAGCTGGAGCAGAGTGTACTGTCTTTGCCCTCTTTCAATATAATGGTAATATTGGCCTCTAACGACTCTTTCCTCATGTCCCATTTTACCCCTATCCTGTTCATGTAGGAGCATAGTTTAGGGATTAAGAGGTCCTGAAATTTTTTATAGTATAGTTAAACCATTGGGCCCGGGGCTTTTCCCGACCGGTGTTGCATTAATTATTTTTTTAATCTCGTCTTCTGTTATGGGGGCCTCTAGTTCTCTACATTTGTCTTCTGCTAATTTATTTAATCCTATGTCTTTTAGGAAAGCTTTTGTCTTCTCCCTTTTCTTATCAGCCTCATCTGTTGTAATCTTCTTGTTAATAAAGTATAGCCCCCCATAGTAATCTTGAAAGGTTTTGACAATTTCACTAGTTCTGTATCTCCCCTCCCCTGCTGTTGTCTTGATTTGGATCCCCACATTATCCTCACTCTGTTTTCCTGTTCTGTGCATGATGTATCTTTGGACCCATTCCCAACCTGTATTTGTCTATATCTTCTAAACTATGGTAATATGATATCCCCTCTCATTGCCCCAGGGTTAAAACTTTTCGATTTGAAATTCTTATTTATATTTAGTACTTCTGTTACCCCCTTGCAGGTGCAGTGCATGCCCCTCCTCCCCTCCCAAATTTGGGGGTTATTCAATGTGTGATCCCTCGCAAGGTATGCATGCGCGATGTCTGCTCTCCGGGGGGGATCGACCCACCACTGGGGAAATCGGAGACACATGAGAGGGTAACTCCCTCATACTTTGGCCGTCTACAATCACTAAGAGCATTTTGACTGGTAATGTTGTAACATATCGACTTGTTTATGCATATATCAATATATTGTGTTTTTTTTCTGTTCCGTTTTGTTCTGAAAGATTTTTTTATGCATATTTACATCCCTACAGCTGTCAAACACCTATCCTCTGAAGATGACCCATTGGGGTCGAAACGCGTCAGGATTTTACGATTCAATATTCATGCTGTTTTACCTTTGTTGCCCATGGTGGATTGTACTGTACACTGCTCCCTGACCAATTTTATAATTGATATTCTAGTTCATGTCCTGACCTTTACATGTCAGAATGCACTAAGTAAAAAATTTTGTCCAAAAAAATTTTGTTTTATACTAATAAAACCTCTTGACCATCCATCGAACTTTGAATTGTGTTACATTTCATTATTGGCTGCATTAAAGCCCCGTTAGGGGGTCTCCCGTTTTTTACATAGTTAATAGTTTTCTTTTTTTTGAGTGCCTTTGCGAGATACTTCCCCGGTTTATTCCCACCAATATACCTCTCCTTCTTTATTAGATTGTATGCCGCTCGTGTTTCTTGTTCTACTAGATCTCTCATGGCCTCTCTTTTATGATAGAGTTTTAAGAGCACCTCCCTCTCTCCAGTTGACTTATACAACTGCTCTAATTCAAATATCTCTTTTGTTAAGGTTAATTTATCTTGCCTTGATCTTTTTTTTTTTACAGAGCCAGCTTTAATCAGGATACCCCTTATATAGGCTTTATGGGCCTCCCACACGGTAGCTTCTGATATCTCCACTGATTCGTTTATCTCTTTATCATTTAGTAAATCTTCGTTTAACCTCCAAAAGCTACTCTTTATTTGAAGCTGTCCTATGTTCAATGTTAAACTTACAGGCGCATGATCACAAAAAGTCATTATTCCAATGTTTGAGCTAGTCACTGCCTCCAACCATCTATGCTCGATCAGGAAAAAGTCAAGTATGGAGTAAGTCCCATACTTGACTTTTTCACTTTATTGTTCCACTGTTTCACTTTATTGTTTCACTTTATTGTTCCATGTCATACCCATCCCCAGTGCATGCGACGTGCTGTCCTTTCCTGGATACAGGCAGAGATTGAAATCACCAGCCATTATGGCCACCCCTTTCTTAAATTCCATAAATTCGGCCAGCATCCCTATCAAGAAACTATTTGGGTTTTTATTAGGGCCATATATGTTTGCCAGTGAGCAATCAGTTCCATTTAATTTCCCCCTCAAGAATAAGTACTGCCCATCCGGATCCGTCTTTCTCTCAAACAATTCAAACCTTACTCTACTGGCAAACCCTATGGCAACTCCTTTCGCCTGGCTTAAAGGCGAATCCCCGTAGAACCAAACTGGGAATTCCTTTGAAAAAATTTTTTGGTTCTTGCCCAGGAATAAATGTGTTTCCTGCAGCAAAACCACATCACCTTTGAGAAATTTTAGTTCATGTAAGATATTAGCACGCTTTGTGGGGGAATTTAAATCGCGTACATTGTACGAAATTATTTTTACGCTAGGCATTCTTTCATTTCTAGGAATTCTCTGTCTTGAGCCCTGCATCGGAGTGATAGTCAGAGTAATTTTGTGTCGTATTTTCCCGGTAGATACCCTTTCTTAACTACAACCCAACCCACCCCCCCTCCTCCCTCCCCCTCACTCCCCCTCCCCTCACCCACATCCCCCTCCCCTCCCAGTAGGGATCCTACCTGCGCTCCCCTCCCCTTATCGCCCCCTCCCCCCACTCCTCCCACACCCGCCCCTCCTACCTCTTCCCTCCCCAATGGGGGTATACAGGACTCCCCATGACCTAGTCAACCAAGGCCCCACGAACACCTCCCGGCCCTTTGGTTGCCCCCCTGGAGGTTGCACTTGGTGTGGTCACTGCAAGAACCATCACCTCCCCTAAAAAAAAAACTCAGGGGTCCCATACCCGTTCACCCCCCTTTTTTCCCTCGCTGTATGTCCAGCAAAGGGTTATTCAATATTAATCTCAGGCAGCGCTTGCTATACCATATAAGTATAAGTGGAGAGGCGCCTCTGGGTGCAGTCATTTTTTTGTAAAATCAATTTAATAAACAACGTAAGATCAACTCGCATGTAGTATAAGAATAAAAAGAGTGGTATCAGATAGTCAAGATGACGTTCCTGAATCCTGTGACATGATCCGTGCTGTGTGCGGTGACCAGGGATCTTCCGAATGATGTTGACGCCGGCTCCGGAAGAGCGGCCTCAGAACGAGACCTAGAACACAGTAGACGGCTGGCTGCAGGGGGACAATGTCATCCAAAATGGACGCGTTTCTTGAGCGTGCGCACTTGGATGTTCTGCAAGTCGCGCTCCTTCCTCAACAGACATAGTCTGATAACCATGAAGAGAGATTAATAAAGGAAAAACAAAATGGCGGGACTGGATGGAGGAAGTCTACTCAGACGAAACGCGTCGGGAGGACCCCACTGCCGCCCCCTTTTTATGTACAAGCGCTTTTTATCAACTTTATCATGTAAGTGTATTCCTTTATTTAATAAATTACGGTGTCTACGGTATCACGCTATGTAGTCCCTTTTTGTGCCCTCTATGAACCCTGGTTGGAGAGATCCAGCATTACGTGTGGAGAAGATACATCTTTAGAAAAGACCTTCTCACTATCCTCAGGCCACAAAGATCTTCCCACCATTGCCAGGGTGCAATAAAAGCTGGTTTGACCCTCACAGTATATGCTGTCTTGGGTTCAAACCCTCCGGTAAGCCTCCATCTTTAAATATTCAAGTGCACTGCATGTTTTGAAGACACAGTGGTGTTCGATAGGAGTTTGGTTTCTAGATGGACTATCCCATGTATTGACGAGACTTTTTAATTTATTAGAGAACGTTAACTTTTGAAACTGCTATATGTTGGTGAAGGCGCTCCTCACTTCACGTTTGGGGTAGTAACCCACTCAATTCCAACGTAGTGACTGTTCTATTTTGATTTTTTGATTTTTTATCTTTAGTCATACTCTGCATGTATGTTTATATATACACTATACTTTAAGTATAGGCCTTTTATACTCACCAGTTTTAAGGCATCTTGCCATTTTAGCGCTACACATTTTTTGTATAATTATTTATCTGTTGGGCAACGATTCTAGTTGTTGTGTTAGCTGCTTATATCTTTTAGACTTGTTTCAGAGTAAGCGCAAATTTACCAGTAGTGTGATTTTTGGGACTGGATGGAGCAATGAAGGGGAGGTTGAAAATGGTTGTGAAATTCATAATTAACTGAATTAAAATGTAGATGCTGTAAAATAAATATAAAATGCAAATATAAAAAGTGCAAATATAATATTCTATTCCGGATTATATATACTACTGATTAAAGGAAAATAATGAAAAAATGGACATCTATAAGGTGGTGAAGTTCAGAATATTATTATGTATGCTGGATATGGAGGGAAGAGGAAGACAAGCTAGACCCGCAGAGCACCAGAGCACCCGCAGAGCGTCCACTCTCATACAATAAAATATAACTATATATATATATATATGGACTAATAACATTATTGTACATAAGCATACATAAATTGGCACGCAGTACTACACTAGAAATGATAAACGTATAAAACAGGGTGGGTCTACATACAAAGCATATATTATGTGAATGATTAAATAAGATAATATGATAACTAACAATATACTAATATACTTGGAATGGGTATGATTATAAATGCATATAGACGCATATAAATACCAAATATATTAATATGGAAAATAATACCGTGGCAGCATGTATATAAAAGACATGACTAAAAAGGGCGGAAATAAGTGAAAGTATACTGACAAAAATGGAAGAATATAGCATGCGTTTAAAGAATGGTGGAAATTTCTATACCTTCATTCATTCCACCAGGTGAGAGGTGATCTAAATAATGAATCCAAAAAGTTTCTCTAGCACAGAGTTATTTTAATCTCTCTGCAGCTGGAAGAGAATTGGGGATTTGTTCGATCACCCAAACTTGTAGCCCTTCCATGGATTGTTGGTGGGCTTGGGTGAAGTGTTTGGGCACGCTGTGGGCCACCTTTAGTGGGTCAATGCCACTTTCAATCAACCTCCTATGCTCCCCAAACCTGGTCCTAAGAGCTTGTATAGTGCGGCCTACGTATAGTAGGCCGCAAGGACAGGTAAGTTCATAAACCACAAAGTCTGAGGAGCATTTGTAGAAGTCCTTCAGTGTGTGGGTGATCCCCTTTGTGGTGAATGACTTTTTACCATGTTGTACGTATTGGCATGTTTTGCATAAGGGTTTGCGGCACTGGAACATCCAAACTAATGGAATGAGTACAGGCTTGTCCAAGGGAGTGCATCTAGATCAAATTTTGCTGGGAGCTATTTTCATTTTTAAATTAGGCACTCTCCGATATGTGACCCGCGGTCTATCTGGAATGAAAGGTTTCAGAAGTGGATCCTGTAATAATATGCTCCAATGGTCAGCCAAGATTTTTTCCTTTCTCCTGAATTGGTGATGAAAAGTGGTAGTGAAATGAACAGTGTGATTATGTGGTTCACACAATTGTTTCGGTGGTTTCCCTTTTAAGTAGTAATGAAATGCTTGGTCAATGAGAGCTGGGGATAATCTTTATCCCTGAACTTCTTGGTGAGTAGAGTACTTTAGTCAACATAGACACATTCTTTCGTGCAGTTCTGTCTAAGTCGACAGAACTGGCCCTTAGGAATATTATTAATCCATTGCGGGAGATGGCAACTGTTGTGGTGCAAAAATGAATTACCTGCAGTGGGTTTGACATAATTCTTAGAGATGATGGTGAAGGTAGCTGGATCATGGCCCAACTCAAGATCAAGAAAGGTAGCGTATCAGGGTTGGTAACATAGGTAAAGGATAAACCATATTGATTGCCATTACAGTGATCAACAAAGTTGTCTATCACGTTGGTAGGACTGTCCCAAATGATAATAATGTTGTCAATGTAATGACCAAAGAAAACAATATTATATGCATATGGATTATTGTGGAGAATATGTGAGTTCTCCCAGTAGCCCATAGCTAAGTTGGCATAGGAGGGCGCGAAGTTTGCCCCCATAGCCGTACCCTGTATTTGTACAAAGAAGTCCCCATCAAACTGAAAATAATTGTGTTAAACAGAAGGAGGTAGCATCCAGAATGAATGATGCCTGGCACGGGTTAATAAGGGGATCTTTTGCCAGAAAAAACTCTAATGCTAATAAGCCAAAGGAGTGAGGAATGGATGTATACAATGAGTTGACATCAAGTGAGAGCCAGACATAGGTCTGCTCCCACTTGTAAGCAGACAGAAGTTCAAGGAGATGTGTCCCATCCCTAATGTAAGACTGTAGCTGATGAACAATGGGCGGTAGAAAATGGTCAATGTATAGACTAAGGCCTGTAGTGACACTGTCTATGGCCACTACAATTGGTCTACCGGGAGGGTGGTCTAGATTTTTATGAACTTTGGGGAGATGTAGAGGACTTCTACAACTGCTCCTCAGACTTTGTGGTTTATGGACTTACCTGCCCCACTATATGAGCTCTTAGGACCAGGTTTGGGGAGCATAGGAGGTCGATTGAAAGTGGCATTGACCCACTAAAGGTGGCCCATAGCGTGCCCGAACACTTCACCCAAGCCCACTAACAATCCACGGAAGGGCTACAAGTTTGGATGATCGAACAAATCCCCAATTCTCTTCCAGTTTTGGATTTATTATTTAGACGTCCTCTCAGCTGGTGGAATGAATGAAGGTATAGAAATTTCCACCATTCTATAAACCCATGCTATATTGTTCCATTTTTGTCAGTATACTTTCACTTATTTCCACCCTTTTTAGTCATATCTTTTATATACATGCTTCCCTGGTATTATTTTCCATATTAATATATTTGGTATTTATATGCGTCTATATGCATTTATAATTATACCCATTCCAAGTATATTGTTAGTTATCATATTATCTTATTTAATCATTCACATAATATATGCTTTGTATGTAGACCCATCCCGTTTTATACGTTTATCATTTCTAGTGTACATACTGTTTGCCAATTTATGTATGCTTTATATTACAGCATCTGCATTTTAATTCAGTTAATTATTAATTTCACAACCATTTTCAACCTCCCCTTCATTGCTCCATCCAGTTCCGCCATTGTGTTTTTCCTTTATTAAACCCTCTTCATGGTTATTAGACTATGTCTGTTGAGGAAGGAGCGCGACTTGCAGAACATCCAAGTGCGCACGCTCAAGAAACGCATCCATTTTGGATGACGTTGTCCCTCTGCAGCCAGCTGTCTACTGTGTTCCAGGCCTCGTTCTGAGGCCGCTCTTCCAGAGCCGGCGTCAACATCATTCAGAAGATCCCTGGTCACCGCACACAGCACGGATCATGTCACAGGATTCGGGAACGTCATCTTGACTATCTGATACCACGCTTTTTATTCTTATACTACATGTGAGTTGATCTTACATTGTTTATTAAATTGATTTTCCAAAAAACGAATGCACCCAGAGGCGCCTCTCCACTTGTGCTTTTTTGCAGCTCCTAGGAATATGGTTTCTTCCCCAATTTGATGGCAGCCCTGTGTGCTTCTTTTGGACGTTTTTTACCCCCTCCCAATAACACTACATAGGCTGATCTGCCTGTGTATGCTACGTGGACTATATTGTCATCTTTAGTTCTATTTAGAACATCCATTATTAGCAGATTTGCATTGGGACTTATATGATTTCTGTTTTGTTGTGCCTACACTTGTCATCATATAAGTACACTGATACTATAAACATCAATAGTGAATATAATTCACAATGGTGACAAGAAATTAGAAATAAAGTTCAATAAAAGTGCAAAAGTCTTTAGTGCAGTCTTGAGTGCTTCGTGCTTAATCCCAGGGACCCCCCTGTATATTCTACCACATGCTGTAATGGCTACACACCGCACTCACCAGATGTCGGTGACTCCCTTGCCTTACAGCAAGGAGAATCAACAATGCTTTTAGGTATCTAGGGGAACCTGTCCCACGGTTCCTGATATCACCTGTAGCTCTCAGGGATCCTTGCTTCTCCCATTTACCATCCAGTATGTTCTCCCAAGTGTGGTTAGGCAGGTAGAAAATAAATGGAGAGACACATCCTCTCATAGTGTAAAATTCCTTAGGTATGATACATTTTAAAATAAAAGCGTCACAAATGCAATATTAATGTGGAATTTTTTTTCCCGGGTTTCTTGTAATAGGAATAAAAGAGATTTAAAAAAAAGGGGGGACAGTGTAAGAATAAAACAAATAAGAAAAATAAAATGTGAAGCCTCCTCAATCCCTCTGTGCTCACGTGCAAAAAGTGAATGCATACGAGGGTCGTGCACACATATGTAAATGGTGTTCGAACCACACATGTGAGGTATTGCTGAAAACGATAGAGAGTGAGAGATATAATTCTAGTGCTAGACCTCCTCTGTAATGCCCTGTACACACGATAGGATTTTCCGAAGGAAAATGAGTAATAGGACCTTGTTGTCTGAAATTCCGACTGTGTGTAGGCTCCATCACACATTTTCCATAGGAATTTCCGACACACAAAGTTTGAGAGCAGGCTATAAAATTTTCCGACAACAAACTCCGTTGTTGGAAATTCCGATCGTGTGTACACAAATCCGATGCACAAAGTACCACGCATGCTCAGAATAAATTAAGAGACGAAAGCTATTGGCTACTGCCCCGTTTATAGTCCCGACGTACGTGTTTTGCGTCACCGCGTTTAGAACGATCGGATTTTCAAAACAACTTTGTGTGACCGTGTGTATGCAAGACAAATTTGAGCCAACATCCGTCGGAAAAAATCTATGGATTTTGTTGTCGGAATGTCCGATCAATGTCCTACCGTGTCTACAGGGCATAACTCTAAACAGGTAACCTGTAAACATTTTTAAAGCATCGCCTATGGAGATTTTTTAAGTACTGTAGTTTGTCGGAGTAACAGTATCTTTCATATTTTACAAAAAAAATTGGGGTAGATTTTTGCATTTAAATTCATTAAAGTGTATTATTTAAAAAAAAGCTGTGTTTGAAAAATCACTGTGCAAATACCATGTGCCATAACAAATTGCAACAATTGCCATTTTATTCTCTAGGGTCTCTGCTAAAAAAAAAATCATATATAACGTTTGGGGGTTCTGAATAATTTTCTAGCAAAAAAAATGCTGATTTTTACATGTAGGAGAGAAATGTCAAAATTGGCCTGGGTCGGGAAATGGTTAATGTCTTTTAAATGTGAGTGCATATTTAGGCAGTGGCAACATTGCAAGTAATGAGCTGATGAGAAATGTAGTCTCTTGTGCCTAAATGAACAATACAGTGAAAGTCCAGGTTACATTTTAGAAAAGCAACCATATCAGTAGATATGTTAGTAAGGGCAATGTAATAAATGATGGTATCACTGCAATCTTTTCTAAAGAACAGATTTCTGAGATGGAAATGCCACTGGTCGTCCCACTGAATCTGCCCACTGGCCATCCCACAAAGGCCCATTCCATGTCTTCCTTCTCCATCCCATGTTCTCCATCCCATGTCCGCTTCCTCCTCCAGTCCCATCTCCTACATCCCATGTACTCCTACTTCAGTCCCAACTCCTCCATCCCACATCCTCCTCCTCCAGTCTCATCTCCTCCATCCCACATCATCCTCCTCCTGCAGTCCCCTCTCCTTCATCCCATGCCCTTCTCCTCAAATCTCCTCCACCCCATCTCCTTCCCATCTATTCCGATCTCCTCCATCCCATTCCTCCTCAAGTCCCATCTCTAACATCCCATGTCCTCCTTCTCCTGCAGTCCTATCTCCTCCCACCATAGGTGGGGGGCAGCAGGACAGGTTGGGGGCAGCGTGACAGGAGTGGGACAGGTGGGGGCAGTGTCACACACACCTTGGGAATTACCAGTCCTCCCAGCTCTCACCTGTCCAGCAGCGGATCCTCCAGATAGTGTCTGTGGAGAAGATCTGGTGCCAGGAGGGGTAGCTGAGCCTGTGTTCCATCTCCACCAGGATCTCCTGTGGCAGCTGCAATACAGAGTGAGGGGGGGGCTCCACCACCCTGACCTCCTCTTCTTCCTCCTCCACCATGGGGCTCTCCGTTGGCACCAACTGGTCTCACCCACCCTGCACAGGTCAGCGCACAATATCGTTCCTGACCGAAGCCTGTCTGACAGCGGGCCCCGACTACTCCCTGCACACACGTGGGATCTGCCCACCACTCTACCCTCCTCTGCATCCTGGCAGCTGGTCCGCTCTTACAGCATCTGCCCAACCTTAAAGACGGCCTTTTTTGGGACACAAGGTCTGGGCCCCTCGGGACGCCCGTGCCCCCTACTTGTGTTTGGGCTGTCCCCCCACGATTGTTGTCCTGCATGCATCTAAATCTCCTTGCCTCTGAAGCCTGATCCTTGTTTGGATGGAGCTTCAGAGGCTACTTGCAGGCGCTTTTTGTTTGTACTGTCACCAGTCAGTGTCCCTGATCACCACCACATCAGTTATATGATGACGCTGTACTGCACTGGTGACAGTATGTAAAAATAAAAAAAAAATTGAAAATGTTTTTTTAAATTTCTTCATTTTCCAAAACATTATGACAAAAAAATTACAACTTCCAAAAACCCACCATGCCTCTTATGCCGCGTACACTGGGACGGACTTTTCGATGGACTAGGTCCGTTGGACTTTTCAACGGTCTTTCCGACTGACTTTCCGGCGGACTGTCGAATGAACGGATTTGCCTACACACGATCAACCAAAGTCCGACGGATTCGTATGTGATGACGTACGACCGGACTAAAATAAGGAAGTTCACAGCCAGTAGCCAATAGCTGCCCTAGCGTCGGTTTTTGTCCGTCGGACTAGCATACAGACGAGTGGACTTTTCGACCGGACTCAAGTCTGTCAGAAAGATTTGAAACATGTTTCATTTCTAGGTCTGTCGAACTTTTGGGGAAAAAAAGTCAGCTGGAGCCCACACACGATCGAATTATCCGCTGGAGTCCGCTCGTGTGTACGCGGCATTACTTGGACTGTCTACTTTTCAAAAAGGGGTCATTTGGGGGGTATTTCTACTGTCCTGGCCTCGAGAAATGAGAGGCCGTCAGTACAGCGAAGAAAAACACATTTTCTTAAAATATTTCAGTCTTTTTTAGTTTATTTGGCAAAAAAAAATAAAAAACCCAGCAGTGATTAATACCACAAAAGACAAACAAAAGAAAGCTCTATTTGTGTGAACAAAATGATAAAAATTTCGTTTTGGTACAGTGTTGCATGTCTGCGCAATTTTCACTCAAAGTGTGACAGCGCTGATAGCTGAAAATCGGCCTGGGCAGGAAGGGGGTAAAAGTTCCAGAAATGTGGTTAAACTCGAGAACAAAATACAATTCATATTGCCTTTACAAGTCACTAGATGTGTTGGCTGCCTTAGCTTTCCCTTTTTTTTCCTCTTTATTTTCACCTGGTATTCCTGCCTGTAACACAATGTTATTTTTTCTGCAGGTATTCTTTTTTTTTTTTTTTTGGCTTATTAAATAGATATTATAAAAAAAATAAAGAATAAAAAAAAACTTTCAATAGTATATTTAACAGACTACAAGGGAGCAAATAAGAGATGTTCATTGGTAAAGATTACTTTAATTTTAAATGGGTTTTCTGTTCCCACTGAGAAATTATATTCCTTCTTGAGCCTCTCAATAGTTAAAGGATGTGTGTCTTTAGAGAATGAAAAACAATTAGTTATAATTAGAAGAGGAAACTCTAATCATTGCAAAGGCTGTGCAACACCAAGGCAGGGCCACACAGCTAAGATCCAAGGAACGAGGAGGAAGGTATTTTCCATTTGGGAGGCAATCAGGGGGCTAAACATCGATTGCACTGAAGGTAAAACTGTCTTTTAAAGCAAATTGTCCTTTAGGAACAAAACAATTGAACCTAGCTGCAGGATGTATGCTGTGGTAAAGGGTGCTCCCAATGCTCCTCGAATCCTGGAAACCGTCTAACGATCTTTTTCCAATCAATTGTTCACATGTATGGTGAACTTGATCGAATGAGCCCGGGAACAGCCAGATCAAATCTTTGTTATCTATCCTCCGCTCCCAATCTCCCACATCCTGAAGATCGAGCACTAGGTGTTTCCGATATACTCCCCTGCTGGAAATATAGTAAGTGACATTTTTTAACAATAAACAAACGCTAGTACACTAATTCTGCCTTCCCTGGCTCTTTTTGGTGGAGCTTGATTTTCAGATGTGGGAGATTGGAGTATAGATAACAAAGATTTGATCTGGCTGTTCCCGGGCTCATTCGACCAAGTTCACCATACATGTGAACGATCGATTGGAAAAAGATCGTTGGACGGTTTCCAGGATTCAAGGCGATACTTCATGTCTTATTGTCATTTGCTGGCCAGGGCCATCTGGTGTGTGCAATTTGTTGTCACTTTTGGGTAAAAAGTCACAAATAATGAATAAATAAATTGAATCATCTAGAAAGAACTTTGGCGCTGTTTTGAACTTCTATTTGAGCAATCATAAATATATTAACCACTTAAGGGCCAGGCCTTTTTTTCTAGATGTGTGTGTGTGTGTGTGTGTGTGTGTGGTGTTTGGGTGTTTTTTTTGTTTTTTTTGTGTTTCTAGAAAATTACTTTTATTTTTTTCCCTAGAGAATTAAATGGCAGTCGTTGCAATACTTTCTGTCTTACAAGTGCACTTTTTGGAAAAAAATACTTTTTTTGAATTAAAAAAAATAAAACAGTAATGTTAGCCCAATATTATATATTTTTTTTTTTTTTTTTTTGTGAAAGATAATGTTACGCCAAGTAAATTGATACCCAACATGTCACGCTTCAAAACTGCGCCCGCTCGTGGAATGGCAACAAAATTTTACCCTTAAAAATCTCCATAGGTGACGTTTAAAAAATTCTACAGGTTGCATGTTTTGAGTTAGAGGAGGTCTAGGGCTAGAATTATTGTTCTCGCTCTACTGATCGCGGCGATACCTCACATGTGTGGTTTCAACACCGTTTTCATATGCGGGTGCTACTCACGTATACGCTCGCTTCTGCATGCAAGCTCGGCGGGACAGGGCGCGTTTAAAAAATTTTTTTTATTATTTTTTTTTTTTCCTATTTATTTCACCTTTTTTATTTTTACACTGTTTAAAAAAAAAAAAAAAAATTGTGTCACTTTTATTCCTATTACAAGGAATGTAAACATCCCTTGTAATATAAAAAAAAAGCATGACAGGACCTTTTTTAAATATGAGATCTGGGGTCAAAAAGACCTCAGATCTCATATTTACACTAAAATGCAATTAAAAAAAAAATGGCCCTTTTTTAAGAGCATTTTGACGTCGCTTGCGCCCTGCAGTGTCATGGTGACGGGTAGGGGCCATCTTCCATGCACAGCCAGTGAGAGGACTGGACCGCCTCCACCTCTGCCACTGGCTCCGGTAAGCGGAAGAGCGCACAGGAGCGTGGCGGGAGGGGGGCTCCTCTCCCGCTGGCAATAAGTGATCTCACGGTGAATCCACCACAGAGACCACTTTTATCTTGTAGCCGGCTGAACACTGGGATACCGGGGTTATGGCAGCTAGCTGCTGCCATAAAGGTATCCGCTCTCAAAGTGAGAACGTATATCGGCAAGTGGTTAACACAAAAAGCGCTTTCTTTTGGTGGTATTTGATCACCTCTGCGGTTTTTATTTTTTGTGCTATAAACAAATAGCGACAATTTTGAAAAAACGCATTTTTTACTTTTTGCTATAATAAATATCCCCCCAAAAAATATATATAAAAAAAACCTTTTTCCTCAGTTTAGGCATTTCCCCGTTCTTCCTCTCCATGAGACGATCGTGGGTATCCCTGCGGATATCGAATCACATTTGCAGAGCTTGCGGCGGGCGCCCGCAAACCGATTCTTAAAGGGCAACATACAGGTACGTTAATATGCCTGTACGTGCCCTTCTGCCAACGTATATCGGTGTGAGCCGGTCGGCAATCGGTTAAAAACAAAATGACTGACTGAATTTGCAGCTGCAGGATTAGTTGAGAGCATAAAATCTGCTTCATGTTTGGTCCCTTCAACCCTGTCTAGAGCTCCCTTGAAATGTCTCCACCAAGGCCAGGACTAGGGGGGAGGCAGGTAGTTGCCATGGATAGTGTGTTTTTATGTGATGGGGAGGGGGCACCGCAAGGCAGCAGCCCATAGAGTCCGACCCCCTCACCCCTTGCATCCTCTTCTGACCCCCCCAACTGCTCAGAGGTTGCCCTATTTGATGAAATTGGATCCCAAACAGGAGGAGGGATGTCCCTAGCGTGGCTTCAATCTTCACCATTGAGGGTCGCCTGCAGTGCTGGTAAAGGGAGCAGCTACATCAAGCCACATACAGGGTGACGTTAACTTCTGTATGATGTCCAGCGGCATCAGTGAACATCACTATACGTTGTTACCTAGGGCACCATTTAGCCTGCTGGGAGCTCGTATGGAGGCATGCAAAGATGTGCTACTATTTACAGTGCCCCGAAAAAGTATTCATACCCCTTTTTCCACATTTTGTCATGTTACAACCAAAAACATGAATGGATTTTATGTGATAGACCAACACAAAGTGGCACATAATTGTTAAGTGGAAGGTAAAAATGATAGATGGGTTTTCTAAATTTATTTTTTTTAGTGGAACCAATTGCCTTCAGAAGTCACCTAATTAGTAAATGGAGCCCCCCTGTGTGTAATTTAATCTCCGTATAAATACAGCTGTTCCGTGAAGCCCTCAGAGGTTTGTTAGTGAACAAACGGCATCATGAAGGTCGAGGAACACACCAGACACATTAGGGATAAAGTTGTGGAGAAGTTTAAAGCGGGGTTAGGTTAAAAAAAAATATCCCAAGCTTTGGCATCTGACAGGGCAATGTTCAATTCATCATCCCAAAATGGAAAGAGTATGGCACAACTGCAAACCTACCAAGACATGGCCGTCTACCTAAACTATTTTTCTGCTGTATTTTTTTGCAACCTACCAGTTGACACTCACCTCAGTCAGCTGACTTCACACCATGAGCTCCAACTTCCCAACATGTGTATGTACCCAACAAGAGTGTCTGTAACCAACATGCTCGCCCCATTGCTACTACTTTGATAGCAGTGATCTTCGTGGTATACTGGCCACAGGGGCTTCAGGGCGTTGTTTTTCCCGTAACTGTTATATAATTAGTTACCATCCCCCATAAAAGTGATCAGGTGGCTCTAGAGCTGGCCAGATCATTTTTATTGGAAATCTCTTCACCGGCTTTTAAAGTGGATACCATGCTCATGGCTGTAGGACCAGCCATGAGCTTGCTTTAACAACTTGCCTACAATGCAGGTTATAAACATACCTAATAATATAGACAGGTGTATGAACTAACATTGGCATGTCTTCCATACAGTGGTCTGTTGTGAGACATGATTTCCCATAGGTGTGCGGTAATCATCTTCCTTATGTTCTTTTATGTGTAGCGCTACCCCAAAAAAGATCACTATTTCATGTTCCAGTTTCTATTCCTGCTAGTGCAGCAGCCAAGCATACAGAAACTTCCACACCTCTGAATCAGAAGAGCACCATCTAAAGGGCGGGGGTAGGCAACCTCTGCCCTCCAGCTGTCATGAAACTGCAAATCCCATCATGCCTCTGTCTCTAGGAGTCATGCCTGTGATTGTCAAGGTCTTGCAATGTCTCATGGTACTTGCAGTTTCAAAACAGCTGGAGGGCTGAAGTTGCCTACCCCTGGTCTAGGAGTTGTCTTTTTAACAGTTTATTGCAGGTTAACTTGGATGGGGATTAACCACTTGACCACAGGGCACTTAAACCCCCTTCCTAACCAGACCAATTTTCAGCTTTCGGTGCTCTCACACTTTGAATGACAATTACTCAGACATGCCATACTGTACCCATATGACATTTTCGTCTTTTTTCACACAAATAGAGCTTTATTTTGGTGGTATTTGATCACCTCTGGGTTTTTTATTTTCTGTGCTATAAATGAAAAAAGACCGAAAATTTTGTAAAAAAAAAAAAAAAAAAAAAAGTTTTTCTTTATACATTTGGGCCAAAATTTATACTGCTACATATCTTTGGTAAAAAAAAAAAAACAAATTAGTAGATATTATTTAGTCTGTGTGAAAATTATAGAGTCTACAAGCTATGGTGCCAATCGCTGAAAATGGATCACATCTGATGTACTGAGGCCTATCATTTCTTGAGACCCTAACAAGCCAGGAAAGTACAAATACCCACAAAATGACCCCTTTTTGGAAAGTAGACATTCCAAGGTATTTAGTAAGAGGAATGGTGAGTTTTTTGAAGTTGTCTTATTTTTTTTTTTTCCCCACAATTCTTTGCAAAATTAAGTTGTGTGTGTGTGTTGTTTTTTTTTTTTTTTTTTTTCTTGTTTTTTTTGCCACCAAATTGTCATTATAACAGGTTATTTCTCTCGCATTCCATACATTCCACAAATGACACTCCAAAATATATTCTATATATTCTGCTACTCCTCCTGAGTATTGTGATACCACATGTGTGAGACTTTTACACAGCTTGGCCACATACAGAGGCCCAACATTGAAGTAGCACATTCAGGTGTTCTAGGAGCATAAATTACACATCTAATTTCCTTACAATCTATCACATTTTTGAAGGCCCTTCATATTTCTAACACGTAGCGTGAACATACCAAGAATTACACCCTAAAATACATTCTGCTGAGCAAAGGGTAAACAAAAGATTACCTGTGGTTTTAGTAGTGCAGTTGTCCACAGGAGGAGAGCCCTGATCCAGGCAGCAGGCAGGGACGTGGTCAGCGACAGTGAATGGAATTGTCCAGGTAGCAGCAGGCAGGAATATTGTACATAGTCATTACAGGCAGGGATACTGTCCATATACAGTCCAGGGTCAGTGCAAGTAGAGACATTGCCAGCAGTGCCAAAATATTGGTCCTGGTAGTAAGCAGGAACATGGTCCAAGTAGCAGGCCAGGAAATAATGGGGACAGGGGTAGAGGCTTCTCCCATTCAAATCTCTTTGAAACCTCCGATTCTCCAGACCCTAATGGGGAATGAGAAAACTGAAAAATTGTTTTTCTGGATGAAGAAAAACTAATTTTGGAGCCCCTCACATGTGAGACCCCTGTGTTATGAAGCCCACTACTCCAGTAGCAGAGTAAAAGACCAGTCCAAAAGGCAGGCAAAAAACATGGCCAAACAGTCCAGGGCCAGTTCCAGTGCAGGCAGAGGTAGGTACAGTTTAGCGTTAGGCAGAAGCGTGGTCATATAACAGGCCAGGGTCCATTCCGGAGAAGGCAGCGGTATGTACAGTGGCATAAAGGGGTGTGGCGGTAAATGACAATTACCATACTTCCCTAATAATGTAGAGAAGTTTGGTAACGGCGGAAACATTCATCAATACAAAGGCCTGGTTGGGAAGGACAAGCAGGACAATAATACACAGTGTCTCTTCTAGTTCCTCCTCTGGAGCACACCCAGCATTTCTTCTGACGTTTCCGGCCTGTTTCATGGTGGGGGGAGTCTCTCAGGAAAGTGGTGTTCGTGGAGTCTGCTCACTGAATCCAAGCGAATGCTTTCTGGTGCGCCTTCAGGGTACAAAAGGGTGGAGATAATTTCTTCTTGATGGCGCTCTCCTTCAAATAAATCGAATGCATGAATCTTTCAATACGTAAAGTGTGTGTGTGTGTATGTGTGTAGATAGATAGATTATCCATCTATCTTATCTATCTCATCTATCTCATCTATCTCATCTATCTCATCTATCGCAATCCCATACACCAGAACAATCTTGTATATGTTGACTCCTCTCCAAATGTAGCGTTTCTGGTTGTGGCCAAAAAAGCTCAATTTTGGTCTCATCACTTCAAATGACTTTGTGCCAGAAGGTTTGAGTCTTGTCCCTGTGCTGTTTGGCGTATTATAAGCGGGACACTTTGTGGCATTTGTGTAGTAATGGCTTTCTTCTGGCGACTCGACCATGCAGCCCATCTTTCTTCAAGTGCCTCCCTATTGTGCATGTTGAAATAGCCACACCACATGTTTTCAGAGAGTCCTGTATTTCACCTGTAAGCTATTTGTGGGTTTTTTTTTGCATCCCGAACAATTTTCCTGGCAGTTGTGGCTGAAATTTTAGTTGGTCTACCTAACCGTGGTTTGGTTTCAACAAAACCCCTCATTTTCAACTTCTTGATTAGAGTTTGAACACTGCTGATTGGCATTCTCAATTCCTTGGATATCTTTTTATATCCGTTTTTTCCTGTTTTTTATACAGTTCAACTACCTTTTCCCGCAGATCCTTTGACAATTCTTTTGCTTTCCCCATGACTCAGAATCCTTCTTTGCTTGTTTTCTATATGGCCCTTGGGGCAGGGGAATTGCTAGGTCTACAAAAGATCTGGGGCTAGAGCCCATAGCAGCGAAGTAAAGAGTCATACGCTTGGGCAGGCATACATATGTGTGTGTGTGTGTGTGTGTGTGTGTGTGTGTGTGTGTGTGTGTGTGTGTGTGTGTGAATATTTTATAAACATTATATATTATCATTACATCAGGGTCCCCAGAGAGCCTCCCCCTTTCATCGGGGTCACCAGAGAGCTTGTCACGTTACCTGCTACAAGATGCAGATTGTTACTTTTCACGTCGCCTACCACCAGATGCGGATTGTTACATACAGAGAGGCTAAGGTATATAGAAGAGAGGCTAGTGCATATACAGAGAGGCTATATACAGAAGATAGGCTAGGGGAGTACAGAGTTCCTCCCCCACGGTCTGCACTCACCTGCTCAGGAGCTCAGTGAGAATGTTCCACCCGACTCTATGATATGCGTGGAGCAAGTGAGGAGACTCGCTTTCACACTGATCTCCTGGCTCTAGATGTCAGTGAGTGCGGGAAGCATTGTGTCAGGCAACCTGGGACACTCTCTCATGGCAGAGCCAGTCCTGGACTCAGGGCTATGGGCCCCAGATTCGAGGGTCCAGCCTCAATAGCCAACCCCTAGTGACACCACTGCCTTGGGGTACTATTCCACCCACTGATACTAACAATGGGGCATAATTTCCCCTCCACTGAGACCATTCAAGAGGCACAATTCTTTACTCAACACCAACAATAGGGTACAAATCCTACCAATGACACCAACTATGGGGGCACAATTCCTCCCAGTGACACCAACATTTTGGCCCAATGATGGCACATAATTCTTCCCAATGGCATCAATGATGAGCACTATTCCTCCCACTGGCACCAACAATGGGCACAATTCCTCCCTCTGATGTCTTGACCTTTTCTACTCCCAGTGCCAACAGTCTGGCCCCCCTAAAGTCTGATGGACAGTAAGTTGGCCCCCTGATTAGAAAGTTTGGAGATCCTTGCTGCAGACCATTGGCGGTGCGTCCATTAGGGGTGCTCGTGCTTCGCCCCCTCTATCACACCACCCCCCCCTCTGTGTAGTATGGATAGATTAATGCATAGCTACCCCCTATTCAGGTGCCTGAATTCCAGCAGGGGGGGTTTGAAGCACCTGATTGGAGCCATAGGCTCTAATGGGCTTCAAAAAAGGTGAACTCAGGCCGCAGAGCATTGTGCTACGAGCCCACCCAGATGTGTTAGAAAAGCGAATATTCATTTGCTTTTCTAACACTGAACCGCCTCTCAGCCAATCATGATGCGCGAATCTAATACCTGTCACCTGATTGGCTGAAGGCACCGGTGCTGTGATTTGACGCCTAGCAGAAGGAAGACGAGGCAAATGGAGGACACAGGAGCCGCCGCCGTCACCCGCTGCTCCTCCCACAGCTCACCGCCTGACCCGCTGCCTGGTCTCCTACCAAGATGAGGTAAGTGTCGAGCAGTCAACGGGCAAGCGGGGGGGGGGGCACAATGTCTGTATTTTTGTTTTTGTTTTTTTTTGCTCAGAATGTTGCGTCCCCACCAAAGAAAATTTTGAGTACCAGCTGCCACTGCTGTAGACCTACAATGGACAATCACACAGCTTGTTCTCTGATCACACTGTGGTTGCACTTACTTATCACAGAAACATAAACTAAACTAGAAAAGCTACAATTTCTGGGGAAATTGTGAAAAGTGTTCTTGCCTCCACAACTGGAGTGGGCGGAGTAACTGGGTGGAGTGGCTTGAGTAACTGTGAAAAGTGTGAAAAGTTCCCACCAGAGTCAAGTAAGGAAGTTCCCATCAGAAACAAGTAACTAAGTAAGTTCCTCTTTCCACTTACTGCGCAACAAGTGCTTTGAAAAGTGTGCCCTGTTTTAATAGTTATAGTTGTAGGGTGTTATTACTGATACCATCCACTCTTTCTTTCTTTTTTTTTTTTTTTTTTTTTTTTTTTTTGTAGGTGTACATTTGTGCATACTACACACTTTCTCTCACAAAAGTTTATGTTGTCCTCAACATAAGCAGATATGGTATGGAATAGGGATGAGCTTCGTGTTCGAGTCGAACATAGTCTGTTCGCCGAATTGCGAACGATATGGGCCGTTCGCTCCAAATTCGTGTGGCGTGTCACGGCCCATAATTCACTGCGGCATCGCAGTGCATTGCTGACTGATGATTGGCCAAGCATGCACTATGACCCGCATGCTTGGCCAATCACAGCACCGTCTGAACAGAGAGCTGTAATTGGCCAAAGCCAAGGAGGCTTCAGCCAATTATGGCTCAGGGGATTTAGTACACGCTCCACTATATAAGGCCGCCTACACAGCGGCCCTGTGTAGTGTGGTCCGGCGTTCATAGAGGGAGAGACAGACAGTGTCATTTGATTTACGTTAGATTAGGTAGGACAGTCAGTCAGCTGCACTTACAGTGTGTTGTATGTGTGTATATGTATGTAGTATTCAGTTTAGCTAGATCCGTTCCTGTTATCTTGCTACTAACAGGCAGGCTTGTGGTGTTACAGTATTTACAGCTACCTGAAGAAAATTGCTGGTGTTCTTTTGATCCTAATAGTACCACAGTCAGACAGCTAGACTATTTACAGTTGGTGTAGTGCATCCTCTGCACAGTGTTCAGCTAAAGCTACAAGTTAGTGTAGTGCACAGTGTTCAGCTAAAGCTACAAGTTAGTGTAGTGCACAGTGTTCAGCTAAAGCTACTAATTAGTGTAGTGTGTCCTCCTCAGTGTTCAGCTAAAGCTACAAGTTAGTGTAGTGCACAGTGTTTAGCTAAAGCTACAAGTTAGTGTAGTGCGTCCTCCTCAGTGTTCAGCTAAAGCTACAAGTTAGTGTAGTGCGTCCTCCTCACAGTGTTCAGCTAAAGCTACAAGTTAGTGTAGTGCGACCTCTGCAGTGTTCAGCTAAAGCTACCTGTAGAATGTTGGTTTCCTGATCCAATCACTACCGCAGGCAGCTAAATAAGCTACAAGTTACTGTAGTGCGACCTCTGCACAGTGTTCAGCTAAAGCTACCCGTAGAACTGTAGAAGGTTGGTGGTGTTCTCATACTACAGGCAGGCAGTTAATTTTGCTAGCTTCAGTATCAAAAAAAAAAAAAAAAAGATATAGATATAGATATAGATATAGATATATAGATATAGATATATAGATATAGATATATAGATATAGATATAGATAGATATAGAGATATAGATATAGAGATATAGATATAGAGATATAGATATAGATATAGATATAGATATAGAGAGAGAGATATATATATATATATATATATCTCTATCCCCCAGCTTAGTGCAGTTACAGGCCATTAGTATGTCTGTAAGGCCAATAAGAGGGCAAGCAGGCTCTGTGTCTAGAGGCAACATTGCTGGTTGTGGAGACGGTGCATCCTCATCAGCAAGTGGCCGTGGGACATGCTTGGCCTTTTTTTCGGCAGCTGGCCGTGTTGAGCCGCAACATGAGGAAGACTTGGTCGAGTGGATGACAAAGCCGTCCTCATCCTCTCCCCCATGCTCAGGGTACTTTTGTCTGGCAAAGCAGCTGCCAACGCGGCCTCTTCCCTCGGCTCAATGGCATCAGTGACTCCTTCCCTAGCCCCACCATGTCCTCCTGAGGAGTCCCTCGAACTGTTTGACCACAGTGTTGGGTACATGCTCCAGGAGGATGCCCAGCGTTTAGAAGGCTCTGATGATCATACTGAGCTAGATGAAGGCAGTAATGTGAGCACGGACAGAGGGGGTGCCCAAGAAGGACAGCAATCTGGCAGTCATGCTCCCCCTGCTGCAGCATACTGCCAGGTTTGCTCCAGTGATGAGGAAGGAGGGGATGATGAGGTCACTGACTCAACGTGGGAGCCTGATAGGAGAGAAGAGGAGGCACATCACCAATGAAGCAGGATGCCCTCCAGGGGCCAGCCTAAGGGGAGCACACTGACTGCATCACACAGCAAAGCTCCGCTGTCTCTGCGCGTTATTCCAAAAGTTCTTTGGTGTGGGCTTTTTTTTGAGACGAGTGCATCAGATCGCACCGCTGCTATTTGCAACATATGTCTCAAGCGTATCTCGCATGGCCAAAACATCTCCTGCTTGGGCACCACATGCTTGACCAGACATATGTTGACCTGCCATGCAGTTCGTTGGCAAGCGTATCTAAAAGACCCACACCAAAGAACAAAGAGGACCTTTCCTTGCTCCTCATCAGCTGAGATCTCCAACCCCACCATACCTTCAGTCCTCTCTGAAACCTGCACTGTGAGGAATGAAGGTGTAGAATTAGGTGTGTCACAGCCAAGTACTTGTGGGCAATCTGCTTTCGGTACACCGACGTCAGATTGTGCCAGGCAAATTTCCCTGCCCCAGCTGCTGAACCGCCGAAAGAAGTTTGCTCCCAGCCATCCACATGCCCAGCGGTTGAATGCTAGCTTGGCAAAATTGCTAGCACTTCAACTGCTACCTTTTCAGTTGGTAGACTCTGCCCCCTTCCGTGAGTTTGTGGAATGTGCAGTTCCTCAGTGGCAGGTACCCAAACACCACTTTTTCTCACGGAAGGCGATTCCGGCTCTCTACCAGCATGTGGAAGGCAATGTCTCGCTGGACAGGACGGTCATCGGTAAGGTGCATATTACCGCTGACTCATGGTCCAGCAGGCATGGACAGGGACGTTGCCCTAGTTTCACCGCGCATTGGGTGACACTGCTGGCAGCTGGGAAGGATGCAGGACAAGGTGCAGTAGTGTTGGAGGTTGTTCCGCCACCGCGCCTCCAAAATGCCGCTACTAATGATTGTGACACACCTCCTCTTCTTCCTCCATGGCCTCTTCCTGTGCTTTGTCCTCGGAACCAGTGGTGCTCCGTAGGCGTTCAAGGGGCTACGTAAGTACGCAGGCCAAAAGATGCCATGCGGTGCTTGAGCTGGTGTACTTTGGGGGACAGGAGCCACACTGGGGCAGAGGTTCTGTCAGCTCTGCAGGTTCAGAGGTGGTTGATGCCACGCCAACTTAAGGCAGGAATGGTGGTTTGTGACAATGGCACCAACCTCCTCTCTGCTCTCCGACAAGGACAACTGACCTATGTGCCCTTAACTTGGTGGTGCAGCGGTTCTTGGGCAGGTACCCGAGCTTACAGGATGTCCTGAGGCAGGCCAGGAAAGTCTGTGTGCATTTCCGCCGGTCATATAATGCCAGTGCTCGGCTGGCAGACCTCCAAAAGGAGTCTAACCTGCCCAAGAACCGCCTAATCTGTGACCTGCCCACCAGGTGGAACTCAAGGTTGGCCATGCTGCAGCGGCTGCACACGCAGCAGAGGGCCATCAATGAGTACCTGTGCGACTATGGCACTAGGACATGGGTCAGGGGAGCTTGTTTTTTTTTTCCCCTTGCCAGTGGGCCATGATCAGGGATGCATGCACTGTCCTGTCACCATTTGAGGAGGCCACAAGGATGGTGAGCAGTGACAGTGCATGCATCAGTGACACTGTCCACCTGTTGGAGCACACGCTGTGTGGAATACTGGACAGGGCACTTGAGGCAGAACAGAGGCAGGAAGAGGAGGACTTCCTTAGCTCTCAAGGCCCCCTTTATCCAGACAGTGTTCCTGCGTGCCCGCCGATCACACAGGAGGAGGAGGATTGTGTCAGTATGGAGGTGGAGCCTGGCACTCAGCATCAGCAGCAGTCTTTAAGGGATCAGTCCCAAGAAACACATGGACTTGTACGTGGCTGGGAGGAGGTGGCTGTGGACCATGTCGTCCTTGGTGTCCCAGAGGACTCCGGACCGAATGCCTCAGCAAACCTACGCTGCATGGCCTCCCTGATCCTGCAAAGCCTGTGTAAGGATCCTTGTATTCGTGGTATCAAGGTAAAGGACCAATACTGGCTGGCAACCCTCCTTGAGCCACGTTGCAAGGGTAAGGTTGCGGACCTTATCTTGCCGTCGCAGAGGGAGCAGAGGATGAAACCTCTTCGGGAGGCCTTGCAGAATGGCCTGTGCAACACGTTCCCAGAGACTGGGAGGTTACAAACTCCTGTTTCTGGACAACGTGTTGCTGAGGCTTCCATCAGTCAAAGAAGGAGCAGTGGAGAAGGTGGCCGTCTGACCGATGCGTTCAGACAATTTTTTAGTCCGCAGCCCCAAGGTATGATCGGTTCCAGCAACCATCGCCAGCGTCTGTTTTACATGGTGCAGGAATACCTAGGGGCAAGATCTGACTTGGACACCTTTCCCATCGAAAATCCTGTGTGTTACTGGGTCTTGAGGATGGATCACTGGCCAGAGCTTGCACGGTATGCAATTGAGCTACTGGCCTGTCCTGCATCCAGCGTTCTTTCGGAACGCACATTCAGTGCTGCTGGAGGCTTTGTAACCGATCACAGGGTGCGTCTGTCCACCGACTCGGTTGATCGACTGACCTTCATAAAAATGAATAAGTCTTGGATCTTCACCAGCTACCAAGCACCTGATGCTGATGTAACTGAATAATTTTTTTTTTAAATGTCAGATCCCTTCAAAGACTGCCTATGCTGATGCTGAGTGACTATCCTGTTATGCTGAGTAATTATCCTCTTCCTCCTCAATGATCATGCTGATAGCTTGTAAGAACATTTTTGGTTCTGGGCGCCGCCCAGAACCAAAAATTTTCAGCCCCTGTTTAACAGGGGCGTGTAATTACAATTTTTGATGCAATACTTTGCAGCAGGGCTCGTTCCTGCGTTCCAACTAGAGTATCTTTGAGGGGTTGCAGTGTTGTGGCACCAGTGCCTAAGGCCCAATTTTTCTGGCCCTGTTCAACAGGGGCATGTAATTACAATTCTTGATCTAATATTTCACAGCAGGGCCCTGTGAGGGCTTTTCAGTGTTGAGGCCATAACACACGTATATAGGGCAGGCCCCTACTTTCAAACATCCAACTTACAAACGACTCCTACTTGCAAACGGAAGGAGACAACAGGAGGTTCTAACGTTCGTGCAAATTTTTGGTCCGTTCGCAGGTTCTGGTGCGAACCGAACCGGGGGGTGTTCAGCTCATCCCTAGTATGGAACAGCCTAGTTTTCTTTCTGTCTGGAAATATCTTTAGAAGGTCGTGGTGAGCAGCAATCTGTGTTGCTGGGGAGTATCTTCCATGTAACAATTGCACCCATTTGCATTAAAGAAGTGTGGGATGGTTAAAAAAACAAACGCACATACTTACCTGTTGTAGAATTGGTCCGATGCTGCCACTGTCCCTCAAAGGCTCTAAGCTTGAGAACTGAGTGATCATGTGACTGCTGTTCACTCAGTTCTTGGGCCTGCTCTATGCACAGAGTGGTGACTGTCAGTCACCGTTCTGTGCTTTGACCCTCCAGTGCTCACTGGAGCGCTGGGCAGGAGAAGGGGTGGGAGTGGCTGGCTTAGGCTGTAAGCAACTGAGGCAGCTGCAGATCATGCATCTAGGTGGGTTTGAGTAGAGAGAGTCTGTTAGTGTAGCAAGGACTGTCATTTGTTCCAGCTAGATGAAGCTCTAGTATGAGTGATACAAAGTTCAATCAGGGGTCAGAAACTGGAGTGGCTCTGTGATGTCAGCTGACAGCAGGCTGCAGTCGGCTGCTGATTCTGGGTCACTAGAGAGCACAGAAGTGCACGCTATAGTACCTGGTGGTGTCTTCTTGCTAGTAAAACAAGCTAATTCATAAAGAAAATGTAGCTATACGCTCCAGTGGTGTATTAAGGTTTTGTGCTGCCCTAGGCCTGACTAAATGCGTGCACCCCCTAATTTAAATATGACACACCCCTTCCTGTCAAGGCCACACCCCTTCCCATTTAAGACCCATCCTGTCATCTGTAAACCACACCCCTTCAGTGCCTTAAATCAGAGCAGCTTAAGAGTGCCGCCTTACCAGTGTGGCCTCATCATTTGCCATCAGTGCAGCTTAAAGGGGTTGTAAAGGTAATTTTTTTATTGTTTAAAAATAACAAACATGTTATACTTACCTTCACTGTGCAGCTCGTTCTGCACAGAGTGGCCCCGAACCTGCTTTTCTGGGGTCCCTCGGCGGCTGTTTCAGCTCCTCCCCGCAAGAACTATCCACCTTAATGCGAGCTCCCTCGCATGGTGGCTAGTTCTTGCGGGCGCGCTCCCGTGATACAGCCGGCGGCTATAGCCGCTCACTGTATCACTCGGCCCTGCCCCCCGGCGCGCCGCGTCATCGGATGTGATTGACAGCAGCGCGAGCCAATGGCTGCGCTGCTTTCAATCCATCCACTGCAGCCAATCAGCGACCAGGCTGAGCTGCAATAGAGATGACTGGAATGAGCAGCGAAGATTCGAGGTGTCCGGTAAGTAAAACGGGGGGGCTGGGGGCGGCGGTATTGTCAAAAGTTTTTTCACCTTAATGCATATAATGCATTAAGGTGAAAAAATTTTTACCTTTACAACCCCTTTAAGAATACCGCCTCATTAGTGGGTGTCAGTGCCCATCAGTGCAGTGCTGATTCAACAGTGCTCAGCCCAATGGTGCAGCCTCATCAGTGGCCATCAGTGCAGCCTATCAGTGCAGCATATAAGTGCTGACTTGTCAGTGCAGCCTCATCAGTTTCATAATATCACAGCCTATTAGTGTGTATGAATTATGTATTGATTATCGCACGGAGCTCTTTGCAGTACATGAGTTTTCACTGAATGTGGACTGTTTAAAATTCCATCCAAACATGGAAGCTTTGCTTATCTGCTTTTACGCCCCCCCCCCCCCTCTGGTGCCACATTTGGCACCTTTCAGGGGACAGGGGGGGGACCGGGTACCTGTTTTTGACTCCACTTCCGGGAGACGGTGCCATCCCTTGGAAGTTCGGCCTTCCTCCGCCGCCAGGCCATTCAGAAAGCGCAGCTTGCTTTGCACATGTGCAGTATGGAACCAACTGTGAAGTTTCAAAATTAAAAATGATTATTCCCGCGCTATCATGTGTAGGTCTATTAAAGGATGGAAAAGCCGCTTGCACTGAATAGGGTCCACGTAAACCCTACATAAACAATCGGATAGGTGTACAGTATGGTGCTGCACTAATCCTACAGTAAAATAACAGTAAAGCTGAAGATGGCAATATAGCTGAAAGTGCAGATGTCACTAGTGGAGAAGATATAACAGCTGATAGTGTTACAATTGAAAAATCATTAAATATGTCAAGCTGGTGAGCACAGATAAAAGTGCAAAGTGCAACACAAGAAATAAATATGAATATAAATAACAAGTAAGTTAAAAATAATCGTGCATAGAAGATTTGAAAAGTGACGACAAAGTGCAATACAGTTCATTGCAAGGTAGCAGTAATATGCGTATAGTTCACATATGAAAGCGTACTGCAATATTTATAGAATTATATGCTAATATGATCCAATATTAATACATTACTAATAATGGTGCATAATAAGTGAAAGTGCAGTGCAAAATAGTACGGTATTGTGCGTGTCATGCGCACACACAGGAGCGTACTGAAATAGTGTCCAGTGTACAACCACAGCACAGTGATATATCTCTATACTGTCTATATTTCCCAATTCTAGGACGCCAGATCAAAACATACAGTGCCTAGTGCAATAAAATAAGTGACAAAAATTCAGTCCATATTGTGCCAGTATCGCCTCCAGTGAATGTACACACAGAAACAAATTCCTCCACACAGCGGTTTGTGAAGCAGATGGACACCATAGATAAAAAGAAGGGGATGCCACATAGTGTAGTAGTTTTTTTCAAACAAAGCCAAAGTTTATTAATACATAGGTACTCGCATAAGACAGAGTGGAGCTTGCATAACACCAACGAGCAGCGGGCTCGTACGCATCCATCAATGGGAAGTGCCTGTCCTGTCCCCTTCTTTTTATCTACGGTACCCTATGAGGGACATAGATGCTGGGAGAACGAGTCTCGGGTCCAGGAGTGTTATGAAAAGGAGCCAGTATCAGCTTTGCTGCTAACGCTGTTAGCTCAGTACCATGAGGTAAGGGGCCATTACCTACTAGTGTAGGATCTCTGTCACGAAGAGTCGCGAGTTTTCTCCCTGGTTTATACACATCACGGTGTCCATCTGCTTTACAAAACGCTGTGTGGAGGAATTTGTTTGTGTACATTCACTGGAGGCGATACTGGCACAATATGGACTGAATTTTTGTCACTTATTTTATTGCACTAGGCACTGTATGTTTTGATCTGGTGTCCTAGAATTGGGAAATATAGACAGTATAGAGATCACTGTGCTGCGGTTGTACACTGGACACTTTATTTCAGTACGCTCCTGTATGTGCATTACACGCACAGTACCGTACAATTTTGCACTGCACTTTCTTTACTTATTATGCACTATTTTTAGTAATGTATTTAATATTGGAACATATTAGCATATAATTCTTTAAATATTGCTGTACGCTTTCATATGTGAACTATATGCATATTACTGCTACCTTGCACTGAACTGTATTGCACTTTGTCACTTTTCGAATCTACTATGCACGATTATTTTTAACTTATTTGTTATTTATATTCATAATATTTATTTTTTGTGTTGCACTTTTATCTGTGCTCACCAGCTTGATATATTTAATGATTTTTCAATTGTAACACAATCAGCTGTTATATCTTCTCCACTAGTGACATCTGCACTTTCAGCTATATTGCTATCTTCAGCTTTACTGTTATTTTACTGTAGGATTAGCGCAGCACCATACTGTACACCTATCCAACTGAAGTTTCACTACTGGTTTCCCTTAACATGTATGGTGGCGGCAGCACCCGAGGGCTGATCCAAAAATCAACTGGGGTGCCGACATCAGTCTTCCTGGACAGATAAGTGTCCTAATATTAAAAGTCAGCAGCTACAGTATTTGTAGCTGCTAACTTTTACTTATTTCATGGGGGGTGGGGCGGGGCTGGACTACCTCTTTAATGAGTATGCATTGATTTCAGCATGCATGGAGAACTTTGCACATCAATGCAAACTCATTAAACAGTCCTCATTCGGTGAAAGTTCATGTACTGCAAAGTTTGCATTGATTTCAGCATGTGCAAAGTGCTCCATGCATGCTATAATCAATGCAAACTTTGCAGTACATGAACTTTCACAGAATGAGAACGGTTTAATGAGTTTTCAGCACGGATCACTTTATTGCAACAAGATCTGTATATTAATTTCCATATTGAGCACTTTATATATGATTGGCTGCTTGGCACATATTACAAAGGTTTTGCAGTCAGGAGCCGTGGGGGATTTGCCACCACAAGGAGTGAGGGGAATCGGCGAGCACCGAGTGTATGGGGGGCGGCAATGTATGACTTGGAGAGCATTCTATGTATGGGGGAGGATGGAAGTCCATTTACCCGATCAGAGGGGTATCCTGAGAGCCTTGTACTGCCTGCATTGAGATGAGCCATCTCTGGATCTCATCCGAAGATTTTAGCTTTGCTGAATTCACAGACCACATCCAGTGCTGGGATCTTCCTCGATTCTGGGCCATCCCGGCCCTCTCAGGGATAATTAGGGAGTTGATAATGATATCTCCCTCCTCCCTCCTCCCTCCCCCCGATGCAGCGTGTTAAGTGGAGCATAAGGCTCTGCCTCCGACACCGGACCGGGGGGGGGGGATGCAGTGTGTTAAGTGGAACATAAGGCTCCGCCTCCTCCAGTCAGATTGCGCCCCTCGGCCAAGCGCGGCATACTGCCCATAATATTTACAAGTGCCACACTATAGCAAGCCAGCTGCTTATTTGTGCTGGAGGCAGCTGCGGGAGCTGGAACTCGGAAAGACTGGTCTGGGGGGGTTTTTTGCCGCCCCCCAAAAAGTGCTGCCCTAGGACTAGCCTTGTCGGCCTAGGCCAAGAAATGGCACGGATACGCTCACCATTCACTTTATTTGGGTACACCTTGCTAGTACTGGGTTGGACCCCCTTTTGCCTCCAGAACTGCCTTAATTCTTCATGGCATAGATTCAACAAAGTGTTGGAAACATTCTTCAGAGATTTTGGTCCATATTGACACGATACCATCACGCAGTTGCTGCAGATTTGTCGGCTGCACATCCATGCTGTGATTCTCCCTTTCCACCACATCCCAAAGGTGCTCTATTGGATTGAGATCTGGTGACTGTGGAGGCCACTGGAGTACAGTGATCTCATTGTCGTGTTCAAGAAACCAGTTGGAGATGATTTAACTTTGTGACATGGAGCATTATCCTGGTGGAAGGAGCCATCAGAAGATGTGTACACTGTAGTCAAAGGGATGGCCATGGTTTGCAATAATATTCAGGTAGGTCGTAGCATTTAAACAATGCTCAATTGTTACTAAGGGGCCCAAAGTGTGCCAAGAAAATATCCCCCACACCATTACACCAGCCTGAACCATTGATACAAGGCAGGATGGATCCATGCTTTCATGTTGCTTACGCCAAATTCTGACCCTACCATCTGAATGTCACAGCTGAGATCGAGATTCATCAGACCAGGCAACGTTTTTCCAATCTTCTATTGTCCAATTTTGGTGAGCCTGTGTGAATTGCAGCCTCCGTTACCTGTTCTTGGCTGACAAGAGTGGCACCCGGTGTGGTCATCTGCTTCAAGGCTCAATGTGTTGTGCATTCAGAGATTGTATTCTGCATATCTTGTTTGTAACGAGTGGTTATTTGAGTTACTTGCCTTTCTATCATCTCAAACTAGTCTGTCCATTCTCCTCTGACCACTGCCACTCACTGGATATTTTCTGTCTTTTGTTCCATTCTCTGTAAACCCTAGAGATGGTGGTGCGTGAAAATCCCAGTAGATCAGCAGTTTTTGAAATGCTCAGACCAGCCCATCTGGCACCAACAAACATGCTATGTTCACAGTCACACAAATCCACTTTCTCCCCCATTCTGATGCTCGGTTTGAACTTCAGCAAGTCGTCTTCACCACGATTAGATGCCTAAATGAGTTGAGTTGCTGCCATGTGATTGGCTAATTAGTAATTTGTGTTACCAGGCAAACTAACAGGTGTGGCTTGTGAGTATATATTTTTTTTTTTTTTCCACAACAGTTTATTGTTTTCACCAATAACGTTTTTTTCTACTTTTTTCAGCCAACTTTTTTTTTTTTTTATCTTTAATCTATTTCCCTCATCTGAAACTATTCTTGCTATACATTTGTAACAAAATAAGGTGACCGGTAACCCATACGGATGTGGTGAAAGCTGCAAGCGGTTAAGATGCTGGTGACCTGGCTCACTGACAGGAAGCAGGTCCACTGAGGTTTTGTTTTGTGTATTTTTTTTTTTATTTTTTTTTTTTTTTTATGCTATGCTTGTAAGAATTCTTAATGGAGTTGAAATAAACTCAAGAGTGTTGAAACTTCACTATTGTGAATTCTTCTTTTTTATGGTTAGTCACAAGATGGGGAAAATTTTTTAAAACGGTTATTTGAATATGGTTGATGAATATTAATTGAATACAGGGATCAAACCATACTAACAAAGCTCACTTGGCCGATCATTTTTGATTCAAGGTAATTGGTTCCGTTGAGTGAAACCTACAGTATCACACTTTTGGGAGCTGTGATCGTGAGCGCAGCATAGTGGATGATGCTTGGTGGAAGATTTGTGGACACCAGTGGTGGAATTTCCTACACATATTAACCAGTTCCCGAACGGCTCTCATACATATACGGGGGCAGAATGTCTCCTCTGTGTGAAAGCCTGTACTGGTACGGGGTTCCTTTTTAAGAGCCGCCGCGAGAGTGCACTCCAAGGGACCCCATGCATGTAGCCTTGAGCGTCGCTGGACACGCACGAGCGCCAGCACAGGGATTTGTGTGTATAAACACACAAATCCCTGTGCTGTCAGAGGAGAGGAGACATGCCGTTTGCTCCTACTATGTAGGTACAGCGAAATGTCTCCTCTCCTACTCGGTCCAATCCCCATACAGTTAGAACACACAGTTAACCCCTTGATCGCCCCCTAGTGTTAACCCCTTTGGCAATCTTATAGCCTAGGCCATCTTTATGTAGAGCAACAATTCTTTTTTTTCAGATCCTCAGAGTTCTTTGCCATGAGGTGCCATGTTGAACTTCCAGTGACCAGTATGAGAGAGTGAGAGCAAAAACACTAAATTTAACGCAACTGCTCCCCATTCACACCTGAGACCTTGTAACACTGAGTCACATGACACCAGGGAGGGAAAATGGCTAATTGGGTCCAATTTGGAAATTTTCACTTAGGGGTGTACTCAATTTTGTTGCCAGTGGTTTAGACATTAATGGCTGTGTGTTGAGTTATTTTGAGGGTACAGCAAATTTACACTGTTATACAAGCTGTACACTCACTACCTTACATTCTAGCAAAGAAGTGTTAGAGAGAGAGTAGCCTATACGTACAGTGCATTTGGCGGTGTACAGTAGATAATGGTGTGTACAGTTTTAAATACACTTCAGGCAGTGTACACCATATATAATACAGTGTAGTGCGGTGTTAAAAAAAAAAATACCCATCATGTCCGGAATCCCTCCAAGGAGAGGCAGACGCTCACAGGCCACTAAAAGAGGGCAAGCAGCATCTGAAATAATATTTAACAGCAGGGACCGTTCCTGCACCCAACAAGAGTAACTGTGAGGGATTACTGTGTTCTGCCAACACCCAAGGCCCAATTTTTCAGCAGAGTATATAGTGCTGTCAGTATAGTGTGTGTATACTGTAGTTCAGAGTATATAGTGCCCTCAGTGTAGTATATAGAATACAGTGCATGGTGTATATATAATAGTGGGAGAACCTCTGCGCTACTATTCAAATGGCACAAGGGCTGCCGTGTACTGAAAAAAAACTAAAACTGTGTTGCTGCAGAATCCTATAGTGTACACATAACCACCACAGCCCTGAGGAAGTCACGAGGTCACGTGACGTAATGCGTAGGAACCAGAAGCGCAGCCAATTGACAGACACAGCAGCCAAATACTTTCTAACTCCCTCTGCTGACACTGTGCACCGGAAGTCTCGTACTCGCTGATGGCGTTGTATCGCGCCACACTGTATCATCACAGGCACTATATGCAGAGTGCGCTGTCTATTTTTATTTTTTAACTTAAATAAATCGGATTCTTTTTATACTACACCATGGGAGTTCCCATTGTTGTTTTTTCGGTTTCCTTGGCAAGAGTTCCAGGATCCGGAGTTTAATGCATTGCGGAGCCAGCACTGACAACCAACCATCCTGAGTCAGCTATCATCACTCGGCAGGAATTGGAACATCCTTTTCTACTAACACGCAGCACTATCTACAAGGCTTTGTTTTAAGCCCCTGAAGGTAAGGGCAATGTGAACATGGGTTTGTGAAGATTCAGCACGGTCGCCTCATTCCCATTTTTGTTTAATCTAACATCCATGGAGTGTTTTAAGAGCATTGAAGATGTTTTATACACACTAAAGACCCACTATTTATTTGTTGCTATTATTTTTCCCTACATTTAGAGCCCTTGCACACTGGGGCGGTTTGCAGGCGCTATTGCGCTAATAATAGCGCCTGCAAACCGACCCGAAAGTGCCGCTCCTTGCATTCCAGTGTGAAAGCCCCGAGGGCTTGCACACTGGAGCGATGCGCTGGCAGGACGGTAAAAAAAGTCCTGCTAGCCGCATCTTCGGAGCGGTGAAGGAGCGGTGTGTATACCGCTCCTTTACCGCTCCTGCCCATTGAAATCAATGGGACAGCGCGGCTATACCGCCGGCAAAGCGCCTCTGCAGAGGCGCTTTGCGGTGGTATTTAACCCCTTCTCGGCCGCTAGCGGGGGGAAAACCGCCCCGCTAGCGGCCGCATACCGGCGGTAAAACGCCGCTAATAATAGCGGCGTTTTACCGCCGACGCCGCCCCCCGCCCCAGTGTGCAAGGGCTCTAACCACTAGTAGGGTATTGCACTTTTTATGTCATTATATATTTTTTCTCCAGTATCACGATTTAATTAATTTTGGAATCCACTTTTTTCACTGGTGTATATTTTAATCATTGATTTAATAAGGTCACTTACAAGAATTTATATTTATTGGCACTTTTAGTTACTTTTGTTGTTTTGCGCGAAATCACTCATATATTTAGTGCATGGTATATAGTGCAGTGTACAATAGATAATATAGTGTATTGAAGTGGTTAAGGGGAGCCCTATGACAGAATTAAGAAAAACGGCATGGGTTCCCCTCATCCAAATTTTTTTTTGGGGGGGGGGGGGAACCCCACGCCACTTAAAAAAAAAAAAAAAAAAAAAAAAAAATTGGCGTGGAGTTCACCTTTTTAATATCCATACCAGACCTGAAGGGCCTGGTAAGAACTGGGGGGCGGTGTTTTTTTTTTTTTTTTGTTTTTTTTTTTTTTTTAAGTGATTTTTTTTATGTATATAGTGCCAGGATCTGGCAATACATTACAGCCATGAGCAATTTTTAAATTACATTTTTTCCTTTACAAATGTCATTTTGCTGCAGTACTTTTCTACACTTGGGAAACATTTGCTACTTTTACAGGCAGACTAAGGGGACCCCCCCCCGACATGATATTTAAAGGGATATTTCATTTTTATTGTTTCACTTTAAGCATTCTTAAAATCCACAGCTCCTGAAAAAACGGCCATTTCAAAAGCTTTTTGTTTGCATTGATACATGTCCCCTGAGGCAGGACCCAGGTCCCCAAACACTTTTTATAGCAATAACATTCATATAAGCCTTTAACCACTTCAGCCCTGGAAGGATTTGCCCCCTTCCTGACCAGAGCACTTTTTGCGATTCGGCACGGCGTTGCTTTAACTGACAATTGTGCGGTCATGCGACGTGGCTCCCAAACAAAATTGACGTTTTTTTTTTTTTTTTTTTTTTTGTGGTATTTGATAACCTCTGCGGTTTTTAATTTTTTGCACTATACACAAAAACTGACAATTTTGAAAAAAAAGCAATATTTTTTTACCTTTTGCTATAATAAATATCCCCAAAAAATATATAACATTTTTTTTTCCTCCCTCAATTTAGGCCGATATGCATTCTTCTACATATTTTACATATTCTACATAAAAATCGCAATAACCATTTATTGATTGGTTTGCGCAAAAGTTACAGCGTCTACAAATTAGGGGATAGTTTTATGGCATTTTTTTAAATTACTAGTAATGGCAGCAATTGGCGACATTATGGCGGACAGATCGGACACTTTTGGTGCTATTTTGGGACCATTCACATTTATACAGCGATCAGTGCTTTTAAAAATGCACTGATTACTGTGTAAATGTGACTGGCAGTGAAGGGGTTAACCAGGAGGGGGTGCTGCAGGGGTTAAGTGTGTCCTAGGGAGTGATTCTAACTGTGGGGGGGGGGGTGGGCTATGTGTGACACGATGAATATGTGTAATAGCTGCGCTTAGGACAAAGAATTGAGGTATGCAGCCTCCCCTAAAGGAGCTTCCCTAAGGATCCTCCACAAAACACTTAAAATTTATTCATAATGGGTTATGGCGCTTCCTGGGGGATTCTATGGGATGGTGAAGTGGGGGGGGGGGTTGTTATCCCTTTGTGTCCTAATGTGAACTATACCAAATATCTGAAGTTTATAAACCCACCATAACCCCTAGTGGTGGTTCACGGTACCACCAAAAAATTGTGCCAATAAAAGCAATCTTAAAGCAGGGGTTCACCCACACCGCCAAAAAAAAAAAAATATTAAAAGCCAGCAGCTACAAATACTGCAGCTGCTGACTTTTAATACATGGCCACTTACCTGTCCCGGGGTCCAGCGATGTCGGCAGGGGACGCCAAGAACCCGCTCGGTTCTCGGCAGCTGCCGCCGCCATCCTAGGTGAGGGAATCAGGAAGTGAAGCATTGCGGCTTCACTTCCTGGTTCCCTACTGCGCATGCGCGAGTCGCGCTGCGCGTCCCAAGTGGTCCCCGCTCTCTGCTGGGAGCTGTGTGTTCCCAGCAGACAGCGCGGTGGGGACGGGAAGAGGCATAGACTCCCATGGGAGTCTATGCCGGAAGTGGGTGCAAATACCTGTCTTAGACAGGTATCTGCACCCCCCCTCCCCCTGAAAGGTGCCAAATGTGACACCGGAGGGGGGGGGTTCCGAAAAGCGGAAGTTCCATTTTTGTGTGGAACTCCGCTTTAAGTGATAAGAATTATACAAAATCATAAAAAAACATAAAAATGTGAACACAATAAATATAGAAGGTGTAAACTAGACACCTAAAATTGTGATGAAATTTCAAAGAAAAACCACCATATAGTATAGTGGTTTGGCATTGAACAAAAACATAAAAGTGCACCTCTGCCTATTAATACAAATATATACAAATAAATTTATAATCCGTGATCGTAGTCCATAAGATGATGAATCTCTGCAAAAAACAGTGTTCAAATTTTCTTCAAGAAAAACCATGACTGGGGTGCTTTCAGATGATCTTAGTGACTTTTGTGCTCCCCCTCAAGGGTCCCCAGTCACCAGATCCAACAACCCCAAAAGGGGCAAACAGCATAAGATTATCTCCACCACGATCTCCTCACCGCCGCGTTCGTATAAGGCGTCCAGGGTAGTCTCTGCTCTCCGTATTGATGGTTAGAATATATTCATATTCATATATTCATGATCACTAAGATCATGTGAAAGCACCCCAGTCATGGTTTTTCTTGAAGAAAATTTGAACACCGTTTTTTGCAGAGATTCATTATCTTATGGACTATGATCACTAATTATAAATTTATTTGTATATATTTGTATTAATAGGCAGAGGTGCACTTTTATGTTTTTGTTCAATGCCAAACCACTATACTATATGGTGGTTTTTCTTTGAAATTTCATCACAATTTTAGGTGTCTAGTTTACACCTTCTATATTTATTGTGTTCACATTTTTATGTTTTTTTATGATTTTGTATAATTCTTATCACTTAAAGCGGAGTTCCACACAAAAATGGAACTTCCGCTTTTCGGAACCCCCCCCCTCCGGTGTCACATTTGGCACCTTTCAGGGGGAGGGGGGTGCAGATACCTGTCTAAGACAGGTATTTGCACCCACTTCCGGCATAGACTCCCACTTAAGATTGCTTTTATCGGCACAATTTTTTGGTGGTACCGTTAACCACCACTAGGGGTTATGGTGGGTTTATAAACTTCATTCAGATATTTGGTATAGTTCACATTAGGACACAAAGGGATAACAAAACCTCCCCCTTCACCATCCCATAGAATCCCACAGGAAGCGCCATACCCCATTATGGATAAATTTTATGTGTGACACGACACTGATCATCGCTCCCGATTTACAGGGAGCTGTGATCAGTGTCCTGTCACTAGGCAGAACGGGGAAATACTTGTTTACATCAGCATTTCCCTGTTCTTCCTCTCCGTGAGATGATCCCAGGTATCCCCGCGGACATTGAATCCGCGGGACTAGTGGTCAGACTCACAGTGCTAGTGGCGGGCGCGCGCACGCCTGCTATCCAGACCTTGCGAGATCACGTGCAATAACGTGATTTCGTGCGGCGGCTGGTCCGCAAGCGGTTAAAATTAGCACTTGATTTTTCAGTCGTGTCCCATAGACTTTAACAGTGTTCCCACAAATTTTTGGTCTGTTTGCATGTTCTGATGCAAACCAAACTGGGGGGGTGTTCGGCTCATCAATAATCATAAGTAAAAGTCTTTGGTTGTCTTCTGTTCTGTTGAATTGTACTTTTCATAGAGGAAGTCAATCTGAATAGTCTTTATTTTCAGCCTTATCACTTTCCATCTCTGCTGTGTTTTTTGGTGATGAAGTCTTTTCTTTCATGTTTCCTCATGAACAATCAGTTCTTCCAGTTTCTCTCTGCAGGATTATGTTCTGTAGCTATCTCTATAGCAGTTTTACTTTTTTCTGGATTCCAATCTGCTGAGTTTTTGTCTTTGTGGTCACTTTGAGTTACTGGAATTAAATTGGTGCTTTGTGTTAACTGTTTGGTACTTTTGGCCTTTTTCTTCCTTTCTTGCTGTGGGTCTCTCTGGCATTATCTGACCTTGGTCTACAGATAATCACATGGCAGTAACGAATTACGATGTAGAATTTCCCTTCTGCCTGTTCCTCTTTCTGGCTTGACTTCATACACTGGGCTATCTTTACTCTGCTCTTTAAAAATTTCATATATGGTAGCTTTCTGATACGATTTCAGTTTTCCAGGATTTTCTCTTTCAGCAAGTTTTCCTACAAGTTACTACCAGGTATGAGTTCAGTTCCATGAATCTTCTTGTCATAGTGTTCTTTTCCTCTTTCTGTAGTTCTGGTAGTTGTTTTCAAAGCAATTTTGAAGTCCTCTCTCCTCTCAGTCATTCTCTTGTCTCTCTCTTATTCATATATTCAGAGTACATTTTTATATTCCAGTTACTGGAGTATCAAACATGTTGTCAGAGTTGTAACTAGAACCTTCAGGGCCCCAATGCAAAAAAACATAAAGGGCCCCTGACCCGCGGCCGGGGCCTCCCCGCAGTGGCAGAACGACAGGGCCAGTCACAAGTGTGACCTTTGTGACTCTAGTATTTAAGCCGCTGGTGTCAGTAGTTTTATTTTTGTTTTTTTATTAATTTTTACTTTTTTTTAATTTTTACAATATTTTAGAACCCCCTTTTTGGGGGGGGGGCTTTGGTGTGATTTCAGGGGTCTAAACAGACCTCTAATGTTTCACCTTTGAGACAGAGAAGATTAAGGACACAGCTCTCATTCTCCTTTTCTGCATATTCAGCTGCACAGAATAAATGGACATAAAAAATACTCTGTACAGAGCTTCCTGTTCATTCACAAACTGAAGCATAGTAAACAGTTTACTATGCCTCATGTATGAAAGAACAGTCTCGGTGATCTGTACGGAATACTGATGTTTCAGGGGCAATGAGCCGGGTCGCAGTTGTGACCCCTGTATGTACGCCCCTGCTGTCAATGGGTAATCTTGGAGATCTTCCGAAAAAGGAAGAAGAAAGAAGAATATCCTGTAGCTTCACTCTTAGTACAATTTTATATGCATGTGCTACCTGCGAAAGTGAATTTTTATAAGAGTTTTTGATGCGACATTGCTTGCCTTATGCCAAAAACTATTGAGTTTTATTTGTTTTTGTTTTTTTTTTTTCAAACTCTCTACCCAAATCGTAGGGAATCAAAATTTCAAGACAGAACCATTGAATATTTTGTCTGCAACAGCTTTCGCTGATTTGCTCTTGGTTGCATATACCTGAGCAAATCTTGTAAAATGGTCTACTAACACTAAGATATCCACACGAGCAATAGCAGACAATGTCAAGCTGCAGTAAACAAAGCCAGTGGACTGATAGCATTCATAAAAAAGGGAATCCTGCCACTTTATAAAACTCTGGTTCAACCACATCTGGAGTATTTCGTCCCGTTCTGGTCACCAATCCTCAGGAAGGATGTGTTGGAGCTGGAGAGAGTCCAGAGAAGGGCAACACAATTATTAGGCAGAGTGGAGGACCTCAAATTATGGGGAACGACTGCAAGCACTGGACTTATTCTCTCTGGAGAAGAGACTCTTGAGGAGATATGATATAGCTGTATACAAATACCTGAATGGTGATCCCACCATAGGAAGAAAACTTTTCCATCTCGGGGAGTGTAAGAGGGCACAGGGCCACATAATGAGACTGGAGGAGAAACTCTTTAACCTTAAGCTGTGTAGGGGGTTTTTCACTGTCAGGGCGATAAGGATGTGGAACTCTCTTCCACAATTGGGGGTGTCAGCGGGGCGTATTGATAGTTTTTAAAAGACTCATGGACGTGCATTGGTGAACACAAAATACAGGGATATGGGAAATGATTATCGATATTGACATACACCTACACGGGTTGAACTGGATGGACTGGCGTCTTTATTCAACCGTATCTACTGTGAAACTGTGAAACCTTTGCATGCCTAAGGCTCGGTTCACACTGGGGCAACACGACTTCAGCGCGACTTTGCACGGCGACTTCAACGCGGCTTCGACGCGACTTCGACGCGACTTTAGCAAATTACAAGGCGACTTGAAGTCGCCTCCATGACAGGCGACTTCGCCTGTGGCCAATCAGCTCTCTGGGAGGGAGGGGGGAGGGAGGGGTTTTCCCTGCAAAGTCGCTTGACTTTACAGAGAGATCCGACTTGGAGGCGACTTCCATTGATTTCTATGGTACAGGTCGCCTACCAAGTCGGATCAAAGTAGTACAGGGAGTACGCTCTGAAGTCGGAGCGACTTCAGTAGTGTCTATTAAGACGCTCCCATTCACTTCAATGTGAATCTATTTCTGGGGCGACTTGAGGGCGTACAAGTCGGATCCCAAGTCGTCCCAGTGTGAACCGAGCCTAAAGATGAAGAAAATCAATGAAAATCTCAAAAGGATACATTGTTACAATATAGCTCAATGGAGTAGGCTTGTTTGGGAGTTTATTCTTTAAACAAGTACATTGGCATATTGTACTGTTCAGTGCAACTTTGCATACGTAGCCAACAGAATCTATCTCTAGATGTATAGTCCTTTCAGCTTCTAATGCCTCGTTTCCACTGAGCGGATCGGTTCGGGTCGGTACAGTTTGGAAGGCCTAGAATGGTCCGGCCTATTTAGGTGAGCGTTTCCACTGCAAGTCGGACCGCCAGGGGCCATATGTGGGTTTAGAAAAAATGCCTAGCATGGCGTCACACATCCGCCAATCAGTTGAATGTATTATAGCTCCGCCCTAACCGTACTGTACCATTTTTTTTCTATGGCCCCGCATCTAAAGCAGGACCCTGAATGGTTCGGTTGTATGGGCCGCTTTCATAATGGAAACACTCAAAATAGCGTACCGAACCAAACTGAACTGAGCCACTCAGTGGAAATGAGGCATAAGTGTCCCATCTCTTCATGCAGTTCTTTGAACACTAAGTGTAGCTGAGAACCAGATGGTTTTTCTTTTCAAAGAGCCTTCATTGTTTAGTCTATTGTCTCATGAGTATAGAATGAAAAGGTTCACATTGACACTTAGATTTTGATGGAAACTTGCTTTGACCTGTTTTACTTCCTTACTTTTCCTGTCCCCGGATCTTTCTTTTGTGCTGTTCTGATTTTATTTTTGGAAATTTGGGCTACTTCCTTTAATGTTCCATTGTCTCATTGTCATCACTAGGGTTGGTGTCACCCTGTGCGGTAAAATGTGGTGTCTCCTGTCTAGCCTGCTACAGTGCCCTGCAAGGTGCTGTGCAGACTAGTTTCAGGCCAGCAGTGCACAGTGCTCACCCCAAATTGGGCCCTGTAAATGATACAGGGTGGATGCCGGATGATGCGCTGTCACGGATGTTGGTGTCGGCTATCACTTACTACGTAAAAGTGTCACCCCTCTGCAGGGGGAAAAAAAAAATTTACTTTTTTTTTTTTTTTTTTTTTTTACGATTTTTCAAAAATCAACACCTGCCAAAGTAGAAGATGTCGTAAAGAAGCATTATATATATATGTATGTGTGTATGTGTGTATGTATGTATGTGTATATGTATTTAGAATACATAGAAAATGTAAACAACTGTGGAAGAAATTTTTGTGAAAAAAGGCAGTATATAAACACAGTATCGCATTAATTTTGTTAAAGCTTTTCTCTGAGGAAAAAAAAAAAAAACTTTCCTTCCCATGCCACCCTCTTCAACCTAATCTATATTTTGTATTATAAAAACATACCTAAAATTTCAAATTATTTATTTAAAACTTGGGTTACATGACAAGCTTGTTCCCAGGTCTTCATACTTCTGCTTTTGTAGAGTGGAGAGGCCAGTCTGCAGTGCCCACGCCTCTTCCTAGTGATATGGGAGCTGCTTCTTGACTGCCACAAGTTTACATCATGTGTTGCCAAAAAATGTTCTCAGAACGTCACAACATGGTCCTTGAGCATTCCAGTGTGAATTTATGACAAGCGCCCGACGAAAAATTGGCCAGCTGAGCAGTAGAAAAAAAATGAGGACCTTTCAATGACTGATCCAGCTATTAGAGGGGGTGCCATGGGAAATTAAGTGACAGTGGACTCAGGTGAGTTTTTCTGTATTTAAATGCTTCAAAAAAACACCATGAGTGGGTGTGGGTGAAGTGGAAACAGGTCTTGTGTTTTTTTGTTTTTTTTGTTTTTTTTGTTTTATTTTACCATAAGCATTCAGGTGCACCAGTATTAAGAGATGTGCAGACATCAATGTTAAAAGCCTGAAAAATGTATAGATTTATGCATTATTTTGCAACTGTTTGTATTTTTTAATGAATGCCAGTGCTTTAAAGTATTTTTTAAATTTGCTTACCTTTTAAAAAATCCAGATAAATTTTGTACAGGGCCAATCTGACCAGCTCTGTACCATGTGCACACTGTGATGACCGATCACAAATGTAAATAGTGTAGGCTTTCCATTTGTGAGCACATATCTTCCTTTTAAATGGAGGAAGGAGTAACAGCAGAATGAATGAATGACTCGTAGTACTGCACAAATATACCTTTATGTAAAAAAAAAAAAAAAGTTTGATTTATATACGTACCCTACCTCCTTTTCTGCCTGTGGGTGCCAAGGTGACAGTACTGTCAATGTGATATCCTGGGCAACATAGAGCATCCCAAATCTCATAAGACACTCTTGCATTGGGCTGTAGTGTCTACTGGTGAGATATGGGGTACCCATTGTTTCCAAGGCATTTCGCTGGAAGGCTAGTGAAGTCACATCCTGCAACACAGAAAAAGCTGAGATTTAAAAACAAAAAAAAATCAAAACCTTGCTTACTGGGCACTTATACCCCCTTCTTGCCCAGGCCAATTTTTAGCTTTCAGCTCTGTCACTTTTTTGAATGACAATTGCGCGGTCATGCAACACTGTACCCATATCAAATTTTTATCATTTTTTTTCACACAAATAGAGCTTTCTCTTGGTGGTATTTAATCACCTCCTGGGTTTTTTATTTTTGCTAAAACAAAATTACTGAATTTTGAAAAGAAGAAAAAAAAAAAACAGTTTTCATTAATTGTTATAAAATTTTGCAAACAAGAATTTTTTTTCTTTTTCATTGATGTGCGCTGATGAGGCTACACTGATGGCCACTGTTAAGGTGGTACTGATAGCACTGGTGGGTACTAATCAGGAGTCACCGATGGGCGCTAATGGGTGCCTGTCCGAAACCATGAAATCAGACCGAGACAGAAGTACAGTTAAATCACACTTGTTTAATAAAAGTAAATAGAACAAACTTAGTAAAAACATAGCCAGAGTTCAGGAACCGGAACAGATGGTCAGACAAGCCAAACGTCAGGGAGCCGGAGATGAGCGTAGTAAAACAGCAAGCAGCGAGAAGGGATGTCAGCCAAGCAAGTCTATTAAAAGGAATGCAGGAGAGCGTCTCTGTGATGTTGACTAAGGTGAAGGCAGAGATCCTCTGGGCTGGACGGCTTAAGTAGGCAGGACTGACGAGCAGGATATCAACAGCTGAGTAATTTTGGAGAGATAGAAGCTGGCAATTAGCCGACAACTGAGCAGCCAGCTCGGAGAAGGAAGGGCTGAGCCCAGCCCTGACCGTGCCACTGATGGGCAGCACTAATAGGTGCCACTGATGAGCACTCATTGGCAGCACTGATGGGCACTGGTAGGTGGCACTGGTTAGCAGAAGTGGTTGTCACTGTGTGGGACTGATGTCCCGTTTACACAAGCCAGTAATTGGCTTATTTTTTTTCCTCCTTGCGCTGTCAGGTCGAGGGGGGGAAAAAAAAGCCGATTAACGGCTTCTGTTTACATCATGTGATCGGCTGATCGTGTGGTAAAGGGCCAGGATCAGCCCTTTTCTCAGATCTGTGATCAGCCAAGTCCCACAGGGGGCGCGTGGGCAGTGCAAGCATGGGAGGACATCCATGTATGCCTTCCCACCAATCCCTCCCTGTAGCCGACTTTTGGCTATAGCACCGGGCATCAAGTGGTTAATAAACATGTGCAGAATAGAAACATTTGTTTTAGTTTCGTATAGATTTGTTATGTTACTAATTTTTGTTTAAATAATTTGTTTAGGAATTTGTTTAGTTTTGTTTTTTATTAATTTTTTAACAAATTCCAAATTTTCAGAACTATTTGGATTGGTTAAAAAAATGATGGAACTATTCAAATTTTGTGTGAAGAATAGCTGGTTGTTAAGGAGCTGAATCCCCCTGCCCCAAAGCACCCATCTATGTTGAGGGCCTGTGGCCTGGTATGGTTCAGGAGGGGGGGCAGTCGCTAATCTCCCCCCCCCCCCCCCCCCTTTTTTCCTGGCATGCCGGGCTGCATGCTTGGATAAGGGCATGGCATGGATTTGGGGGGCCCCACACTGGTGGGTTTTTTTTTTCAGACTTTTCTATTGCCGGCATTCTTTTTGTTTACATTTCAGCTGTTAGTGGGGAAGCCCGCTGACAGCTGATGAGTCATCGGTTGTTTAGGACGCGGTGGCCGGCATCCTAGGCCACTCCTTAACCAACAGCTATTCTTCACATAGAATTTAAATCAGTCGATCATTTTTCGATTGATCTGAATTCATATTGTCCTAAAAATTTGGAGTTTGTTACAAAACGAATAAACAATACAAATTTAAACGAATACAATGCGATACATCCGAATCTCTGAATAACCAAAAATGTATCCGAATAGAAATTGCACGTGTTAAGTACTTAATGTCTCAAGGTTTTTTACCTTTAATGCATTTTATGCATTAAGGTGTAAAACCTTCTTTGCTGTAGCTCTCCCCAGACCACACCTTTTTACTTACCTGAACCTGATCCAGCGATGCGCATGAGCCCAGCAGCTCCAGGGACTCTCTCTCTTCATTGGACAGATTGATGGCAGAGGGAGCCATTGGCTCCCACTGCTGTCAATCAAATCCAGTGACACGGGAGGCGGGGCGGGGCCGAGTCCTGCTGAATGTGTCAATAGTCGCAGCAGTGAGATTCAGGAGCACGCCTTCACTCATGCACCCATGGAAAGCGGGACACCCCAGAAGAGGAGGGTTGGGGCTGATCTGTGCAAAACCCTTGCACAGAGCAGGTAAGTATAACCTGTTTGTTATTTTAATTAACGAGATTTTACAACCCCTTTAACCTTGTATTTTACTAGAATGAACACTTTAACCATAGTTGTATATAATTCATGTCCAAGGACAAGAGATCAAACACAAAAGAATTTTATCAGGGTAGGAACATTTGTCAAGCAGATAATTACCTTGTTGCTTTAAGAACTTTGTAGTATTATTGTGCATAAATGGTCCTGTTTCAGCCAAGGGACGGGTCACCCACTAATGAGCTCATTCACATGGAGAGAAAGAACTCCATAGCGTAATCCTCTTTCAAACTGATTTATTAGATGAAATTCCCCCCCTTATAGGACATAAACTTACAAGGTTGCAAAATCAAACAGGCATATGACATAAGCGATAGCGCCAACGGGGAGTGTGGCGTTGTATCCTACCGACTACAACACGGCTTACCAATGTCGGTGGTATTCCCGAATGGCATGTTCACGTTACTGTTGGTTGTTGTATAGCCCCAACTGACACGTTTCGTCACCTGCGACATCTGAGCGTCCCACCCTAATTTGTATATTACTTATGGTAATTAACCCCTTGCCACCCAGGCCAATTCTGACACTTCTCTCCTGCATGTAATAATCATATTTTTGTTTGCTAAAAAAATTACTCAGAACCCCAAAAAAAAGACATAGATATAGACGTATTTATTAAAAAAAAAAAAACCACTAAAGATAACCTGATATTTTTGTATAATGTGAAAGATGATGCTATGCCAAGTAAATGGATACCTAACAACCTGTCACGCTTTAAAATTGTGCACACTCGTGGAATGGCACCAAACTTCAGTTATTAAAAATCTCCAGAGGGGATGCTTTAACATTTTTTACAGATTATATGTTTAGAGTTGGAGGATGTCTAGTGCTAGAATTATTTCTCTCGCTCGAACGATCACGGCGTATGTAACCTGCGTGTATCTGGCTCTGATACTAGCCGGTGCCTCACCAGTCACTGACCTCCCTGCACGTCCCTGATATTTGCGTTGGTACTGGATACCATCTGGCCTTTGGGAAGCATCCACTTGGTCCTCCAATGCTTTGCCGGTAAAAGGTCTTTCAGAGGGAGTGTTGGGCTGTGAATGGGCTTGCGGTGCACCGGCTAAGCTCTGTAATATTTGTTCACAAAGCAAGTGAAAAGTGTCATTGTAGATGCTAAACCATGTGGCCTTGTATGCTTGCCAGGTAATGTGTACTGAGCCCTGCCTTTTTAATGTCTGTATAAAACAATGATTGCAAAGCTATTTGCTTCAACAAACAATAGATTGACTAAAGTCCACTGGCTTAAACACTTCAATACCAGGCACTTTCCCCCCTTCCTGCCCAAGCCAATTTTCAGCTTTCAGCGCTGTCACTTTTTAAATGACAATTGCACAGTCATGCTACTCTGTACCCAAACACAATTTTTACCATTTTTGTTTCCACAAATAGAGCTTTCTTTTGGTGGTATTTGATCACCTCTGCAGTGTTTGTTTAGAAGAAGAAAATTAAAAAATAATTTTTTTTTTTTTAAAAAGACCGAAAATTTTGAAAAAAAAAATGTTTTTGTTTCTGTTTATAAAATGTTGTAAATAAGTTTTCTCCTTCACTGATGAGGCTGCACTGATAAGGCGGCACAGATGACGTGGCACCAATGAGATGGCACTGATGGATACTGATAGTTGGCACTGGCCACTGATAGGCGGCGCTGATCTGCAGCACTAATGGGCATTGATAGGTGCCACTGATGGGCGGCGCTGATATGCAGCACTAATGGGCATTGATAGGTGGCACTGGTGGGCACTGATATGCAGCACTAATAGGTGGCACTGGTGGGCACTGAAAGGCTGCACTGATGGGTACTTATGAGTGGCACTAATAGGCGGCATTGATGGGCACTGATGGTCACTGATGGGTGGCACTGATGGGCATCACTGGCACTGACAGGCATTGCTGATGGGCACTGATTGGCATATCCCTGATGGTCCAGAGTGACATACCTGGTGGGTGTCCTGGGTGGGCATCCACGGGGGGGGGGGGCTGCGCTGATAAACAATTAGCACAGACACCCCCCCCCCCCTGTCAGGAGAGCAGCCGATTGGCTCTCCTTTACTTCCGTCTGTAAGACGTGAGTGAGGAATACACTGTGATCCGTCAGAGGCTCTTTACCAAGTTCAGTGTTGTCAGACTGACACAACACCGCTCACTGCGATGCGCGTCCCCTAGGGCGCGCGATTGTGGCTTATCCTGCTGAACATCATATGATGCCCAGTCAGGATAACTGAACCACTTCCCGGCTGTCATTTTGCTATAGGGCGGGAAGTGGTTAAAGTATAACTAAATTCCCAGAAAAAAAGGAATACATGTAGATATTTCTAGGGTGCAAGCATCCATTATTTTATTTTCTGTTTAAATAGTTTTACAAATGTACAGACATCAATGTAAAATTTCTGAAAAATGTACAAATCCATGCATTATTTTGCAGGGGTGTGTGTGTGTGTGTTTTTTTTTTTTTTTTTTTTTTTTTTCCCAATGCATGTGATTGGGTGTTCTTTACAAAATACATTTTACCACACTCCACTAAGCTTTCATGGAAATTGCTTTACAAAGTGCAACTTCCCTTGCAAAGGGAACATCTTATTTGCCTATAATAAATCAACCCAGTTGTGTCTTTGAAATGACCACCTCACAATGAACTACACATTCCATGCACCCAGGGGCTATTGTTGTCGGTGGGAAGTCCTGTGGCTGTGCCTGCAGTGAAGAGGTTGGCTTTATATGCAGGTGCACAGTGTATTTGCATGTAAGTTTGTAGGCAGCATCGGGAGTATGTGTCCTAAAAAGGGGACAACACTGCTCCTGTGTAGGCTCACACTAATGCTGGCCATACATTATACGAAAAATCGGCCGAACACATTTTCGAAAAACAAACGTTGGACCGTGACCGCAAACGATCGTGCCATCATGTAATGACCGATAAATTGTTCAGTGGACATGAATAAATCATTTTTTGTTCGTTTTTTTTACATATACCTAGTGCAGACAGTTTGGACAGGAAACACATTAACCTTGCAGTTTATCGTACGTTCGGCAGAAATTTTCCAAACTTCCCGGTCGTTTTTTTTCCACAAAAAAGTCAACCGATTATCGACTTGTGCCCATTAATTTGCCGAAAAACGAACAAAGTGTCTATACGAACGATTTTTCGGCCGATTTTTCATATAGTGTATGGCCAGCATTAGTTAGCTTTGTCACCATAATAGGAAGTTCATGGAGGGCTTATACTGGCTGAATGACTAAGCACAAAAAAGTCTGCATTTTAACCACGTGTGTGTGTGTGTATGTATAATGATAAAAAAAAAATGTATGTATAAAGTATTCAGACCCCCTTAAATTTTTCACATTGTTATATTGCAGCCATTTGCTAAAATCATTTTAATTTCATTTTTATTTTCCTCATTATTGTACACACAGCACCCCATATTGACAGAAAAACATAAAATTGTTGACATATTTGCAGATTTATTAAAAAAGAAAAACTGAAATGTCACATGGTCCTAAGCATTCAGACCCTTTGCTCAGTATTTAGTAGAAGCACGCTTTTGATCTAATACAGCCATGAGTCTTTTTGGGAAAAATGCAACAAGTTTTTCACACCTGGATTTGGGGATCCTCTGCCATTCCTTCTTGCAGATCCTCTCCAGTTCTGTCAGGTTGGATGGTAAACGTTGGTGGACAGCCATTTTTAGGTCTCTCCAGAGATGTCAGGGCTCTGGCTGGGCCATTCAAGAACAGTCACGGAGTTGTTGTGAAGCCACTCCTTCATTATTTTAGCTGTGTGCTTAGGGTCATTGTCTTGTTGGAAGGTAAACCTTTGGCCCATTCTGAGGTCCTGAGCACTCTGGAGAAGGTTTTCGTCCAGGATATCCCTGTACTTGGCCGCATTCATCTTTCCCTCGATTGCAACCAGTCTTCCTGTACCTGCAGCTGAAAAACACCCCCACAGCATGATGCTGCCACCACCATGCTTCACTGTTGGGACTGTATTGGACAGGTGATGAGCAGTGCCTGGTTTTCTCCACACATACCGCTTAGAATTAGGGCCAAAAAGTTCTATCTTGGTCTCATCAGACCAGAGAATCTTAATTCTCACCATCTTGGAGTCCTTTGGGTGTTTTTAGCAAATTCCATGCAGGCTTTTATGTGTCTTGCACTGAGGAGAGGCTTCCGTCGGGCCACTCTGCCATAAAGCCCCGACTTTTGGAGGGCTGCAGTGATGGTTGACTTTCTACAACTTTCTCCCATATCACGACTGCATCTCTGGAGCTCAGCCACAGTGATCTTTGGGTTCTTCTTTACCTCTCTCACCAAGGCTCTTCTCCCCCGATAGCTCAGTTTGGTGGGACGGTCAGCTCTAGGAAGGGTTCTGGTCGTCCCAAACGTCTTCTATTTAAGGATTATGGAGGCCGCTGTGCTCTTAGGAACCTTAAGTGCAGCAGAAATGTTTTTGTAACCTTGGCCAGATCTGTACCCTGCCACAATTCTGTCTGTGAGCTCTTCAGGCAGTTCCTTTGACCTCATGATTCTCATTTGCTCTGACATGCACTGTGAGCTGTAAGGTCTTATATAGACAGGTGTGTGGTTTTCCTAATCAAGTACAATCAGTATAATCAAACACAGCTGGACTCAAATGAGGTGTAGATCCATCTCAAGGATGATCAGAAGAAATGGACAGCACCTGAGTTAAATATGCGTGTCACAGCAAAGGGTCTGAATACTTAGGACCATGTGATATTTCAGTTTTTTTTTCTTTTTTAATCTGCAAAAATGTCAACAATTCTGTGTTTTTCTGTCAATATGGGGTGCTGTGTGTGTACATTAACGAGGAAAAAAAATGAACTTAAATGATTTGCAAATGGCTGCAATATAACAGAGTGAAAAATTTAAGGGGGTCTGACTACTTTTCGTCCCCACTGTATGTTGGCAGCTACTTTGCTGGTTTTTAGTTTGTTTATTTGTCCCCTGTGGTTTGTGCATTAGTCCCTCCCCCCCTTTCCTTCAATGTACAACAATGAGTTCCTCCAGCAGTTGGAAGTGATTGTCGTCTCACACTGTTTTTTCGGGAGTGGATGTGTGAGGCCGTGCTGGATCTTTCACATGGATGAATAATTTAGGTTATCTGCTGATATGATTTCAGAACTTGCAGGAAGGGATCCCTGTGCTGATCAAGTCATGAAGATCCTCTGGAATGGTTGGCCCGCAAAGATGTGGCAATTGTGGTGAATGGTGATAAAGTGGATTTAAAGTCTCAAACATTTTAAGTGATAAAAACATTATGAATTTATTGGTAAAAAATTTAAGTGTGCAAAAATACAGCCAATTCATTTCATGGTTTTCCCCATCTTCAAGGCTACGAAACGATAGTCAGAAGAGGAGGGAGCAGAAGGCACAAATGAGAACACTTTTTTTTTTTTTTTTTTTTTTTTTTTTTTACAACAGGAGAGAGACATATCAGTGATGAATAGAGGGCGGGAGCTGCGGGAGTTAAGTTTCCAAGTTAACCAGAAGGTGATTGGTTGCTCCAGCAGCTCCCACCCACTATTCAGTGCTGCTGTGTCTCCCGCTCTGCATGCCCGCGTAAGATAGGAAGGGGAAGAGCTGTGGGGAGCTTTTTAATGTGCAGGGGAGCTGTGTAATGTAAAGGGGGGCCAAGGGCCGTGTAATGTAAAGAAAGCTAGTGGTGCAGGGCCATATAATGTAAAGGGGTTCCAGAGGTGCTGAGCCGTGTAATATAAAGGGGTTCCAGAGGTGCAGGGGCCATGTAATGTAAAAAGCTAAAAGTGAAGGGCCTTATAATGTAAAGGGATGCCAGAGGTGCGGGGCCATGTAATATAAAAGTGTGCCGGGTTGTGTAATGGAAAGAGGTGCAGGGGCCAAAATGTAAAATCCAGGGGTGCAAGGCCATGTAATGTAAAGGGGTGTCAGTGGTGTAGGGCCATGTCATAGAAAGGGGTGCCAGAGGTGCAGGGTCATGTAATGGAAAGGGGTGACAGAGGTGCATTGCCATGTAATGTAAAGGGGGCCAGAGGTGCGGGGGTCATGTAATATAAAGGGGTGCCAGAGGTGCGAGGCCCTGTAACATAAAGGGGCCAGAAGTGCAGGAACATATAATGTAAAGTTGACCAGAGGTGCAGGGCCATGTAACTTAAAAGGGGGTTTTCCTATGTTTTGGCTGCAGTTATAGCCCCAGTCCTATAGATTTCTTTTTACCTGCTTTTTTTGAGTGATGACGAGCAGGAGTAATTGGATGGGCACTGGAAGTTCTCAGTGGTAGAGGTGCTGACCTATGAACAGGCCTGTTGAAACACAGTAAAAATCTCTTCTGCGCTCAGGTGTCCATGAACCGAATGTGTGGTGCGACCGCCTAAAAAGGTAATGCCTAATGTCTTGCAGCCCTCCTTTGAACAATGGGTATTCAAGCTAGAAAAAAACAGAAAAGGAGGGCGCACCAACCTAGTGCATTACCACTGATAAACTTTAATGCAGCATAAAAACAGCAAAAAGTAAGCGCCGACCACACATACCTCAAATCCTGCATGCAGATCAGACAGTAGCCCCATACCGTAGATACACCGGGATGGATAGTGCGTGGCTTCTCCGGCTCCCAGGAGCCATAATGACGCTGCATATAGCGTGTGGAACGCACGCCGCCCGAAGGACCAGGAAGTGCGGGCGTTCCTGCGTTCCACCCGCAACTTCCGGCCGATCGCGCCGTCATTTCCCCTTCCAGAAGTGTCAGAGGACACTGTGTGCAGGGGACACGGCCCGGAAGCGCGGGTGTGTTTGCGTTCCACCCGCTACTTCCGGCCGTCATAGAATAGCCTATAGATGGCTAAGATTGATGGTGCGCGCGCATCTCAATGCGCCCGCGCGCCTTACACCAATCACTCTACTGCTGTCAGCTATCATGGGCAGAATCTGACTGCACAGGATAGGCAGCACTCCAGCGAAGACCACAGGCAGCACTCAGCCCACATCTCTCTACAAAAGACCATTCTTAGAATGGAGAGGGAAGAGGTGTATTAAAAAAATTTCAGGCCTGTTGAGGCCCTCCTGCGAACTTAATATCTTGTGAACCCTTTCCCTCCTCTTTCACTCACCTAAGTATCTCTGTGTCATAATTTTAGAATTTGGAAAAAATTTTTATATTCTATTTGGGAGAGGGGTAAGGCAAATAAAGCAGGCAAGAGTTCCACCTGCTCCTAGTCCAGGAGGTATTTAGCGTTATATGTCAGCAGATACCAGTATAGTGGAGGATGGAGATGGCAGCCCTAAGCAGGGGATTGCATTACGAACGGGAACTAGCAGGCAAAAAACGATGGAGGAAAACTTAACAACCCAACCTCTACCCATTCAAGAAGCAATGGGAATAATTCCCAGGGAGGCCTTAAAGCTCAAAATGGGGTGCAGAAGAAGAGAGGAGGAGGTGAACCATTAATGGAAGAAGGTCTATAACTGACAGAAGTTCAGGAGAGAGTCCCTCAAATTTAAAGAGATGTTGGCTGAGATGCTGGTAAAAATAGAGATATCATTAAAAGTAGACATTACTGCAATAAGGTCAGATATTGGGCAAGTTCTGGTTAGGGTAGAAGATAGGAAAGGCTGGATAATCATGATCAGAGACTAGAGGAAATAACTGAACAGATGAAATCTTTGTAGAGAATAAATAGAGCTCTCTTTATATAAAATGGAGGACCAAGAGAACCAAAGTCGACGTAAAAATCTGTGAATAAGAAGTCTTCCAGAAAAGCACAGCAGTGAGGAATTAATAAAAGTAATGCAGGAACTGTTTAATCCCCTATTAGAGAGAGAAATGGTAGAGACACTGAAAATTGATAGAGTGCACAGGATCTCAAGATATTATACCCAAGAGACAGACAACCCAAGAGATGTGATGATGAGGTTTCACTATGCTGATAAGAAATCTAAAATCATGGAAATCAGCAGGAATCTCTTATGAAGGAACTGATCTGCAGATTTTTTTCAGATTTCTTTGAGACTTTAATGAGAAGGAGACTCCTTTAACTGAACAAATGAGGACATTAAATATATCATATCAATGGGGATTCCCAGCCTGTCATAAAGAGAAGAAAGATGGCCGAACTGCAGTCTTGAGATTCCTGAAAGATCTAGTGGACTTTTGTCAAAAATTGGACATCTCACCCACCCCCATCAGGATAGGGGGAGGAGGAAGGAACATCACCTCCCCAAAGCAATTTGACATTGACTTATAGGGATGGAAGGGGGGGAAGAAGGGGGGGGCCCCATATAGTGAAAGCTTCTTTTGGTAGATGAGTGGGGATGGGGGGGGGGGGGCCTGGGGTACTGGCGGGGGAACTGGAGGGGTTAGAGGTGTAAGCCCCTTGGAAGATATGGAGATGAGGCGACATCTGGATGATGTTCGCCGGGTCCATATATTGAACAGAAGGGGGGAATCTGTTCAGCCTCTTTTAGGTCTACTGCTCCAGAGGGAGGGGGATGGGTATTGGGAGGCGGGGGTGCGGAGGTTTTGGGTTTCTTCTCTTCAAGAGAAGAATGACTTCAAGTCATTCACCGGGCATGGCTATAGGCTTTGATAAGACTATGGTATTCGCAGTGAGGGAGTGTCTGGCTGACCCAGAAGGAAGGTTCCTGTGTATAAAGAGGAAATTGTTTAATATGGAATGTACCTTTTGCAAATGGAGAACATGATAAATTCCTATGGGAAACACTGAAAAAACTTTTTAAGAGGTTAAACTTATAGCAGGTGATCTAAACCTGAGTATAGATCCACGGGTAGATGCTCTAGGGAACTCTTTCTGTTATACAGCTCAAAGACCAAAGGCAATAAAAAAGCTGATAGACACATGGAGGATTAGACACCCAGGAGAACAGGACTACACTTTTTCTATTGCCCAGTCCACAGGTCATTTTCAAGGATCCACTACGTGCTAATAGAACATCAATTGGTACCATGCCTTAAAGGTGCGGACATTAAAGCAATTACTCTTTTTGACCATGCCCCAGTTATAATCCAATTAGAAATATCAGGTGATCTCCCGGTGGGAAAAAAAAATGGAAGTTGAACTATACTCTGATTCAGGACCATGAAATAGTTAGTGTGACAGACCTAGCCGGGACAGAGGCTTTTGGAGAGGACTAAATGCAAGCCTCTTGCCTTTTGATTATGGGCCCTGGATTTTCAAGGGAACAATACTCTTTGTGAGGTGAATGGTAAATCCAGTCTGAACTGTACTAGTCGGACTCAGTCGTGTATATATTGTATGTTGTCTCATTCTGTTGTGGACTCTTTGCTGTGATCATTTGGAATGTGTGTCCCTGTGGAGGGGGGGGGGATTCCTCTAGCAGCCCCCTGCTGATAACTGTTTACTGAGGAGAAGTTTGAACACACCTGACCTGTGTGTCCATTGTCTTTGGACAGTTTAACCCGCCCTCTTTTCCAAGGGTGGGGGGGGGGGGGAGTCTGAGTTATTTTATCTGTTGTGTCCATGTGTGATAATAAAACAGTCCATGTTAGCAGTGAAACAAGTCTCGCCTTGTTTTGTGCTTGGAAGCAGTTGGAATATCTGATATCTGTATCCAGACTGGGAGGAAGTGGTATATGACGGAAGCACTCAAGCGGAGTGTGGGACGTACCGTGACAATTAGGAATATTGAGCAGGAGTTGGAGGCCTTTTTCAATTTTAATGACACATTAGAAATCCCCACGTCAATTCTTTGGGAATCCCATAAGGCTTTTATAAGGGGAATATTTAATAGGAATTGGAGCAGCGAACAAGGGGAAGGGGAAAGAAAATTAACCTCCTCCTATATAGAGAGATACAGGGACTAGAACAAAGGACGAGACCTAAAGGTATCCCAGAGAGCCAAGAATTAACAGCAAAAAGGAGGAGTTGGAGGAATTGTTAGAACAGGAGAGAAAACATGCTTTCCATCAAGTAAATAAGGAAAGGTACCAATGGGGTAACAAATCTAGGAAATGGCTGGCTAGAAGAGTAAAAGAAAAAAAAAATTATTTTATCCTTGATTAAAAAAGATAAGGGAGAGATGGTGTACTCTTCTCCTGAAATGGCCAATATATTTTATTCATATTATAGTTCTTTATATAATGTGAGCCAGAGACAGGGGAAAATAGAGGGAAACGGGAGATGGAAGCTCAGGAGTATTTACGGGGCCTAGACCTTCCCAGGGTATTTGAGGAGTTGGAACAACTTTAAGCTCCGATTACGCAAGAAGAGGTGGGAAAAGCAATAAATAACATGGCCCTGGGAAAGAGCCCAGGCCCCGATGGATGCTCTGTTCTGTATTATAAAAAATTTCAAAAGTTTCTGATCCCTAAGATATGTGACTATTTGAATGCATTAGCAGAAGGAGAGACCCTCCGGGAGGAGTCACTACTGGCCCATATTACCCTTATTTTAAAAGGGAAGGATCCAGCATCCCCAACGAGCTATAGGCCAATATCACTGTTAAATGCAGATATTAAGATCTTTGCCAAAATAATAGCAGAAAGATTGAAACCTCTGTTATTAAGTTGGATCCATAACGATCAGGTAGGATTTGTGACAGGGAGAGAGGGGAGGGATAATTCCCTGAAGTCTATGTTCCTGATACATGAAGCAAGAAGGAGGGAGGCCCCAGTTGCACTGCTGTCAATAGATGCCGAGAAGGCCTTTGACAGGGTGGACTGGGGTTTCATGTTTGGAACATTGAGACATCTGGGTTTGGGGGGAGAGGATGATTCGATGGATGTCGGCATTCTACCATCACCCAATGGCTAAAATTTGAATAAATGGGAATTTGTCTTCTCCCCTTGAATTATTTAATGGGACAAGGCAGGGGTGCCCCCTCTCTCCAATGCTGTTTGTAATAGCATTGGAACCCTTACTAGCTGCTATTCGTAAGAATCCGGATATTAAAGGGGTGAGAGTAGGGTAAAGGGCGTACAGAGTGGCCGCTTATGTGGACGATCTGCTTTTTTTATATTTCTAATCCCAGGACAACAATCCCAATAGTTCTAGAGTTGAGCCGATATGGAAAATTGACAAATTTTAAAATAAATATGTCCAAATCCAAGATTTTGAATATAACTACACCGAGGGAAGAGCGGCAGGCAATCCAACCCAAATTCTCCTTTGTATGGTGCAAGGAGGAGTGGGGTTATCTGGGAATAAAGTTGACGGCATCCCTGAGGACCATGTTTAAGGCTAATTATATCCAAATGTTTAATAAGATTAAGGAACAACTGAACATCTTGAAACACAAGCCCCTTTCATGGATAGGGAGAATAAATGCTTTAAAGATGAATATATTACCAATGCTGATATACATTTTTTTTCAAATGATCCCAATAATACTTCCTCATGTATATTAGTACCATTGATTTTAATTTCCTGAAATAATCCTATGAGCACACAAACGCCCTAGGATTGCATGTGCAACACTGGTAAAAGGAAAAAAAGATGGGGGGGGGGGGGGGGTTAGCAGCACCAGACTTTAAAAAAATATTACCAGGCAGCACATGCGTGACATGGGATGGAGCGGCCGCTTCTGAAGAGGGCTCCGGTATTTACAGGGCTCTCAGCCACTATCCCGGGGTCATAAACCTTTAAAATCGGTTCAAAATACAGGCACCCCCGCTCATAAGCCCCTGTGCATGCCTAATCAACAGAAGAAATGTGGGAGCCACCAGAAGTCTCAATTTCAGTACCCCCTCAGATCACAAAAACTGAGCAGCATGGCTAAAACTGGCGCCGGCAACCTGCCCTCTTCATCTGCAACAGACCAGCAGCAAGACACAGCACCTTCAAAAAACTGAGTACACTCCGCTCTCAAAAGCAGATCTAGATGTCAGTTTAGAAGCTTTATGCACTAAACTGCATACTCAATTCCAAGCTGAGATACAAAAATCTACAAATACTGTCCCAAGAAATAGCAGCAATAGGGACACGCACAGACTTGCTGGAAAACAAACACTATGAGCTAGCAATTGCTTTTAATCTTTCAAGAGCGCATAAAACACTATCTTCTGCTTTTACGCAATTACAAGCATATGTGGCAGATTTAGACAATAGAAACAGAAGGAATAATCTTAGAATAAGAGGAGCCCCTGAATCGATCAGATTTAATCTCTTATTCCACTAAACTATTCCAGTTCCTGTTTCCAGATCAAGACCCTTTATCATTCAAATGCAATCGGATTCATCGCGCACTGAGGGCTAAACCCCCCCCCCCCCCCCACCTGACAAACCTCCCAGGGATATTGTATTATGTATGAAAGATTTTCTGGTCAAAGAAGAAATAATGCGCGCGGCTCGTGGTATCAGAAATATCACCTTAGATGGAGTTCAGTTGCAGATCTATGCAGATATCTCACAAGCAACACTTGACAGACGCAGAAATATGAAGGAGATCACATCTGTTCTCTCCACAGCAAGGATCCGGTACAGATGGGGATTCCCCTTTAAACAAATAATCCCTCATAACGGTACCACTTGCATCGCTACTGCCATCCCTGAAGGTCGGGATATCCTGATTAAACTGGGTCTCCTGGATCCCAATAACATCCCACGCACTCCAATTGCACCTCGTTCTGCTCCCATCTGGTATACCCCAGCCTCACTAGGAGATGAACGCAGAACAAGACACAAAGTCGCTCAATGGAACTGAAATGTAATATGCAGACCCTGATGACCGGAAGACCTTTCCTCTTCTCCCATTCAGATCCCATCTTGGCTTTTTTTTTTTTTTTTTTTTCCCATATTTTGTATTTTTTGTTTTTGTACTCCCTTTTTGTTTATGTTTTTTTTTTGTTTTGTTTTTTTTCTAATCAGTGGTATTTCAGCAGTTTGTGCGTTTTTGTAAACTCTTTCAAATTACCAGAATACATACTAACTGTATTTTCAGACTTCTAAACATACAGCGTTAATTAGTCCACATAGTTAACATGACTAACTCTTACTAAACATTGCAGTTACGCTGACGACTATTGTGATAGCATGACATTTCCATCTTCTATACATTTGTTTTGCTGTTGGATTCTATTCTAAACCAATACTGCCATCTTGTGTCCTTTATTGGTACTGCAGCTCCCATGGTAATTACGCTCTGGAAATTTTCGGTTTACAATATGGTTGCCCTCGTGGGTCATACACCTATACAGCAGCCAGGGGCGGACTGACCATTGAGCCACTCGGGCACTGCCCGAGGGCCCTGGGCCATTAGGGGGCCCCATCAGGGTTGCCAGCCTCAGTAAAACCAGGGACAGTATGTATAAATCTGTGGGGTTTTTTTTTTTTACATCTGTCTGTGTATACTGTGTGTACATGTATGTGTATACTGTTTGATTGTATACTGTGTGGCCCCATAATCTCTGATTGCCTGGGGGCCCCATAATCTCCTATTGCCCGGGGGCCCCATGAGTTATCAGTCCGCCCCTGACAGCAGCGCTACTTGAAGCAATAGATACTCCACCTTTTTTATTCTTTACCATTTTTTTTTTTTTTTTTGTATCGTATTCACTCCTCCTATATATTTGTTTTTGCTCTTTGACTAGAAACCTTTATTATGTTATTTACATGATATATGGAGAGTTTAAGGTTTTTTTTTTTTTTTTTTTGGTTATCTCATTGTTGGTTACTCATAAGCAATATACATCAATGGAGTGATTTTTCATTAATACCAAATTATACTTTGTAACTCAGTTAAAAACTCCATAAATCTATTACGATTGCCCCTATCCCAAGGGGAATTTATTTGGCTCCACTGTATGTATATTAACATATCTTAAGCCATTATTCTGTTTAATTTCTTCCTATCACAGACTTAAGCGCTGAATCATTCGCAGCTCCCCGTCATCTAAAGATATACGTCATAGGCTGCACAGGTGTACACACTCAAATCAATCGTTGTGGCTATCCGCCTTATGCCGTCATTTTTTTTTCCCCACTCAGTTACTATGTACCCTCTTACCAGAGGGATCTTTCACAATCTATTTAAATGTCAATTCACATTTTTTTTTTTTTTTAATTGGCTTTCTTATGGTATTTTTTGTTAAACTCAAAAATCTTGATTGTAAGTTACTAAGACTGATTTTTAGACCGGCCAGTCTAAGTTTTTTACTGTCGTTTTTTTACTGTCGGTTTGTGGTGTGTGTGTTTTTTTTTTTTTTTTTTTTCCATTATAGTTATATGTTAAACCAAAGTAATGTTGAACTAAATTCATTTTTTTACAAATATAAATTTGGTACAATCCTTCTATTATGTCTCGAACAGCATAAGATAGAATTTTTTTTTTTTTTTTTAAATCCTTGTACACCTGGTTGACCTCAACTACACATAAAAAATTTGGACATCGATGCTATATTCACCCTTCACCGTATCTATTGACTTCACATCCTGATGATTCCCAGAAATTTGAAATGACACCATGACCATCACATAATGTTCAGGGTTTCAATTCCCGAACAAAAGCAAAAAAACCTTCCTACAATACAAAAAACTAAATGCAAGAAACACATTTCATGAAAGACCGCAACCCTACGTTTTTCCACAAAGCATTTAATCAATCTTTTTATACCACAACCTCCTCTAAGACCAAAGGAGTGGCTGTAATTATTCATCAATCTTTTCCTTTACAGGTTCAGCAGGTTTACAAGGATTAAGATAGTCGGTTCATTATAATTGAAGGCACCCTGTCAGGTAGAGATATTACGATTGCCAATGTATATGCACCAAATGATACACAAACCACCTTCTTCATACAATTTTTTTTTTTTTATAAGCTACAACCATTCCATTCATCGCATATCATTTTAGGCGGAGACTTTTAACTCAGTACTCCAGCCTAACCTCGACCGTAGCAAACAAAACCAGAATTCAAAAACTTTCTCAAACAACTATTTCACACCTAAATGATTTACAACTGTAGGTTTACAAATGTAGGTGCATGCGAGTATACCTTCTACTCACACCCACATGACTCACATTCTCGCATAGATCATATATTTTGCTCCCCAATAATCTTGGCAAACACACAAGATGCCGCAATACACCCTTGTTCCTGGTCAGATTACCATTTGGTCACTCTTAGTACACAATTTTATTGGCCTTTCCTCCACTCCATACTCATGGAGAATTAATGAGTCATTACTAACCGACCCCACCCACCAAGAGATTGATAAAAAATACTTTTATTTCTGATGCAAACTCAACCCCAGATATTTCCCCATCTACGTCATGGCTAGCCCATAAAGCAGTATTAAGAGGCCACCTCATCAAATGAGCAGCAAAATGTAATAGGTTGAAATGGGGAAAAAATACATTCTCTTACCAAGGATCTCCATAATCTATACAAAATTCATACAAATACACATGACCCAGACATCCTTAAAACAAAAACAAAAAGTGGAAAAAAAAATGTACTTGCCTGAAACCCTTGTTGCTAGGCCGTCTTCCTAATCTGCCTCCTCCTATTCCACAGCGTGTCCTGCTACTCGGTGAGCAGCCCCGTTGCCTTCTGGGAACTGTGTGTTTTCCCAGAAAACCACAAGGCCATTTACAGAGCGCCGTGCCGCTTGCGCATGCACAGTAGGAAACTGGCAGTGAAGCCGCAAGGCTCCACTGCCTGTTTCCCTTACTTAGGATGGTGGTGCCGGGAGCCGAGGGACGGGTCAGCCTCGGGAGGCCGACATCGCAGGCACCCAGGACAGGTAAGTCTACTTATTTAAGGTCAGCAGCTACAGTGTTTGTAGCTGCTGACTTTTAAAAAAAAATTATCCTGGCCGGATTCCTGCTTTAAATCCAGATATCAAGGGCTATTCATTAAATAACGACCCCTATAAATTAAGCATGTATGCAGATGACTTGATCCTGTTCCTCGCACAACCAAACATTGCTTTACCAAACCTTTTACATACCCTTAATACATTTGCATCTTTATCAGGATTGACGGTAAATGTTTCCAAATCTATTGGTATGCCAATAAATATTCCACCATCCCATTTAAATTCCTTACGTTCCTCTTTCAATTTCTCCTGGTCTTTAGAATCGCTCCCATACTTTTGGTATCTTCCTCACGCCAAGTATCAAAGACCTATCATCAAACGACATACCCTTAATACAAAAATTAAGATCAACATTAAAAATGTGGAAATCCTAGAACGCCTGAATGTGCTACTTCAATGTTGGGCCTCTGTATAATATTTTTTTTAGGCAGAATTACAGCAGTTAAAATGACTATTCTACCAAAGATATTATACCTCTTCAGGGCACTCCCAATTAGACTGACTAAAATAGTGATAACTAAATTCCAAACAGAAATTAATAAATTCATATGGCTAGATTCTCACCCACGTTTATCAAGAATGGTGTTGTATAAACCACAAAAGTGGAGGTCTGGGCCTCCCAGACTTTTGGCTGTTCTAATCTGCCAGATGGTCTCAAAGGGTACAATGGCATATTCTCAATCCCAAGATACCATGGGTTAGATTAAAGAGATTCAATTCAACCATATTCCATCTCAGGCATATTGTGGGGAAACAAAATTTCAAACCACACCATTGACCCTCTCTTAACCAAATAGTTTCACAATCATACCAACTATGGAAATTTATACAATAAAAAAAATTCAACATTCTATCTAAATCTCCCCCACATGCCTCCTTCATAGGCGACCCAAAATTCTTCCAAAATACTAATGATGCAGGTGACTTCTCATGGCGCATTAACAATGACCTGATTTCTCTCACTAATTTTATAGAAAACAACAACTTTACCTCATTCTCTTCATTAAAAACCAAACCCCAAATTCCCAATACAGAGTTTCATAAATTCTTACAGATTAGACACTTTAACACATTTTCAACCAACAAATTTACACCCATCCTCATTCTTTGAGAACATGTGTCTAATGCCGCGTACACACGGTCGGACTTTTCGTCTACAAAAGTCCAACGGACGCTGACGGACTAAAGCTGGCTGGTAATCCGATCGTGTGTGGGCATCTCCGGACTTTCAACATACTTTTTTAGCCTCAAATCCGACGTACTTTAGATTTGAAACATGCTTCAAATCTTTACTTCGTAACTACGACGGACCCCGAAATCCGCTCGTCTGTGTGCTAGTCCGACGGACAAAAAGCCACGCTAGGGCACCTATTGGCTACTGGCTATGAACTTCCTTATTTTAGTCCGGTGTACGTCATCACGTACGAATCCGTCGGACTTTTGTGTGGTCGTGTGTAGGCTAGTCCGTTCGTTAGAAAGTATGCCGCAAGTCCGCCGCAAGTCCGCCGAAAGTCTGCCGGAAGTCTGTCGGACAGGCTGTCTGACTTTTGTAGACGAAAAGTCCGACCGTGTGTACGCGGCATAAATTCACCAAGAAAGTCTGGTCTGATATCAGAAATATACTCTAACTTAATTAACAACACAGAAATAAACAAACTCCCCTACATGCTCAATTGGGAGCAAGAAGTAAACTTCTTTTTCTGTCCAAGACTGGGACAAATGCATCAACAACTTGCACAAATGTACTAGATCAATCACAGTTAAAGAGACCGCTTTAAAATTATTCACTAGATGGTACTATACCCCGGTTAAATTACATGCCATTTTCCCCACAACACCTCAGATATGCTTTAGAAGCTGCAATACCATAGGCTCATATTCAAACATTTTCTGGGATTATAAGATTATACAAATATGGAAACGGCTGGAAAACTTTGCCTCTGTAATCTCAAATTAGTAATATAAACCTAACTTTACGCAATTGTCTCTTATTTGCCCCTATCATTGGACTTCCCACCCATAATACGACACTAATACACACAATCTGTGTAGCAATTCATTGGTTAATAGCATTCCATTGGAAATCCCCCATCAATTCCTCTAGAGCATTTGAAAACCAGAATCAATAATAATCTTATGGAAAAAATATTCCATACAATACAGAATACCATTTATTTATATGATAAAAAATGGGACCCTTGGGTTAAACACTCCACTCCTTTTTTTTTTTTTTTTCAGTTTGAGATTTACTAGTCACCGGAGACAAACTCTGAATAGGGGAAACAAACCATTAGATAAATGGAGGTATGCACAATTACAGCATTTTACACAACCACTACAGGGAAAAGGACACATGAGGTTAATTGAGAAATTGCTTGGCTCCCCCTCAAGTTTAAACCAAAGTATATCTAAAATATATACAATTTTGATTAAGGAAGCAGAACATGAATACCCATCTTATCTGGGGAAATGGGAAGAGGAAATGGGAATCCTTAGAGATGAGGAACACAGGAAAAAAAAAAAATTAAGATTAGCTTGCTCCTCTTCAAGGGATGTCAGGACAATGGAAATGTGCTATAAACTACTGGCAAGGTGGTATGTGAATTCAAAACTATAAAAAATACTGCGCTATCCCAAAAATAATGTGAAACCATGAGCTGCAACTATAAATGTGAGACACAACCACTAATTGTACAATAAATCAAAAAAATTAGCTGCGCTGCAATCAGTGAAAAACAAAAGCAAAAATACATTGATGTAATCAATTATAAAAGTGAAAATGAACATCCACATGTAATGGCTTCAAAATACAAAATTAGTTAATAAAAACTAAAACAAAAAATTGTCCAATCAGAGTGCATAAAGTAAATGGTTCATGAAGGTAAATTATCCTTTTGCACAGAGATGAGTGACAGTTATCCAAAACGTGAATGGCATGCAACTTGATCTTAGAAAATGTGATGACAAAGTATCCTCCACCTATAAACACACTGCTCCTTACTGTCTCCTTTGATCTCTGTTTAGGAGATCATGCGGGCGAATGGCTGTCAACCCCAGCCTAAGGTAAGGAACTGCCAGCGGATCCCATTAAGACCTCCCCGACAGGAATCCTCCTATGTGGTAGATGGATGCTCCGTCCCTGGGAAAAAATCAAACTATTGTGGTCCCTCTGGCTTTACCACTCCTCATTGGACCTCCTTCTCGACAGAATCTCTGCTTGAGGACTGGGCCCTTTTAATACCTGTTTCCGGCACTTCCTCCTATTTAGGGGGGCTGGACAGGTATAGTCACACTCAAATTACTTCCCAGATGGAGTATGGAAATCTACTATCCACACGGATGGGTATGACCGAAGGTGTCCCCGCTGGTTCATTATTTTCCAATGTGAATGTCCATGGAGGAAACAATGCACACAGTAGAGGACTCACTGGGGATTTATCATAATGTTTGGAGAAAATGGATGGAGTTTAAGAAATTGGATGGATATATGTCAGTGATGCAGGGGTATAGAGAGGGGCTGTGGGAGGGGTGGGGCTCCTTATATAGATGTATAGATGGAGATATATATCGCCTTTACCCTCAGCTTCTTTAGCAAGGCAGTGGTCGTCTTGGAGGTGTGTTTGGGGTTGTTATCATGTTGGAATACTGCCCTGCGGCCCAGTCTAGGAAGGCAGGAGATCGTGCTCGGCTTCAGTATGTCACAGCACATGTTGGTATTCATGGTTCCCTCAATGAACTGTAGCTCCCCAGTTCCGGCAGCACTCATGCAGCCCCAGACCATGACACTCCCACCACCATGCTTGACTGTAGGCAAGACACACTTGTCTTAGTACTCCTCACCTGGTTGCCGCCACACACGCTTGACACCATCTGAACCAAATACGTTTTTTTTTTTTTTTTTTTTGGTCTAATCAGACCGAAGGACATGGTTCCAGTAATCAATGTCCTTAGTCTGCTTGTCTTCAGCAAACTGTGGGCTTTCTTGTGCATATTCTTTAGAAGAGGCTTCCTTCTGGGATGACAGCCATGCAGACCAATTTGATGCAGTGTGTGATGCATGGTCTGAGCACTGACAGGCCCCACCCCTTCAACCTCTGCAGCAATGCTGGCAGCACTCATAAGTCCATTTCCCAAAGACAACCTCTGCATATGACGCTGAGCACATGCACTCAAATTCTTTGGTCGACAATGGCGAGGTCCGTTCTGAGTAGAACCTGTCCTGTTAAACCGCTGTATGGTCTTGGCCACCATGCTGCAGCTCAGTTTCAGGGTCTTGGTAATCTTCTTATAGCCTAGGCCATCTCTATGTAGAGCAACAATTTTATTTATTTATTTTTTTTTTTTTTTTTTTTTTTTCAGATCCTCCGAGTTCTTTGCCATCTAGTGCCATGTTGAACTTCCAGTGACTAGTATGAGAGAGATGACACCAAATTTAACACACCTGCTCCCCATTCACACCTTGTAACACTAACGAGTCACATGACCCCGGGGGAGGAAAAATTGCTAATTTGGCCCAATTTTGTACATTTTCACTTAGGAGTGTACTCACTTTTGTTGCCAGCTGTTTAGACATTAATGGCTGTGTGTTAAATAATTTTTAGGGGACCGCAAATTTGCACTGTTATACAAGCCCTACACTCACTACTTTTACATTGTAGCAAAGTATAATTTCTTCAATGTTGTCACCTGAAAAGATCTAATAAAATATTTACAAAAATGTGAGGGATGTACTGTATTTATTGGCGTATAACACTCACTTTTTCATCATGAAAATCGGGTGCAAATAGCATGTGCGTGTTATACACCAATACTTTAATTTTAGCTGCCTCGGAGGGGACAGGGAGGGGGGTGGGACGAGCGCCATCAGATTACATAGAGTGAGAATCTCCTGTTTACTTGGCGGCCTCTGTAATAGAAAGTCCCCTCTCCTGGGCCACCATTGGACCACTGTTCTGTCTATCATAGGAGATTCTCACTGTATGTAATCTGTCAGCACTCGTCCTGCCCCGCTCCCTGTCCCCTCTAAACTGCAGAAGGGCATCGATCAGGCTGCATTGAAGGCAATGGTGAGGCTGCTGCATTGAAGGCAATGGTGAGGCTGCTGCATTGAAGGCAATGGTGAGGCTGCTGCATTGAAGGCAATGGTGAGGCTGCTGCATTGAAGGCAATGGTGAGGCTGCTGCATTGAAGGCAATGGTGAGGCTGCTGCATTGAAGGCAATGGTGAGGCTGCTGCATTGAAGGCAATGGTGAGGCTGCTGCATTGAAGGCAATGGTGAGGCTGCTGCATTGAAGGCAATGGTGAGGCTGCTACATTGAAGGCAATGGTGAGGCTGCTGCATTGAAGGCAATGGTGAGGCTGCTGCATTGAAGGCAATGGTGAGGCTGCTGCATTGAAGGCAATGGTGAGGCTGCTGCATTGAAGGCAATGGTGAGGCTGTTGCATTGATGGCACTTGGGAGGCTGCAGATGGGCACAGACCCAAAGTTCCTTATTTAAAATTAAAGTTTTTTTTTCCTGAAACAAACTTCCTTCTTAAAATGAATGTGCGTGTTATAGGCCTGTGCGTGTTATACGCTGATAAATACGGTGCTCACTTTTGTGAGATACTGTATGCTCAAATTGTCACCGTTTCATCTTTCCCCTACCGTTTTGTAGCACAGAAGAGGGGAAAAACCTGAAATATGTTGGCTGCATATTCAAACACGTATTGTTTACCAATAAAATAATGATGAATTCATAAATGAAACTTTGATACTTTAGATTCATGGCACTCCCTCCTCCTTTGTTTTGCCCCTATGGTTTGATATATTAGTGGCTACCCCTCCCCTCTCCCTTTTACAGTAATTTAGCACAACTTTTAAATATCACATAGTGTTCCTACCATAAGGTCTACCAGCTAAAGGCAAAGATCAATGGCACAACTTTGAGTACATAGGGTCAGATTTGAGGAAGGTCTGGAATAAATCAAGGTCAGTCTTATAAGTCCTAAAGGCTGAAAGTATAAGATCGTTAAAATGTGCATTTGGATTAGCATAGCTCAGGTAGGATCCTCAGTGACCATCAACCTAATCTTCTTCCTTTTTTTTATATATATATATTTATTTATTTATTTTTTTGCTTGCTATGGATTAACCTCACAATATAAACACAAACACATGGTATGCCCATGCTTACTTGCTTATTAGGCAAAACTATAAAGCACAAAAGAGCACAATGGTATATTAACCAGCACAAGGCAACGAGCATGAAAACTACTTTGGGCTGCCCATTGTATTTAGATCTTCCTTTAATTTATACTATAGATCGTGGATCACATTTATGATTTCACCTCACTTCTGTTTCAGGAGACCAATAAAATGTTCATATCAACCAGAAAAGGTTTTATGATCATTTTGTGTTGTACAGTTATCCTGGTGTTTAGATGCAGCGTTCACCTAAACTTCAGACAGGTAGGTTCTTTGTTGTAGAACTCACACTTAAATTGTGTCTGTGGATAAGGTCAAGAGTGTAACAGTAGAAATGTTGACCATTTCCCATCAGCTTTTGGACTTTCACTTTCTCAGTGTAAAAAATCATCTGGCACTTGCCTCTGGAAATATTGCATACGTTGCCACATCAATGAAGAACATAGCCATTGACCCACAAATAACCAGGATAATGACTGTGTTAAACACTACAATCCCCCAAAAGGATACCATGCATTTTAAAGGAACCACCAGCGCAATGAATAGCACAGCAATAATATTGAACTATAAACCTAATTATTGTGTTGGAGACACCTTGATTGTTCAGGTTGAGATGTTCAATCATTTGGGGAAAAGGAAGACTTATGGAGGAGATTTCTTACTGGCCCGGATCTTTTCACCAAATCTTGGAGCTGGAGCTTCTGGAAGAATTGAGGACTTCAATAATGGAACTTACAATATTTATTTTACATTATTTTGGGAAGGACAAGTACAAATATCTATTCTCCTAATGCATCCCAGTGAAGGGGTAGCTCTGCTGTGGAAAGGGAGGAACATGGGATACAATTATATTGGCTACACAGGATTATTTATTCATAAAAACCAGGAAGTACATACAGAATGTGGATTTTACTTGAATTCCCAACAAGAAGAATGTGAATATACAAACAGAAAATATAGAGAAGTTTTCCACTGTATCAAGTTACCAGCAATACCCTGTGAGGCTTTGATATCATTAAAAAGTTGGCACAAAGATTATACGTACCTCAGCAATGCGAACAAGACTTTATTATCCCTGTAAGTATTTCCTACGATTACTTTTTATTACTGGCATATGTTGCATTTTAGTTAATGAGGCTCCAAATCTGTTGAGAGAAGATGTTGCTAAATGTATTTCCATGTTTTGATAGGATGATCATTCATTAAAAGTAGAATTCTATTTTTTAGGTAAACCTGTTGCAAAACTTGGCAATTCAAACTGATCACATGGTAAAAAAAAAATGCATAAGAAGGAGAAACTTTTAATTGAACCTGTGACCAGGCTAATGGCATTCAAATATTTACATAGTCGTTCCAAGCAGTAAAACTTAAACTCGCTAACCTTGGTAACTGCAGGCAAAGTACTCATTTATCCTCAGCTCCCCCCTAATCCGCCTTTCCAAAGAACCTGCTTTGCATTAACTTTAGACGTTAGAAAGCTGTTATAGCTGCAAAGGGTTGCCCAACTCAATATTGAACCCTACGGACTTATGCCCCGTACACACGGTCGGATTTTCCGATGGAAAATGTCCGATTGGAGCGTGTTGTCGGAAATTCCGACCGTGTGTGGGCTCCATCGGACATTTTCCATCGGATTTTCCGACACACAAAGTTGGAGAGCAGGAGATAAAATTTTCCGACAACAAAATCCGTTGTCGGAAATTCCGATCGTGTGTACACAAATCCAACGGACAAAGTGCCACGCATGCTCAGAATAAATAAAGAGATTATTGGCCACTGCCCCGTTTATAGTCCCGACGTATGTGTTTTACGTCACCGCGTTCAGAACGATCGGATTTTCCGACAACTTTGTGTGACCGTGTGTATGCAAGACAAGTTTGAGCCAACATCTGTCGGAAAAAATCCTAGGATTTTGTTGTCGGAATGTCCGAACAAAGTCCGACCGTGTGTACGCCCTATAAGACTGGGATGCCATTAAAGTTGCCATTAAATGGCATTAGATGCCATTAAAGTTCATGTGTGTGTGTAAAGGCAGGTGCCCCAATACTTTTGCAATATAGTGTATAATCCTACCTTCTGTCCAAGGGATAATAGTCACTAGATAAAACGGATAGGGTGAATACACAAAGTACACAGACACACCAAAAGACCTGGAATATAAGGTGCTGGATCATTTCTGCTATTCATTCTTGATACTTGTATAGGAGAAGATTTATTTTGTTGTTGTTTAGGAAGTAAAAGCCATCAGTTGGCACGTACCTTGAGTAGAAACTGGTTTGGATGGAAGTGAGTGCCAAACACTTTATATACAAAAGCTGTTTTTCTTTTTTTTATTGATATTTAGTAAAATCCAACATGTTATGGAGTTTTAAAGGCTCCATTTTATCAAGGCTTGGCAAATGCTGAACAATGAAAATTATGCTGGACTGATGTATTTGGAGTTGTCCCTGACAATGCTTTTAAAGCGGGGGTCCACCTATCCTATCTTTTTTTTTTTTTTTTTTTTTTTTTTTTTTTTTAGTTCATTCACAAACTTTTCTTCTCAGCATTACATACTGACATATTGTGTGTAATATGTCCGCCTGTGTCAGATTTCGTTGGAAAGAATAACTTATATTATTATATTATTCACTACAGGCAGTTTCCATCTTCATTGTGGGCATTTGAAGCCCACAAGCATTTATTTCCTGGATGTGGTGAATGCTGTGCTCCCAGCATTCACTGCTCGTTCCTGCACATGCTCAGTGGCATCCTGGGAAGCCTGAGACTAGCTCCCAGGAGTCTGGGAGAGGCTAGAAACACGCCTACTCCCATGGGAGGAGAACCAGGAAGTGCAAAGAAGAATAGAAAAATAAAAAGGTAATTACGGCGATTTAAATTTTTTTTAAACGGCATGTCCGCATCTAGGCAAGGAAGAGAATCCATACAGATATTGTTCAAAATTTGGGTGGAACCCCGCTTTAAAGAGCAAATTTAAAGGATCTGCTTCAGAAGCCGGTTAAGGCAAATCTTTTGGTTTGTTCTTTACTTAAACATTCTGTACTTTAAATATTCTTACAGGGTGATTTATGCCCTGTACACACAATTGGATTTTCTGACAACAAAACCATGTTTGCTTTTTTTCCGAAGGTTGTTGGCTCAAACTTGTCTTGCATACACACGGTCACACAAATGTTGGCCCAAAATTCAGAACGTGAGAACGCGGTGACGTACAACACGTATGACGAGCCGAGAAAAACGAAGTTCAATAACCAGTGCGGCTCCTTCTGCTTGAATCTGAACATGCGTCGGACTTGTGTACACACGCTCTGAATTTCCGACAGCAAAGTGAAGTTGTCGGAAAATGTGAGAACCAGCTCTCAAACATTTTGTGTGCGGAAATTCCGGCAGCAAATGTTTTTGATGGAGCATTCCCACGGTCGGACTTTCCGACGACAAACTCACATCGAACATTTCCCATCAAAGTCCGACCGTGGGTACGCGGCATTAGTCTTGCTCCAGGATTCATGCAAAAATTGGGATAACTCCTCGTTTTATATTTGTTACATGTTCCCATTCACATAGAATAACTTTAACCCCTTCACGTCTAAGGCCCCTCTCACACGGGACGCATCCGTGTTGATCCGCCCCGTGAACATCCGCTGCTCAGCGGGGATCGCTCCGTTTTCCCCAGCTGAGCTGGCGGATGACAGGGCGGGACCCGCACACTGTGCAGGGACCGCCCTGTCAGATCTCCGTTCTCCCCTATGGGGGATCGGAGGAACACGGACCGTCTGTCCGTGTTCATCCGATCCGCTCTGCAGACGGATAGAAAAAAAGGATTTTCTTCCGTCTGTAGAATCCGGACAAGAGCGGGGCCGGATGACATCGGGTGTTAGCGGATGTACATCCGCTGACACCCGCTATCCCATAGGGATGCATGTATGTCTGTATTTCATCCGAAAACGGATGGATGAAATGCGGACATACGGTCCGCATGTGTGAAAGGGGCCTAAGGTTAAAACATGTTAATGCCTAAGCACAATTTTGCAACCTTGACACGTGTTAGTAAAATTGTACATATCATCACAGATTATACCTTGGGTTTTTTTTTTTTTTTTCAGGACAAATTGGGCTTCGTTTGGTGGTAATGGTAAAACAAACTTTTTTTTCCCCAATTTAGCTGTATACTTCTTGTTACTGTCATAACCTACCACCAAAGAACAACCCAAATTTCTATACTAGAGTCTCCCACACTACCATACAAATTGTGAACAAAATTCAGTAAATAAAATAAATGATTGTTGCAGCTATTGTCATGTGTTCTCACACCAAAAAATGCAATAAAAATAAATAAAACTGCAATCAAACAAAACTAAACCATATACATGGCATATAAATCTTTCAAATGCATGCATAATAGATCCTTGTGACTAAAAAAAAATATCTGAATATTTTCTATCCCAGAATATAAATTGTCAAGTCCAAAATGCAGTGTAGCATCCACTTAAATGCAAATGATAATGAAAAGTGGAAAAAAAAAAAGCATATAAAAGTATTGGGACGCCTGCTTTTACACGCACATGAATTTTAATGGCATCCCAGTCTCAGTCCGTAGGGTTCAATATTGAGTTGGCCCACCCTTTGCAGCTCTAACTGCTTCAACTCTTCTGGGAAGGCTGTCCACAAGGTTTAGGAGTGTGTCTATGGGAATGTTTGACCTTCCAGAAGCACATTTGTGAGGCCAAGCACTGAAGTTGGATGAGAAGGCCTGGCTAGCAGTCACCGTTCTAATTTACCCCAAAGGTGTTCTATCGGGTTGAGGTCAGGACTCTCTGCAGGCCAGTCAAGTTCCTCCACCCCAAACTCGCTCATCCACATTATATTGCCAAAAGTATTGGGCCACTCCTCCAAATTATTTAGTAGAGGGGGGATTATGGTGTGGGGTTGTTTCTCAGGAGTTGGGCTTGGCCCCTTGGTTCCAGTGAAGGGAACTCTTAAGGTGTCAGCATACCAACAAATTTTGGATAATTTCATGCTCCCAACTTTGGGGATGGCCCCTTCCTGTTGCAACATGAAAGTGCACAAAATAAGATCCATAAAGACATGGATGAGCAAGTTTTTGCGGTGGAGGAACTTGCCTGACCTGCACGGAGTGCTGACCTCAATCTGACAGAACACCTTTTGGAATGAATTAGAGCGAAGACTCGAGCCAGGCCTTCTCATCCAACATCAGTGCCTGACCTCACAAATGCGCTTCTGAAAGAATGGTCAAACATTCCCATAGACACGCTTGTAAACCTTGTGGACAGTCTTCCCAGAAGAGTTGAAGCTGGTATAGCTGTTAAGGGTGGGCCAACTCAATATTGAACCCTACAGACTAAGTCTGGGATGCCATTAAAGTCCATGTGCGTGTAACGGTAGGTGTCTCAATACTTTTGGTACTATAGTGTATTTTAAATAAAAACTGCTTCATCCTCCAATCCTGCTCCAAATACACAAATAGAAATTTTAAGAAATATAAGTTTTTTTGTTTTTTTTTGTTTTTTTTTTAAGGTATGCTGGGTGAATGGGAACACATAACAAACATATAGTGGGGGCTTCTCAAATTTGGCTGCAAGTGGAAATGCACTTTAAATTTACAGGTCTATAGTTACTTGGTGAATATAGTGACTATTTTTTAAATATTAGCACCATGTTGGTTTTTTTTTTTTTTTTTTTTTTTTTTTTTTTTTTTTTAACCAATTGTTTGGTACTAAGTCAATCATTCAATGGCCTAAAATAACTAAGCTAAACTCTTTAGAGACTCAAGGGTGTAAGTGATATGGTCCAGGTGCTTTATTCACTCTTAGTTTGTCTGTCTCTGGATCATATCAATTTTGATCCATTTAAATGCTTTTGGGTTGATACTATCCTACAGCTGGGTATACAGGTAAAGTTTTTTTTTTTGGTTTTGTTTTGCTTAACCAGCTGATTTGTCAAAAAAAAACTGACACAAGCAATGTTGATGCAGGGATCTCTCCTGCTGAGCCATTGTATTTTGACAGGGATGACTCCAAATTGTGTGTGATAGACCAACACAAAGTGGCACATAATTGTGAAATGGAAGGAAAATGGTTTTCATATTTATTTATTTATTTTTTACAAATCTCTAAAAAGTGTGGCGTGCATTTGTATTCAGCCCCCTTCAGAAGTCACCTAATTAGTAAATGGAGTCCCCCTGTGTGTAAATTAATCTCAGTATAAATACAACTGTTCTGTGAAGCCCTCAGAGGTTTCTCAGAGAACCTTAGTGAACAAACTGCATCATGAAGGCCAAGGAACACTTCAGACAGGTCAGAGATAAAGTTGTTTATTATTATTATTATACAGGATTTATATAGCTCCATACAGTTATAATACAAAGTACAAGAGGATTAAGAGGGCCCTGCTCAGAAGAGCTTACAATCTAATAGGGTGGGACAGGTGGTCCAAAAGGTTGTAACTGTGGGGAATGAGCTGATGGAAGAGGTACAAGATTAAAGTTGAGAAGTTTAAAGCAGGGTTAGGTTATGAAAAAATATCCCAAGCTTTGAAACATCTCACGGAGTACTGTTCAATCCATCATCCAAAAATGGAAAGAGTATGGCACAACTGCAAACCTACCAAGACATGGCCGTCCACCTAAACTGACAGGCCGGGAAGGAGAGCATTAATCAGAGAAGCAGCCAAGAGGCCCATGGAAACTCTGGAGGAACTGCAGAGATCCACAGCTCAGGTGGGAGAATCTGTTCACAGGACAACTATTAGATGTGCACGTCATAAATCTGGCCTTTATGGAAAAGTGGCAAGAAGAAAGCCATAAGAAGTCCTGTTTGCAGTTTGCAAGAAGCCATGTGGTGGACACAGCAAACATGTGGAAGAAGGTGCTCTGGTCAGATGAGACCAAAATTGAACTTTTTGGCCTAAAAAGCAAAACGCTATGTGTGGCAGAAAACACACACTGCACATCACCCAGAACACACTATCCCCACTGTGAAACATGATGGTGGCATCATTTTGTGGGGATGCTTTTCTTCAGCAGGGATGCTGGTCAGCATTGATAAGAAGATGGATGGAGCCAAATACAGGGCAATCTTAGAAGAAAACCTGTTAGAGTTTGCAAAAGACTTGAGACTGGGGCGGAGGTTCACATTCCAGCAGGACAATGACTCTAAACATACAGCCAGACCTACGATGGAATGGTTTAGATCAAAGCATATTCATGTGTTCGAATGGCCCAGATAAAGTCCAGACCTAAATGCAATTGAGAATCTGTGGCAAAACTTGAAAATTGCTGTTTAGATGCTCTCCATCCAATCTGACAAAGCTTGAACTATTTGACAAAGAAGAATGGGCAAAAATGTCACTCTCTAGATGTGCAAAGCTGGTAGACATACCCAAAAGACTTGCAGCTGTAATTGCAGCGAAAGGTGGACCTACAGAGTATTGAGTCAGGGGGGACAAATGCATAAGTTTCAGATATTTATTTGTAAAAAGATGTTAAACATTTATCATTTTCCTTCCACTTCACAATTATGTGCCACTTTGTGTTTGTCTATCACATAAAATCCCAATAAATACATTTACATTTTTGGTTGTAACATGGCAAAATGCGGAAAATTGCAAGGGGTATGAATACTTTTTCAAGACACCCTCTATATTTTCAAGTCTCCCTTTATATTGTAAAGTGCAGTGAAAACTGGTGCTATGTAACTCCTGTAAAATAATAATCGTCCCTCTTCCCATCTCAGTGACAAGGAAGAGATGGAAAATCAGCTTTTCACTAATTTTCAATATAAACAGTATTTGCAAACCGTACCGATCCAAGCAGACTTATGGCTTCACTTCCAGTTGTGTGTGCCCCAGCCAAAAGGAGCCCTTTTTCATCTTGAATAAACTTTTTTTATTGCATACTGAACAGTACATTACATGTAAACACAACCCAACAACCCTGCCTCTCTTCCGCCAAAACACATTTCCTCCTATGTTGTTCTCATCTTCTAAAAGGACCTAAATTTGAAAAAATAAAATCAAGTTGTTCCGGCCAAAGGCTCATGCACATACGCTAAGGCTTAAGAGGGAAAAACATGTGACAAGAGGTTTCAGTCCCATATGAATGAAGTGTCCGATGAAGCCTCGTGAATTTGGTTACTTGAGTTTAGGGAAACCCATAGATTAAAGCTAAACTCTGGGCAAGAAGTTAAAGCGGAGTTCCACACAAAAATGGAACTTCCGCTTTTCGGAAACCCTCACCCCCTCCGGTGTCACATTTTGGCACCTTTCAGGGGGGAGGGGGGTGCAGATACCTGCCTAAGACAGGTATTTGCACCCACTTCCGGCATAGACTCCCATGGGAGTCTACGCCTCTTCCCGTCCCGACTGCGCTGTCTCCTGGAAAACACACAGCTCCCAGGAGAGCGGGGACCACTTGGGACGCGCAGCGCGACTCGTGCATGCGCAGTAGGGAACCGGGAAGTGAAGCCGCAACGCTTCACTTCCTGATTCCCTCACCTAGGATGGCGGCGGCAGCTGCCGAGAACCGAGCGGGTTCTCGGCGTCGCCTGCCGACATCGCTGGACCCTGGGACAGGTAAGTGGCCATGTATTAAAAGTCAGCAGCTGCAGTATTTGTAGCTGCTGGCTTTTAATATTTTTTTATTTTTTTATTTTTTTTGGCGGTGTGGGTGAACCCCCGCTTTAAATACACAAAAAGTGTGCTGAACAAACTTTTTTTGTGCTTGGGATTTGTAATGATCTTGTTTATCACAATCTGACACAGCAACTGTTTTTTATTGTGTTTACACAAAAGATGTTCCCCAATTGTTATATTCCCTCCATAAAACAAAAACTCGCAGTATGACACGCTCAAGACACATACGTTTACCTTAACGGCCGGTTCACACTGGTCTGACGTGCTCCGACTTCCAGAGCACAAGTTGCATGACATGTCAAAATGAATGGTTCCCTATGAGAGCCGTCTTAACTGGTCCTACTTGTGTCGGTCTGACTTTGAAAATGCTTCCTGCACTACTTTGGTGCGACTTGGGCATGATTTCAGCCCACTGATTTGAATGGAAGTCGGGATCATCATGTTAACTGATCTGACTTTTGGCATACCACTTGTGCTCTAAGGCTCTTAAAGGTGGACCCTTTGGTCTGGTATGGGTTTTGAGGGGAAACCTTACACCAAAAAAAAGTGTGCGATTTCCCCCCCCCCCCCAAAATCCATACCATACTTATCCAAGCAGTCAGCCCGGCAACCATATCAGGCCACATGTCCTCACCTTGTCCCCATGTTGATGGGGACAAGTGCCTCTTTCGCACAACCATGGCCGGTGGTTGTGGGAGTCTGCAAGCAGGGGGCTTATCGGAATCTGGAAGACTTCTTTAACAAGGGGGGCCCCCAGATCCCACTCCCCCATGTGAATGAGTATGGGGTAAATTGTACCCCTACCAATTTACCCCCAAAAAAGAAGTGCAGTGTTACAAAAAACACTGGGGGGGCACATGCCTTCCATCGCAGCTCCAAGGGGTCTTCCTCCTCCGGTCTTCTTCTCCCCCTGATGTCATCTTCCTCCCGAGATGTCTTCTCCCTTTGCCTCTCTCTCTCTCTCTCTCTCTCTCTCTCTCTCTCTCTCTCTCTCTCTCTCTCTCTCTCTCTCTCTCTCTCTCTCTCTCTCTCTCTCTCTCTCTCTCTCTCTCTCTCTCTCTCCTTTTCTTCTTTTCTTCTTTTCTTCTTTTCTTCTTTTCTTCTTTTCTTCTTTTCTTCTTTTCTTCTTTTCTTCTTTTTTCTTCTTTTTTTCTTTTCTTCTTTTTTCTTCTTTTTTTCTTTTCTTCTTTTTTCTTCTTTTTTTCTTTTCTTCTTTTTTTCTTTTTTCTTCTTTTTTCTCATATGTGTTTTTACAAATGACAGTGGCTGTCAAATCCTGTACGGTCTGTGCCGGTGGAAGCCTGGATAGGGTCAGGTGACAGACAAATCCTTCATCTCCAACCCCCCCCCCTCTTGCACCAACTACCCTCCTGCCCCCCCCCCCCCCAATTATCCTAAAACTAATTGTGATCCCCAGCTTTATCAGTGTAAGCAGCAGTGTAAAGTATCACTAAATGATGCATCTTCAGTAGTGGCAGTATAAGTGATTATATTCCAAATTCAGTGAAGATATGCACTGTGTTGGGATCTACTTATCATCCCCCCACCCTTTGGCTCCAGCATAAGTTATCTAGTGGCAAATGTATCAGAAGTACCTCAAAGTCTGGCCTTGAATGCCTGCACTCTCCCCTCTCCTGCTTGGTGTCTTCTGGCTCTGACACCCCTCACATTTTTGTAAATTTCTTTTTTTTTTTTTCCATGTGACAACACTGCAGAAATGACACTTGCTGTCCCCTCAAAATAACTCAATACACAGCCAATAATGTCTAAACCGCTGGCAACAAAAGGGCGTACACCCCTAAGTGAACATGTCCAAATTGCGCCCAAAGTGTCAATATTTTGTGTGGCCACCATATTTTCCAGCACTGCTTTAACCCTTTTGGGCATGGAGTTCACCGGATCTTCACAGGTTGCCACTGGAGTCCTCTTCCACTCCTCTATGACATCATGGAGCTGGTGGGTGTTAGAGACCTTGCGCTCCTCCACCTTCCGATTGAGGATGCTCAATAGGGTTTAGGTCTGGAGACATGCTTGACCAGTCCATCCTTTACCCTCAGCTTCTTTAGCAAGGCAGTGGTCGTCTTGGAGGTGTGTTTGGGGTCGTTATCATGTTGGAATACTGTCCTGCGGCCCAGTCCCTGAAGTTAGGGGATCATGCTCTGCTTCAGTATGTCACAGTACATGTTGGCATTCATGGTTCCCTCAATGAACTGTAGCTCCCCAGTCCCAGCAGCATGCAGCCCCAGACCATGACACTCCCACCACCATGCTTGACAGACACACTTATCTTTTTGTACTCCTCACCTGGTTGCCGACACACACGCTTGACACCATCTGAACCAAATACGTTTATCTTGGTCTCATCAGACCACGGGACATGGTTCCAGTAATCCATGTCCTTAGTCTGCTTGTCTTCAGCAAACTGTTTGCAGGCTTTCTTGTACATCATCTTTTAGAAGAGGCTTCCTTCTGGGATGACAGCCATGCAGACCAATTTGATGCAGTGTGCGTCGTATGGTCTGATCACTGACAGACTGACCCCCCCCCCCCCCCACCCCTTTAACCTCTGCAGCAATGCTGGCAGCACTCATAAGTCTATTTCCCAAAGTCAACCTCTGGATAAGACGCTAAACATGTGCACTCAATGTCTTTGGTCGACCATGGCGAGCCCTGTTCTGAGTGGAACCTGTCCTGTTAAACTGTCGTATGGTCTTGGACACCATGCTTCAGCTCAGTTTCAGGGTCTTGGCAAACTTTTTATAGCCTAGGCCATCTTTATGTAGAGCAACTATCCCTTTTTTTTTTTTTTTTTTTTTTTTTTTCAGATCCTCAGAGTTCTTTGCCATGAGGTGCCATGTTGAACTTTAAGTGACCAGTATGAGGGTGAGAGCGATAACACCAAATTTAACAAACCTGGTTCCCCATTCACACTTGAGACCTTGTAACACTAATGAGTCACATGACACCGGGGAGGGAAAATGGCTAACTGGGCCCGATTTGGACATTTTCACTTAGAGGTTGTTGCCAGTGGTTTAGACATTAATGGCTGTGTTGCGTTATTTTGAGGGGACAGCAAATTTACACTGTTATACAAGCTGTACACTCACTACTTTACATTGTAGCAAAGTGTCATGTCTTCAGTGTTGTCACACGAAAAGATATAATAAAATATTTACAAAAAATGCGAGCAGTGTACTTACTTTTGTGAGATACTGTATGCATACAATGAAAGCATATCAGCACCATTGAAGTAATGTGTTTATTTTTTCATTATTTGTAATTAAAGGTCAAACATTGGCATAGAAATTCCCAAAAGAGTTGGAAGTATCAATGTTTTAAAATGCGCAAGTAAGTCTACATTTTCATATTTATTTTTATTCATTTTATGTGTACCTTTTTTAATCAATTTTCTACTACTTCCCTTACACATGATTGGGTATTCAGAGTGAACACAGGCTCACCTTATTAACTAGGATGAGCCTGCTTTTACTCTGAATACCCAATTATGTGAAAAGGAAGTAGTAGAAAATTGATTTTGTTAGCATATAATTGGTTGATTAAAGTCAACTTGGCTTCAGTTTAACCAATTGCCGCCTGCGCTATTGCCGAAAGATGGCTACAGCGTGCACTTCCAATGCCTCCCTGCGGTGCACGGGCGGTGCGCTCTGTGACCACTGAGTCCTTCGGACTCGGCTGATCACAGATTGGGGTAAAAAGTCAATCACAGCAGCCCTTTAGCACATGATCAGCTGTCAGCCAGTCAGCCAATGACAGCTAATCACAGGATGTAAACACAAGCTGCTAACAGCATGAAGAGAGAAGAGCCGATAACCAGCTTGTGTTAGGGACATGTGTCCTGATTATCAGTGCAGTTCCATCAGTGCCCACCTGTGCTGCCAGTCAGTGCCCATCAGTGCTGCCAATCAGTGCCCACTCTCAGAGCCTCATCAGTGCCATCTATCAGTGCAGCCTCATTAGTGCACATCAATAAAAGAGAAAAATTACCTGTTTTTTGTTAATTTGTGGTCTTCTTTAGTTTGTTTAGCAAAAAATTAAATGCCACCACAAGAAAGCTCTATTTGTGTGAAAAAAATTAATACAAATGTGATATGGGTACAGTGTTGCATGACTGCGCAATTGTTATTCAAAGTGAGACAGCACTGATAGCTGAAAAATGGGCGGGGTAGTAAGGGGGTAAAAGTGCCCAGTAGGCAAATGGTTAATTACTAAGCTCAGTGACTATTCATGTTGACAGCCTTTACTACTTTAGTAAATCAAACTTGGCAACCTTAGCAAGTATGTCTGGGCCATCTGCCTTTAAAGGGCCAAAAGGCAATTGGCTGTTCTGTACCACCTGTGGTATGCCCTAATGTGTCACACACAATACAACCAATAACCCACAAGCACATAAGCAGCTAATTAACCACTCCACCTACATATGATAAAAAGGCGTTAACGGCTGTCAATGTTTCCCGCAAAGAGATTCACCTTCACTATTTGTCCCCGTGGCCATTGTCCCAGGATGGAAAGTGGGTGAAAATCAAAAATTACACAGTTGCCACAGAACAGGAATAGGTGGGAGCTTATAAATGTCAGAGGTTGAATCCCCTCAGTTTGAGATGTCCAATCACTTCTTGTGTCTTTGGGGCATAACGTAAGTCATACCTCCTAACCATCCTGGATTCCACAAGACCGTCCTGCGATTTTAAGTACTGGGGTCCCGCAGGTCTGGGCTGAACAAGTTCCAGCTCTGGGTTTCACTCAGTAGTGGCATCCTCAAGCGTGCAATGTGTGTTCTCACACACAGCACCAATTAAGGATTCATGGGAGAAGATCTGGCCGCAATCTCTGCTCCCCCCTCAATGCAGTCACCGGTTGTTAGGACCACCGGTGTCCTAGCAACTAATGACATCACTTGCAGGCCTCTTGGCTCCACCCCCATCTTCGACTCCCGATCCTGCCTCTCAGTGGCGCCTATGCTGGCTCTCAGCAGCTCCAATCCTGTCTGCCAGCAGCCTGATCCCAAGTGCCAGTGGCCCCCGATCTTGTCTGCCAGCAACCACAATGCCAGCTCTCAGCAGCTTGTGGAAGGTAAGCAGAACTTTCTCACACCGAAATGCTCCACCTGCTTTTGTGTTTGTGCCAGGCACCCAGAAGGGACATGGCCCACATTCGCTGGTAGGTGCCCTGGGTCCCAACTGGGGTGGGGGGCACTAGTAAGAGAGGAAGGGGGGGATTGGTGAACTGGGGGGGCATTAATAAGAGAAGAGGGGGGGAATTGGTGAGAGAGCTGAGAGGGGGGCTTTATTAAGAGAGGAGGGAGGAATTGGTGAGAGCTGGGGGGGGCCTTAGTAAGAGAGGAGGAGGGAATTGGTAAGAGAGCTGAGAGGGGGCATTAGTAAGAGAGGAGGGTGGAATTGGTGAGAAAGCTGGGGGGGGGGCATTGCTGAGAAAGCTGGGAGGCATTACTAAGAGGAGAGTGGCATTAGTGTGAGAGCTGGAGGTGAGAGAGCTGGGTTATATTTAACACCCCTTAAGCCCCTTTCACCATTAAGACTCTGGCCACACCCACATTTTGCCGTTGCGTGTACCACAGCTCACTTAATCCCTCATTCTGAAGTTCAAAAGTTGGGAGGTATAACTAAGGGGAACTCGTACCAATGAGGAAACAGAGTGTCAGAGGTTCTAATGTTTTCCTACTCCAAGGGTTTCCAACCACACCCACGGGCCACATCTAATCTGCTGCAAGATTTTATCTTGCGGTAGGGCCAGTGACATATCCCCAATGTGCACAGATTGAGGATTCAGGTCAGCAGAGGTTTCCTACAGTCTCTGATTCCATCTGAGGGGCTTCAATGAGGACCCTGATGTAAGAGAGGACCCAAATGCTGTGTAAGAGACACTCAGATATGGACCCTTATCTAATGGGAGAACCAGATTCAAAGAGAAGGTCATTTATTTATAAAACTAGATTTTTTTTTTCTTCGACCAACGAATATTTGTAAAGTATACAATATGGTCTTCATATGGGAAAGTTTGGAGACCCCTGTTCTACTCCTGTTCAAATCAAAAAAATTTTGACTGCAGTTCTACTATTATGTTTCGTTTATAGCCTCCCTTTTAAATTTCATAGTGAAATTTAATGTGTACTAAAAAAAAGACAAGAAACTTTATGAACCTAAAAATTAACGCTGTTCCTGCGGGGAGGCGGGACCGGAAGTGGATGGTGGAGTGAGATGGTGAGGTGAGGAGTGCGTGTGTGCGGCTCCCCCACTCCCACCATAGAATGAAGTGAATACCTTCCCATGTGTGTAAGAGGGATATACAGCGCGCCAAGGCTGGAATCCTGAATCCGGCAGCTCCTGTGTCTATCTGCCCACCTGCCGGCTCCCATCTACAGAAGCCGAAGCCGCGCTACAGAAACCGAAGCCGTGCTACACCTTTCCTTAAGCATCGGCGGCTTCCGAAAGAGCCCGAAGTTCCGAAGCAGAGCAGGGACAGGCAGAGCCGAGCAGTGACGCGGCGAGTTCTCGCGGGAACGTGCGGGAACACGCTGAAGCAGAGCCGCCTCGCTGGTCCTAGACGCCAGTGCCGAAGACAGTATGGGAAAAGGGATCCGGAGTGCAGAGACGCTGTACCCCCCCCCCCCCGTAGCAACGGCCTAGCGGTACACAGCGGCATACAGTGGACCTTGGGGTGAGTGTACAGGCTTATATACACATTTTGCCTTGCCTTACAGTATGCCTTACTGAACTGTTTAGCTGGTCCCGGTGAAGACACTCTGTTTAAAGCTACCCAAGCTCTCTAAACTTTATACATTTTCCGTTACCGGAAGAAATTCATATATGCAAGTTCACTTAGGAGATGCAGTGGAACTTACTGGCGTTATATGGCAACATAGCGATATACCATAATACACAGGCATATTACATCGTGAAGATTAACAGCAGTTTAATCACTAGGACTCTAGTCAGCAACAAGCTGAATCACCTTAAGTGTTGTCTGGTGCACTGGCCACTTTATACACCAATTAAAGTCTGGCCCCTAGCCCCGTTGCGGGGGGGTTGTACTAGCACAAATAAACCATTCGGTAGAGGCCGGAGCAGTCAGCCATGACTACAAGAAGGAAGGGGGATGAGCACGCAATTGTGGAACCGATGGGGTCTCAGTCCCTGCGGTCAGCTAAAGAAAAAGATAAGGAAAAGGTGGAGTCTCAACGGCGGCAGGGGCAACCGCAGCCGCGGTTGCGGCAACTGCAAAACTGGAGAGGCTGGTTAACATAACAGACCACACACCAACGAAAGGTGGGCAGCAGACACAATGTAAAACAACGGCAGACAGGAAGAGCCTGGGCCAGATGAGTGCGCTCCCAAATAATACTACATTTAAGAACCCCTCAAACAAAGGGCGAGCATGGTGGGGAAAATATCGGAAATAAGCAGTACACAGACACAAGTATCAGAAGGTGAACCATCTCTTAAAGAGATACTTGCCGCAGTTAACTCCTGTAAACAATCCCTGAGCAATATGGAAGACCAGATGAAGCTATGAGAGAAGAACTAGTCACGTCAGTCAAAGACCTTAAGAAAATCGCAGAAAGAGTGACAGAAACTGAAGGGAGAATAAGCCTGCTAGAAGACGACCTAAAACCAATGAAACAAGAGTTAAAAGTACAGAAAGATCAGATAAAAAGGCTTCTGGAAAAATTTGACGAAATGGAAAACAGACTCAGGAGAGACAATGTGAGGATAGTTGGGCTCCCAGAGAAGAGTGAGGGGCTAGACCCAGCAGGTTTTTGGAAAAATGGCTAATTGAGACGTTTGGAGTAGAAAAATTCACACAGCAGTTTCTCCATTGAGAGGGCACATAGGGTTCCATTTAGACCCCCCGCCCAGGGTAGCCCCCCAAGAGCTCTCCTTTTTGAAGTTTTAAATCACAAGGACAAGGTGACCCTCCTTTGAAGGGCTCGGGAAAAGGGGAACTTATACTATAACGGAGCCAAGATTTCAATGTACCCCGACTTCTCACCTGAACTACAGAAGCGCAGGATGGAATTTCT